>JAPVLO010000021.1:0-600000 GCA_027257055.1 Cephalopachus bancanus | reverse complement strand
ATTTTCTCTATTATTTACAAAATCCTTGATTTCTGTTCTACTTTTTATATTTCCTTTCTTTGGCTTGCTTTAAACTTCCATTGCTCTTCTCTAATTACTTAAACAGAAGCTTAGATTATTGGTTTGTTTTTTTTTTTGAGTTGGAGTCTCACTGTCACCCAGACTGGAGTGCAGTGGCTGCTCCCGGCCACCGCAGCCTCAACCTGCTGGGCTCTGGTGATCCTTCCGCCTCAGCCTTCCAAGTAGCTGGAACTACAGGCGCGCGCTACCACGCCTGGCTAATTTTTTTGATTTATTGTAGAGATGAGGTCTCGCCTGCCCGGGCAGGTCTCGAACCTGCGGGCTCAGAATTAGAGCTTTCTTTCTAATACATATATTCATTCAATACAGTAAGTGTCTCTCTAAGCACTGCTTTCCACAAACTTTGATAAGTTGTATCTTCATTCTCATTTTTACATATTTCTCAATTTCTCTTAAGTCATCTTCTTTGACTTATGTGTTATTTAATCTTTAAATATTTTAGTATTTTCCAGCTATCTCTCTACAGCTGACTTCTAGTTTAACTTCACTGTGATCTGAAAGAACACTTTGTATACTTTCTTTTAAATGTGCTAATGAGTGTTTTATGACACAGAATGTAGTCTATGTTGGTGAATGTTCTATGTGACCTTAAATAGAATGTGTAATCTGTAGTCATTCTATAAAGCATTCTATAAATGTCTATTAGATCTAGTTAACTGATGGTGTACTTTGCTTATTTTTCTATATTACATTCACAAGAAAGACTGATGCATACATTTCCTTTCCTGTGATGTACTGGTAGGTTTTGATATCAGAATTATCCTAGTCTCATAAAATAAATCAGTAAATGTAGTGAGTTGAATGATGCCCCCACCAAGATATACACATGATCTAATCATCAGAACCTGTGAGTATTATCTTATTTGGAAAAGGGTTGTGCAAAATGTAATTAAGTTAGGGATTTTGAGATTGAGGATTATCCAAGTGGGCCAGAATCCAATAACAAGTATCTTTAGAAGAATGAATCAGTGACTTGACAGAGAAAGGAGAAAGCAATGTGACCACACATTTTCTTTATCCATTCATGAGCACTTAGGTTGATTTCATATTTTGGTTATTGTGACTAGTGCTGCAATAAACACGGGAGTGCAGATATCTCTTCAATATACTGAGTTCCTTTCTTTTAGACATATGCCCAGTCATGGAATTGGTGGATCACACAGTTCTATTCATAGTTTTTTGAGGAAACTTCATATTGTTTTCCACAGAATTGTACTAATTTACATTCCCACCAACATTGTACAAGGGTTCCCTTTCTCCACATCCTCACCAGTATCTGTTATTTCCTATCTTTTGGATAAAAGCCATTTTAACTGGGGTGAGATAACACCTCAGTGTGGTTTTGATTTGCATTTCTCTGATGATCTGTGATTTTTATATGCCCGTTGGCCTTTTGTCTTTTGAGAAATGTCTATTCATAACTTTTGCCCATTTTAAAATTGGATTATTTGGGGGGGGATTTGTGCTATTGAGTTCCCTATACATTCTGGTTATTAATCCCTTGTCAGACACATCATTTACAAATGTGTTCTCCTAGCCGGGCTTGGTGGCTGAGCCTGTAATCCCGCACCTTGGGAGGCTGAGGTGAGTGGATTGCCTGAGCCTGCGGGTTCAAGACCCTCCCGGGCAGCTTGGTGAGACCTCATCTCTACAGTAAATCAAAAAACTAGCCGGATGTGGTAGCACGCCTGTAGTTCCAGCTACTTGGAAGGCTGAGGTGGAAGGATCGCCGGAGCCCAGCAGGTCGAGGTTGCGGTGGCTGGGAGCGGCCACTGCACTCCAGTCTGGATGCCAGAGACAGACTCCAACTCAAAAGAAAAAAAGTTCTCCTATTTTGTGGGTTGTCTCTTCACTTTGTTGACTGCTTCTTTTGCTGTGCAGAAGCTTTTTAGCTTGATGTAATCACATTTGATATTTTTTTCTTTTGTTGCATGTGCTTTTATAATCTTATATAAAAAGTCTTTGTCCAGACCAATGTCCTGGAGCATTCCCCCTAATGTTTCTTCCAGTAGTTTCATAGTTTCAGGTCTTAGACTTAAGTCTTTAATCTATTTTGATTTGATTTTTTAATCTGGTGAAAGATAGGGGTGTAGTTTCACTCTTCTGCATATGGTTATCCAGTTTTCCCAGCACTGTTTATTGAAGAGACTGTCCTTTCCCCACTGTGTATTTTTGGTGCCTTTGTTGAAAATGGGTTGGCCGTAAATGCATGAATTCTCTATTCTTCTCTATTGGGCAATGTGTCTGTTTTTAAGCCTGTACCACATTGATTTAGTTTCTATAACTCTGCAGTATATTTTGAAGTCAGGTAGTATGATCCTCTTTTTGCTCAAGATTGCTTTGCCTAGGCTACTCTTGGTCTTTTGTGGTCCATATAAATTTTAGGATTATTTTTCCTATTTCTGTGAAGAATGTCATTAGTATTTTGATAGCGATGGCACTGAATCTGTAAATTGCTTTGGGTAATACTGTCATCTTAACAACATTAATTCTTCTAATCCATGAGAATGGATGTACTTCCATTTTTTGGTGTTCTCTTCATTTTATGATGTATAGTTTTTCCTACATAGCTCTTTCACTTCTTTGGTTAAATTAATTCCTAGGTATTTTATATTCTTTGTAGCCATTGTAAAGAGGATTGCTTTCTTGGTTTCTTTTTCAGATTGCACACTGTTGTCATTATATAAATGCTAACTGGTTTTTGTATGTTGATTTTGTATCCTGAAACTTTACTGAATTCATTTATCAGTTTTGAGTTTTCTGGTGAATTCTTTAGATTTTTCTAAATATAAAATCATGTTGTCTGTAAACAAGGCTAATTTGACTTCTTCCTTTCCAACTTGAATGCCCTTTCTTTCTTTCGCCTAACTGCTCTGGTTAGGACTTCCAGTATTACGCTGAATAAAGGTGGTAAAAATGGGCAACCTTGTCTTGTTCCAAATCTTAGAGGAAGGACCTTTAATTTGTCCCCATTCAGTGTGATGTTAACTGTGGACTTGTCTTATATGGCCTTTATTAATTTGAGATATATTATTTTTATACCCAGTTTGTTGAGGGTTTTCATTACAAAAGGATGTTGAATTGTATCAAATGCTTTTCCGGCATCTACTGAACGATCATATGGTTTTTCTTCTTGACTCTGCTAATGTGATGTATCACATTTATTGATTTGTGCGTGCTGAACCATCCTTAGGATAAACACCACTTGATCAGGGTGAATAATCTTTTTAATGTGTTGTTAAATTTGGTTTATTAGTATTTGTTGAGGATTTGTTTAATCTAGGCTCATTAGTGATACTAGCCTATAGTTTTCTTTTTAATTGTGTCTGGTTCTGGTATCAGGATAATGCTAGTCTCGTAGAATAAATCTGGAAGTATTCCATTTTGTTAAATCTTTTTTGAAGAGTCTGAGTAGAATTGGTATTAGTTCTTCTTTAAATGTTTGGTAGAATTCAGTAGTAAAGCCCTCAGGTCTTGATTTTTTTTTAGATAGGAGACTTTTTATTATGGCTTCACTCTCATTACCAATATTGGTTTGTTCAGTTTTTCTATTTCTTCATGGTTCAATCTTAGTAGGTTATGTATCCAAGACTTTATCCATGTCATCTATCTTGGTATTCCTAGTTAGTAAGTTGTTAGTATATAGTTGTTCATAAGTGTTTCCAAAGATTTTTTGTAATTCTGTGGTCTCAGTTGTTATGCCTTTTTCATTTATGATTTTTAATATTGTTTTAATTTTCTTTTTTTTTTTTAGTCTTGAGGTAGTTGATTTTTTGATCAGACACATGGCCTATAGTGTAGAATAATCTGTAAAACTGGAAGTATGTGCGATAAAATAAAAAATATATGCCTATTTTATAGATATATAAGAATTTCAGAGAGTTTTTTGGTAGATTATGAGACTAAAATATTTTTCTTTTTTTCTTTTTTTGTTGTTGTTCATAGAGAAGGTAGCATTTATTTTTTATTTTTTAATCTATTTTTTATTTTAAAATTGTGGGGTACAGTTAAGGGTTAGGTATACAAATATGCATTGTGCAGGTACCCTTGTTGATGAGGTGTGCCCCCCCATCCCCAGACAGATATCGACTACCATTAATCCCACCTCCCTTACCCTCCCTGTCCCCCCATAGTTTCCCACCACTGTCAATCCTTTTCTTATAGTATTACGATAGTTGTTCAAGGTCCACTTATGAGTGAGAACATGTGATACTCAGATCTTTGTTTCTGTGAGAGATCACTCAGTATTATATACTCCAATTTCATCCAGGTTGCTGAGAAATTCATGATTTTCTTCTTTTTTATGGCTGCGTAAGATTCCATTGTGTATATGTACCACATTTTTCTAATCCAGTCCTCTTTTGATGGACAGCATGGTTGGTTCCATGATCTTGCCATTGTGAACAGTGCTGTGATAAACATACGTGTGCAGGTATCTTTTTTATAGAGTGATTTGAGTTCTTCAGGGTATATTCCCAGTAGGGGGATCGTGGGGTTATATGGAAGGTCGATTTTTAGAGCTTTTAGGAATCGCCACACTGATTTCCACAGAGGCTGCACTAGTTTACACTCCCACCAACAGTGTAAAAGTGTTCCCCTTTCACCACATCTTCTTCGGCATCTGTTATTTTTTTGAGTTATTGATAATGGCCATTCTGACTGGAGTTAGGTGGTATCTCAGTGTAGTTTTAATTTGCATCTCCTTGATGATTAGTGAGGTTGAACGTTTCTTCATGCGTCTGTTGTCCACTCATATGTCTTCTTTTGAGAAGTGTCTGTTCATATCTTTTGCCCACTTTGTAACGGGGTTGTTTGTTTTTTTCTTTTCAGCACGCTTGAGTTCCTGGTAAATCCAAGATGTTAGACTTTTGTCAGACATGGAGTTGGCAAATACTTTTTCCCAGTCTGTGGGCTGTCTCCCTGCTCTCTTGATGGTTTCTTTGGCTTTGCAGAAGCTTGTCAGTTTAATGAGGTCCTACTTGTCTTAAATATTTTTCAAAAAATTCTTTAAATTAAAGAGCAATAACATAAAGAGGTAGAACGTAAGATTTGTCTCAGACCCATACAGACCCTTTAAACTCAGAATCTCATATTTGTATCAACTGTGAAATCTTGATTAAGTCATTCAGTCGTTGAGCCAAGGATTTTTTTTTTTTGTCTATAAAATCAAGATGGCCAGGCTCGGTGGCTCAGCCTGTAATCCCGTGCCTTTGGGAGGCTGAGGTGAGTGGATTGCCTGAGCCCATGGGTTCGAGACCCGCCTGGGCAACTTGGCGAGACCTCATCTCTACAATAAATAAAAAATCAGCCAGGCGTGGTAGCACGCGCCTGTAATTCCGGCTACTCGGAAGGCTGAGGCAGAAGGATTGCCGGAGCCCAGTGGGTCGAGGCTGCGGTGGCTGGGAGCGGCCACTGCACTCCAGTCTGGGTGACAGAGTGAAATTCCACCTCAAAAAAATAAATAAATAAAAATAAAATAAAATAAGATCAAGATGATTATAACTGCTCTACCTTATAAAAGATTGTTCTGAATATCAAGGAATGATTATGAACTTGCTACAGTGCACAAGAAAAACATTCTTTTTCCAAAATAATAATCATTAGTAAATGTTAGACTTATGGAGTACGCTATGACTTACCAGAAATATCGGCACAGTTTCTCTCAAGCTGGAGGTAGAACCTTAAAAGAACTTTAGAAAAGTGTAGGGACCCTTAAATTGTCACATGAATGTCATTTGTTGATTAGACTTGCCAAGGGTTATTAAGGGTGGCAGAAACCCTTAGAATATGAATTTACACACTTTTGAATTTACACACTTCCTCCATGTCCTTTGATCAGCCAGGATAACAAAATGTTACATTAGGCCCTAAATCAGGTATCTCCAACCCAGGCATGTGGCCCAAAACAGCTAGTAATGCTGTCCCACAAAAATCTTTTAACATCATGTGTTTTTTAGCACTTATTTTCTTTGTGACCCCATGCATAGTTCCATTTTTAAAGTTCCAAAGTGATACTATACTTGAAATAAAACAAATTATGGTGAGCTCAAACTATGGAAAATAATTTAACACATTTTGTTATACTGGCCAAACACAGTCCTGTAAACTGCCAAAAATATGCAGCATTGTTTTCTGTCTTAACACGGGAATATGAAAACAGATTTCAGGATTTCTAGCAAGATTTCTGTCACTATGTTGTTATATATGCTACAGTTTTCAGATGACATCAATATTTTACCTGAAAATTTTCAAATGGAATGCATACAGTTTGTAATCAGTCATTCAACTGAAAATTTGACCATGTCTCCTTATTGGACTTTATTGTAAAACTTATCTTCCTAGAGAAAAATATCCCTCGCTTCACAATCACATCTTATTCACAACATCAATTTTTGGCAGCATATACATTTGTAAGTAGCTGTTTTCAAGTATGAAGCACACGAAGAACAAAATTTGAACAAACATTTCTGTCAAGCACCTTGAGAACTCACTAAGAATTGCGACCACTTCCATTGAACCAGACACTGATAAATTAGTTTTACAAAAACAAGGTCAAATTTCCCACTAGTCTTATATTGTTCTCACTTTTCTGAACTTTATAATAAAAAAAATATAAAAAATAAAAAGTCTTATTATGCATATGCACTAATTATATAATAGAGTTTATGTGCGGTCCAAGACAATTTCTCTTTACTCGATGTGACCCAAGGAAGCCAAAAAGTTGGACACCACTGTCCTAGATTCTTCAAAGAACTAGCTACTGCACTTAGGGTAATACCTCTAAAGATGGTACTTTAAAGATGGCCAGGAAATTCTGTTCAGTCAGTTGGGGGCTTAAAATTTTATTTTTATTTCTCAACAGATCGTACTATCAAGTGTTGGCAAGGATGTGAGAAAATAGAAATCTCCACATATTGCTGCTGGGAATGCAAGCTGGTGTATTATATTTTAGAAAATATACGTATGTGTAAGACCTGAATTCTGATAATGGAATGCTAGTATAGGTACTATAGGCCCAGTTCTTTTTGTGAAAATTACTAGAGCCTTTGAAGTGTCCATATGGAAGATAAAATTTTTCAAAAGACCACTAAGCCTGTGTTCATACACCAAGGTACATGAGTGAATAGAAAACAATTAACTATTATTAATATAAAACATTCATGTATTATTTAAGAAAATGTTGAATTTGAGATTTCAGAGTATTATTTTAGAGATACTATTGAAAAGAAAAAACTTTGAATTCTATGAGGTATTTTAAGGGCATCTTCAAATAGTGCAACTATGAAAACTTTAGGCTTATCTATTTATGTGTTTATTTTAATTGTAAAGATGTGGCATACAATTCAGGATTAGGTATACAAGTGGTCATTGTACAGGTATAGTTTGGGCCTCCTGTTGGTCCCCACTTTGCCTGGTTTGAGATCAGGGACCCTTATTGATGTCATGTTCCCCCCCAACTCTACCCCAGCAATATCCGCTACTGTCAATTCGTTTCTTATAGTATGGTAAATGTTCAGAGTCCGCTTATGAGTGAAGGCATTATTTACACTTGTTATCTCAGAGTGTGAAGGCTAAGGGACTGGAGAAAGATTTATCTTTTCCTTTACATATGCTTTCATTGTTTCACTTAATAAAACTATAAAGAAATCTAATAAAGAAGATATTAAATCTAAAACTTAAAAGAAACCTAATAAAGAAGATATTAAAGAAAGAAAATAGAAGATAGAAGAGCAGAACTAGCCTAACATGTATGCACAATCTCTCTTTGGTTTTGACTCTCCATATTTTCTTTTTTTTCTTTTTTTGAGTTGGAGTCTTACTCTGTCACTCAGACTGGAGTGCAGTGGCCGCTCTCGGCCACTGCAGCCTCGACCTGCTGGGCTCCGGCGATCCTTCCGCCTCAGCCTTCCAAGTAGCTGGAACTACAGGCACGTGCTACCACACCCGGCTAATTTTTGATTTATTGTAGAGATGAGGTCTCACCAAGTTGCCCGGGTGGGTCTCAAACCCGCGGGCTCAGGAAATCCACTCACCTCAGCCTCCCAAAGCGCTGGGATTAAAGGCTAAGCCACCGAGCCTGGCTGTCTCTCCATATTTTCAAGGGAAGTTAAAGCTAAGACAACTAGCATGCTATTAAAATTTGTAATCATTACAATTTCTGGTAAAGAATAGAAAATTTTATGACTGGGTTTTATTTATTCTTTTACTAATTCATGAATAAAAGTTCCATCATGAATACTGAGCACTAAATAGTAACTAAAATAAAATACATCATAAATATCAAATTCGCTTTTGACAAAAATAATTTTAGAAGACATTTTAACAAGAAGCGTACAAAGGAAAAAACAATGATTTCACAAAAGTGAATTTAGTAATGTAGCAACTCAAGAGGCTAGAACACAGCCAATGAGAATATGTTTTGAGTGAGAAGTGGGAAACATGTATAAAGACTAGGGACACCTGCCCTAGCCAAGAGAGGATGCAGCAACACGACAGTCACAAGAACCAAAAAACAGGAATCAGAAGACAAGTCAAGGAAAGAACAAAACATAGCAGACCTCTCTTCATACCTTTCAAACTTTTCACAAATAGTGCTATTAGATACATTTGAATACATACAAAAGAACAGATGACACGTTATCGTTTTTAATAATAGTAGGAATCACTATTCAAACTGAAGAACTAGGGTATTACTAGTATCACTACATCTACTCTGTCTCTCTCTCTTATTCCCTTTATTTACTTCTTGACCAATAAATATGCTCATGTCTTGTTTTGTTTTTGTTTCCTTACTGCATAGTTTATCACAATATATACATTCCTATTACATCATGTAATTTTGCTTGACTTTTAACCTTATAAAAATGGTACATGCTGTAGAAATCTTCTGCAACCAGCTTTTTTTGGTCAGCATTATAACACTAAGCTTTATCCATGCCACTGTGTGAAATGGTAGTACATTTCACTGCCTTACAATATTTTGTATTTCAGTCAATGCACATTTGATTGTTTCTAGCATTTTTACTATTATGAATAGTATTGCTAAAACCTTTTCATACATGTAACCTGGTTACCAGTGTACATTTACAGGACCTGCATTAAAATACACTCAAAAGTGCCAATTCAGGTCACAGAATATGCCAATGTTCAATTTTACAGGACAATGACAAACTGTTTTCCAAAGTATGGTACTATTTCTACCAACAATGTACAGTCATGCATTGCATGATGACATTTCAGTCAACGATGGACTGCATAAATGATGGCTGTCCAAGAAATTATATTATTATATTTTTATTGTATCTTTTCTGTTTAGATATGCAATACTATTCTGCAACAACTACCTACAGTACTCAGTAAAGTAACATGCTGTACAGGTTTGTAGCCTAAAAGCAATAGGCTATATACCAAATAGCCTACGTGTGTGGTAGGCTATACCATATAGGTCTCTGTAAGTATATTCTATGATGTTTACACAACAACGAAGTCACCTAATGATGCATTTCTCACAATACATCCTCATTGTTAAGCAACACCTAACTGTATGAGTTCCACTGATCTTCATCCTCTCCAATTGTGGGCATTGCCAGTTTTCTTAGTTTCTGCCAATCTAATGGGGATAAATGGTCATTTGTAATCTTTACCTGGAAATTCTCTGATTACTAATAATGTGGAAAAATCTTTTCATATTTTTCCTATCATTTGTGCTTCCTCTCCTTAGAAATACCAGTTAATGCCTTTTGCCCATTATTCAATTAGATTCTTTGTCTTTTTCTTACTGATTTGTAGAAATTTCTTTTGTAAAATCTAGATACTAAAAAATATGTAGGTTTATGTGCTACAAATGTCTTTTAGTTTCTGGCTTTTATTTCCATTTTCTTCATTGTGGTTTTTTGGTAAATAAAGTTCTTAATTTTAAAGTAGTAAAATTCATCAATCTTTTATTTTAGGGTGAACAATATTTGCATCTTGTTTTAGAAATCCTTTCCTACTCCAAGATCATAGCCTCCTACACAGTTTCTAAGTGTTTTAAAGATTTTCCTTTCACATATAACTCTGCAATTCAACTGTGATTTGTTTTTACACGTGTGAGGTAGGATTTCAATTTCTTTCTTCAGTATAAATAATCAGTTATTCCAGAGCCATATATAGAGAGACCCAAAAAACCCCAGAACTTGTTAATAAAAAATTGTGTATTTATTCTTACATATTTAAACCTCAGTCACCTTCAAAGTACTTCCCATTTGATGTAATACACCTATCAAGCCACTTTTACCACTCCTCAAAACAGTTTCTGAACTCAACAATTTTGATGCCTTTTAGTGCTTTTAACGTTTTTGTTCCAGTTCTTCCACATTGGCAGAACGTTCCCCTTCGAGGATTTTTTCCATATGGGGAAACAAAAGTTACTCGGGGAGAAACTGGGTGAATAGGAAGGGGGGGGGCACAGAGATCATGCCATTTTGGGTCAAAAAGCTAAACACTCAGTGTCGTGTGGGCAGGTGCACTCGTAACTCACCCATCATGAAATGGGCAGATGCGTTAAAGGAATCGCGAAAAAAAACAATTCACTGAAGCCGAACACAATCTCTCACAACAATGCTAGCTGGTACACTGATGCTGATGGGTTCCTTGAACACTTACCCAACAGGGGAAGTCTGTACTACAAGTCTGTACAAAAAAATTAATTCCGTTTTTTTGGGGGGTCTCTTCTTGTACTGTCCCTCATTTCCCCATATTATATTCTGCATCTATGCTGAGTCTGTTTGTGGTAAATACTATGCTGTTTTACTGAGATAACTTTATAAATCTTGATAGCTCATAAAGCAGTCCCCACACTTGTTTTTCTTCAAAATATTTTGTCTATTACTTGATTATGTAAATCTAAAATCAGTTTTTAAAAATCGCCCACAAAATTTTGGAAGGCATTTGGATTAGAATTGCATTGAATCCATAGATCTAGGGAGAATGGGTATATTTATAATATTGGGACTTTCTACATATAAATATATTTCTCTCTACTTACTGCAATGTACTCGTAATATCTGTTAAGAACACTAAATCACTTTCTCCATTCAGTACTTCCACATCTTCTAGATTTAGTTCTTAGGTATCTTGCATTTTGAATGCTTGAAATTGGGTAAATAAAACAAACAAATACATACAAATAAAATAATGTTTCCTAAATGACCTTAATTTCCTTCTTAAACACTCAACAAATATGAACTGAATAAACAGACAAGTGCTTTGATATATTAATTTTTTGAATAATAAAAGCTATATGTGATAATGTCTTCTTTTGGAATTAAGTCATGCATTAACACACATCAACTATTGTATAGATGCTAAAAAGCGTTCTCTTAAATGTAAGAAATAATAATCAACCACATAAATTCCAACAAATATATATTATTTTCCAAAGCAATTATATAGTTTTCATGGTTGCAATATTGTTCATCAAAATAAATGTATAACAACACAATAAACTGATATTCTAAACATAGTTGGTGGCCAGACTCAGCGGCTCAGCCTGTAATCCCAGCACTTTGGGGAAGCCGAGGCGAGTGGATTGCCTGAGCCCGCGGGTTTGAGATCAGCCCGGACAATTCAGGGAGATTTCGTCTCTACAATAAAAATAAAAATAAATTAGCCAGGCGTGGTAGCGTGGGCCTGTAGTTCCGGCTACCTGGAAGGCTGAGGTGGAAGGATTGCTGGAGTCTAGCAGGTTGAGATGGTGTGGTCATGAGTGTGCCACTGCTCTCCAACCAGGGTGACAATAAACAAACAAACACAGTTGGTGCTTAGAAAGTAGTTAAGTGAAAAAATGAATAATTTTCATTATTCAAATTGTGAATAATTTTCCCAATTAGCTTTTAAAGTTAAAAATTCATATATAGCTGCTTCGTGTATCCATCATATATCCACTTGATGAATTTTTTTTTTTTTTTTTTTTTTGAGTCAGCGTCTCACTTTGTCACCCAGACTGGATGGAGTGCAGGGGCACGCTCACGGTCACTGCAACCTCGACCTGCTGGGCTCCAGCGATCCTTCTGCCTCAGCCTTCCAGGTAGCAGGAACTACAGGTGCGCACTACCATGCCCAGCTAATTTTTTGATTTATTTTAAAGACGAGATCTCACCAAGTTGCCAGGCTGGTCTTGAACCCATGGGCTCAGGCAATCCACTTGCCTCGGCCTCCCAAAGTGCTGGGATTACCGGCTGAGCCACCAAGTCTGGCCAATTTATTTTTTAATTTAATTTTTCAGTAAGCAGTGCATTCAAATAATTCCTATAGTAATTAAATAAAAAGGTATAAAAGAAAAATCTTCAGGATACTGTCCTTCCAGTCCTTCCTTTCCCACCATCCTATATCCATTGTTATTTCTTAGGTGTTCTTAAGAGTTTTATTGTTTTGTAGAAATATATACACATATATTTTATTTTTTTTCTTTTCTCTAAAAGATATTAGTTACAATCTTCTGTATTTTTATTTATCTTAATATTACTGTATCAATGCATAGTGAATTTCTTCATTCTTTTTATGTTATATATCCCTATATACTGTTATTGCAAAATATATCTTTCTAAAATTACATTTTCTATTGCCAGTATGTAGAAATACAATCAAGCTTTGTATGTTGATTCTGCAGACAGCCATGTTGCTATATTATTTCCAACAGTTTGTTTATTGTTTCTAATGGATTGACAATCAAATTATCTGTGAGTAATTACAATTTTGATTATTCCTTTTCAATTTTTACAGATTCTATTTCCTTTTCTCATCTTGAACTTTTAGTACAACACTGAATAGAATTAGTGACAGTGCATCCTTGTGCTATTCTTAGTTTTATAGCAAGGTATTCTAACATTTCACCCTGTTTACTGAATAACTTCAGTGTAATTAGATGAAGACTTCGCTCACCCCTTCCTTACCACAAGTGCCCACAAACCTTTTGTTCCTTTGTGAGAAAAAGGGGTTCCTGCTTACTATCTCCCCTATATCACAAGAGCTTCTGCTCAGTTTCTTGTTTCACAATGCCACAAAAGACCCAGACAATACAGTTTCTCCAACAGAGTTTTGTTCAGATAATTAAGCTGGTTCTGCAAAAAGTATATCAAGGAACATTTATAAATTTAAGGTACTAAGAAGTTGAGGAATCAAAAAAACGTCCAGTGCACTTGTGTGATATTACTCTCTCCTTCTTGCATGCAGAATGTTAACACATGGTAATGCCTTAGTTTAATTCCATAGTCTTTATTTCCACAAAAATACTAGCCTACTCAGCTGGATTTGGGCCAACACAGACCCCGAATATAGGAGGAGGATGCAGAATGGGTGGTATATACAATAAGGGCTCATGTTTGAACTTTCAATTTCACCTCTCTACTCTTCCTTTGATGTCCAAGGTTGTCAACAGCTAAATTCTGAAAGTAAACTGTGTTCAATTTGGAAAGTTCTGTTGTCACAAACTGATTCTGTCTGTTTGCCTTTCTAGCTTCTGTGTTATCCTTTCCTATGTCTAAAATCTTTCAATAAGACCTCATAAAAAAAGGTCATTTTTAAGTTAGGTAAACTCACCATGAGCACTCCCTCAAGAGGGCTCCCATACTTGCTGAAGTTTGTGCTGAACCTTTTTTTTTTTTTAGAAAGCAGGATTTATTGAGAGGACAGAAAAGCTCCTACATGGGAGGGGACTCAAGGGGGTTGCCTGCTGAACCATTCTTGTACCTAGTTTAAGATGTGGACAAGATACAACAGGGGTGATTCAAATTGTAGTTTTGTCTAATAGATCCTGGGACTAAGGAACTGTAAAATATCTAAGGGAAAAATCTAGAAAACTCCCATCTTGCTTGGATGGATTCATTCTATGTGAATAATGAGGTTTGTGCTAGAAACCGCTAGTTGCTCACCAAATGCACGTTCCCTTCTACTTCATGGGTACACATCTATTGCATATTTCCTAGCCTCCTTTGCAGGTACATATAATTGAGGATTGGCCATGGAAGGTGAGCTCTATGGAGAGATGCCTTGGCTGAAGACAGAAGAGTTTCTTTCAACCAGGCCTTCAATAACTATAGAGAGGAGGGTTGCCCTGCTTACCTTTTCACATACCCAACGCATTACTTGACCAATAAGTAAACTTCTGTTGTGTTTAAGACATTAGATGCATATTAGACATATATGCCACATTAGCCTACCCTAACTATACTAACACAGAAACAGATACCTTGAAGTAGGGTGCTATTGGAACAAAAATCTAAAATATGTGACATTTGCCTACTATGTCTTCCTAGTGGCTGACAGCACAGGAAACATGGATCAGAGAAGCTGGTAAGATGAAAGCATGTTATGAGATACAATTGCATATAACTTTGTGGAGGGCAAAGAATGTGGATCTAGAGAAGAGGTTGGAAAGTGCCAAAATGTTAGTGAATAATGGTTTCCCCTTGCTATATTTAACAAGGCATTATAAGAAAGACAGTTCTCAAAAGAATAAGCTGGTTTGCAAGTGGGGGGAAGACAGAGAAACTTAGGGCCTCAGGTAGTTAAGAAAAGCCAACTATTTCTAAACACTATATAGTAGAAAATAAGACTAAAAAGTACTCTGAGCTGCAGATCTCTGTTAAACAAAATAAGATCTATAGCAAAGATCAGATAACATCTGCTCCCTTTCATTCCAGTTTATTCCTCCAGATATCTCAAGATGGATACCACTGAGAAACAGAGGCATGTGGACTAAGAAGTGTGGGGGCTAAGGAAACAAGACTAAATAAAATAAAAGATGCCTGCCATCAGTGTCTAAGAAAAAACTTTGGGTGTAGTGATTAGACTACTAAATACTTAAATCCTGTCAAAGAATACATAAACCTGACCCAAAGCATGCTGTGGCTATAAACGAATCCTCAGGTCCCCAAAACTCCACAGGTAAGAAATGGCTATGATACAGGTTGAGTATCCCTAATCCAAAAATCTTAAGTCTAGAATGCTCCAGTGAGCATTTCCTTTTACGGTCATGTATGTGCTCAAAAAGTTACAATGGTTGGAGCATTTTGGAAAGGCATATTCCCCTAATATCCACTTCAGATGAAATTGTGGAGGATGGGAAGAAAGTCAGGAAATGAGAGGAATCTGCTATGTTTTTCTTTTTTTTTTTTGAGTTGGAGTCTCACTCTGTTGTTCAGACTGGAGTGCAGTGGCCGCTCTCGGCCACCGCAGCCTCAACCTGCTGGGCTCCGGCGATCCTTCCGCTTCAGCCTACCAAGTAGCTGGAATTACAGGCATGCGCTACCACGCCCGGCTGATTTTTTGATTTATTGTAGAGATGAGGTCTTGCTGCCCAGGCGGGTCTTGAACCTGCGGGTTCAGGCAATTCACTCACCTCAGCCTCCCAAAGGCGCAGGATTACAGGCTGCGCCACCGAGCCCGGCTTGTTTTTCAACTCTTAAATAACAATGAAGAGAGAACTTTGTGAAATTAGAAGAGCTTTCCCTCACCTACACCTCCAATAAGAAAATTTCACAAATCCCATGCAAAGTTTTAAAAATAAAAAAAGAACAGAATGATATACCTACAGACCATTAAGACACACCAGAAAGATATGCCCACAAACAGATTAAAACTGTAGCTTACTATTTCAAAACAAGTTAAATTTAAGAAAATGACATAAGACATGAAAGCACAACAACATAAGTCAGAATTAGAAGAAAACTTAGGTTGAGGTGACAGAATTCAAGAAAGAATAAAATTATACATAAAGAAAAATTTTCAAAATAGACTGAACATAGAAAAACACAAAAGTGAATAAACAAAACAGACAAAGCCTTAAAAGAGTAGTCCTCGAAGTGTGTTTCAGAGACCATGAGGGATCTCCCAAACCAGCAGCCCCCAATCTCTCTGACATCAGGGACCAGTTTCATGGTAGACAATTTTTCCACGGACAGGAGCATGAGGATCATCACACATTAGATTCTCATAAGGAGTGTGAAACTTAGATCCCTTGCATGCACAGTTCACAATAGGGTTCGCACTCCTATGAAAATCTAATGCCGCCACTGATCTGACAAGTGACTGAGCTCTGCTTGCCTGCCACTCACCTCCTGCTATGCAGGCCTACTCCTAACAGGCCATGAACCAGTCCCAGTTTGCGGCCCAGGGCTTGGTGACCACTATGCTAGACCCTTTCAAGGAGTCCAGAAAGCCAAAATGATTCTCATAATAATACTATGAGAATATGTATGCTATTTGCCTTTTCCACTGTTGTCGACATTTGCACTGATGGTGCAAAAGAAATGGTGAGTAAAACTTGCCTTAGCCCAGATCAAGAAAGTGGCACTACACCATACTTGGAGTATTTTAGTCTTCACTACCATGCCCTCAGCATTATTTACAAAAAAAAAAAAAAGAAGGAAGGAATTGGTTTCAGTTTAAGCAGAAACAATTATTAATTTTATTGAATCTTGACTTTTGAGCACACAGCTTTTTAATTTCTGTGTGACAAAATAAAAGGTACTCATGAACTTCAAATGTCTGTATCAGGGAAAAGTAATTGTTTGAGTTGCAAGCTAGTCATTTTTTTCATTACACACATTTTCATGTAAAAGAACAATGACAAATTATGGCAACTCTGACTAGGGTGCTTAGTAGACATTTTCTTTAAAAAAAAATGAGTGAATTGAGCATGTCATTAAAAAAAATTATGCCAATGATAAAATTCAAGTTCTCAAGAGAAAAATCAAAATTTTGGAAAACCTGCATTGGCTTCTGTGAATTGTTAGCTTCTCAATTCTTAAAGACTTTTCTGATGAGATCAATGGTGATATTGATGAATGTGATATTTTAGTATTATAAAATAAAATATGTCAACAATTTACATAATTCAGTGAACCATATTTTCCAAATGACCAATACATGACATTTCAAAATTCACTTTGAATGAGAAAACAATCCAAAGCAGCAAGACAAAGAGTTTAGTGTAACAGAATACTAAAAGTTAATTGCTGTGGTTTTAGATTTCACACTGTAACTAATCTTTAAGAAACAGACCTGCCACTTGTTGAATTTGGATGACATAGCAATTAAAATAACCACAATTATCTGAAAAGACTATTAAAATAGTAGCGTTTAGTATTTCCCTTTCCCAACTACATATCTTTGTGATGCTGGATTTTCTTCATATGCTTAAACCAGAACACACTGCAACAGATTGAATTCAAAAGCAGATACAACAAGGCGGTTGTCTTCAATTAAGCTAGACACTGAAAGCCAGATATTAAAGAGAATCATAAAAGTATAAAACACCACCAGTCTGCTATTTTGCTTTTGGAAAATATGTTATCTTAAATAAGAATCTTACTTACATTAACATCTAACGGACTTATTATTATTTTTAGATGAATTAATAAACATTATTAGATTTTTTGTTTTAATTTCTAATAAGATACTTCTAAAAATTAGCCACATTTAAAATAAAATTCTTTGGAGTCCTCAGTAAATTTTTTTTTTTTAATTTTTGAGTTAGAGTCTCTCTCTTTCACACAGGCTCGAGTGTAGTGGCATGCTCACAGCCACCACAGCCTCAATCTGTTGGGCTCAGGCAACACTTTCGCCTCAGCCTTTCAAGTAGCTGGTGCAGGCATGCACCACCACATCCGGTTAATTTTTTTTTTTTTTTTTAATTGTAGAGATGACATCTTGCCAAGTTGCCCAGGCTGGTCTTGAACCCATGGGCTCAGGCAATCCTCTCACCTCGGCCTCCCAAAGTGCTGGGATTATAGGCGTGAGCCACAGTGCTCAGTCTCTCTCTTTTTTTTTTTTTTTAAGAAACATGGGTCTCACTCTGTCACCCAGGTTTGAGTGCAGTGGTGCAATCATAGCTCACTGTAGCCTCAAACTCCCTGGGCTCTAGCAATCCTCCACCTCAGCCTCCTGAGTAGATGAACTGTAGGCATGCATTACTATGCCTGTATGATAAGTTGTCATCTCCCCCCCCCAAGCT
Source organism: Cephalopachus bancanus (assembly GCA_027257055.1). Lineage (NCBI taxonomy): Eukaryota > Metazoa > Chordata > Mammalia > Primates > Tarsiidae > Cephalopachus > Cephalopachus bancanus. Next base: position 581,924 of record JAPVLO010000021.1, on the reverse strand, counting down.
GGAGTTTTCTCTGTCACCCAGGTTGTAGAGCAGTGGCATGATCATGGTTCACTGCAGCCTCAAACTCCTGAACTCAGGCAATCCTTCAGCCTCAGCCCCCTGAATAGCTTGGACTACAGGCACATACCACCAAGCTCAGCTAAATATATTTTATTTTCTGTTATAGATGAGGTTTCATTATGTGGCCCCGGTTGGTCCTGAACTCCTGGGCTCAAGCAATCCTCCCATCTTGGCCTCCTAAAGTGCTAGGATTACAGGTGTGAGCTACTGCACTCGGCCCATTAATTTGTAAGAGTGTAAAGGCACCCCCCCAAAAAGATGAATAATGCCTTAAGGCAAATAAAAGATGAAAAGATATAAAAAAGCAAAATAAATAAAAATAAAAGAGAAATAAAATAAAATTAAAATAAAAGAGAAATAAGAATGATTTAAGAGGAAGTTACAAACAACAGAGGCAAAGAATATCTAAATTAGAGATAATAGGAGTTCCTGAAAAAAGGAAGGAAGGGAAGTAAACAGAACAAATACTAAAAATTATAATTCAAGAAATTTTTCATAAGATAATGATTTGAAACTATGTATTTGAAAAGAATACCACATATTCTCAGACTATCAGCTCAGAACAAGTACCAGTACCAAGGCATGTTCTAGTAAAATTACTGGATCTAAAAAAAAAAAAAGAAAGAAAAGGAAAAAAATGTCTTTTGGCCATCCATGCAAAATGAGCATATACAAAGATTTACTCTAGGGATTTACTCATTTATCTCGATTCTCTCTTATGTATACAGGACGTATACCTGTTGTTAAACTTATGGGTAAAGAAACTATAGTACATATATAAAATGGAATATCATTTAGCCATAAAAAGAAGGAAACCCTGCCATCTGAGACAACACAGATGAACCCATAGGATGTCATGCTAAGTAAATAAGCCAGACACAGAAAGACAAATGGTATATGAGCTCACTTATATGAGCTCAACTAAAAAAAGTTGAACTTAGAGAAGCAGAGAGTAGAACAGTGGTTGCCAGGGGGTTGAGGAGCGGGTAAATAGGGAAATGTTGGGCAAAGAGTACAAACTTTGTTTTAAAATGACCAAGTTCTGGGTCCCTGTTGTTGTGTTAATAGATGAGCTAATTTGATTATGGTAATCTTTACAGAATGTGTCAAATCATTATGTGGTACACCTTGAATATGTCCAATCTTTGTCAATTAAATATTTTTAAATAAAAAGTTAAAAACTTTAAGTGTATATAAGGATATATAAAAAATATTAAAAGAACTAGAGATAAAAAGGAATAAAGATTAGATTATCATCAGACTTTTCAACAGCAAAGCTTTATGCCAGAAGAAAATGGAATCACATATTTAAAATAATCAGGAAAAGAAAATATAAACCAACTGGACACAGTGGCTCATGTCTATAATCCCAGCACTTTGGGCAGTCAAGACAGGAGAACTGCTTGAGCCCAGATGTTCAACACCAGACTGGACAACATAGCAAGACTTTGTCTCTACAAAAAAAAAAAAAAAATTAGCCAGGCATGGTAGAACACTCCTGTAGCCCCAACTACTCAGGAGGCTGAAGTGGAGGGATTGCCTGATCCTAGAAGGTTGAGGCTGCCATAAGCCATGATCATGCCACTGTACTCTATCCTGAATGACAGAGAAATCCTGACTCAAAAAAGAAAATATCAGAGAGAAAAAAAAAAGACAATATGAACCAAGTTTATATATAGCAAAATTGACTTTCAAGTATGAAAGGCACAAACTGTTATCAATGTAAAATACTCAACAAATATTGTTCCCATGAACCCTTCCTGATCATTTTCTGGAGAATAAGCATCAGAAAACAAAGTGACTACACAGAAGTTGAATATGGGCTGGTAGTGCGTATTCAATAAGTTAAATGCAAGTTAAAAGGGAAAGAGTATAATTATATGGTAGCTAAAAGCTCTGACAATGTAGATTTAACACAATCATTAAAAAATGGAGGCTGGGAGCCAGATAGACTTTCCAAACTCTCTGGATGAGTGGACTGGTAATGGGGTTTTCCTGCTTAAGAAACTCTGCAAACACTGGAAAAAGTCCAATGCACGGCCACAAGGATCACCAAAAAAAAAAAAACTCAAGGAAACATGACACCAAAGAAACAAAATAAAGCACCAGTAACCAATTCTAAAAATGGAGATTTACAGACTGTTTGACAAACAATTTAAAGCAGTTGTCTTAAAGTAGCTCAAAAGAATACAGATAGACAACTAAATAAAATCAGGAGAACAACACATGAACAAAATAAGTTCAATAAAGAGACAGAAATAATAATAATAAAAAGAACTAAACAGAAATTCTTTAGCTACAGGACACAGTGACTTAACTGAAAAATTCCACAGAGAGTTTCAACAGCAGAACCAATCAAGCCAAATAAAGAATCAGTGAACATGAAAACAGATCATCTGAAATTAACCAGAGGAACAAAAAGACAAAAAATAATGAAAAAGAGTGAAGGGAGCCTATGAGAATTATGGGACACCATCAAGTGAACCAATATGTACATTATGGGGGTCCCAAAAGGAGCAGAAAAAGGAAAAGGGATAGAGAGCTTATATAAATAATGACAGAAAACTTCCCAAACCTGGGAAAAGATGTAAATATTCAGATACAAGAAGCTCAGAAGTCTTCAATCAAGTTCAATCCAAACAAGACTACATCAAGACATAGTATAAGGAAACTGTCAAAAATGAAAGAAAGAGAGGATCCTGAAAGCAGCAAGAGAAAAGAAGCATATCACATACAAAGGAACTCCAGTATGGCTATCGCAAACTTCTCAGCAGAGAAGTTTATAAACCAGGAGAGATTAGAATGATATATTAGTATCAGTAAAAATACTATGCTGGCAATATAAAGAACTCCTACAAATCAATAAAAAACAGATATACAACCCAATAGGCAAAACCAAAAACATGAACTTCACAGAAGTGGAAATACATGTGACTGATAAATATATAAATGGATACTCAATATTAATAAATTTATAAATGGATACTCAATATTACTAGAATTCAGGAAAATTCAAAATAAAAGCACAAGATACCTTTTTGCACTTCTTTGGCACAAATTAAGATACTTGACAACACTAAGTGTTGGAAAGAATGTCACTAAACTAAACCTCTTTTCCAGTGGCCCTACACAATGGCCACAACAATTTATATATCCACCTGAAGTATCTCCTACCTCCTTGCCAAAAACTGGTATTATCAAACTTTTGGGTGATACTGTTATTTTTATTTGCATTTAAATATGGGCCTGGTTGAGCAACTGTTGTACATTTATTGCCATTTGTATTTCTTCCTTTGTTCACAGCCTCTTCAAACTGTTTTTGAAATAGAATTAATCCACCTCATGCTTAATAATTTTTTTTTCTTTGTATACTGAAGGATGCAGCTCGTGCTTACCACATGTATCTAATTACTTCACTCACCATTGTGCTATTTATCTTAGGTATGATAAATTTTGACATACTTTACTATTCATAGAGTCAAATCGACTAATCCTTTCTTTTTTTTTTGAGTTGGAGTCTCACTCTGTCACCTAGACTGGAGTGCAGTGGCCGCTCCCGGCCACCGCAGCCTCGACCTGCTGGACTCCGGCGATCCTTCTGCCTCAGCCTTCCAAGTAGCTGGAACTACAGGTGCGCACTACCACGCCCGGCTAATTTTTGATTTATTGTAGAGATGAGGTCTCACCAAGTTGCCCAGGCGGGTCTCGAACCTGCGAGCTCAGGCAATCCACTCACCTCAGCCTCCCAAAGGCGTGGGATTACAGGCTGAGCCACCGAGCCGGGCTGACTAATCCTTTCTCCTGTAACTACTGAATTCATAGTTTCAAAACTAACAGATATCTAAAATAACTTTCCAGGGATAAGGCTCTAGGGCAGAATGTATCTTCTTTCTATCCCTCTTGTCAGTGGAGTTTTACTGGTGTTTCATGCCATCTGAGCATACATTAAAAATGCATAGGCACTATCAGAGTTTTTATATACAAGCATTTCCCCAACCTGGACTAAAGATAATTTATTTCTGCCATGATTTGGATTTAGGTGCCAACTCTAAAACAGTGTATAGTAGTACCCAGAGGTAATGAAAAGAAAGAGAAAACTTCTGCATTTGATTTCAACATACACATTCACTCAGTCCCACATTGCCTCATGCCAGGTAAAAAAAAAAAAACAATAAGAGCAAACAAACTATTTTTTTAAAGAGACTTTTAGCCAAAAGGAAACATCTGCATAGATGATTAAACTTGAAACTGCAGTATGTACCCTCAAAAGAGCATCTTACCTGTTAGGATGCCCTGGAATACATATAAGGCAGCGAGCAGCAAAGACAGCAGGAGATAGAGGCACCAATCCTTGAAAAAGTCCACGGAGTGCTGAAACCAACCAGCAGGCAAGAACACCCACTCAATGACACCCACAACAGGAACGAACACTTTCTTGCAGAGCTCACCAAGGTCTCACAAACACACATAGGTACTGAGCTGTACATTAATGATTCCAACAAAAACTATAATTATTTTCACTCACAGGATTGCCTTATATATTTTAGAAAAGGAAAATCTGAAAATGTATGTGCTAGTCATTTTATAATTTTCCCTAGCAAATTCAACTAAAACTGTCATACTACATGAAATTGTGTATTTGATTTTTCATATTGTCCAGAATTATTAGGCTCAGCTCCATCATCAAATCTTCCTGCATCAAGTCAACAAACACTGTATTTAATTTTATCACATATTCACTTAGGTTTAAAAAAAAAAGAAAATTATATAAATAATGGTGATTTAATTTTTGTAAATGTCTACTAAGTGTCTTTCATTGCTTTTTGTAACTAACAAGAACTTTGTCTTCTTAGAATGTTTTAAATTATTTACTGCAGGCGTCAGTCACTATCTTCTGTAAGGTAGTTCACGTGTTTTTTCATTTTATCATTAACATGGTTGAAAGCAACCATAACAGAAATTAAAACTTAAGGTCAAATTAATATTAAAATTTATCATCTGAATTTTAGGCCAATATTAAACTCACATAAAACATCTTTCTCAAATAGGGAATAGTTCCTTCCAAAAGACTGTCTTTTTTATAATATAATTATCAGTTGCCACACCACCACCAGTCTGCTTAAGCCCTAGTAATTGTTAGTTTAATATAAGATGGTAGTATGCGATTTCTACTGAGATTAAATTAGTCCAGTTTTATGAAATGAAGTACTGGGCCTACATAGACTTAATAACCAGGTTCTTTACTGAGATATTTTTATCAACAGCATATGCTAAGGTTCATTTGCATTAAAATTGACTGCATTGTCAAGTAGCATTTAGTAAGTACTCAGACATGCAAACTTGATATTAAGAACAATAAGCACTAACACTGATTTAATACTTATTAGGCACTAGGTATTCTAAGAACTGGCCACAACCTCATAATGTAAGAACTACTACTATTGCTGTTTTACAGATGGGAAAATTAAAGACCAGAGAAATAAGTAAATAAGGTTACAGAACTAACAAATGTTAAGAGTTGAAATTTCAACCCAGAAAGTCTGGTTCCAACAGTAATACAGACAATGAAAATGTGGACAAATATATGCAAGGACAATCCAACTCACTAATAGAAAAATGTTGCAACAAATTAAATATTTCCATTGACATGCACATTATATAACTGACTCCCAAGAAAAATAAAATTACAAACTGCTTTGTCAAGCTGTGTGAGAGCAAAGGGGAGAGAGAGAGAACTTGAGTATCTTAAAAGCTAAAGCTTGGGTTAAAAGAAAGCAAAACTGTAAAAACTTGCTCAGTAACAAACTAAAAATAGGTAGTAGAAGCAATCTGTGAGCTAATAATAACGAATATTCTTTAAACTAGCAATAAATGACCAGATGAAAAGCAAACAGATTTTGCTGTGGATTCAAAGTGATATTTGAGAGATGAAAAGAAGCACATTATTCCAGATTATGTTTGCTATTGGTTCCAAAGGGGAAGCTGAGGCTTCACTTCATGGGATCGTATCAGAAGCAAGTCCAAAACTGAAGATGGTGGTAACAGAAGTTGTCAAAAATAGCAGAAGAGAAAATGACTTGGACTGCATGCAAATAAACCAAGTCACATCTATTGATGAAATAAGATTGAGGGTGAGTAGTAACTCAACAAGTAAGTCTGCAATAGGAAGCAAAAGGGTTAGCTGAAGGCAGATCTTAAAAGTATGAAGACATTGTTTAACTTAGCAGAAAATGATCAAGAATTAAACTTCACGAGGCAGGGGGCTCTGTTGCACCCACTGTTGTGGAATTAGCCAGTGATAAAGATTGCCACTTATGTAACCTGGTTCAAACCCTTCTTCAAAGCTGTCTAGAAAGGATAGCTAGGAAAGGGGCAAGCTGCTACCACTGAGAATGAAAAGTCTAAGAGTAAAATGACTTAGAGGCCAGCAAAACATTTTCAAATTAAAACACACAATTGGCTAGAGTTAATTTTGAGATTCTTAAGTCAGAGAAGACCTGTAAAGTTTAAATTTCTCATCCAGACTCCAAAATAAGAATAGAAGTGGCAAGGTAAATCTATGAAGAGCCATGTTACCAACATTTGCTCTCAAACAGCAATTCTTTCTGAAAACATATCTATACATGGGCCTTGCCGCATGCTTCTGTAACTATCTATATCTATATCTACATCTAAGTATTCTATAGCTGTACCTAGTGATGACAAACTCCAGGATTTTTAACAGCTGAGTCCATCACAGATCTTTAACAGAACTGAAATTTTTAAGACTACAGTTCAGAAATCACACTATCACAGAAAGTGATATAATTCCTTACTTTCATTTTTATTTTTTTGGTATCAAAAGACAGAAACTGTTCCATGGCTGAGTAGAATATGAAAGCCAACCCTACCAGAAGGAAAAAAAAAATTAAGTTAGTAGCCTTGAGTCACAGATAGCAGCAGTATGCACGAGAAGGGCAGAAACAATCACACCCTACTGTTTAGTGACCAACATGGGTCTGCCTAAAGCTGGTTATGATTCCCAGAGTAAGAACACCATATTCATATTACAGCTCGATGCCTGTTCTAAAGAAATGTTCAGATCGAGACGGGAAGCATTGCACAAATCTAGGGGACACTACCCATACTACAGTCTGTGTAGATGGTGTCCATGCAGTTTTATAGTGACAACCATACCCTGACCCAGCCATATTGCTTCCAATAGCTTACTGTGCTTGATCAAGGCCCTTGTAGGTTTATATGACAAATATATATTCCTTTTATTCACCACGTTCTTACTAAAGTGCCAAAGAATATTCTCTTCTATCTAAACAAATATTTGTTTTACTGGAATAAAATAATTGATATTTTCCATACAATGCTGTCAGTTAATCTTCTTTTATTAACTGAGAAGAAGGAACTCATGACAACAGTGTCAACCAACGCTGGATGACTAATGAAACACCTCCTAAAGCCCCTTAAGTGTGGTCACTGCCACAAACAAGATAGGTCCTCACCCCATTACTGACTCAAGGAAAAAAGTCCAACCTCCTGATGACAGCAAAGATGAGTGATCTGTGGCATTTACAAAGTATTCTGTGGTGAACTCAAGAAAAGAATTAAAAAATTATTCTCAACATTAAAACAAAACTCATAGACATTCCCCAGATGTTATACTAAGAGTTAGTATAGCCAAGGAGGAGTCATCTGGTAAATCTCTTACTTCATGTCAGTACTTCCCCAAAACTGGAATATTAAGAGGGCTCTATGGTCAATGTTTTAAATACCACACGTTTTAAATGCTCCACATCCATCTTGGAGCATCACAATGCACATTAGCCTACAAAGGCTCTGAAAAGTCCTGCAGTAAGGAAATTAGTTTTGTTAACCTAGTGCTCCCCATACTTGTTTGACCTCAAAACTTGTTTTTTGTTTTGTGGTATACCAGTGATATGAGAAACAGAGTTAGGGAAACGCGACTCAAAGATTATCATGCATATATGTATTAATTCTTTTTAAATAACTAAAATATTTTTTAATGTTTAAAGAATTGAAAAATAACAACTAGCCAGGCACTGTGGCTCACACCTGTAATCTCAGCACTTTGGGAGGTGCAGGTGAGAAGATTGCCTGAGCCCAGGGGTTTGAGGCCAGCCTAGGCAACCTGGCAAGACCTCATCTGTACAAGAAATCAAAAAAATTAGCTGGGCATGGTGGTGTGCACCTGTAGTTCTAGATACCTGGAAGGCTAAGGTGGAAGGATCATCTGACCCTAGCAGTTATGGTGGTCATGAGCATGCCACTGCATTCCAGCCTAGACAAGAGATTTCAACTTAAAAATTTTTAATTTAAAAATAAAAAATAAAAATAACAGCCAAAACTAAAATAAGATTTCTTTTGATGACTGCAGAATACTTATAAAAACTGCAGTGCCTCAGGGTCAACAATTATTGGTTGATAGCTTTACTTGGTAAATGACAACCAAAATAAGATTTACTGCATATTCAGCGATGCTAGAAATAAAAGACAAAAAGCCTGTTTTATAGTACTCACTGTCACTTAAAATTCTCACAAAATGAATAAAAACATATAAATATATAAAACATATAAATATTTGGAGCTGACAGCATTTTAAGTGCTCACTAAGAACATTTTATAACTGCGCTTATTTTTTTGTACTTATTTAAAAACCCATTTGTCAGAAAACATCTGAAACTCTAGGACTTCAGAAACTCACAACCTTAGCAAGAAGGTCTTCTCACATTACTGACGTCATTGTGATTATCTACTGAAACCAACAATGGCACCTACTGAGGATTATTACAATACTTACCACATTACAAAAAGAATCCAGACCAATGCTATGTACATACTTAGTACATTCTGGATTAGACCAAGTAAAATTTAACAACAAGCTGAACAGCGTTCTATAAAACAAAAACAAAAAGTCAGTTAGGCTAATTCTGTCTGTTTTTCTATGCTATGGACTCACAGTGAGAAAGAAGATAGTCTTGGAACTCCATGACTGAATAAAATCTGAACTTTTTATCTAAAATATATCTACACTTACCTTAAGAGAAGTTCTTTGGGTAATTTTTTGTTAATAAGGCCTTCATCATTGTTTGAGAAAACCTATAAAGAAAAAGAAAAAAAAAACCAATTTGTGAAACAGTTCTTCAGTCACTGTGAAAAAAAGATTGCATGTCTTTATACTGGACTAGAACAGTCTCAATCATTGCCCTACAGATATGACGATACTAATTTCATGAAGCTACTATACTCCAATAGAGGAATATAAAATATTTTATACTCTATCACTGTTTCATTAAAATGACAATACCCAGTCATTTTAAAACTACATTATATTGGAGGTTGTAGTCAAAACAATTAGATAAGAAACATATATAAAAGATATCCAAATTGGAAAGAAAGAAGTAAAGCAAACTCTATTTGCAGATGACATGATCTTGTATATAGAAAATTCTAAAAATCCACAGAATATCAATTAAAACTAATCTAGGAGTATCCTACAAGGCTGCAGAATACAATATACAAATATGCAATATAGTTATACAAAAATAAATTGTATTTCCATACACTAGCAATGAATAACTTAAAAATGAATTTACAAAAATAATCCTATTTACAGCATCAAAATGAATACTTAGAAATAAATTGACCAAAAGAAGTAAAGACTTCCATCTGAAAAACTTATACAAAACATTGTTGAATTTTTTTTTTTTTAGTCAAGGTCTCACTCTGTTACCCAGGCTGGAGTGCAGAGGCATGCACATAGCTACTGCATGATCCCTCTGCCTCAGCCTTCCAAGTAGCTGGGACCACAGGCATGCTCCACCACATCTGGGTAATATTTTTACTTATTGTAGAGATAAGATCTCACCAGGTTGCCCAGGCTGGTCTCAAACTTCTGGACTCGGGCAATCCTCTTGCCTCAGCCTCGCAAAGTGTTGGGATTACAGGTTTAAACTACCATGCCCAGTGAGAGAAATTAAAGACTTAACTAAATTGAAAGACATCCACATTCATGAATTGAAAGACTTAATAGTGCTCTGTTAGCAGCACCTCCTAAACTGATCCACAGTTTAATGTAATCCCTATCAAAACCCTACCTGCCCTTTTTACAGAAATTGACAGGTTGATCTTAAAATTCATATTGAATGCAAGGGACCCAGAACTAAAACAACTTGAAATAACGAAATTGTAACTAAAGTAATCTTTGAGGTGGCTCAAACCTGTAATCCCAGCACTTTGGGGGGCCAAGGCGAAAGGCTCGCCGGAGCCTAGCAGGTCGATGCTGGAGTGGCTGGGAGTATGCCACTGCACTCCTGGGCAACAGAGTGAGACTCCAACTCAAAAAAATAAATAAACAAAATAAAATAATGTTGAAAAAGAAAACCAAAGTCGGAGGGCTCAAACTTTTTCCAATTTACTACAAAGCTATAGTAATTGAAACAATGAGTTTAGTGGCAAAAGGATAGACATATAGATCAATGGAATAGAACTGAGAGTCCAGAAATAAACTCTCAAATTTATGGGCAGTTGGCTTTTGGTTTTGTTTACTGGAGTCAGACTCTCACTCTGTCGCACAAGGTGGAATGCTGTGACATGGTTCATGGCTACTGCTGCCTCGATTACAGTCTTCCAAATAGTTGGAACTACAGGTGCATGCCACCATGCCTGGTTAATTTTTGCATTTATTGTAGAGACGAGGTCTTGCCAAGTTGCCCAGGCTGGTCTTAAATCCCTGGGCTCAGTCAATCCTCTCACCTCTGACTCCCAAAGTGCTCCAATAACAGACGTGAGTCACCATGCCCTGCTGGACAGTTGTTTTAAATGGAGAAAAAAATTGTCTTTTCAAATACTGGTACCAGGACAACTAGATACCCACAAGCAAAACGATGAATTTGTACCCTGTACCTCACGCCATTTAAGAAATTAATTCAAAATGACTCAAAGACCTAAATAAATAGAAGAGCTAAAATTATAACCCACAGAAGAAAACATTAGCATAAATCTTGGTGACCCTGGATTATACAATGGTTTCTTAGATATGACACTGCAAGTAAAAGCAGCCAAAGAAAAAATAGAATAACTGGACTTCATCAAAATTAAAAACCTTTGTGCTTCAAGGACATCATCAAGGAAGTAGAAAGAAACACCACAAAATAGGAGAAAATATTTGCAAATCTCATATCTGACAAGAGACTTGTATCCAAAATACATAAAGAACTCCCAAAACTAACAGTAAAAGATAGCCTAATTAAAAATGGGCAAAGAATCTGAATAGGCATTTCTGCAAAGAAGATACACAAATGGCCAATACACACATGAAAAGATGTTTAACACAATTAGTCATTAGAGAAGTATAAGTCAAAATCATAACAAAGTTATTTCACATCCACATACTTTGGATGGCTAAAATAAAAAAAAGACATAACAAGCATGTGGAGAAATTGGGACTCTGATACACTGCTAGTGAGAATATAAAATGGTGCAACTGCTTTGAAAAACAATCCAGTAGTTCCTCAAAGGTTTAACAGTCACCACATGACCCAACAATTCTACTTGTAAGTCAATATTCAAGGGAAATAAAAACATATGTCCATACAAAAACTTGTACTTGAATGTACATAGCAGCATTATTTAAAGTAGTCAAATAGTGGAAACAATTCAAAACAAATGTTTATCAGCTGATGAATGGATCAGCAAAATGTGGTATAACCATACAAAGGAATACTGTTCAGCAATAAAAAGAAATGAAATACTGTTACGTGTTACAATAGGAATAAGCCTGAGAAACCTTATGCATCTGAAAGAAGACAGATACAAAAAGTCACATATTGTATGTTTCCATTTACATTAAATGTCCAGAAAAAGTAAATCATGGAGACAGAAAATAGAGTCATGGTTGCCCAGTACTAGGAAGCGACTGCTAACGACAATGAGGTTTCTTTTTGAAGCTATAAAAATGTTCTTAAATTAGACAGTTGTAATGACCATACAACCTGGTGAACATGCTAAATCCCACTGAACTGTACGTACATTTTAAATGAGTGAAATTTATAATAATGACAAATATCTCAATTTAAACAACATGGATTTAAAAACACATAAATCACAATCCACCAGAGCAAAACTGCAGAAGTGGAAATAAGGCCATCAATAACACCCTGCATTTATTGTCATAGTACAGTCAAGTCAGTGATGAGTCTTGTATGTTGCTCATGTGAAAGACTAATGCTTAGGAAGTACCTCCTGTATTTCAAGCTCCAGTAAGCACTGTGCTAGATGAATTAGCCAAAGTATCTCATTTAATCTTTCTCTAGTTCCTTGAGGTATAAATTATAGATTTTGGATCTTTCTTCTTGTTTAATGTATTTACAACTATAAGTTTTCATCTAAGCACTGAGTTCACTGCATTCCATAAAGTTTGATATGTTGTCTACATTTCTATTCATTGTAAAGTATTTTTCAATACTCTATTATTTTTTTCACCCATTAAGATTGTGGTTAATTGCCACAGATTTGTGAATTTTCTAGTCTTTCTTCTATTATTAACTTCTAGCTTCATTCCATTGTCATTAGAGAAGATACTTTGTATTATTCCAATCTTTTGAAATTTATTGAGACTTGTTTTGTGGTCTAACACAAGGCCTATCCTGAAGAATGTTCTACATGCACTTGAGAAGAATGTGTACCCTGCTATGGTTGGGTGAAGTGTTCTACCTCTCTCCTAGGACTAGTTGGTTTATAGTGTTGTTGAAGACTTCTATTTCCTTATTATCTTGCTGTCTAAATGTTCCATTACTGAAAATATGGTACTGAAGTCTCCAACTGATAATGAGGGGGTGGTGAGTGACATCGTGACAACCTTCATGTATTTCAACAGTCAGAAGGATGGTCTTATTTTCTGTTATTACAAAAGCCAGTGAATCAAAGTTACAAGATTTCAACTCAAAATACGGGGACAAAAACCTTTTTCTAGCAATTACAACAGCCCACACTAGAATGCTCTGTTCTTTGAAGCAGTGATGCTCTATCCACAGTGCTCCTGCAGAGCCCACAGAACCAGGAATGTCAGAGAAAGGAATCCCATTTTCAGTGGGAGACATGACTAGGGAACCTCTAAGAACCAAATCTAAATTATCGAAAGTCTATAATATAGGTTCTGTCACTTACATCTCAGTAAATCTTAACTTTTTAACTCTTCTGTGCCATAGTTTCCTCTTCAGCAAAATGAGGATAGTAATAGAACCTACTACAAAGGTTGTTGTGAATTAAATGAATAAAGTGCTTGGAACAGAGGCATTCAGTAAGTGCTCAACAAGTGGTAGCTATACTGATAGTTGTGAAGTGTCTGACTTTTCTCTTCAGTTCTGTCAGTTTGCTGCACATGTGTGGACTGCTGTTTGGTGCATATGTGTTTACAATCCCTCTAATATTAATAGTACCTGTAGAAATTGGCCTTGCATCAACATATTATCACTTTTGTCTCATGTAACAATTTGTGACTTAGTCTATTTTGTCTTATATTAGTACAGCCACCCGATTTCACTTTTAACTTGTCTTTAGATCTAACAAGAGTCTCTTATAGACAGGATAAAACTGGATCATATGTGGGTTTTTGTTAGTTTATTTTTATCCATTCTGCCAGTCTGTGACTTTTAATTGGTGGATTTCATCATTTTGCATTTAAGTAATTACTGATAAGGAAGGACTTCTGCCATTTTGCTATTTTTTAAAAAGAAGTCTGCAGTTTAAGTGTATTATTTCACAGTGCCAATTTAGTCAAGTTGGTTGACAGTGATATTCAAATCTTTTATATCCTTGCTGATTTTTTTCTACACAAGTTTTATTACTTAGTGACAGAGATGTTATTATATCCAACTATGATTGTGGTTTTCCTTCCTTTTCTCCTTGGTTTGCTTCATGTATTTTGAAGTTTTGTTGTAAGGTACATACATACTTAAGATAATTATGTATTAGCCAGGCATGGTGGCTAACACTTGTAATCCCAGCACTTTGGGAAGTGGTGGCGAGATCTTGTTTCTACAATAAATAAAAAAATTAGCCGGGAATGGTGGCACATGCCTGTAGTCTCAGCTACCTGGAAGGCTGAGGCAGAAGGATTGCCTGAGTCCAGCAGATCACAGAGTGAGTCTCCGACTCAAAAAAAAAATATTGTATATATATATAGTGAATTGGCTCTTTTATCATTATAAACTGTCCTTTTTCTCTCTAGCGATGATCCTTGTCTTAAAGTCTACTCTGACTATTAACATAGCAGCATCAGCTTATACTTTTTCCAGGATACATCTTTTTCACCCTTTTATTTTCAATCTGTGCTTTTATATTTATAGTGATTCCTAAAGACAGCACATAGTTCGGCCATACTATTTTATCCAGTCTGACAACGGTTACCTTTTAGTTGGAGGGTATCATCTTTTTATATTTAATGTAATTATCGATATGACTGATTTTTAGGCCTACCATCTTTATATTTATTTTCTATTTGCTCCATTTGTTCTTTGTGACTCTATCCTGATTTCCTAACTTCTTTTTGGTAAAGCAATATCTATTCTATTTCTTTCACTAACCATATAGCTGTACCTCTTTGTATTATTTTCTCATGATTGTTCTAATGATTAGGTACATTTTTAACTTATCACAACCTAACTTCATTTAACCACCTCCTGCTTGTTGTGTACTTACTGTCATATGGCTTACTTCTACTTACACTATATAATTGGGTAATTATACATTGTTATTACTTCTGCTTTAAATATTCCATATTTTTTTAATAAATGTATACAAGAAAGTTATTTTAAAAGGCCTCATATTTAACCACATATTTACCTTTCCTGCTGCAATTGTTTCCTTCTTTCATATCTGAGCCACCTTTATCATTTCCCTTCAGCATAAAGAAATTCTTGAACTTCTTTTAACATTTCATGTTATGTAGATCTGGTGCAAATTGTTTCTTGTTCTGTCAGAAAATATCTTTACTTCTCCTTCACTTTCAAACCTAGAATTCCAGGTTAGCAGATTTGCTTTTTATTTATACATATATAGTATTTTTTAAAAGTATTTCATTGTCCTCTGACCTGCATTGTTTGTGATGCTGGTTATCATTCATATTATTGTTCCTCTTTATGCAATCTTTTTTTTCTTTTCTACCTCATTTTAAGATTTCCTTTATAGAAATCTTTGATTCTCAGAAATTTGACTATGATGTACCTCAGTTTAGACTTCTTTGTTTTTATCTTGCTTAGGGTTAGCTGACCTTGATAAATGGGCTAACGTTTCCATCAATTTTGAAATTTTCTTTGGCAATTATCTTGTCAGATATTTCCTTTGTTCCTGTTCTTCCTCCCCTCCTCCTTGGACTCTACATGTATGTTACACAACTTGGTGTTGTCCTACAGATCTTGGATGGTAATGATTTTATTGATCTGTCCTCAAGTTTAATGATACTTTCTTCTGCTATGTCTAGTCTGCTATAAGCCCATCAAATGAATTCTTCATTTCTGATATATTTTCCATTTCTAATATTTCCATTTGGCTCTTTTTATAGTTTACAATCATCTGCTAAAATGCTCTATCTGTTCATCCATGTTGTTCAACATCTGGGCCATCACTCTTATTTCTATTGTCTCTTTCTTCTCCTAACCATGGGTCATATTTTATTTCTTTGTATGTCTCATAATTTGTTATTTCATACCAGATATTGTGTTTAAAAGAACAACAATTTATCCCATAAAGGGAAGCTCCTTCTTCAATTAAGCTGTTGGTACACTGGGGGTAGAGGCGGAATCTTTTAACCTATACCTGAGTTGGGTTCGAGGTTTGTATTAGTTAGATTCAGTTCATGATTGATTTATAATGATTTTAGGGTGAAATCAGAACTTTACCTTTGGGAGAAGTTGAAATCTGAGCACCCCTGAAACGTCACAGATCTCTTTGAGCTTTACAGCCTAACTGCTAGCTTTCCAAACTGTGAGATATCTATACACCCTCTCCTTCCTCCAACCCCACATTCTCACTGCCAGCTGGGGAGCTGCCTTTGTTCTGCAGTAACACCCTCTGCTTTCTGTGCCTTGGGAAGCTCTCTCTCCACCCAGTAACCCTGACTCCACCTTCTCAAAGACTACAGTGCCATGCCCCTAGTCTGTTGCAGCCCCAGCCTTATACTTGATAGGGGTCCCTAGTACATCAGAGGGACTATTCCCTGCCCATCCTTCAGCAGGCTCCACCCACCTCAGGGGGATTCTTTTTAGTTATGTTACCATTTCCCCAGTTTCCAAACTCCTACCTCGTTGTACTCATTGAAGGCCCATGGGAAAAAATTGGCAGGTAGGTGCAGTCTTGCTCTGTGACTATGAGGCAAGTTATTCAGTGCAGATTAGACATAGATAGGCAAGTTTTCTTAGGCAAGTCTAAATTAAAATAGGGTCAGCATTTAGACATCTTTCTCGTGGGTACACAACCTCTTACGGATACATGACCAGGCACACCAGAACTGACCACCTTGGGTGCTAGAATGTGGCTCTACCAATGCAGTATATCACAGAAACAATAGGGAATTACCCAAAACACAGGCATGGTATTCCAAGAAAAGCCCAAATCTAGTTAGGCAATAACTTTAATTATTTATAAGGTACTTGTAACCTTAGAAGGTTAAGAGATGGTAATCAAAATTAATGATCAGACACCTGCGGCCCACCTCTCAGCTCACATAAAGTGGAGAGATGGTAGTCAAAACTCATGATCACATACCCACAGCGCTCCGCTCTCAGCTCACAGTTTGCTTAGTCATCATTGTAAAAGCATATAAAGCTTCTTATCAAAGGCTAGTATGTGTCCTTTCTCTTTATGCATCCATGCCCTTTGGGCATGCCTCTTTCTTTCTAATAAACTCTGTCTTAAACTATACCTGAGGCTTGCTCTGAAATTCTTTTCTGTGGCCAAGTCAAAAGAACTCATGGAGTAACATATCACACCCCTCATCAGCTGAAACTCTTGGGGATTCCAAACAGTCACTCCAGCCCACATGCAGTTAATAAAAGTTTAGCTGACTTATCTTCAACTGTCTATGGCAGATTCCTCCTCTTGCTGTTACACCATAAATAAAAGTATCTTATATATCTCTCTCTTTTTTTTCTAGGAAGTGCTCATTACTTTCTAGATTTTAGCTTGTTTACATTGTTTTGTGTCCTCAGTTCTCTGGCAGGTTTTTTTTTTTTGAGTTGGAAAATCATAATGCTTTAAATCATAAATCAAAAGTCACCCAGACTGGCAGGTTTTTTTAAAGCATTATGATTTTCTCATTATTAAGGTGGAACAATGTTTAACTGCTGTAACTTTCAACATCCTAACAGAAAGTGGAAGAATGTATTATTATTCTTTTGGATAGAAGAAAAACAGACTTGGAGAAAATAAATAACTTGACGAAGGTTCAGAGCTAAAAAATAAAAAATTCTACAATCTAAATTTACATTTTATGACTCTAACTCCAGGGTTCTTTATGCTGCACAGTAGCAATAAAGGCTGTTTGACTCTAGGCAAGTCATTCATTTATTTCCTCTTTTAATTTTTTTATTTTAAAGATGTGGGGTATGGGCAAGTCATTTAACCTGTCAGTATTTCTAGTTTGTAAAAGAAAGAGATTGTACTAGATCAGCTCAAAAGTCTCTGCCCAACTCTAAGCCTTCAAGATTCAATGAAGTCTTTGTTTTTATGATGTATACCATTACTCAGTTTCTGAAAGGATAACTGTGTGATAAATGTCGTTTAGATGTTTGATAAGAATCTCAAATTTATCAAGTCTAAAAAACAAATCCTGCTTTCTTCTTCCCTATCCCAAACTTGCTCTTCCCATAGTCATCATCTCAGTAAACAGCAATTCCTTCTTTCTCTTGTTCAGGCTAAAATTAATGAAGTCATCCTTTACTTTCTTTTCTATTCCATAACCAATCCAACAGCTATTCCTATAAATTACTGCAACAATAATGCCCAATGCACCTGCTTTTCTCCTCTCCCCGCTCACCCTTACCACAGAATAGTCCCCCCTATAAAATGTAAGAGATATACGTCCCTCCTCTACTAAAACCCTGGCAATCACTTCCCCATCAACCAAAGGAAAAGTCAAAGTTCTTACTTGACATGGCTTATAAATCCTACATAATCTGACCCTCTTGACTACTTTAGTCTTTCCTCCTCCCATGCTCCCTCCAACTACACTCACGCCCCGCTGGTTTTCTTGCTGCCCTCCAACACTCCAGGTTATGTTCTTGCCTCAGGACCCTTGACTAGTACCCTCTGCCTGAATTTTTCTTCAGGCAATTCCATGGCACATCCTCTGCTCAAATGTCACTTCATCAGAGAGGCCTTCCTTTCCACTCTACATTAAAAGCAACTTGTCCCTCCCCTCAGCTACACTCCAGTCCTGCCCTACAGCTTTCTCTCTCCTACCCTCCTTTACTTTTCTCCAAAGCACTTTGCACCACTGTATCTGTTTGTTGTCTGCCTTCCTGCCACTGGAATGCAAGCTCCACGAGCACAGAAGCATCCTCATTCTATGCACTGCTGGATATCCACCGACTAGAACAAAGATTAGCACATAGTAGCACACAATAAATATTTGCTGGATAGAAAACCAACCAACAGCCAGGCACTGTGGCTCGCACCTGTCTCTTTGGGATGCTAAGGAGAGAGGGTTACCTGAGCCCAGGAGTTCAAGATCAGCGTGGCCAACATGGCAAGACCTTTTCTCCACAATAAGTCAAAAAATTAGCTGGGAAGGGTGGCGCACACCTGTCGTTTCAGTTATTTGGAAGGCAAAGGCGGAAGGGTCACCTGAGCCCCACAGATCAATGCTGTGGTAGCCGTGATCGTGGCACTGCACTGCAGCATGGGTGACAGAGTAAGACTGACTCAAAAAAAACAAAACAAAAGCAAGAAACCACAAAGAACAGAAAAATCAGTGAAAAGACACAATTATAGAGACAGCACTGAAAAATGGGACATCTGGGTTTGTTTTAATTCTAACTCCACAAAATCTTCCCAACAAATTCTGCTTCTCTAGACCTCCCTGGTCCACTCCATCTCTCTCCTAGATACCCCAGTGCAGTGGCTTATGTAGATGAAGTGAGGTAGAGAAAGTAGTGGTAAAAGAGTAGCCCAACCCATGGCTGTCCATATCTGAGTTTTGGTTGTATGAACTGAAAGAAGAATAAATCCTGCACGATGTCATTAAACAATATTATAACAGCTTGTCATAAAATTTAAAAAGAGTCTTCTGGCTCAGCTGACTAAGACATTGAGACTCTTAATCTTGGTGTAGTACATTTATGCCAGGCACTGGGCACAATCTTTAGTTTGGAAAAAAGCCATGATGCGATGGTTAAGATCTCAGACTTTGGAAACAGACTGGTTGATCGCAAATCCTGGCTCTGCCACTCACTACTATGTGACCCTGGGCAAACTGCCTACTCAATCCAGGCCTATTAAATGGGTATAATAGGGATGTTGTAAGTACTAAGTAAGACAAATGTGACTGGGTACAGAGAATGGGCTCTATGAAAGAGAGCTATTTTACAATTACTAAAAATTACTCTCCACCTCACAACAATGTGAACAAAAGGGAGATCGATGCTGTCGAGAGTAAGAAAATTAATATACACAAACCTCTACTTTTCATGATCTACCACATGACAGAGAGAACAAAGCTGTCTGTAATCCCTGAATTAAGAAAATAACTTTAATGTGAAAAACTGCAATTAAATATTTGATTGTGAGGTTCCCCCTATCTTGTGCTTCCCAACACTTCTGATACGTCCTAACCACAGACAAACACAGAAAGGGAAGTGCCAAAACAGGAGGAAAGTCCAAATGAACAAATAAAAATAGGAAAATTATATGATACAATGCTCTTATTTATTTTCAAAAAATAAATCTGCTTTACAAGCCAAAGTATTAAACAATAACAAAAACTTGATGACAAGTAATAGGTATTTCAATATGTATTGTTCCATATAAGTTAAAACTTAAACAATTAGTTGATGCTTTTTTGTAACAAATGTAGAATATAAAACTAAAATAAATCTAAAAATTATTAGGAAAATTTCAGAAGACATGTTTTTTTAAAAATACTGTTTCATCCTCCACATCCAAAGGTTTTATGTACAACACTTATCTTTGTGATTCAAAAAAAGCAGATGCCAAGTCCTGAACATGAACTGAAGTGACAGGAGAAACTCTCAATGCTATTATAGCCATGAATAAGAGCCCTGATCTAATTCATCTGTCTTCATTAATTCCTTCTCATTTCAACTCTGTGGAAAAAAGGGAAGGAAAAGGAGGAGGAGAGAAAGCTAGGTATGCCTGCTCTGTTCTGTGGCATCCCACCTAGTGCCAGGAGCAACAAAATAAAGTCATTCATAAGTGCCTAAAAACTTTAAAGCCCAAATAAGAAAGCAAGCTGATAAACAGGTTCTGAAGCAAACTGCCTGGTTTTGAAACCGAGCTCAATTTATGAGCTGGGTGACCTGGGCAAATTAATTTACCTCCCTGTGTCTCAGTTTCCTCATCCCTGAGATGGAGAAATGGTATCTTCCTCACAGGGTAGTGAGAGTTTAAGACACTAAGAAAATGCCTTACACACAGAATGTATGCATACACAATAAATATTAGCTGTCATTATTATTATAGAGGCAATTAGAAACAATTGGTTTAATTGAAGAACTTTTCAATAAGAAATAGTAAAGCAGAGTTCCAAAATGAATGTGCAAAGTCATTTATATCAACTGCTGTAGTCATATGTTTTGATTCAAGCATTAAGGAAGTGTTATGTGATCTGGAATACCATTTCAGGGATTACATAGGCAGCCTCTTCAGCCCTCCCCCTCCTGTACCCACCATTCCCCACTTCTACCAGAGCCTTGGCATCTTATCAATCAACGAAACCTCTTCTATGACCTAAATTCTTAATGCTCAAAGATATACAAAAAAGCAAAGCATTTCCAAGTTCAGCAAAGAAACCACAACACAAAAAAGTTCAGTAAACGCTCTTAAAGTGAAACTCTAAAATTCACAATAGTGAATCAGGGTGGGCTGTGGGTATGGGTGAGAAGGGTGGAAGAAGAAAAAGTAAAGGAAAATGGACAACAGAAAGAATATGAGACTTCAGAGACCTGTGGAAATTTAATTCCTGGATATTCTTTCTTTCTCCTGGTTATAATTGTAAGGGCTTTTCTTATATTTAACATATAAAAGTAAATGCAATATTTAAAACACTTAGATTTTCACAAAATTCACATTCTGAAATGCTTGCCAGCTCCATTAATTTGTCACTTAAAAAACAATTCAGAATTCTAAAATAATCGTACACAAAATTTTAACAGTCTATATATACAGTACTGGTCCTTGTGGGTGTTCTTTTCCTGCTCCCAACAAGCCACACACACTTGGGAACTTTTCTAGAGTCAATGAGAGATACAGACCATTCACCTTCTCTCACCACCACCCTTCTCCTTGGTGATTAAGGGGGGGCGGGAAGCGAGCCAGGGTTCCCAAAGATTTTTTTTTTTCCCTCCATAAGTTCACCTAGCACTTGGGGAACACCCTGCATTCTCAGTTCATCACTTGCAGGTAAGGAAAAAAAACTACACTTAATTACTCATGATAAAAACAAGCCGGGCTCGGTGGCTCAGCCTGTAATCCAGCGCCTTTGGGAGGCTGAGGTGAGAGGGTTGCCTGAGCCCACGGGTTCGAGGCCCACCTGGGCAACTTGGCGAGCCCTCATTTCTACAATAAATCAAAAATTAGCCGGACGTGGTAGCGCACGCCTGTAGTTCCAGCTACTTGGAAGGCTGAGGCGGAAGGATCGCCGGAGCCCAGCAGGTCGAGGCTGCGGTGGTCAGAAGCAACCACTGCTCTCCAGTCTGGGTGACAGAGTGAGACTCCAACTCAGACAAAACAAAACAAAACACCTGTTTCTTAAAAGTAGACATTTCCCTATTACCCAAGTCTACCCCCCCACAGACTCTCAAATAGGCTATACCAAGGGTGTGTCTCCAAGCGAGGAGTCCAGCTTCTCTCTTCTTTTACACCCCTGGGAGGTCTCTGGAGAAATCACGCCTTTGCTGGGCAATTCCCTGAATCTTGTCTATTCAAGCCGGCCAGAGTCTTCAAGTCAGGCTTTCCAGACTAGCTTAATGGGGGCCAGGGGGCATGCCCACACCCTCCTAAGTTTATTGAACAAAGGTAATGACTACTCATGATATTTACAATGGACTAATTAGGGGTTAATTGAATTCCTTAGTGAGGGTGTTGCACTCAGGGAAAAAACCCTCCAGCTTAACGCCCCTTATTTTTAAAAGAGGATGTGGGTCTTCAAAATTCCAAATTTAAATTTCCACGTGCCAAAAACCCCTGTCACAACGATGATTTTGAAAGAAACACCTATTATGTCTTACAGCATTCACGTATAACTGCATGGAAACAAGACAGGAAGCACAGACTGCAACGCAGTGTAAACATAAATACAGATAATATAACCCTACATGTAATTTTTTAAACCACACCCTCCCTGGGAGGTTTCCCAGGCTCTCTCGGGCCAAATAGCGTCACGCCGGCCGGCGGCCCAGGGGTGGGGGTCCGGGCTGGGACCGAGACTCCCCCGGCAGAGACGCCGCGTGGCGGTCGCCCCCAGGCAGGCGGGCGCTCGGGACCCCCAGGGTGACCCCTCCCCGGGCCCGCCCAGCCCTGCCCTGCCCTGCCCGGCAGCCCCGCAGGCCGCGGCCCGGCCTCTCCGCGACCCCGGCGCCGCCGGCCCGACCCCAGCGGGCGGCCGCGCGGGGACCCGGCGCGGGAGGGGAAGCGCGGGGCGGCCGGGCGGACGCGGGCCCCAGACTCACCATGGCCGAAGAGCTGCGAGCGAGCCCACAGCCCGAAGTCACACGGCGCCGGCGACGCCCGTTGTCCTGGTGACGCCAGCCGGGCGCCCCGCCCCGTCCCCAAGGTGGGCTCGGAGGCGGCCATTGGTGGCCGGCGCGCACGTGACCCGCAGGGGCGGTGCCCTCCGGACCGCCCACCGCTCGCCCGGGCTCCCCGGCTTGGCGTGCGGTCCCTGCTCGCCGCCTGCTCACCTTGCAGCTCCTCACCTGGCCCGCGACCCCGCCGCCGACGGCCCCGCTGAAAGAGGCCTGCCTGGGTTTTCCTTATTTAAAAGCCAGATTACACCGATAGCACGAATTGAAGTCATCCGAAATCACCGGTAACGAGAATTTAAAAGGACAGAAACCACACGAATCCTAGCACCTGAATATAAAGCCACTATTCCAGTCTATCTGCTTCAGGCTTCCAATAAAGTACACAATATACTGTATTCTTAAAAATGGAGGCAAACCACACACGCTGTTTTAGAATCTACTTCTTTCTATTAAAAATTATTATCTTTGCACACCAGTTTATGGAATAGCATTGTATGCATGCCCTCTAATTTATTAATTACACAGGTACATTGTTGAACGTTTTTAATGTGGTGAAAGGAAACCCTAGATATCCTCAAATCCAGATTATTAACTCTAATTAATCCAGAAGCATATTCAGCAGCTGACCTGACATATCCCCTTGAATGTCTAATAGACTTCACAACTTAATATGATGCTGATAAACCTCTTGATCTTGATCCAGTTTCAAGCTCCCCAGTGTTCCTCATCACAGCAAATGTCCCTAGTATTCCCTTGGATATTAGAACAAAAACCTAGCCGTTATCCTTGATTCCTCACTTTCCCTCATTCTTCATTAATATTAGCACATATGCTTAACTCTACCACAAAATAAACCCTGAATCTATCCATTTCTCAACATCTTTACCTGACAACCACCATTAACCTGCTAAGCTCATCTCCATGTGCTGTGGTTTGAATGTTTGTGTCCCTGACAAAATTTATGTTGAAAACTATCAGCAATGTGGTAGTATTAGGAGGAGGGCCGTTAGGAGATGATGGGGCCATGGGAGTGCCATCCTCATGGATGAGATTAGTGCCCTTATAGAGGGCTTGAGGGAATGAGTTCACCTTTTTGTCCTTCTGTCCCTTCTGTCATGAGAGGACACAGCATGTGTCCCCGCCAGAGGACGTAGCAACAAGATACAATATCAAAATCAGAGAGCAGCCCTCAACAGACACCAAACCTGCCAGCACCTTGATCTTGGACTCCCCAGCCTCCAGACCTATGAGAAACACATTTCTGTTGTTTATAAATTATCCAGTCTGTGGTATTTCATTATAGCAGCACAAATGGACTAAGACATTATACCTTCCCTCCTACAGTCTACACAACAGCGTGTTTCAATGGCTCCTCATGGCACTTGGGAAAAAATGCAAACTCTTCCCGTGGCCTACAAAATCCTACATGATGGGGGCCTTAGCCTGTTGCACTAACCTCATCTACTACCACTCTTCCCTCACTCACATTACAGTAGCCACATTTTATTTCCCAAGTTTCCTTGTGTGCCAAACATGTTCCTACTTAAAAGCCTCAACAACACCTACTTCTTTTATTTGGAATATTCTTCATGCAGGACTTCATGCAGCCCAATCCTGCACTTGACACAGGTCTGTTATATCCCCTCAAATGTCATCTTCACAGAAGCCTTTATTGATCAGTCTGAAATATCTCATTCCAGTCACTCTCCCCTCAGTTAGCCTCTCTCATCTGTCTTGTTTTCAAAATACTTAGCTCCCTTCCAACATTATTTTTTAACTTTTTGTTTATTAATTACCCCCCGTCTCCCCACCCTGAAATGTAAGATGTCTTGCTTGTTCTATCTCTGGATTCCTGGATTGAAGTAGATGTTCAATAAATATTGATGACTAACCGAATAAATGAACTGTCCTAGGACTGTAGGGTCAGTCTGAAGATACACATAAGAACATGATGGGGGCCAGGCGCGGTGGCTCATGCCTGTAATCCCAGCACTTTGGGAGGCAGAGGTGAGAGGACTGCCTGAGCCCACAGGTTCGAGACCAGCCTGGGAAACTTTATGAGTTTCTACAAAAAACTCATCTCTACAATAAATCAAAAAATTCGCCAGGTGTGGTGCTGTGTGCCTGTGGTTCCAGCTACTTGGGAGGTTGAAGCGGAAGGATTGCCTGAGCCCAGCAGGTCAAGGCTGCTGCACTGGCCATGAGCATGCCACTGCACTCCAGCCTGGGCAACAGAGTAAGACTCAGACTCAAAAAAAAAAAACCCAAAACAAAAAACATGATCGGGCAGGGCAAGGAGGTTTACTAGAAGAATAAGTGCTATAATTACTCACAGCCTTTGTTTTTAATTTTTTTATTATGAAATATAAATAAAAGTAATAGACTACAAGTGTACAGTTTTTTAAAAGTGAAAACCTATACAAACACCACCCAATTCAAGAAATGAAACACTGCCAGCAACCCCAGTGATCCTTATGGACTTTCTTTTTTTTTTTTTTTTTTTGAGTTGGAGTCTCACTCTGTCACCCAGACTGGAGTGCAGTGGCCGCTCCTGGCTACCGCAGCCTCGACCTGCTGGGCTCCGTCAAGCCTTCCGCCTCAGCCTTCTGAGTAACCGGAATTATAGGCACGCTCTACTACGCCCGGCTAATTTTTTGATTTATTGTAGAGATGAGGTCTCGCCTGCCCAGGCGGGTCTCGAACCCGCTGACTCAGGCAATCCACTCACCTCAGCCTCCCAAAGGCGCGGGATTACAGGCTGAGCCACCAAGCCCGGCTGGACTTTCTTAATCATAGTCCCACTCCCACACACACACCCAATTTTTCCCTTACAGGTGATCACTGTCTGTCCTGAAATTTATGGAAATTGCTTTCTTGACTTATTTTTCCTTGTTTTTGTCTTTAAATTTTATTTCTCTTTGTTTTTATTTATTTTATTTTGAGACAGGGTCTCACTCTGTCACCTAGGCAGTGGCATGATCCCAGCTCACTGTAGCCTCGACCTCCTGGGCTCAAGTGATCCTCCCACCTCAGCCTTCTGAGTAGCTGAAACTACACTTGTGTGTCACCAGCCCAGTTACTTTTTAAATTTTTTTGTAGAGATGGGGTCTCATTATGTTGCCCAGGTTGGTCTCAAACTTCTGGGTTCCAGCAATTTTCCTGTTTCAGCCTCTCAAAGTGTTAGGATTATGGGCGTGAGCCACCGTGCCTGGTCTGGTTTTGTTTTGCTTTGTTTTTGACTCAGAGTCTCAGTCTGTCGCCCAGTCTAGAGTGCAGTGACATCGTCACAGCTACCACACTTTTGACCTGCTGGGCTCAGGATGATCCTTTCACTTCAGCCTTTCAAGTAGCTGGGACTACAGGCACCTGCCACCACACCAGGCTAATTTTTATTTATTTATTATAGAGACAAAGTCACATCATGTTGCTCAGGCTGGTCTCAAACTCCTGGGCTCAGGTAATCCTCTTACCTCGTCCACCCAAAGTGCTGGGATTATAGGCGTGAGCTACTGCGCCCAGCCTGTTTTTGTTTTTTAGAGACAAGGGTCTCAGTATGTTGTTCAGTCTGGCCTCAAATTCCTGAGCTCAGCCTCTCATCTTGGCCTGCCCAATAGTTGAGACTATAGGTACACACCACTTTTTTGGTTTTGTTTCTGTTTGTTTGTTTGTTGTTTTGAGTTGGAGTCTCACTCCCCGCTCCAGACTGGAGTGCAGTGGCACGCTCCCAGCCACCGCAACCTCGACCTGCCAGGCTCCCGCGATCCTTCCACCTCAGCCTTCCAAGTAGCCGGAACTACAGGCGCAGGCCCAGCTAATTTTTTTGATTTTTATTGTAGACACAAGGTCTCACCAAGTTGCCCGGCCAGATCTCGAACCCACGGGCTCAGGCAATCCACTCACCTTGGCCTACCAAAGTGCTGGGATTACAGGCTGAGCCATTGAGCCCGGCCTGTTTTTGTTTTTAAGTTTTCAAACAAAGTTTATTAGAGAAAGAAGGGAGAAAAGGGAAACATGCCCTCACTAGTTATCAAAGAAATGCAAATTAAAACTACACTGAAATACCACCTAACTCCAGTCAGGATGGCAATCATCAATAACTCAAAAAACAACAGATGCTGGAGAGGTTGCAGCAAAAAGGAAACACTTCTACACGCTGGTGGGAGTGTAAACTAGTACAGCCACTGTGGAAAACAGTGTGGCGATCCCTAAAAGATCTAAAAATCGACCTTCCATACTACCCTGCAATCCCCTTACTGGGAATATACCCGGGAGAACTCAAATCACTTTATGAAAAAGATACCTGTACACGTATGTTTATCACAGCATTGTTCACAATAGCACGGACATGGAACCAACCATGCTGCCCAACAAAAGAGGACTAGATTGAAAAAATGTGGTACATATACACAATGGAATATTACACAGCCATAAAGAAGGACAAAATCATGAACTTCACAGCAACCTGGGTGGACTTAGAGTCTATAATACTGAGTGATGTTTCACAGAAACAAAGGACTGAGCATCACATGTTCTCACTCATAAGCGGACCTTGAACAATTATCAAAATATTAAAAGAAAAGGACTGGCAGCAGTGGGAAACTGCTGGGGGGGGGGTTGTGAGGCGGGCAGGAGTTGGGATTGGC
The DNA here is from genome assembly GCA_027257055.1 of Cephalopachus bancanus. Lineage (NCBI taxonomy): Eukaryota > Metazoa > Chordata > Mammalia > Primates > Tarsiidae > Cephalopachus > Cephalopachus bancanus. The sequence continues at coordinate 554,230 of JAPVLO010000021.1, read as the reverse complement.
GGTAGTAGGAATCTGCCAGGGTAGAGGGGGCACACTTCATCAACAAAGGTACCTGCATAATGAACATTGGTATACCTAACCCTGAATTGTACCCTACATCTTTAAAAAAGAAAAGAAAAGAAAAGAAAGAAAGGGAAACATGCCACCAGAGCTGGTATGGGAAAAAAAAACTGTCTGTATTTCTTTATAAAGTTTAATCTTCATTTAGTTTCATCGCTATAAAGTGTTTTACTGAATGTACACACAAGAATGTATTTATCCATTCCACTAGTGACGGGCATTCGGGTCCTTTCCTACTTAAAACTATTATAAACAATGCAGCTATAGCATAATCCTAGTGTAATGGGCACTCTTTTCTCTAGGTGAGTGTTTCTTGATCTTAGCACTCTTAGCAACTAGGGCCAGATAATTCTCTAATGCTGGAAGTTGGGGGAGAGGGCAGTCCTGTCACTTTAGGATGTTACAACATTCATGGTCTCTGCCTACTAGATGCTAGTGGCCCTAACCCAATTGTGACAACCAAAAATGTCTCCAGGCATCCCCAAATATTCAGAGAGGCAAAATCGCCCCAGTTGAGCACCACAGTTCTAGGTTGTATAACAAAAAGTAGAATTGCTGGTTTGTGAATCTTCAGATTTACTACATAGTGCCAAAGTGTTTTCCGAAGTCATCATAACAGAAGTAATGTCACAGAATTAGCATAATAGGGTGCTCCAAGAATTGGTCCTTCCACTGGAGCAACCCCTAAGCTGAGAAAAATGGACAGAATCCACTTTTTTGGAACTCTGAAATCTTATCAAATACTTAAGCTACCCAGCCAGTGCTTAATAAAGAAATAGGCAGCTGGATTTTCATAAGAATTATGAAGCGAGTGGATTGCCTGAGCCCATGGGTTCGAGACCCACCCGGGCAACTTGGCAAGACCTCACCTCTGCAATAAATCAGAAATTGGCCGGCCATGGTAGCACACGCCTGTAGTTCTGGCTACTTGGTAGACAGAGGTAGAAGGAGCACCGAAACCCAGCAGTCAAGGCTGCGGTGGCCGAGAACGTACCACTGCACTCCAGTCTGGGCGACAGAGTGAGACTCCGACTCAAAAAAAAAAAGAAAGAAATGGAACATGAGGCAGGCAGCAGACAGACCCAAAAGCCTGGGAATGAGAAGGCTGAGGAAGAAGATTCTCAGGGGAATAAACACTTTGAAAGGTTACTGCATATACTGGGGAATCTGGGGTACAGTATACATGCCCAGTGTTAGTTACATACTCAGAAGAGATTTGAAAGGACTCACTCCTCACTGATCTTTGAAAATGATCTTTGGAAGTGAAGGCTAAGGCAGGGTTGCTGTCGGTTTGGTTTGGCACTGAAAGCATGTTCTAGCTCAGAGACAATATGCAAAGACCAAAGGTAAGGCTTTGGTTTGGTTTGAAGTTTTTGTTTTGTTTTGTTTTTGTTTGTTTGTTGTTGTTTTTGGTCTCCAGGCATTTAAGGAAATCTTGCTCAGGTTACTGGTCGACTGCTGAGAAATCAGAACAGAGACTTCAGTGAGGTGAGCATCCATGACAAAAAAAATACAGTCTTTGCAAAAAACAAATAGAAAACCCATTAAACAAATGGATGATTGCAGCCCTCAACAATTACCAGCAAGTCTGGGGGGGAGGGCATGTTTTATTTCCAGAGTTACCACATTATAATATTCCAAGTGTTCAGTTTCCAATAAAATAATTATAAGGTATGCAAAGAAACAAGAAAGTATGACTCATACACAAGGAAGAAAAAAAAAAAGAACACAAGCCATCCTTACGAAAGCCCAGGCACTAAACTGATTAAACAAAGACTTAAATCAACTGTCTTAAATGTGTTCAAATCTCTAAAGAAAATCATGGATAAAGGAAACTAGGAGGATAATGTTGAACAAATAGAGAATATCAATAAAGAGCTATAAATTATTAGAAAGAAAGCAAATAGATATTCTGGTGCTGAAAACCACAATAGGTGAAATGAAAATTTCACCAAAAGAGTTCAGCAGGAGATTTGAGCATTCAGAAGAAAGAATCAGTGAAGTTGAAAATACGATAATTGAAGTTAGCTAGTCTGAGGACTATAAAGAAAAAAATTGTCAGAGGTTTAGGGTCTCTTGCAGTACCATCAAGTATGTCAATACATGCATTATGGAATCCTCAGAAGAAGACTAAAAGAGAAAGAATTTTTGAAGAAATTATGGCCCAAAGATTCGCAAATTTATGAAAGACATTAATCTATCCGTTCAAGAAGTTCAACAAACTCCAAGTAGGACAAATTCAAAGCGATACCACCAAGACATATAATAATCAAACTGTTCAAAGCCAAATACAAGGAGACCATCTTGAAAGCTGCAAGAGAGAAACAACTTATAAAGTACAAGGGATTTTTAATGACATTAACAGCTGATTTTTTTCATCAGAAATAATTGAGACCAGAAGATAGTAGGATGACATAAATATCATAAAGTAAATTGGGTGATGTATTCTTTTTCTGTTAAAGTTTGAGAATCTTTTTCTTGAACATTTGGTAATTCAAGAAAGTTCTTTTTTAAAATTTTCTTCTACTCCTGTGGTCAGACCCCCGCTAGTAAAACCTTCTGGATATGGAGTTTTCTTTGTGAGAATAATTAAACATCAAATTCCATTTTACTGACAGTTTTGGAATTATTTGGTGTTCTGTTTCTTCTGGAATCTGTCTTTTGTTTTTTGTTTTTGAGACAGAGTCTCACTCTGTTGCCCTGGCTGGTGTGAAGTGATGCAATCACAGTCTACTGCAGCCTTAAACTTCTGGACTCAAGTGGTCCTCTCAACTCAACCTCTAGAGTAGCAGGCATTACAGGTGCATACCACACCCTCCTACCCTCACCACAGCTATTTAAAAAAAAAATTTTTTTTTTTGGAACCAAGATTTCGCTATGTTGCCCAGGATGGTCTCAAAGTCCTGGCCTCAAGTGATCCTCCCACCTTGGCCTCCCAAAATGCTAGGGTCACAGGCATGAACTATAGAATCATTTTTGTTAAGTTACATGATATAATGAATTTTCCATTTCATCTAAATTCTCAAAGTTTTAGCATAATAGTTCATAACATCTTCATGTTATCTTTTAGATCCGTGAGCTCTATAGTTATTCCTTCTTTTATTCCTGGTATTGGTTACTTATAATTTCATTCTTTTTTTACCTGATCAATCTTGCCTGAAGTTTGTCGATTTTATTGGTCTTTTCAAAGATCCAACTTTATTCATTGCTGATAATTTTTTGTTGCATATATTCCATTTGACTCTTTTTTTCTCTGAGCTTTCTGTGAATTTATGTTTCTAATCTTTTCTTAACAAATCTTTCATTAACATATTTTCTTAACATAATCATTTCTAAACATTGGATGTTTAATTTCAAGATTTCTTCTTCCGATTATATTTTAAGAATATAATTTTCTCTCTAAATATTTCTTTATCTTTATTACTCAATTTTTTTGTGTGTGAGAAAGCAGGATTTATTGAGAGGGCAGAAAAGCTCCCACAGTGGAAAAGGACACGAAGGGGTTGCCCCTACTCAAATTTTTATATGTAGTATTTTCATATTTCTTCCGTTTAAAAATATATTATACTTTTCATTATGATCTCTTTTATACTGATGGTATTTTAAAATTTCTAAATATAGGAGCTTTTTAGTGTGTTAGCAAATATACTGGATTTTGTCCTATTTTCTTGATCCTTAATAAATGCCATGAATGCTTTTAAACATTTTCTAGTCCTTAAAAATAATATAAAAATTTTGTCATATTCTAAGCAAAATTCCATTAGTATTTTGACTTGTATTATATTAAATTTTATATTAAATTGAAGGAGAATGGATATTAATTTTGAATATTTCCACCAATATACATGGTTTATCACTCCATTTATTTGTTCTCTTTTATTTAGTCCAATAAGGTTTTATCTTTTTCTCCATGAAGACCTGAACTTTTAAAAAAAATTTATTTTCTAGGTACTTAACACATTTTGTTACTATAATGTAAGTAATCATAAAAATTATAATTTCTACTTAGTTATATTGAGTTAAGAACTGTTGGGGTTTTTGTATGTTTATAATGTGTGCAGGCACATAATAGAACACTCTTATTAATTCTATTAATTTGCCAGTTTGTGTTCAAAATTTTTAGGTAGATAATACTTTTATTTGCAAATAATAGCCACTTTGTCTATATCTTCCCAATCCTTATACACCTTACATTTTCTGCTTTTTTTTTTTAGTTGGAGTCACACTCCATCACCCAGGCTGAAGTGCAGTGGCACACTCATGGCCACCGCAGCGTTGACCTGCTGGGCGCCAGCGATCCTTCTGCCTCACAAGTAGCCAGAACTACAGGCGCATGCTACCACATCTGGCTAATTTTTTTTTTTGTAGAGATGAGGTCTTGCCAAGTTGCCCGGGCTGGTCTTGAACCCACGGGCTCAGGCAATCTACTAGCCTTGGCCTCCCAAAGTGCTGAGATTACAGGCTGAGCCACCGAGCCCCGCTGCATTTTCTTTTTTAATTGCATGAGATAGTACCCCCATTACAGCTCTCAGTGTCAGGAAGGTTGCAGAGCAGTTGTGTATGCTTTACCTTTCCTTATTGTAGATGTTTTTTAACTCTATCAATAAGTGTAATCACTCTTGCCAGTTTTTTAAGTTTTTCCCCAATATTCGTTTATATCTAGTTTACTAACTTTTTTTTTTTAAAAATCACAACTCATGAAATTCAGGATTCTTTATTTTTGGTCTCTATTAAAAAGATCATACGGCTTTCACCTTTCATTTTTTGAGTAGTAAATTACTTGGGTCAATATAATTCTGATGTTAATCATTTTTGCATTCTCTGATAAGTTTCTATATTATTAGTGATTTATTAATCTGGAATTTATTTGCTAATATTAATGCTTAGGATTTTTGCATCTATGCATGTAAATGAGATTGCCTTTTATTTTACTTAGTTTTAGTTGTTTTTTCCTCCCCTCTATGTGTCTTAGTCCATTTGGGCTACTATAACAAAATACCATAGATTGGGTAGCTTATACACAACAGAAACTTATTTCTCACACTTTTGGAGGCTGAGGAGTCCAAGATCAAGGCAGTTGGCAGACTCAGTGTCTGGCAAAGACCCATTTCTTGGTCCATGGATGACACTTCTTCACTGTGTCTCACATGGTAGCCAGCTCTCTGAGGTCTCTTTTATAAGGGCACTAATCCCATTCATGAGGGCTCCAGTCTCATGACCTAGTCACCTCACAAAGGCCCTACTTCTTTTTTTTTTTTTTTTGAGTTGGAGTCTCACTCTGTCGCCCAGACCGGAGTGCAGTGGCTGCTCCCAGCCACTGCAACCTCGACCTGCTGGGCTCCGGCGATCCTTCTGCCTCAGCCTTCCAAGTAGCCGGAATTACAAGCATGCGCTACCACACCCGGCTGATTTTTTTATTTTTTGTAGAGATGAGGTCTTGCCAAGTTGCCCAGGTGGGTCTCGAACCCACAGCTCAGGCAATCCACTCACCTCAGCCTCCCAAAGGCGCGGGATTACAGGCTGAGCCACCGAGCCCAGCTTAAGGCCCTACTTCTTAATAGCATCATCACTTGGGGATTAGGCTTACACATAGAATTTTGTGGATACACAGATATTCAGAACATAATAATATGTGTGTCTAATTTATGTGACAAGATTTTTCCAATCTCATAAAATAAATTAAATAAGTGCTATAGTAAGAAAGATATTTAGTCTTTGTTCCCTTCCTCGCACAAAGCTCCTAAAACCCTTGCTACCTTCTGAATGATAGGACTATCTTTTGTTACTCATAGGTAGCCTCCTTTGATCACACTTGAGTTTAGCATGACTGACTTAGGGAGGGAACCCTAGATGGCCTCAGAATGGGACTGGTCACCAGGAATAAAAAGCAAGCAATTAGAGGGTCACAACTTTCAGCCTTACTCACTAACCTCTGGGAAGGGCTAGTAGGGGTCTGGCGATTAAGCTGTGTAAAACCTTTTGAGCAATGAAATCTGATGAGCTTCCAGGTTGTTGAGCACATCGAGGTGCTGGGAGAGTGGTATACCTGGAGAAGGCATAGCAGCTCTGTGCATTCTCTCACAGTTTGTACTGTGCATCTTTTCCATCTTGCTGTTTCTGAATTATATTCTTTATAATAAACTGGGGAGTGTTAGTAAAGTGTTCCCATGAGTTCTGTGAGCCATTCTAGCAAATTATCGAAACTGAGGAGGGGATTGTAGAAACCCTTGGTGTACAGCCAGTTGGTAAGACCCCTGGGAGGCTCAGCCTTGCAATTGGCATTTGAAGTAGAGTCAGTCTCATGGGACTGAGCATGGACTAGTGGGCTCTGTTGCAAATTCCATGTAGAGAGTGTCAGAATTGGATTAAATTGTAAGGACATTCTCCAGAGAATTGGAGAATTGTTTGGTGTGGGGGAAAAAACCCCACATATTTGCTGTCAGAAGTATTGTAGGCATGAGGGTGGACCCCCGAAACGAGGAATTTATTTATTAAAAATTGTAGGCCGGGCTCGGTGGCTCAGCCTGTAATCCCAGCACTTTGGGAGGCCGAGGTGAGTGGATTGCCTGAGCCCGCGGGTTCGAGACCTGCCTGGGCAACTTGGCGAGACCTCATCTCTACAATAAATTAAAAATCAGCCGGGCGTGGTACGCGTGCCTGTAGTTCCAGCTACTTGGAAGGCTGAGGCGGAAGGATCGCCGGAGCCCAGCAGGTCGAGGCTGCAGTGGCCGGGAGAGGCCACTGCCCTCCAGTCTGGGCAACACAGTGAGACTCCAACTCAAAAAAAAAAAAAATTGTGTATTTATTGTTACATGTTTAAAACTTCAGTCACCTTCAAAGTATTCTCCATTTGATGCAATACACCTATCGAGACAATTTTTCCACTGCTCACCAAGTTTTTGAACTCATTGATTTTAATACCTTTTAGTATTTCTGCTGCTTTTTGTTTCACCTCTTCCACATCAGCAAAACATCTCCCTTTGAGTACTTTTTTCATCCAGGGAAACAAAAAAAGTTTGGGGCAAGATTCGGTGAATAGGGAGGGTGGGTCATGGGGGTCATGCTGTTTTTGGTCAGAAACTGCTGAACATTCAGTGTGGTATCCACAGGTGTGCTCGTAAATCATTCATTATGAAACAGGCAGACATGTTGAAAGAATCTCAAACAACAACAACAACAAACACAGCCACTCACAACAACGCTAGCTGGTACAGTGATGCCAATGGGTTCCTAGAACACTTACCTAGTGGGGAAGCCTGTACTACAACGGGCCTACCTTCCAAGAAGATAATTCTGGGTTTTTTGGGTCCCCTTCATACACAAAAACAATGAGTTGTTTTACTGGAAATAGTTTTTCATATTTTCTTTGCCCTGGAATGTTTTATGTAAGACAGCAATTTTCTGTTTCCTAAAGTTTTTGCAAAACTTGTTTGTTAAATCATTTGATGCATTTGTAAAGTCACCCCGAACTTTCCATCTCTCCTGTGGTCAGTGGTCTGCTTAGATTTTCTGTACTTTCTTCACTTGGTTTTTGTAATTTCTATCTTTACATAAAATAATTATTTTCATCTAGCTCTTCAAAGTTATTAGTGCAAAATTATTTGTAGTATCATATCATTTTCCCCTCACAATGTTTTTAATGTTTTTACATGTTTCAAAAAGTCAGCTTATGATTCTCTTCAACTCTGCTTTTTTCCATGTGATATCTGCCTTTATTTGTTTTTTGTTTGTTTAGTAGGATTCTTACTCTGTCACCCAGGCAGGAGTGCAGTGGCACGTTCTCCTCCACCACAGCCTCAACCTGCTCAGGTGGTCCTTCCACCTCGGCCTTCCAGGTAGCTGGAATCACAGGCATGTGCTACCATGCTCAGCTAATTTTTTGATTTATTGTAGAGATGAGGTCACGCCAAGTTGCCCAGGCTGGTTCATTTGTTTTAATTAGTAGACTTTACTTTTTAATGCTGTTTTAAGTTTACAGAAAAATTGAACTGAAAGTACAGAGTTCATGTATACTTTCTATCTTCCCCACCCATGCATACAATTTCCCCTGTTATTAACATCTTGCATTATAGTGGTACATTTGTTAATTGATGAACCGATGCTAGTACATTATTATTAACTAAAGTCCATAGTGTACATTAAGGTTTATTCTTTGTGCTGTACAATGGGTTTTGACAAATGTACAAGGTCATATATCTGCCGTTACAGTATTATGCAGAATAGTGTGGTTTTTTTGTTTGTTTATTTGGTTTTTGTTCTGGGGTTTTTTTTGAGTCAGAGTCTCGCTCTGTCACCTAAGCAGGAGTGCAGTGGCACGCTCATAGCTACCGCAGCCTTGACTTGCAGGGCTCAGGAGATCCTTCTGCCTTACCATCCAAGTAGCTGGAACTACAGGCGCATGTCACCACACTTGGCTAATTTTTTGATTTATTGTAGAGATGAAGTCTCTCCAGGTTGCCCAGGCTGGTCTCAAACCCCCACCACTGCCTCTCAAAGTGCTGGGATTACAGACATGAGCTATGCCCAGCCAAGAATAGTTTTGCAGCTCTAAAAATCCCTTAAATTCCTTTCTTAACTCCTCAACTCTTCCAGTCCCTGGCCACTACTGATCTTGTTTTTTTTGTTGTTGTTTGTTTTTTTTGAGTTGGAGTCTCACTCTGTCACCCAGACTGGAGTGCAGTGACTGCTCCCAGCCACCACAGCCTCGACCTGCTGGGCTCCGGCGATCCTTCCACCTGAGCCTTCCAAGTAGCTGGAACTACAGGCACGCGCTACCACGCCCGGCTAATTTTTGATTTATTGTAGAGATGAGGTCTCGCCAAGTTGCCCAGGTGGGTCTCAAACCCTCGGGCTCAGGCAATCCTCTCACCTCAGCCTCCCAAAGGCACGTGATTACAGGCTGAGCCACCGAGCCTGGCTGACTACTGATCTTTTTACTGTCTCTATACCTTTGCCTTTTCCAGAATTTAATATTGTTAGAGTCATACAATATGTAGTCTTTCAGACTGGTTACTCTCACTTAGCAATACACATTTTTCCTTTTCTTGGTTAATCTAGCAAGTACTTACTGATTTTGTTTCTTTTCAGAAAACCAACTTTTTATTTCATTGCTATTTTGTATTTTTTCAGTCTCTATTTTATTTAGTTCCTCTTTGATCTTTATGGTTTCTTTCCTTTCTAAAAATTTGGCGCTTGGTTTGTTCTTGCTTTTCTTATTCCTTGAGGTGCATTCTTAGATTGTTTCTTTGAAATCTTTCTGCATTTTTTTTTTTTTTGAGTTGGAATCTCATTCTTTCACCCAGGTTGGCATGCAGTGATGTGACCACAATCTCGACCTCCTGGGCTCAAGCAACCCACCTCAGTCTCCCAAGTAGCAGGAACTACAGGCATGTGCCATCACACCTGGCTAATTTTTCGTATTTATAGAAATGAGGTCTTGCTATGTTGCCCAGGCTGGCCTCAAACTCTTGGGCTCAAGCAATCTTCTCATCTTGGCCTCCCAAAGTGCAGGGATTATGGGCATGAGCCACTACGCCCAGCCAAAATCTTTCTATATTTTTGATTCTTGCTGAATCAATTTCTTTATCATTATATAAATACTTTCTTTGTCTCTTACTACAGTTTTTTTGCTTAGTGTCTGCTTCGTCTGATATAAGTATAGCTACTCCTGCTCTCTTTTAGTTTCAATTTACATGTGGTATCTTTTTCCATTCCTTAACTTTCAGTCTATATGTCTTTACAAGTGAGATGAATTTCTTATGAGCAGCATATAGTTAGATCATTTTTTAATCCTTACAGTCTATATCTTTTAAATGAAATGTTTGAAGTATTCACATTTAGGGTTATTATTGATATGTGAGGACTTATTCCTGTCATCTTATTGTTTTCTGGTTGTTTTGTATATTCTTTGTTCCTTTCTTTCTCTCTTACTGTTTATAATTGTGGTTTGGTAGTTTTTACATTGAGTTCTTTCTCTTCCTTATTTGGGTGTTTGCTCTATCAGTGGGTTTTATATCTTCATGTGTTTTTATAATGGTAGATATAGTCCCTTTGCTTAGAACTTCCTAAAGCATTTTTTGATGGGCCAGTCTAGTGGTGATGAATTCTCTCAGTTTTTGCTTATTTAGGAAAAATTTTATTTTTCCTTCATTTATGACAGATCACTTTGCTGTGTATAGTATTTTTGTCTGTTTTTTAAAATTTCAGCTTTTTGAATATGTCATTCTGTTCTCTCCTAGCCTGTGAGATATCTGCTAAGAAATCAGCAGTCTGATCTACATTCCCGTATAAGTGACGAGATGCTTTGCTACTGCTGTTTTTAGATTTTTTTTTTGTCTTTGACTTTTGACATTTTAACTATAATGAGTTGTAGAGAAGACATTTTAACGTTGCATCTATTTAGGGATCTCTGAGCTTTCAATATCTGGATGTCTAAATCTCTCCCTAGACTTGGGGTGGTTTTCAGCTTTTATTCCATTGATTAGGTTATCTATCTCTTTAGTTTTATCTTTGCCTTCTGCAACACTGAAAATTCAATATTTGCTTGCTTTATGATACATCACATAGACTTTCTTCATTCTTTTTTTATTCTCTTTTCTTTATCTTTATCTTCTGTTTGATCTAGTCTATTGTTGAAGCTTTTGAATGCATTTTGGATGCATTTTTATTTACTCAATAAATCATTCAGTTTCAAGATTTCTGTTTGTTTGTTCATGATATCTATCACTCAGAAAAATTTATCCTTTATATTCTAAATTGTTTTCTGATTTAATTGTATTGTTCATCTGTGTTGTCTTGTATATCACTGAGCTTCTTTAATTTTATTTTATTATTTTTAATGACAGGATCTTGCTCTGTTGCCCAGGCTGGATTACAGTGGCACAGTCATAGCATCCTGGAATTCTTGGACTCAAGCAATTCTCCCAACTCAGCCTCCTGAACAGCTGGGACCAGAGTATGCACTGCCATGCCTGGCAATTTTATTTTATTTTATTTTTTTGAGTTGGAGTCTCACTCTGTCGCCCATACTGGAATGCAGTGGCCGCTCCTGGCCACCGCAGCCTCGGCCTGCTGGGCTCCGGCGATCCTTCCGCTTCAGCCTTCCGAGTAGCCGGAATTACAGGCATGCACCACCACGCCCGGCTGATTTTTTTATTTATTGTAGAGATGAGGTCTCACTGCCCAGGTGGGTCTGGAACCCACGGGCTCAGGCAATTCACTCACCTCAGCCTCCCAAAGGCGCGGGATTACAGGCTGAGCCACCGAGCCCGGCTTATTTTTATTTTTTTATAGAGACAGAGTCTTGCTATGTTGCCCAGGCTGGTCTTGAACTCTTGGCCTCAGGTGATCCTTCTGCCTTGGCTTTGCAAAGTGCTAATGATTATAGGTGCAATCCACTACACTCAGCCTCACTGAGTTTCTTTAATATCAGTATTTTAATTTCTTTTCCCAGGATTTCATAAGTTTCTTTTTCACGAATCTGTTGCTGGAGAATTATTGTGTTCCTTTGAAGGTGTTGCAACTTCTTGCTTATGTTTTCTTTTCTTTTATCTGTTTGTTTTTTTTATGTGTCCCTATGTTGATAACTGTGCATTCGGTATAACAGTCACTTCTTCCAATTTTTTGAATTTGCTTTTATAAGGGAGACCTTTTTCCTGAAGATGTATGTATGGTGTTGGTTGGGTATGGCACTGTTTTTCATTTTGTGTGCATGTAGCAGTGTGGTCTCCATATGATTTCTTTGAGTGTAAGCAGCATCAGGGTTGCCTATGATTTCCTTAGTTGCTTAGGATGCTGTTGTTAGAGGAGGCTGTGATAAAGTTTTGCTGGGGGTGGGGATCTGAGGGGGCCAGGTACCAGTGACGGCAATAATTGTCCGAACATTCCTGTTCTTGGGCCCTAGGATGACGTTCACTGGCACAAATGTTATCAGGTCCAGGTGGGTTGATTCTCAGACCTTTGGGAAGCTTTCTTAGGTGCCAGTGATGGTTGTGGTAGGCCAGGAAGTTGGGAGAGTCCTTAGGCCTCTGAGCAGCATGCAAGGCATGGACAATGGCAATATAGTGGAATGACAACCCTCGGTCTCCTTGCTAGCATATGCTCGTGTTAGTGATGTCAAAGCTGGGCAGGACAGTCCCCAGGCTTGTGGGTGGCATATGTGGATGGGTGCCAGCTGTGGTAGTACTGGCAGATTGGGTGGGCCCCACCTCACATTCCCTGGGAGGAGTGCTCAGGTGCTAATGATAGTGGATGGGGCTGGGTGATCCCCAGGACCCCAGAAAACATGATTGGACACAGGTAGGGGGCAGAGTTGGGCTAGGTGGGCCTTTTCTTAGGCCTCCTGGTGGTGCATGCAGGCACTGGCTAGGGTGGGTAGTGGTTGGGTGACCCCCAGGTCCCTGGTAGGAAGCTCAGGGATGGCATCTGTGCTGAGATCTTGCTGCTAGGGAGGGTGGGTTTGTTTTCTTTTTCTTTTTTTTTTGAGTTGGTGTCTCACTCTGTTGCCCAGACTGGAGTGCAGTGGCACGCTCACGGCCATCCCAGCATCAACCTGCTGGGCTCCGTGGGTCCTTCCACCTCAGCCTTCCAAGTGGCGGGAACCACAGGCACACGCTACCACACCCAACTAATTTTTGATTTATTGTAGAGACGAGGTCTCGAACTCGCGGGCTCAGGCAATCCACTCGCCTTGGCCTCCCAAAGTGCTGGGATTACAGGCTGAGCCACCGAACCCAACCGGGTTTGCTTTCAGTGGCAGCAGCCATAGACAGTCAGCTAGGGAGTGTACACTTCGGCCCAGATAGACTGAGAGCAAGTTACTGTCTCAGGGTACTGGTAAATGTGCAGGGCTCCTCTACTGGAGGGAAAAATTGCTTCCAGTAGCTTGCACTTTGGCCCTTGTGGGAGCAGCCCTCAATAGCTGTGGCTGCAGGTGAGAATATCAATGAAGCTCCAGGAATGCAGGGATGTAGGGAATGTTGGACAACAGGGCAGGATGCAGTCTTTTGGGGACTGGGCTTTTAAAATGGTGTCATACTGTAGCTGCTTAGGACTTGGGTGTGTGGGACCCAGTGTGAACTCCCTTTTCGAAGCAATGCTGTCATGTTGTCTCCAGGCAGCTCCCTGGGTTAGTCTCAGGGTCTGAGAGGGTGGAGAGGCTCTCTCCTGGCTAGGACTGCAAGAGTTTACAGTGGAAATGTGGACTACTAGGGGTTTCTCCCTTACCTCTTCATCACACTGGGGCGCCTAGCCAATCCTAGCCAAGCAAGTTGCCTTGCTTCTCTCTTCTTTTTTGCCTTCAGTGTTTCCTGTCACTTCCCTGTTGAATTCTAGTGTTCTCTCTTAAATGAGCTATTTGATGTGTGATTATCTATTCACTGTTTTGGTTTTTCTTTGTGGAGGAGGCAAGTACCAGATGCCACTAGTCTTGAAGCCCCTCTCCCCTCATTCCTTCTCAATTTAATTTATTATTGGAGTTTCTCTGTAAGAAAGGGTTGTCCATTCTCCTCAATTTATTTATATATCTGTTACCTTATTTATATCAACAGGGACCTCTTGAATGTTTATTTTATTCTGTGCCTTATAACCCAGAATTACAATGTTTATTTTGTTACTCAAATTATTCCAACTTTGGAAACTATTCAAATGTCTCTGTCTCTCTCTCTCTCTCTCTGTCTCTCTCCCTCTCTCTCTCTCTCTCTCTCTCTATATATATATATATATATATATAGAGAGAGAGAGAGAGAGAGAGAGAGAGACTGAGAGAGAGATGTGTATATACAAATAAACTAACCTCCAATAAAAATTAATTCAGTTTATATATAAACTGAAATTATTTTTTTGGAGGGTGAGTCTTTTGTAGTACACTTGGAATTTGTTCCTCTGGATCAAATGATTAACCAAAGGTTTTATCTGGGAGTTTGGAGAAGGTTGTGTCATGACTTGCAGGAGAAATATTCCAAGTTGTGGCAAACAGCTGACTGGTTTTTCCACCATGACAATGCACTGCCCACACCACACTGACCCCCATGCCCCACACTCTATTTACCTGATCTCACCTCCAGCTACTTTTTTGTTTCCCTTGGTGAAAAAAAGTTCTCAAAGGGAAATGTTTTGCCAATGTGGAAGAGGTGAAATAAAAAACAGCAGAAGCACTAAAAGGCATCAAAATTGATGAGTTTAAAAACTGCTTTGAAGCCAGGCGTGGTGGCTCACACCTGTAATTCCAGCAATTTGGGAGGCAGAGGCAAGAGAATTGCCTGAGCCCAGGGGTTTGAGACAACCTAGGCAACTTGGCAAGACCTCATCTTTACAACAAATCAAAAAAAATTAGTTGGGTATGGTGGCACATCCCTGTAGTTCTAGCTACTTGGAAGGCTGAGGCAGAAGGATTGCCTGAACTCAGCAGGTTGAGGCTGCAGTAGCCATAAGCATGCCATTGTACTCTAGCCTGGGCAGCAGAGTGAGACTCTGACTTAAAAAAACAAAATCTGTTTTGAACAATGGAAAAAGAATCTTGATAGGGTTATTATATCAAACAGAGAGTACTTTGAAGGTGACTGAAGTTTAAACATGTAAGAATAAATACAAAATTTTTAATAAATTAATTCCAGTTTTGGGGGGCGTTCCCCTTATATAATCACACACACACACACACACACACACACACACACACACACACACACACACAAACTTCTTTATCCTTGCACCACAAGATGCTCCAGGTTCATCCTGTATCTTGCCTGACTCATTCCTAGAATCAACCACTTCTTCAAAGATTCTTGGTTCTTTGTATTGGAGAATGGTATTTAGAAACCAATATGTGGGCTTTCTGTGTGCTCACTGCTCCTAGGATAGTAGTGTTTCTAGGCCCTCTAAGTAGACAAAGCTATTAAATACATGTATGTATGCTAACCCATGTATTCTGTATTATTTGTTTGAATATGTATTAAAAGTAATTGTGAGTTCATACTGATGCTATGAATTCCAGTCTAGCACCACAGTGTTCATTCTAGCATTCCTCCTTTGCATTGTAACTTCTTTCTCTGGAAGTGAGAAATTTGGTTGTTATCTATAGTTTACTTATATACTTACTTATTTGTTCAACTATAGTATTCATGTAAAATAGTTTCAAAATTCATATCCCTGTAAGCAACAAATTTACCAACTAGAGTACATTGATATATAACAGTTATTTTTGTCTCTGGCATTACAATATCTACTCAAAACACTGTTTTCCAAAGTTACTTAGGTCATCTCCTGTAGTTTTCATCCCCGTAGTTTTATGTTTTCAGAATGTCATATAAATGGAATCATTTATACGTATCTTTCACTTAACAAAATTTATTTAGGATTCATTCATGGTGTTACATGAATCAATAGCTCATTCATTTTGTTGTGGAGTAGTAATCCATTGTATGGACATAACATAGATTAATTCACCTGTTGAAAAACATCTTAGTCGTTTATGTTTTTTGATCATTTTAAATGAAGCTGTTATTAACATTCAAATATTAATTTTTATGTAAACATTACTTTTCAGTGCATTTGGATAAGTCACCTAGACTAGAATTTCTGGGCCTTAGAGGAAAGACATTCAGTATCTCACCATTAAGTATGATATTAGCTGTAGTTTTTTTTTTTGTAGATGTTCTCCACTAAGTTAAGGAACTTCCCTCTTACTCCTAATTTTCTGGGAGCTCTTTATGTCTGTCTATATGTTTTATTTTTTGACTGAAGGTATTTTGAATTTTATTCAATGCTTTTTATACCTCTATTGTGATCATCATGTGGTTTTTCATCATTAGTCTGATCCTATGGTGAGTTACATCAATTAATTTTCAAATGTTGAAAGTTGAACCAAATACTTCAAATGTTGAATCAATTACTTGGATGAACTCTACTTGGTCATGGTATATTATCCTTTTTATATATTTGGGCTCAATTTGCTATGTTGTTGAGAATTTCTACATATATGTTCATGAGTGATATTGATTTGCAGTTTTCCTTTCATGTATTCTTTTCATCTGGTTTGAATGTTAGAAAAAGGTTGGTGTCATCAGATGAATTCATTTCAACAGTGAAGACATCTGGCCTGGGAGTTTTCTTTGTAGGAAGCTTTTTAATTACAAGCTCAATTTTTAAATTAGATAGAGGGCTATATAGTTTATCTATTTCTTTTTTTTTTGAGTTGGAGTCTCAATCTATGGCCCAGACTGGAGTGCAGTCACCGCAGCTTAGACCTGCTGGGCTCCGGCAATCCTTCTGCCTCAGCCTTCCAAGTAGCTGGAACTATAGGCATGCACTACCACGCCCGGCTAATTTTTGATTTAGTGTAGAGATGAGGTCTTGCTTGTGGACTTTAGTAGTTTGTGTCTTTCAAGGAATTTGTTCATGTCATGTAAATTCTTAAATTTGCTGGAATTAAGTTTTCTATAATATTCCCTTATCCTTTTAACATCTGTGAGATTTGTGGTGATATCATCTTTCTCGTTTCTGTTTTTTGTAATTTGTGTCTTCCTTTTTTTCTTAATTGTCAGTATTGCTAGAGGTTTATCAATTTTATTGATTTTCTCAAAGACCCTGTCTTCATT
Organism: Cephalopachus bancanus; assembly: GCA_027257055.1. Classification (NCBI taxonomy): domain Eukaryota; kingdom Metazoa; phylum Chordata; class Mammalia; order Primates; family Tarsiidae; genus Cephalopachus; species Cephalopachus bancanus. Next base: position 537,578 of record JAPVLO010000021.1, on the reverse strand, counting down.
TTAATTGCTTTTTGTCTATTTTTGTTTTGTTTTATTTTCAGTTTTCAGAGGGTATTGATTCCAACTTTGAAAGAAACTCTCTCTATTGTGAGTAAAATGCAATCAAACATCAGCTGGGCTCGGTGGCTCAGCCTGTAATCCCGCACCTTTGGGAGGCTGAAGTGAGTGGATTGCCTGAGCCCGTGGGTTCGAGACCCGCCTGGCCGGCGAGAACTCATCTCTACAATAAATCAAAAAATCAGCCGGGCATGGTAACGCATGTCTGTAATTCCGGCTACTTGGAAGGCTGAGGCGGAAGGATCACCGGAGCCCAGCAGATCGAGGCTGCGGTGGCCGGGAGCGGACATTGCACTCCAGTCTGGGCGACAGAGTGAGACTCCAACTCAAACAAAAAAAAATGCAATCAAACATCATGGCATGTTACATATAAGGGAAGTCAATAGATGAGGTTGTCTTATTTTTAAAAATTGCCACCACCACTTCAAACTTCAGCAACCATCACCTTGATCAGTCAGCAGCCACCAACATCAAGGCAAGACTCTCCACATGCAAAATGATTACAACTTACTGAAGGCTCAGATGATGGTTAGCAATAAACTATTTTAAAATTAAGGTCTGTACATTTTTAAAAAGATTCAATACTATTGCACACTTAATAGACTACAGTAATAGTGTAAACATAACTTTTCTATGCACTAGGAAATGAAAACAATTTTGTGACTTGCTTTATTGTGATATTTGCTTTATTGTGGTGGTCTGGAACTGAACCTGTAATATCTCCAAGGTGTGCCTTTATAGTTATTAAATGTTTTTTGCTTGTTTGGCTAGCATTTGTATAGTAAGACTTTCTCCCAGTTGGGTGTGGTGGCTCATGCCTGTAATACCAATGCTTTGGGAGGCTGAGGCAGGAGGATTGCTTGAGGCCAAGCGTTCAAGACCAGTCTGGGTAACATAGCTTACCCCATCTCTACAAAAACTAAAAAATTAGCTGAGTGTGTTTATGCATGCCTGTAGTCCCAGCTACTCAGGAAGTACTGGCAAGAGGGTCTCATGAACTCAGGAGTTCAAGGTCACAATGAGCTATGATTTTAGCACTGCCCTCCAGCTGAGAGGTAGACCCTGTTGAGACAGAGAGAGAGAAAGACTTTCTTCCCCCTTTTACTTTTACTCTAAATATATTTTTACATTTAAAGTCGATTTTTTATAGACAACATATAATTAGTTCTTGATTTTTTTAAATTCATTTGGAAATCTCTATTTTTAGCTTGTGTGTTTAGACTATTTGTACTTAACTATTTATATAGTTGTATTAAAATCTACCATCTTGTTAGCTGTTGGCTATTTTCTTCATTTAATATTCCCTTTTATCATGTCTTCTCTTGGGTGAATTTATCATATTTGTGATTTCTTCTTGTCTTGTCTAATGACTTACAATTTTTTTTTTTTTTTTTGAGTTGGAGTCTCACTCTGTCACCCAGACTGGAGTGCAGTGGCCGCTCCCGGCCACCGCAGCCTTGACCTGCTGGACTCCGGCGATCCTTCCACCTCAGCCTTCCGAGTAGCCGGAATTACAGGCATGCGCTACCATGCCCGGCTGATTTTTTGATTTATTGTAGAGATGAGGTCTCGCTGCCCAGGCGGGTCTCGAACCCGCGGGCTCAGGCAATCCACTCACCTCAGCCTCCCAAAGGCGCGGGATTACAGGCTGAGCCACCGAGCCCAGCTGACTTACAATTTATACCTTTAAAAAAATTGTAGTCATTTTCCTAGGATCTATAATATACATTTTAAATAATGTGATCTATCTTCAAATAATATTATGTAACTTCAGGCAACCCCTTCAGGTCCTCTCCCACTGTGGGGGCTTTTCTGTCCTCTCAATAAATACTACTTGCTAAAAAAAAAATATTATACAACTTTACGTGCAGTACAAAAAACTTATAATAATATATTTCTAATTCATTCTTTCCATTTTATGCATTATTCTTGTCATGTTGCAATATATATACATTACTTTTACATATGCTATACAGAGATAATACATACTTTACATAGTCAATTATCTTTTAGAACAATTAAAACTAAGAAAAAAATCAATCTCTCTGTTTATTTCATTTCCAATGCTCTTAATTTATTTGTATAGAACTTCTGTCATATATCATAATTCTTCTGTCTGAAAGTTACTTTTCTTATAGAGTAGACCTGCTACCAGCGAATTTCCCTTGTTTTTGTTGAGAAAATTAAATATTGAGAAAATATGCGTTTCTCTTTTAGTTTTGAAAAATATTTTTGTTGAATCTAGAATTCTGAGTTGAACTTTTTTTTCTTTCAGTGTTTTAAAGCTGTTACCCCATTGTCTTTGTGCTTGTCTCATTTCTCAGAAGAGGTCTTCTGTAATTCTTATCTGTGTCTCTTTTTAAGTGATATGTCGTTTATCTCTGGCTAATTTCAAGATTTTTATCTTTGTCTTTGGTTTTTTAGCAGTTTAAATATGATATGCCCACATGAGTGTTGTGTTTTATTGGTTTTTTAGAGGGTTATTAATTCTGCTTAGTATTCTCTGAGTTCCTTGCACCTGTTGTTTAGCGTTTGCCATTAATTTTGGAAAACTCTTAGCCATTATTTCTTCAAATATTTCTTTTGCCATGTTCTTTTATCTTCTTCTTGGAGATATTATGCATACATTATGCATAATTATTATAATTACACATATGTTAGAGCATTTGATGTTGTCTCAGAGTTCTTGGATGCTCTGTTTCTTTTTCCTCATTTTCTTTACTTTTCCTCTTTTTTGTTTCACTTGGGTATTTTCTGTTTAGTTCAAGTTCATGGTTTCTTTTCTCTTTTACTGTGGTTTCTATTCTTAGAATCTTCATTCCATTTTTTTCTTATAGTTTCCATCTCTCTGCCAAAATTAACCATTTGATTTTGCATATTGTATTAATTATCTATTGCTGAATAGCAAATTACCCCAAAATGTATTGGCATCAAACAACCACTAACCACTACTCATTATCTCACAGTTTTAGTGGCTCAGAAATCTGAGTACAACTCACCTAGGTGCCTCTGGTATAAAGTCTCATGAAATTGCAGTCAACTGGATGCTTCTGGTTTAAGATTTCATGAGGTTGCAATTAGACTGTTGGCCAAAGTTGCAGTGTCATCTGAAAGCCTGACTGTGGGAGGATCCTCTTTTAAGCTCTTTCAGTTCCTGCTAGGCTTTTGTTCCTGACTGGCCTATGTTCCTGACTGGCTATTGAATGGGGAACTTCCTCAGTTCCTTGCCATGTGGATCTCTCCATAATGTAGCTTATAACATGGCAAATGGTTCCTCTCAGAGTGAATGAAAAAGAGAGTGAGAAAGGACAGCTAAAATAGAAGGCACGGTCATTTTATAACCTGATTTAAGAAGTGACGTCCCATCACTCTGTCATGTGTTATTCATTAGAAGCAAGTCACTAGATCATGCTCACACTTAACGGGAAGAGATTATACAAGGACATGAATTCCTGAGACACAAAACATTGGGGTCACGTTAAAGGCTGTTTACCATAGAATTTTTTCTCAGAGTTTTTATTGTTTATGTCCATTGTACAGTTCCACAACTTCACTCATCCTCAGGTCAAGCAGAGAGATAAAGAAAAACAAAACTGATAACTAAGTTTTGACTTACCTCTCCAATTCATCTGCTCTTAATAATAGCAGTCACCTCCATCTGCTATTGTTCATTTCTAGGTTTCAGGTACTTACTTTTTCTATTCTGTCCAGATGTCCAGAGTATTTTTGTTGTAATATATTATATAGATAGGCTGTAGTAAGTATACTCCCTCTTGGTCAACATCAGAGGTCCTCAAAGACTAATCTTAATAGATACAATACAAACACCTTTGAATATCTTAACTCTCATTTCCCTGTCTCCAACTTGTATGTTGTTATCTTCGTTTTAGATTAAGACACATGTTAAACTCCATAAGATCTTTTTTTTTTTTTTGAGTTGGAGTCTCACTCTGTCGCCCAGACTAGAGTGCAGTGGCACACTCAAGGCCACCCAACGTTGACCTGCTGGGCTCTGGCAATCCTTCCACCTCAGCCTTCCAAGTGACTGGAACTACAGGTTCACACTACCACACCTGGCTTATTTATTTATTTATTTATTTATTTATTTATTTATTTATTTATTGTAAAGACAAGGTCTTGCCCATAAGATCTTATTACTGTTTTATGTAGTCAATAATATTTATTTACTTTATTAATTTTCATTCCTTCCTCTATCTCCAGTCTTTCATCCTGGATCATTTTCCTTCTGCTAGAAGAACAACTTTGGCATTTTCTTTAATGTGTGCATACTGATATTATTCTGTATTTTTTTAAATGTCTGAAAACAAAAAGTCCTTATTTTACCTTCATTGATGAAGGATGTATTCATTGGGCATGGAATGTTGGCAGTCATTTTTTCTGAAATTTAAATATAGCATTCTACTGTCTTTGAATTTTAATTGTTTCTATGGGAAAATTATCTGTAATTTTTATTGTTGTTGTTGCTGTTGCTTTAGAGATGGGGGTTCTCTCTGTTACCCAGTCTGGGGTGTCGTGGCACAATCATAGCTCACTGCAGTCTTGAACTCCTGGACTCAAGCAATCCTCCCACCTCAGCCTCTTGAGTAGCTGGAACTACAAGCAAACACCACCATGTCCGGCTATTATTATTATTAATATTATGATACTATTATTATTATTGAGGCAAGATCTGACTGTGATACCCGGGCTGGTCTTGAACTCCTGGCTTTAAGCAATCCTCTTGCTTTGGCCTCCCAAAGTGTTGAGATTATAGGCATAAGCCACCATACCCAGCCTATCTACAAATTTTGTTGTTTCTTTTAAAGGTAATCTCTCTTTTTTTCTTTAACCTTTATAGTTTTTTTGTTTTTTGTAATCTGGTTTTCAGCAGTTTTTTCTGTAATACTCCTGGGTTGTCTTTCTTTGTGTTTATCCTCTTTGGTGTTGTATGTCTTCTAGGATCTATGGCTTTACAGTGTTTATCAACTGAGGAAAATTATCAGCCATAATCTCCTCAAATATTTTTTCCGCCCCATTCTTATTCTCCTTCTAGCAACTAAGTTACCATCTACAAGATCTTCACACTGTAGTTTCTATATATATCTTATTTCTTTTTTATTTTATACTTTTTTCCTTTCTTCTCTTTATGCTTCATTCCAGATATTTTTTCCAACAGATATTTCAGCTCATTAAATCTCTCTCCACAATGGCTAATCTACTGATAAAAATATCCACTGAGATTTAAACTTATTTATATTTTTTTAGTTGCACACTCTATTTTGTTCTCTTTTAGAGTTTCTAGTTCTTTGTCATATTTCTTTTTTCTCTATGAACATAATGAATAAGGTTATTTTAAAGTCTTGTTTGGCCTGTAATCCCGAGGTGAAAGGATTGCCTGAGCTCCGGAGTTTGAGACCAGCCTGGGCAACTTGGGGAGACCTCGTCTCTACAATAAATCAAAAAATGAGTCGGGTGTGGTTGTACATGCTGGTAGTTCCAGCTACTTGGAAGGCTGAGGCGGAAGGATCAAGGCTGTGGTGGCTACTGCACTCCAACCTGGGCGACAGAAGGATACTTCAACTCTACATACATACATACATACATACATACATACAGTCTTGTTTGATAGCCCTAGTAACTAGTTTCTCTGTAGGTATTCTTTTTATCTTTTGTTGTTTCTGCTGGTTTTCATTACTTTTTTTTTCTTTTTACCTTTTGTATGCCTTTTTTTGCAAGCCAGATATATATTTGCAAATTGTAGACTAATTCTTTGTCCCGTATGAAATATTCTTCCTACAGGGATTTTTATTTGTTCTGGTGTTCACATAAATGCACGGTGTAATATGCGATCACCCTACGCCAAATTCAATGACATTATTCAAAGCTGAGCTTCAATCTCTGCAAAAATCTGCCTATTCTTATACGTTTTTATTACCATTGTGGAGCATTAAGATCCCAATACCAAGCAAGGGAACTCTAGCAGGAAACGCTTGTTCTTGGTTAGAACTTGTCATTTTCCTGACAAGACTATTAAAAGAGCCATCTAGTTTCTCATTCGCTCAGCAGTCCCTTCTAAAGGATCAAATAGCCCCCAGGGGAAAAAGGGGGGGTCCCAAACATTACAATCCTCCTCTGAGCCCCTACCCTTCTCTGGATTCTAGCCTAATAAGTATTCACTATGTGAATCGTTCTTTGATGCCTTTAAGTACATGTTTCCAATTTTCAAAATTATCCTTATTTTCAGAAAGAGACTTATCTAATTTATTTGACTATTATCATGTTTCTAATTCTCTAGAAACTATATAGATAGCTATAAATGTAAAAAATGGATAGAAAATCTTGAAATCATCTACTTAAAGGCATCAAGGAGCTATTATCATAGTGAACAGATAGCTAATTCTTTTTTTTTTTTTTGAGTTGGAGTCTCACTCTGTAGCCCAGACTGGAGTGCAGTGGCCGCTCCTGGCCACCGCAGCCTCGACCTGCTGGGCTCCGGCGATCCTTCCGCCTCAGCCTTCCAAGTAGCTGGAACTACAGGCGCACGCTACCACGCCCGGCTGATTTTTGATTTATTGTAGAGATGAGGTCTCACCAAGTTGCCCAGGAGGGTCTCGAACCCTCAGGCTCAGGCAATCCACTCACCTCAGCCTCCCAAAGGCGCGGGATTACAGGCTGAGCCACCGAGGTCAGCTTACTAATTCTTTTTTAATTATTTTTATTTTAAAGATGTAGGGTTAGGTACATAAGTGGTCATTGTGCAGGTAAAGTTTGAGTATCCTTATTGATGTTAAGTGCCCCTGCCTGGCAGTGTCCCACTACTGCCAATCTCTTTACTATAGTATTATGATAAATGTTCAGGGTCCGCTTATGAGTGAGTACATGTGGTACTCAGATCTTTGTTTCTGTGATAAATCACTGAGTATTATAGACTCGAAATCCATCCAAGTTGCTGCGAAGTCCATACGTTTGTTTTTCTGTATGGCAATGTAATATTCCATTGTGTATATGCACTACATTTTTTTTTATTCAGTCCAGTTTCAATGGGCAGCACGGTTGGTTCCATGTTTTTGCTATTGTGAATAATGCTGCAATAAATATACATGTGCAGATATTTTTTTTTATAGAGTGATTTGAGTTCCTCTGGGTATATTCCCAGAAGGGGAACTGTCGCATCATATGGAAGGTCGATTTTTAGATCTTTTAGAAATCATTGCACTGTTTTCCACAGAGGTTGTACTAGTTTGCACTCCCACCAATACTGTAGAAGTATTTCCTTTTCCTCACATCCTCTACAATATCTGTTGCTTTTTGAGTTATTGATGATGGTCATCCTGACTGGAGTTAGGTAGCATCTCAGTGTGGTTTTAATTTGCATTTATTTCATGATTAGTGAGGCTGAGCATTTTCTCATTTATCTGTTGGCTGCTCACATGTCTTCTTCTGAGAAGTGTCTATTCATATCTTTTGCCCACCTTTTTTTTTTTTTGAGTTGGAGTCTCACTCTGTCGTCCAGACTGGAGTGCAGTCTCCCGGCCACCACAGCCTCCATCTGCTGGGCTCCAGCGATCCTTCTGGTTAATTTTTTTATTTATTGTAGAGATGAGGTCTTGCCAAGCTGCCCTGGCGGGTCTCGAACTCGCGGGCTCAGGCAATCCACTCACCTCAGCCTCCCAAAGCATGGGATTACAGGCTGAGCCACCGAGCCCGGCTTTTTGCCACTTTTGAATAGGATTGTTTGCTTTTTTCCCTTTTGGCACATTTGAGTTCCCTGTAGATCCTGGATGTTCTAATTTAGAAATTCAAGATATAATGTTGAAAAAACAAAGAAATTTACTGAATATGCATCATGATGTTATTCAAGTAAAAAACAAACTATATTGTAGACAATACTATATGGTAATTATCTATAGACTAATGGAACAGGATAAAGATTTTGGATTTACAGTTAGCAGATATTTTTTTCCATTCTGTGGGCTGTCTCCCTGCTCTCTTGATGGTTTATTTGGCTTTGCAGATGCTTGTCAGTTTGATGAGGTCCCACTTGTCTATCTTATCTCTTATGGCATGGGCACTTGGGGTTTTGATGAGGAATTGGTTGTCAGTTCCAATTTCCGTAAGGGTGTCCAAAGTTCTTATAGTTTAAGGTTTTACATTTAGGTCTTTGATCCATTTAGAGTTGATTTTTGTATGATGATAGGTAGGGGTCTTGTTTTAATCTTCTGTATGTGGTCAACCGGTTTTCCCAGCACCATTTACTGAATAGGTTCTCCTCTTCCCAGTGGTTGTTGGTGGAGGCTTTGTTGAAGATGAATTGGTTGAGAAATTGAGGTTTTGCTTCCAAAATCTCTATCCTGTTCCGTTGGTCTATAGGTAACTACTATATAGTATTGTCTACAATATAGTTTACTTTTTACTTGAATAATATTATAGTGCATATTCAGTAAATTTCTTTGTTTTCTCAACAATATATCTTGAACTTCTAAATTAGAACATATAGATCTATCTCATTCTTTAAAACTTTTACCCGCCAAACTCATAATGGTTAGATATCTCTGGTAGGGTTAAGGGGTTGTCTTTGATAAGGTTGGTAGTCAAAGGGCACTTTGGCTTTTATATAACATTTTTATTATTTTCATGAGGTGAATGAATTCATTTTGACTTGTATAACTAAACGTTTGAGAAATAGGCCGGGCACAGTGGCTCACGCCTATAATCCCAGCACTATGGGAGGCCGAGGCGAGAGGATTGCCTGAGCTCATGGATTCGAGACCAGCCTGGGCAAAATGGCGAGACCTTGTCTCTACAATATATCAAAAACTTAGCCGGGTATGGTGGCTCATGACTACAGTTCCAGCTACATGGAAGACTGAGGTGGAAGGATCGCCGAGTCCAGCAAGTCAAGGCTGTGGTAGCTGTGAGCAGCGTGCCCCTGAACTCCAGCCTGGGTAACAGAGTGAGACTCCAATTAAAAAAAAAAAAATTGAAAAATGAGTCAAGAGTTATATAGGTGAAAAGAACATTTTGGAGTAAGATCAGAAGAACTTTGAGGAAGAGAACATCATTTTGCCAGACAATTTCTTGGCATTTGGGGACCATATTTTAACATATTATTTTTATAGTAGCTTTCCTCCCACAGCATTTCAAAAGATGCTACTGCACCTCCATTTTCCCCAATAGTTTGTCAATATCATCACTGAACCAATCCATAAAATGCCCTCTGTTCAATGATAGCAGAATCTTTTTCTCTGAATAGTGAGTAATTCTTTCCACCCTTTCTTCCCTTTTGTTTCTGTAGGCACACATTGTACATTTTTGTGGAACCTGGAGAAGCTGAAGTTAGAGTTTGTTTATTTTCTCATGTGAATGAAGATAAAGTTTCTTAAAGCCCAAGTCCAAATAACTACAAAGCAATCCCTTTATTTGCTCATTTACTCTTACACAGACTGTTTGGCAGGGCCCTCTTAAAAGTCAGTAGACAGGAAAATATGCTGTCTTAAAATATGTCATGAAGAGCAGTGGGCTTCTAATCATTCTCCCAAGGCTATCTCTACGCTTTCCGGTAAATGAAAGCAAGCATGGCCACCTTTTTATGGATGGCATAATAATAAACAGGGACTGGCCCGGCTTGGTGGCTCAGCCTGTAATCCTAGCACTTTGGGAGGCCGAGGCGAGTGGACTGCCTGAGTCTGCGGGTTTGAGACCAGCCCAGGCAACTTGGCCTCATCACCACAATAAATCAAACATTTGCCAGGCATGGTAGTGCACGCCAATAGTTCCGGATACTTGGAAGGCTGAGGTGGAAGGATCACTGGAGCCCAGCAATTGAGCCCAGCAGGTTGTCTCTGGGGTGGCTGTGAGTGTGTCACTGCTCTCCAGCCTGGGCGACATAGTGAGGCTCCAACACACATACAAAAAGAAAAATAATAATGATAAACAGGGACTAGGACAGCAGATGCCCTGCCTAGCAATGCAAGATGCAGGTAATACAAATCTTCCCTGGGCATTCCCAGCACCGCCCTTCTGCAGGGTTTAATCTGACGTTAATTTAGGGTCCGGTGGAGTCTTCAGTGGCTATATGCCTACAGTATCTCCCAGGTGCTCTGACGGTGACCTTCTCTGGATTCCAACCTAGCCTCATCCCTAGACTTTGGCTGCCAACTGCCTCTAACGTGAACGCTCCTTGAGACCACTTCTCAGCTTCTTGTTTCCCTATCACTTGTTTATCACGCAAATGAATGAATGAGAGCTAAGCAATCTGCTCATGGTCACAGTACTACTGAGTGCCAAACCCCACTTGTTTCTCTGTTCAGCACTTTGCTACCCATTATACGGAACAGGGGGAAAAAAATACCTCTCTCCCCCTTTCTTCATTACCTATCTGGGACTAAGACAATTCAAGTCAAGTGGCTGGAAGATTGTCATGTGTATATTACTATAGATATGTGTATCTTATTTTTTATAGATGACTAGCCTAATTATTGCTGATTTATTAACTCTGCAGTGAGAGGTTGTAGCCTCTAGCGCATAATATTAACAAGGAAAAATATTTTTACACAACTTGACATATAACTTCCGACAGTAAACTGAGGTCAACTGAATACAAAATTGTTTAAAGCATATGAGTTGGCATGTTGAACAAGTGATATGTGGATTATGATCAAAGTAGAAGTTCATTTTTACCTCCCGCTGTTCCTCTGAACATGTTTAAATATTTATTTATTTAGAGACAGGATCTTGCTCTGTCAGCCTGGCTGGAGTGCAGCGATATGATCATAGCTCACTGAAGCCTTGAACTCCTGGTCTCAAGCGATCTTCCCTCAGCAGCCTCCCGAGTAGCTAGGACTACAAGTACGTGCCATCATTCCTGGCTAAACTTTTTATTTTGGTAGAGAAAGAGTCTTGTCATGTTGCCCAGACTGGTCTCGATCTCAAGCTATCCTCCTGCTTCAACCTCCCAAAGTGCTGGGATTACAGGTGTGAAGCACCGCGTCAAGCTTCCTTTGAGAATTATTTAATGGGGTAGTTGTCCTTGCCTCCTAACCTCTAGCAGACCCATGGCTTTTTTCCATTTTAAGGAAATAATCTCTTTGCTACTTTAAATTACAAACATAGTTTGTTTCAGAAATTGGCACTGGACACACTAGTCAAAATGCACAACTTTGCTTGTTATTGAGTCTCCTCTCTATAGACTCAGGCTCCCATGTCTCCTGTGGTTGCATCTCTGTTTGGGGACTCCTTGCATCTCCTTTCTCAGCCCTTGAGCAACTGACATAAATTTCTGTCCTCTTATGGTTGTAATTTTTTGACCTTTCCAGATGCCCTTGTGTGGCAGGCCCAAGATGTCCTCCTGCCAACTGTCTCCCTAGCTTAGTCCAGATTTGGCTCCCTTATACTGACAAATCTTGGGAGAGCGGGAGTGGAGACTTCTCAAAGCCAATAGGAGGCATTCTAAACACAGGATACAGCCATGCATGAGAAAAGTGACCTTTGCACCCAAACAGAATAATGGACATCACCTTAGACGTTGTCTTTCTGTTTGTTGGGCTTTACTGAACAGGAGACTGGAGGGCAAAGGAATGGTTAACCCAACAATAGGTTGATGACAGACTAAGGGCAGAATCCAATTTTCTGATGGCCAGTCTTGGGCCCTTCTATCACACTCCTTCTTAAAGTAAAATTGAAAATGTCTGTGCCTTTGCCGAGTTTTAGTAAAAAACTAAAATTAACACATGGACTCAGATGACTGATTTTAATATGGCACAGCATTAGGTTGGGTTTTTTCCTGCTGTGTCACTACGTCCCACGTGCATGATAAGCATTCTTTTGTAAACTAAAATTTGGGTGCATAGCCTGACAAATACCTCTATACCAATAGGCACAGTGAGAGCATTCCAAATCCAAAAATCCAAAATCCGATATGCTACAAAACTCAAAACTTTTTGAGCGCAGACATGAGACTCAAAGGAAATGCTCATTAGAGCATTTTGGATTTGAATGTTTGGATTTGGAATGCACAACTGGTATAATGCAAATATTCCAAAATTTGAACAAAAAAAAAATTCAGAAATCTGAAACACTTCTGGTCCCAAACATTTCAGATAAGAGACACTCAACCTGTATCCCTTACAGGGATCTGGGAGAGATCTGGGATGAACGGTCCCCAGAATAGTAGTCAATGGGTTTAATGGCTGAGAATTCCACAGGGAATTCAGCAGAGGCAGTCAGTTTGCCTTGTTTCCCAGAGCAAAAGAACATAGTTTAGTGGCTATTCTGTGATCTTTAAAGAAGTGTGGGTCTTAATGCTAGGCAAGATAGAAAGATAGAGTATACTTATCCTTCCTGCTGCTGTAAATAAGTCATACTTAAGTCTCCAATCCTTTTTTTTTTTTTTTGAGTTGGAGTCTCACTCCATCGCCCAGACTGGAGTGCAGTGGCACACTCATGGCCACCTCAGCGTTGACCTACTGGACTTGGGCAATTCTTCCACCTCAGTCTTCCAAGTAGCAGGAACTACAGGCACCCGCTACCATGCCCAGCTAATTTTTGATTCATTGAAGAGACAAGGTCTGGCCAAGTTGTCCGGGCTGGTCTCGAACTCGTGGGCTCAGGCAATCTACACACTTGCCTCAGCCTCCCCAAGTGCTGGAATTACAGGCTGAGGTCACCAATCCTTTATTGAATGCTTACTCTATGCCATGGTACTGAGCTGGTTGCTGTGAATACAAAACAAGACATAGCCTTTGCCCTCAAGTGGTTCACAGAGCAATGCAATGTTGCAATGTGCAAAGGTACATACATGTAGAAATTAATACAGAAAATACTTTTGTCTGTAGAAAGTTTTTTGATGTGCAAAGTAATTCCAATCTCATTTCTATTTTATAGATAAAGCAACTGAAACCCAGAGATATAAAATGGTGTGTTCATATTTCCAAAGAGGATGTTGGAAAAGCCAGATTTAAACTCAGTTCATCGGACACCCTTCCAGAGTTGTCCCTCTCAGTGGTATCTGGATATTAACAAGGAACAAACAGCAAGATTCAAACTGGGGGCTGCAGGAAGTGTTTGGGAGATTGGAGCACTTCCAGGGGTCCCTGAAATGCCAGCACAGAAATCAGACTTCCAGGGGTCTCTGAAATGCCAGCACAGAAATCAGACTTCCAGGGGTCTGAGAAATGCCAGCACAGAAGCCACCCATGGACAATACCCACCTGAAAATGAGACTCATCTGAAGAACAGCACCACAGCCTGGTTCCTTGCTGCCCTGAACTGCCTTCCTACCAAGTCCAGAGCCTGTCTGCCTTCAGGGCCAGGGCTTCTGAATTGCCTTCTGAAGGCTCATTACTGCTTTTCAGTAGATGAGGTGCAAACACTCTGAGTAAACAAAAGAAAATTTCCACCACTGGCAGCCCACTGCTAACTGCTACACTCTGGCTGGCTTTCTTTGAGTTAATTAAAAAAGAAGAAGAAAGGGGCAAGTTGGAGGTTGTGAGGGGCTTGGCAGAGACTTGGCTCCGGCTGCAAATCAACTTTAGACCCCAGAGGGACTTAAAAGAACCACCAGCGCCCACAATGGCTCTTCAGTGCAGCCCGTGTTTACTCAGGACCAGCCCACAACCTCCACAGCCCTGAAGGCAGCCTGCATGTAAATGCCACATTGTACAGTGATTTTTTTTTTTTTAGTTGCTTCAGTGGCTTCAGGCTGGTAGCCGATGATTTGTGAGGCTGCTTCAGATCCATCAGAATTTTGAAATTCTACATTGGCCAGTATATGTCGCTTTTGAGGCTCATTTATTCAGCCTTTCATTCGGCAAAGCTTGATCAAATAAATGCCTACGGTGTGCTAGGCACTGTAGTAGCCACCAGGAATAGAAAAACATAAAGGACATGATCACTGTCCTAAAAAGATGCTGAGAGCCATGTGATCCCTTGCCAAGTTCTTATTTTACTGAGAGCGTTGCCGTGACCCTTGCTCTGTCCTTGGGGTCCTTGAGAACAGATCTGGTGTACGATGAATTCATCAAATATAGACGGAGGATCTACAATGAACCGAATACTTCTTAAAACACCAGAGATGGCCGGGTGCGGTGCCTCAGCCTATAATCCCAGCACTTTGGGAGACCGAGGTGAGTGGATTACTTGAGCCCGCAGGTTCGAGACCAGCCTGGGCAACCTGGGGAGACCTCGTCTCTACAATAAAATTTTAAAAATTAGCCGGGCATGGTAGCGCGCACCTGTAGTTCTGGCTACTTGGAAGATTGAGGTGGAAGGATCGCTGGAGCCCAGCAGATCAACACTAGGGTGGCCGTGAGTGTGCCACAGCACTCCAGCCTGGGTGATGGAGTGAGACTCCAACTCAAAAAAAAAAAAAAATCACCAGAGATAAAAACATGTGCTTTCTGCACTCAAGGATGTTTAGGCTAGTGGGACAGACAGATCTACAGTTCTGTGAAATAACCACAATTACAAAGATAGACAACTGTCCAGGGAACAGCGGAGACCCAAGGGAGACAATCTTCAGTGGAGGGACTGGACTTAGTCACCAAAAAAAGACATCACAGGGAAGATGGTGTTAATGCTGAGTCAAGAAAGATAAATAGGTATTCCACCAGATGGACTGTGGGAGAATGTCCATAACACCATGGGAAGCACCTCACTCATTCATTCATCAAACATTTGTTGAGACCTAGTATGTCAGGTACCAGGATAGATGCTGTGGTAGACACTGGTGATACAGAGATAGAAAGACTTTGTCTCTAGCCCCCAGAAACTTACTCTCCATAAACATATTGTCACAATACAGTGATCTAAATTGTATCGCCAAGACGCTCGAGAGGTTACTTAAGGCTTCTTTCTCAAAACTGGACATAAAATATTAATATCAGTTTTTGCCTTCCTGTAATTTAACCCTAATTTAATCAGAGGACATGCTTACAGGTAGGGTACCTAAGAGGCAACACAACGTGAAGGCAATAATAAAGGCTTTGGAATCATATACAGTTGGGTTAAAAATCTCACTTTTGCCATACTAGCTGTATGACCTTGGGCGAATCACATCACCTATGTATTACAGTTTCGTTTTCTCATCTGCAACTTGGCTTAGAGGGTTGCTGTGAAGATTAGAGGTAAACATATATAAAGTGTCTGGTGATCATAGGTGATCCATAAAAGGTAGTTTCTTCTTGTTTTACGTATAACATTGTGAAGCAGACTCTTTTTGGTACCAGTGTAATACATTTATTCAGGACAATTGCTGTCCATTATTACTTCGCCGTTAAAAATATTATGATTGATATTTAGTCTTCTGACTCTATGTGCCCAGGATAAATCTGAACATAACAAGATATGAATGAAGTCATCAAGGGTAACTAAAATTTAAAATCTCTATTGATGTTACCTAGGGATCTTATTCAGTGATCCAGGCGGTTAGAGGCTTTGGACAGATTTTTAGAGAAAGAACAAACCTTGCCTACAACTGAAAGAACTACTTGAATAGTAGAGGCTGGTCTATGTACTATCTAGGGATTGAGCATAGCCAGACATCTTCTGGAGCACATGAGCTTTGAAATATTCTAATCGAAGTAAAATATTTTGAATATAGATAATGCAATTCTCAGGCAGAATCTAAGCTCACTCTGTTTCTCATTTACAAATATCACACCATGAACTTTGTATGAGTTGTGTATTTGTAGTGATGATGGGAAGTCAGGGGAGGCAGAGAACTAAAAACGGGGAAGAATTTGGGAGTGAGAAAGAGCCAAAAAGCGAGAGAGAGAGAGAGAGAGAGAGAAAGAGAGACAGGCAGGTGAGGTTCAAAAAACGAAAGAAGATGGACAGGGAAAATGGATGGCAGAGTGACCCAAAAAGACTGTTAAGAATAGGGAAATCACACTCAGTTTTAACTTGTTTGCATTTTCATCCCATTTGCGAGTGAGAAATTTCTACCCTAGGGTTACAAGACTTGCTGAACATATGATACCTAATGCTCGACAAATGAGATTAACAGCAGTTTATTATCACATATACTCACAGTCTACAGGAGTAGGACACCACTTGCTATACAGGGGTACACAAGGGCTGCATTTGGGAACAGAGAACAGAGTGAACAAGAAAGGTCTATGGAAGGTAGGTAACAAGAGGGTGGGTGACCCTTGGTTCCTGTGGGAGAGTGTTATTGGCTTGTTTAAATAGTTCCTGAGACTGGTAGAAAGCTGAAACCTGCTACTCAGGGATAAATAAAAACTATGCTTTTTCCAATCATAAGAAGTGTTGATTGGGTAGGAGGACTTATCTGTGAGAGCACACTGGAAGGGAACTTGAGGTTAGGTCATTTGAGACCCTCCTGGTTTTACCAGATGTCATGACTTTGGGGAAACAATTTAAGCGCCAAGTCTCACATCCTTCTTTGTTTTTGTTTTTATTTTTTTTTGAGTTGGAGTCTCACTCTGTCACCCAGACTGGAGTGCAACGGCCGCTCCTGGCCACCGCAACCTCCACCTGCTGGGCTCCGGCGATCCTTCCACCTCAGCCTTCCGATTGGCTGGAACAACAGGTGCGCGCTACCACGCCCGGCTAATTTTTTGATTTTTACTGCAGAGATGAGGTCTCACCAAGTTGCCCAGGCGGGTCGCAAACCCGCCAGCTCAGGCAATCCACTCACCTCAGCCTCCCAAAGGCGCGGGATTACAGGCTGAGCCACCGAGCCCGGCTACATCCTTCTTTGTTAAATGGGGATAATAATACTAGACCCATAGAGTTCTTTCTGGGATTAAATGCGCACTGTAAAGACAGTGCAGTAATTGGTTGAGCATCAGGTTTGTAACTCATTTCCTTCATTTTGTGGGGGACACAATATAAAAAAAGAATGTGATTCAGTCAAATCTCTGTGTAAACACGTGAATGACAGACCTCCTGGCAAACAGACTAATGGTATTTGCTAGTAGGAGAATGCCTAGCCTCAGAGTGCTCTTAGAAGAATGTATCTGATTGTCTATGATTGCCTATGGTAAACAAACTTATAATCTATGGATTCATGTGGCAGAGATCTTTGGAAATATCATGTAAGTGTAATTATCTAAATGTAGAATGGAGATGTCTCACAATTCAGATGGTTCCTTGTGTATAGATGTTGCCATACCACACATCCCTTAGTGATCTCACGTGTTGAGAAGCAGACAATGCAGGATCACAGATAGCTGAAGAAAAACCTGTAATCAGATAGGTTGAATTATAACTAAAGAGACAGAGAAAATAAGTGCAACCTAGAAGAGACAATGCAGGAGCATAAAGATTTCAAAGACAATAACCTTACTTTCCTTATGTAGATAAGAAAATATACTGTATTCAAGAATGTAGAATAGGATGTTGTGTCAAAAAAAGAAATGCTCAGAGTATATATTTTTAAAAAGATTCCTTGGAAACTAAAACATGGTAGCAGAAATGAAAACTCAATAGATGAGCTAGAAAATAAAGTTGAGAAAATCTCCTAGAAAGTGTAGTAGAAAGACAAAGAGATAGAAAATAGAGGAGAAAAAAATTAAGAAAATAAGGCAATCATTCCAAGAGATTCAACATGCTAAATGTAAGAAATTAAACAAAAAAGTTTGAGGAAGCAGGAGGAAACATTATCAAATAAATAATTAAAGAAAATTTCCCAGAACTACAGAATATTGCAGTGTGTTCAAAATGAATTATGTGTGCACCATAATTTAGCAATTCAAGAAATATCCAGAGGTTTTTAAATTTAGAGTGGATATGATTTTTTACCATCAAAATTCATATTGGTATAATCACTCAAAAAATTGAATTTACAACAGCCTTTAAATAATGCCATATGTTTCTTCTTTGACAAAATGAGCTTCTAAAAGATTTATTTTGATTTCATGTATTGGATGGAAATGTTGAATAATTATTAAGTTTAACTGATATTCTGTTTAAAGCATCTGATAATACTGTGTAACAATGGCAACATTTAACTGTTCATGGAATCCACATATGTACACAAGAAAAAAAGTGAATGAAACTATAATAAAAGAACAGCCATTTAATCTAACTGAAAAGTCATGTTTCATAAAATGATATGTAAATAGAGCTTCTGAGCTGCACATATTAAAATATTGTCTTTTAAGTTGTTTTCTTAAAATTGCTGCCAACTTTTGAAATTATGCTGATGCTTCTTCAGCAGATTCATGCATTCTCATGTTCATATTGTTCCTCAGTTTCATGTTGGATGGTAAATGTTCACAAATATTTTGTGTAATGTGCACGTTCATTATTAACTATCTTGAGGAACAAAAATAGAGTACTTATTTTAAAATTAAGCATGCACTTCCACTCTTAAACATATTGATATCTAAGGATATATTACAAAATAAAAGGGATTACCAAGCAACAAAATAGATAACTAAATAGTTGTCAATTTTCACCATATGATAAATGATCATTCTATGTAGTAAGAGCATTCAAACTACGCATTAGTGACTCTAGAACACGATTCCTTGTCTTTATTTTGTGCACATTTTACAGAAACCGAACCTATAATGTTTCATGTTTCCCATTGGCCTCGTGCATTTTATGGGCCACTGAAAAACTGCCAAATAAACTAAGTGACTGGTGGGGGCTTTGAACATTCTTCCACCATGACAAGAGACTATAAAGAGTGAGGGCTCTCTAGCTACTCATGAGTGTACCAGATTTATTTCATTGATCATTCTGCATACTGTCCTATAAGAGGGAAACTAGTTACATCACAGCAGGAAAAGATCAGGGAAAATGAAATGGGTCTCTAGCTGGTGTTCATATTTAATCATGTTTTTAAGAGACAACTAAACATGTATCTCACATCCTACTAGATGAAAACATAGAGAAGCCAGAAATACAAAACTGAGGACTGCCATTCTGATTTTTATCTTAATTCTACTGGTTAATATTTCAATGAAAAATCTGGAGTCAAGTATGAAATTGGATGGAATGGTGGGGCAATAGTTGCAAACGAGGTGTAAACCAGGATATCTGGTAATTCAATGTTTTCCTTCCTGTTTGCTAGAGCAAAAGCCAGAAGAGTTTGGAAAATATTAGTTGTTTATCTTCAACTTAATAAGGCATTGATTTCAATCGACTGTTGTTCTAGGTATGCTGTCATTACTTGAATAAATCAACAGTCTCTGGCACCTGTTATGTAGCTATTGACCCAGTAAAGGCTTTGTTTTTAATTTCATCAGCAAAGATAATCAGAAACAGTTTGCTTTCACCTAGCAAGGATAGCAGTATACTTTCACTATCTTATCTCAGGGCTGTATCTAGAGTCAAATTAATACCCAGGTACTACTTCCATAACTAAAAAGATGCAATGTTTTTGAACCATTTACTATGTGATAACCTATAAGACTTACAGCTGTTTTTTGTTTTGTTGGGTTTTTGTTTTTGTTTTTGTTTTTGAATGTTCGTTTATTTGAGACAGAGTCTTGCTCTTTCACCCAGGCTGGATGCAGTAGTACAATCATAGCTCACTGCACCTCAAACTCCTGGATCCAAGGAATCCTCCCATCCCAGTCTCCCGAGTTGCTGGGATGATAGGCATGAACCACCACACCTAGTTCAATGTTTACAGTTTGGAAAGAAGTCCACAGCAAGAGGGAGCTCTGCACTGACCAGGCTGCAGTGCAACCTGCCCTGCCACTTTGGCCTCATGTTACAAGAGGCACAATACTTTAAGTACCTGAGGCAGACAGGAATGCCTTAGGAAGCACTTATGCAAACCAAACAGAATTGCAGTGCAGACTCTTGGAGTTTTAGAATACAATCAACTATTTTCCATTCGATATACAGCTCCTACCTTGCTATTGGCTCTGGTAGAGGTAGACCACAAGACCACCAAACACCACATGAGTATGAGACCTTTGTCTCTGTTGGTCTCATGAATGGGTTTTTTTTTTTTAATCACAGAATTCTACTATTAAATGAAAGTGGTATATACAAGAGTAGACTTGAAAGGAGAATGTAAATTACATGAGCAGGTGGCTCAGACTCCTGTGGCACTTAACTTCTGCTGTCTTACTGCCCTTCCCTCAGTCCATGAGGAGTTTTACTTAATGGAAGAAAAAAGCCTTGGGCCTGCTTTACACGTCACTGCCCGTGGCTTGGCACTAGTCATCCTCACACTGGTATAGTACTAGAAAACAGCAGTGGCACAAAAAGACATATTCTATGATTCCACTTACATGAGGAACCTAGAATAGTCAAATTCATAGAGGCAGAAAGTAGGACAGTGGTTACCAGGAGCTGGAGGGGGAGGGGAAAAGGAGTTATTCTTTAATAAGTACAGAGTTTCAGTTTGAGATAATAAAACGTGAGATGGATGGTGGTGATGGTTCACAATAATGTGTCTTTTTTTTTTTTGAGTTGGAGTCTCACTCCGTCGCCCACGCTGGAGTGTAGCAGCACGCTCATGGTCACTCCAGTGTTGACCTGCTGGGCTCAGGTGATCCTTCCTTTTTTTTTTTGAGTTGGAGTTTCACTCTGTCGCCCAGACTGGAGTGCAGTGGCCACTCCCGGCCACCGCAGCCTCTACCTGCTGGGCTCCGGCGATCCTCCCGCCTCAGCCTTCCAAGTAGCTGGAACTACAGGTGCGCACTACCACGCCCGGCTAATTTTTTTATTTATTGTAGAGATGAGGTCTTGCCAAGTTGGCCAGGCAGGTCTTGAACCTGCGGGCTCAGGTAATCCACTCACCTCAGCCTCCCAAAGCGTGGGATTACAAACTGAGCCACACGAGCCCGGCTAGGTGATCCTTCCATCTCAGCCTTCCAAGTAGCCGGAACTACAGACATGCGCTACCACACCTGGCTAATATTTTTTATTTTAATCAAGAGATAAGGTCTTGCCAAGTTGTCCTATGAGTCTTCTTAATGCCACTGAACTATACACTTGAAAATGGGTAAAGTGATACATTTTATGGCTATGTTGCCACAATTTTTTTTAATTGAAAAAGAAAAACAATAACAAAAGAGAATCCTTCCAATGGGTGGAGCTTTGGTTTATGGAGGGAAGAGAGGGCCTCATTCGTGGATTTTCACCGAGTTATGGACAATGCCTGGTGGTTGGTCAGTGACTTGAATAGCTCAAGACTGGAAGATTCATAGCAAGGATGTCCATATGGATCTCTTGGAATAGGTACAGGCCGTGAATATATGCATAGCCTATATCCACCAGAGGCATTCAGTGGAGAGGATGCTACTACAGTTTGATGGAATTGGGCAGGATGATCCATCCTCTGGTTGTCAGTGCCTCTTTCTTTCTTTTTTTTTTTTTTTTTTGAGTTGGAGTCTCACTCGGTCGCCCAGACTGGAGTGCAGTGGCCGCTTCCAGCCACCGCAGCCTCGACCTGCTGGGCTCCGGCGATCCTTCCGCCTCAGCCTTCCGAGTAGCCGGAACTACAGGCATATGCTACCATGCCCAGCTGATTTTTTTTTTTAATTGTAGAGATGAGGACTCGCTGCCCAGGCGGGTCTCAAACCTGCGGGCTCAGGCAATCCACTCACCTCAGCCTCCCAAAGGCGTGGGATTACAGGCTGAGCCACCGAGCCCGGCAGTGCCTCTTTCTTAAGGCATATCAGCAATTGTTGGATGGAACCATGCACATAGGGGCCATAGTAGCAGAGATGGGGGCCCTGTGGGTGCATAATAACACAAGCTTCTCTTTCGATTTGATCTGATTACCACCACTGCTGTGTCCAGTGTGCCAACAGTAGAAGCCACCAGGAGTCTGCATATGGCATTGTTCCCTAGCTGGCCCCTCTTGTTGGCAATTAGAGGAGGGTTATTTACATCTAATCTATTTTTTCACAGAGGCCATTGTTATTTGTCCCTATTCGAATACATTCTTTTTTTCTTGTTTTTTTTTAATGGAATACATTCTTACTCTAGATATAATTTTTCCCTTCTTGCCTGCCTTGCTTCTGCTAGCAACACTATATGTGAACTCACAGAATGTCTCATCTTGGCCATGGTTTCACACATTAGTTTCATGATCTATAACCAGGAAACTGATTTTGCAAACAACACAGTGGGCAATGGATGAATCCCATGATATTCACCTAGAAGCAGGTGGTTTGATAGAAAGGTAAATCACAGAATACCAGCTGGAAAACAGCATTTTGGGAGTGTTGGGGCACTCGCGTTACAATATATACCTTAATCTAGCAGCCAATATGTGGTGTAATTTTTCTTGTAAGCATAATACACCAGTTTAAGAAGCCAAGGTGGAAAAGTGGGAGTGATCTCTTTACTATTACATATAGTAACCTATCTACTAAAGTTTTGCGTTCATTGGGTACAGTGGCTTATGCCTGTAATCCCAGCACTTTGGGAGGCCGAAGCAGGAGGATCACTTCAGTTCAGGAATTCAAGATCAGCCTAGAGAGACCTCACCTCTACAAAATAAAAAATTAGCTGGGTGTGGTGGCATGTGCCTGTTGTTCCAGCTACTTCCGAGGCTGAGGTGGAAGGATCACCTGAGCCCAGGAGCTTGAGGCTGTAGTAAGCTGTGATCATGCCACTGCACTCCAGCCTGGGTGACAGAGTGAGATTCAAAAAACAAAAAAACAAAACCAAAAAACTTTACATAATATTTAGATTTAGATTGATGAGTTGGGAGGTCTGGGTGCCCAAGAGAGAAATACTTTCACCAGTAAACAACAGGAGTGTCCTTGTAAATTGGAAGCTGAGACTGACTGCTGGTGGTTTTGTTACTTCTTGTGTTGAAGACTCAACAGGCAAAAAAAAAAGGTTACTCTAGTGGTGAGGGTGACTGTTCCTGATTACGGAGAGGAAATTGGACTGCTTTTGCATAATGGGGGTGTGGATGACTATGTCCAGATATCAGGGGACTCCCATGTCCAATAATAATAGTCACCAAGAAGCATGGCAAACTAGTAAAGACAGGTCTTTAGTTGGAATGATTTGTTGGGTCCCTTTCATCTGTTAAAATAGTGCATGCCGACAAAGATGCTGAGAAAGTAGAGGGGAACGTGGTAATGATTACCAAATAGGACCAGTTTCCGAAGTGGGGGAATGTAGCTTCTATATTTTATGACAGTTGTTTGCTTCTTCCCTTTTCCATTTATGTGAAACAGTATTTACTTGAAAGTAAACACGGATGTTGGTTAATATCACAGTTAAGCTCCAAGTGGAATTTGCTTGAATTCACATCATTTCTGGGTCATACAGGATAGGACTGATAGGACTACGTGTTTTCCTTGTTTTGCTTTTAATGATTTTCATTCAAATGAAAGAAAAAAATAGATGAACTGTGCTGGCTATTTTCCATTTGCCACTCCAGATCCACTGTCTACCCTTCTTTGTCTGACTCTGAACCCTGGGAGGATGACCCCTAAGGACTACTGCATCTGTGCCCCCTTGCCCTTGAGCTAGCGAATGGTTCAGCCAATCGGAGGCTTCAGGAGGAATCTGACGGGTGGAAGTAGAGAGAGGTTGGGGTCCTTTTCCTCACTCCCTCCCTACCAGACCAGGCCGTCTTTATTCCTCTCCCTGTGGCTATCTTCCTTTCAGTTAGCCTCTTTCATGGTCATAGCTCTTGCTGGGTTTGCTGACACCTTGGTCTCCCCTTGCACCTTCAGACCTCAGAGCGGTGTCAGCTTCCAGCTGTTGCTAGACCCAGGAGCTTCACCATCTTCTATATTGGTTCTCTGACTCCCTCCACATCTCTGTATGTGGTCCTTTCCATCAAACTTTCCTCTATTTAACCTTTTTATTCTTTAGAACAATGACTGAATGTATAATTTTAAAGTATTTGCTATTAAAATCTAAATATTCGGCCAGGCTCGGTGGTTCAGCCTATAATCCCGCACCTTTGGGAGGCTGAGGTGAGTGGATAGCCTGAGCCCGTGGGTTCGAGACCCGGCTGGGCAGGCGAGACCTCATCTCTACAATAAATCAAAAAATTAGCTGGGCGTGGTAGTGCATGCCTGTAGTTCCAGCTACTTGGAAGGCTGAGGCGAAAGGATCACCGGAGCCCAGCAGGTTGAGGCTGCGGTGGCCGGGAGCGGCCACTGCACTCAAGTCTGGGCGATAGAGTGAGACTCCAACTCAAAAAAAAAAAAAATCTAAATATTCAATAAAATGCACAGATTATTATTATCTTTTTTTGAGTCAGAGTCTCACTCTGTTGCCCAGGTTGGAGTACAGTGGCATGCTCACAGCCACCACAGCCTTGACCTGCTGGGCTCAGCCTCAGCCTCCCAAGTAGCTGGAACCACAGGCACACGTCACCACTCTCGGCTAATTTTTTGGTTTATTGTAGAGATGAGGTCTCGACATGTTGCCCAATCTGGTCTCAAACACCTGGGCTCAGGCAATCCTCTCACCTCTGCCTCCCAAAGTGCTAAGATTACAGGCATGAGCCACCGCACTCAGCCAAATGCATAGATTTCAAGTGTACAGTTTAGTGAGGTTTCAGAAAAGTATACACTTACGTGACCAACATCCCCTTCAAGATATAGAACACTCCCGTCACTTCAGAAGTTCCCTCAAAGGCAACCACTGTTGCTTGTTTTCACCATATGAGATTCATCCATGTTGCTGAGTAGTACATTCAGAAGTTCATTCCTTTTATTGTTAAATAGAATCCTGTTGTTAATATGTCAGCTTGTTTTTCTATTTATCCATTGATGACATTTGAATTGCTTCCAGTTTTTGATTATTGTGATTACTGTGATTTTTAATTGCTATGAACATTTGTGAGTAAATCTTTTTGTGGATGTTAATTTGTATTTCTTCTGGACATATACCTAGGAGAGGAATCCCTGGGTCACGAGGCACGTTTAATTTAATTTGAAATAGTCAAACAGTTTTCTGAAGCAGCTGTACTAATTAAACTTTTAGAGTCGGCCATTTCCCCAAATTAGGACAGACCAAGACAGGTTGAATAAAGATGATCTTTTAAATGTCGTTGGGATTAGGTAGTAATATTCACTTGACTGTTCTGAGAATATTACTAGGCACAGCTCCCAAGTGGGTCAATGGGAAGCTCCTGCGGGTGCCTTCTGACCCTCCACTCTCAGTACTAACCAGGCTTTACAGTGTCCCATCCAGCCTGGACATGTGAAGTCTCACTCTTTAGGTTACCAGTTAACTCTCAGTAGGGAAGTAGCTCAGTAAACTCATTTACACCTGCATGTGAAGGATTGTTAGGCCTCCCTGGATTTAACATTATAGATTATTTGTATTTCAAAAGCAAAGTGTGATTATCCAAAGGAATTAATCGCTAATAGTAGCCTTGTAGTTGATTGAAAGAAATGGGGAGAAATGAGATTATTTTAGTCCATTTCAAAAATTATGTGAGCAAAAAGTATGATACCTGATGTGGGTTCAAGTTAATCCAAGTTGTGGGTTCAAATCCCAGTTCACACCATGAAAAGAAATCCAGTTATTTCAATGTCTGTATCCTGGTTCTTTAAATGGGGACAATCATTTGTCCCCATTTAAAGCACCAATCACTTGTTCAATCTTAAGTGGGAGGGGGTAAAAAAAAAAAAACCACCTCAGAATTACCTTTTGGAGGGCAGACCCTTTGTAGTACATGCTTCCCCCTATAGGTAAATGTTCCAGGAACCCATCGACTTCAGTGTACCAGCAAGGGTTGTGAGAGGCTGCGTTTGACTTCAGTGAATTTTTCTTTTTTTTTTTTTTTTTTTTTGAGATTCTTTCAACTCATTTGCCCATCTCTCGATGGGTGATTTACCAGCGCACCTGCCCACACCACGCTGAGTGTTTAGCAGTTTTTCACCCCAAAAACGGCATGACCCCCGTGCCCCACCCTTCAATTCACCCTATTTCTCCCCTAGTAACTTTTTTGTTTGTTTTCCCAGGTGAAAAACGTCCTCAAATGGAAACGTTTTGCCAATGTGGTAGAGGCGAAACAAAAAATGGCAGAAACACTAAAGGACCTCAAAATCGACGAGTGTGAAAACTGTTTTGAGCAGTTGGGAAAAGTTCTGGATAGGTGTGTTCCGTCAAACGGAGAGTACTTTGAAGGTACTTAGGTTTGAACATGTAAGGATAAATATACAACTTAAAAAATAAATTCTGGGTTTTTGGGGGTCCTTCCCTCCTCGTCTCTGTCATATTTAAGTGTGAGCATTTTAGGAACAGACCGGTCTCATTCAGGGGCAGGCACGTCATGGGTACTCAACAGGTATCTGTTGACCTGTACATGAACATGGAAAGGATTTTGACACGGTAGAGTACTACTGCTGCCCCAGTCATAACCATACTTACCTTTATCACTCTGTCTAGGAAGAAAGCAAAGCCTCCTTCCTCCACTCAAGAGTGCTGATGGTGAGGAGACAGGCTAGGGGGTGAGCTGAAAGAAGGAATCAATTCAGGGCAGGGACCCCTGCAGCAGAATTCGCTGGGACATTTTCATTAAGAGTGGAGATTCCCAGACCAGACCGATAGAGTCCGAATCTCAGGCCCTTTGGACGTCAAGGAGCCCTGATTTGGGAGGTGGGCGATACTGGCGACCACCTCACTAGCGCTCTTGGTGTTCTTTGAGAGTTGCTAGAGTGTGCCAGGAAAAGTCGTAAGGGAAGCGTCCCCAAGGTTGTCCTTCTCTGAGTGACTTTCAAGCGACGCTTTTAGGAAAGAGGAATCTCGCGACTCTGCGTTGCACACCTTGGAGTGCGCTTGGTAAGTTACATTTTTCTCCTTTTCATTCCCCCAAAAAAAAGCTCCTTCTCTATAGGAGGACGCCTGCTCGAAAGCCCAGAGGCAGAGGACAGAGTAGGCACCGTTGGTAACGGTCTCGCGGAGGGGCTTGGCCTCTCACACTGCGCCACCCTCCCGCCCGGGGTCCCCGGACGGGCGGGGTGCCCGCCGGCCCGGCCCTCCCCGCCTCCCGGCGCCCGCGGAGCGCGCAGGCCGGCGCGGCCCCTTTTGGCACCGGGGCTTCCAGGTGCCCGGCGCGAAGGCGGAGCCGGGCTCCGGCCGCCTCCTCGGCGCCGCGGAGAAGACCCCCGGGAGTTCGGCGGCCCCGGCGCTGCGGCCGCGGCGTCCCAGCCTCCCCGGCGGCTGCCTCCTCCCTCGCGCCGCACCGGGCGCGAAGCCCGCGACTCGCGAGCCGACCGCAGAGCGCAGAGCCGGGTCACCCGGAGCGCCGCCCGAGCCGCGGACGCCCTCGCCATGACCGCCGACGGCCCCGGCCCGCGAGCCCGGGGGCCCCGCCGCCCGCCCCGCCTCTGGGCGGCGGCGCTGCTCCTGCTGGGTCTGCCGCGCCTCTCCGTGCGGGCGGATGGTGAGTCCTCGGGGACGGCGGGTCGCGGGGGGGGGCGTGGGTCGGGGAAGGCTGCTCCCTCGGACGGGCGGGCCCGCCCGGAGGGAGCCGCGAGCGACCGTCCTGCCCCCCAGCATCCCTCCCCCGGCCGCCGCGTCCCGGCGCGCCCCAGCGCCCGGCTGGGCGCGGGCATCCACCCCGGACGCCCAGCGCGCGCGGGAGAAAACCCGTGCGTGGGTCCTGCGGTCCCGCCGCCAGCTCCCCCGAGAGCCCCAAGAAGGCTCTTTTTTAAAAAACCATCAGGTTGCAGCTCTTCAGGGCCGAAGTTCTTGTCTCATGTCCCGGGAGAATGAGGGACACGGACAGCCGGAAAGGGAGAGAGCAGATTTGTTGAGGGCATAAAAGCTCCCACCGTGGGAGGGGACCCGAAGGGGTTGCCCCTAAGAAGATTCTTTAAGGCGAAATCTCGGCTAGGGTGCCCAGAACCTGCCCTGCTGAGAGGTGGTTTCCCACCAGCTCTCCTGTTTTTCGGCGTCTCTTAATACGCTCCTGACAATGCCGGTGTTGAGGGGGGAGGAAAAAGCCCTCGGATACCTTAGCTTGGCCCAGGAAAATCTGAAAGACGAGTGGGAATCAACTAGGCAAAGGGAGAGAGAACGGTGTCCTGGGTGAAGGGAACGGCCGGTGGGAATGCTCTCCGAGTGGCAGGGAACACGGGACGAATGACCCAGAGCGTCCGGAGCGAGAGTGCAAGGTGGGGATGTCTTGAGACGCGAGGTGGGGAGACTGCCGGTTCTCTGAGAATGGATCCTCCTGTTGTTGTATGTTTGCTGAACCTGAGTTCAGCTTTTAATACTTACCTCCGCCGAGCAGGGTCGGGGCTCTGTATCAATTCTGTTTTGAGAAGCGAATTCAACTGTGTTTTGATCTTGGAACAACAAAAAAAAAAACCCGCTGACTTGGTGCAGGAGGATCTCAAAAGAGGCAAACTTAAAAGGTGGCGGTACTCACACCCGGCAGGGATTTCTGGTATACTCAACCCTGGGACGAATTAGGCTGATGAAGACTCGCAGCTGATTTGGGATGCTTTAAAATGTCATTCTTATTTAAGCCCAAGCCACCAACAAAGACACAACTCAAAGAAGCGTGGAGGCTGGGGAAAGGGGAAAGCCAGGAAAAAAGGCCCCTCGGATGTTACCTTAGAGTTTTCAGCGTTTTTTGCTGTAAGTGCAGGGTTGAAGAGCTCTTTGCTCCTAATTGAGGAGAAATGTCTTATTTCTCCATGTTCCCAGAGATAGAATTTGGGACAAAACATTTTTAACTTTGAAGGCTGTTAATGACCACTGTTAATTTTTAAAATTGAGATATAATTCACATATTATTTACCATTCTAAAATGTACAATTCAATGGTGTACATGTATTCGCGGTGTGGTGTAAGCCATAGTTTGTGTGTCACTAATTCTGGAACAGTTCCATCACCCCAAAAAGCAAACCTCATACCTATTAGAAGCAAATCTACTGGTAATTCTTGACTGTAGTATTTTTGGCCTGACATTGAGGCACAAAAATTAAGCTGACTTTAAAGAATCCAAGTAGAATAAATTGAAGCTAATACTGGCTTTTGAACACCATTTGTAATTCGTCGTGAAGAAATATCTTTGCAATCCATAAGGTTTTGAAATTTCACCTCATTGCAACTGTTTAAGTAGAATGCCACGTGGATAAGGATCGATCTTTTGTGCCAGTCTGGCTTGATGTGGGTCATAGAAAAGCGAAGACAGAAATGTCACCGGACGAAGAGAAAGTAAGGACATCACCAGAACATAAGATTTCTTGTTGCTGCTCATCAGAAATTATACCTTTTCTTCCTTCTGCTTTCTTTTGTTTTCCCCACTTCCCCAATGGAGAATTATAGGTCTACTTGCTTTTAAGAAACTCCACTTGCTGAGCTCCAGCTTTTACAATGGAACCAGAAAGAATTATAAGCTATATTATGAAAAACAATTTTTTTTGCACTAAATGCTTATCTACCACTATTTCCAACATTTAGCTATTTGTGTGAAGAAGAAGAAAGACTCAGCTAAACTGTGATGCATCACAGATATTTGGAAAGAAACTATTTCCAAAAATAAGTCGGTTTACATTTGATTAATTAGACATGCATCTCAGATGTAAATGAGGCCTGCTATGTACTTTTAAATCCTTTTGAAATGGAAAAAAATCTTTGCATAACCGAATGCAAGTGAACTGTCTTTAGGTAGTGATTACAAGGAAAGATTCATTAATTCAGTAGATATTTATTATCTGCTATGCACTACCAAGCACCATCCTTGCTGACATAGATAGAATGATAAACTTTCTCTCAGGGAACTTAAAATCCAGGGAAAGATATATAGCTAAGCATATTATATATGTATAATATATATAATTTATATATAAGCATAATATATAAGCAAATAATTGTATAAATGAAGTATGAAATTGCAACTTTGATAATCAATAAGATTAAAGGACAGAAACTGCTCTGAGGAATAGGCTGGGGGATTTTGACTTGGTGCAGGAGGATCTGAAAGTTCAGTAAACGTTAACTAGGCAAAGAGGGGGAAGAAAGAGTGTCCTGGTAAAGAAGGGTAACATGAAAGACTTTGATTGGCAGGGAAAATGGGGCACGAGATAAGGGACAGAGTGGTTGGAGCCAAGAGTGCAAGACAAAGTGGTTCCAGATGATACTAGAGAAACTGGTAGGAATGCAACGATATGGGGTTCATAGACCAAGTTTTGTCTAGGATGGTTTTAAGTAACAGAATGACTGATCATATTTTCATTTTGTAACGATCACCCTGATTGTGATACAGAGAGGTAGATGGAACCAGGGCAAGATTGGATGTAGACAGATTGTATAGGATGTGGTTTCGGTTGTCCAGGTGAGAGATGGGGGTAGATGGGGTGAATGGAAAAGATCTGGACTTGGACTAAAGAAAAAAAATGTGTCATCTGTGTAAAGATGGTCTTTAAAAGCATGTGGGGGGGAGGGATGCTAAGAAAAAACTTTACAACGAGAAGATTTAGAACTGAGGCTGGAGTGAGGGAAACAAGTTTAAGATGATTGAATCATGAAATATATTGGCCTGTAATTTTCATTTCTTTTCATATTTTTGCCAGGTGTTGGCCTCAAATGTATGATGCTTCCTAAAATGATTCAAAATGTTTTCTCTTTTTTATCCTCTGAAAACTTTTCTGTAAAGTGGGACTTTTGTTTCTTTTGGTAGTGAGGTTATCTGTATTTAGAGGTTTTCTTGTAGAAAGATTTTAAATAATGAATTTAATTTTTTACTAGGCAAAGGAATATTCAGATATCAAAATTAATTTTGTGTCCATATTGCTAAGTGTTTTTTTAAGAAATTTTTTTCACTTCACCTAAGTTTTCAAAAGTGGTGGTATGTATAATGTAATAACCTCCAATTATTATTTCAGAGTCTATGAGATCTGTAGTAATGTTCCCTTTTTTCTTGATATTGGTAATTTGTATTTTCTTTCTTTTGTCTTGATTGGTCTTGCTAGGTGTTTAACATTTTTCTTATTCTTAAGAAAAGCACCTTTTGGCTTCATTTTCTCTATTCTATGTCTGCTTTTCATTTTGTTAATTTCTATTCTATCTTTATTATGTCCTTTCTACTTTAGAAGCTTTAATTGTTGTGTGTGGATTTTTTGGTTTGTTTTTTAAGGTTTTTGAGAGAAACTTAAGATCATTCATTTCCAACCATTCTTTTTTTTTTTGGTCGTGTGAGTCTCTAAGGCTACAAATTTCTCTTAAATACTTTATATTCTCCACAAGTTTTTGTCCCTTGAGTTAAAATGTTTTAGTCCAATTGTGGTTTCTTCTTTGTACATGGTTTATTTGGAAGTACATTTTGTAATTTCTATGCATAAATGGATTTTTCTAGTTATGACTTTGTTATTGAGAGGCAATATGACACAATGATTAACATCACTGACAGGGCCAAACTGCTGTATCTCAACTGTGTGATCTTGGACAAGTATTAACACTCAACCTTAACTATTAAATGGAGATAGTAATAACTATAGTACTATAATACTGTATAATAACTCTATAGTATTATATACTCCATAATATTATAGAGTTGTTATAAGGAGTAACATAATGAATATTTGTAAAGCAATTTAAACAGCATGTGGCCCATAGTAAACATTATGTGTTGAGTTGTTTGTTTTGTTTTGTTTTGTTTGAGTCAGAGTCTCATTCAGGTGCCCAGGCTGGAGTGCAGTGGCATGACCATGACTCACCGCAGCCTCAACCTCCTGGGCTCAAACTATCCTTCCGCCTCAGCCTCCTGAGCAGTTGGGACTGCAGGTGCATGCCACCATGCTCAGCCATTTATTTATTTATTTATTTTTGTAGAGATGAGGTCTTACTATGTTGTCCAGACTGATCTTGAACTCCTGGGCTCAAGTGATCCTCCCACCTCAGCCTCCTAAAATGCTGGGATTACAGGTGTGAGCCACCATGCCTGGCCAATAAGTGTTTGGCACATAAGTGATTTTAGCTTGTTTGTGTTGTGGTCTAAAAAATATATTTCATGTGATGTTGGTGTTTTGAGTTTTTTTAGATTTACTTTATAGCTCAGTATTGGATCATTTTACAAATGTTCTGTGTGCCTAAAATGAATGTGTATTCTGTAGTTTGGTATAAGTACGTAGGTTAAGAGTTGCTTAAGTCTGATTTTTTTCCTGTTTTATTAATTACTGAGGGAAGAGTAATTCAAGTTTTCCACAAGAATTGTGGATTTTTCTATTTCTCCTTGTAGTTTTGTTGATATTCCCTTTTTATTGTCCAGTGTGGGAGTACCAGTCACCTACTGGTATGTTTAATCTTGAAAATGTTTTGCATTTTTATTAAAACTTTTGGTTTTAGGGGATATTACAATAATTTTGCAAGTAGATGATAGTTATGTCTTATTCTAAAAAAAAAAATCAATATGAAAATGTTGCTGAAAGATGGAAGTTAAGTGTCTCACTCTAACTGGGTGTTTTCTCCCATCTTGACCTTCATCTTGACAAGGCCACCCAAGACATTGTTTCATCCCTCCAGGAGGTTCCTGGTTCCTGGGGACTGCAGTGCTCCCTCCTGCTCCCTGGCTTTCCTGCCTAAAGCTCTCTTTTGCTTTCAGCCTGGCCTTCCACCTCTACCTGGATTCCTGTTCCCATTCTCCCATCTATCACACATCCTTTGAGGCCCACGACATGTCCATGTATTGATGCGCTGTAGGAAGCCAAGGTGTACCAGACATGTCCCCTGCTGTCTTGTCCTGTAGAAGAGAAGCGTAGCAGACACACATGAGCTTATTGTGGGGAGGGCCTGACAATGTCCTAAGGCAAGGGACAGAGAGGACGGAAACAACCTGAAGTGTAGGGGATCACCACAGGGCTGGGAGAGGCAGAAGGAGGCAGAGCTGAGGCCTAAATCAGTGCCTTGGACACCAAGCGACCCAACTCAGGGGAACCTAGAACACTGTGCTTTGCCACGTGGTGTCAAACACCTTTTTAAAAGAAAGACTTAAGCCGGGCTCGGTGGCTCAGCCTGTAATCCCGCGCCTTTGGGAGGCTGAGGTGAGTGGATTGCCTGAGCCCGTGGGTTCGAGACCCGCCTGGGCAGCGAGACCTCATCTCTACAATAAATCAAAAAATCAGCCGGGCGTGGAATTCCGGCTACTCGGAAGGCTGAGGCGGAAGGATTGCCAGAGCCCAGGAGGTTGAGGCTGCGGTGGCCGGGAGCTGCCACTGCACTCCAGGCTGGGCGACAGAGTGAGACTCCAACTCAAAAAAAAAAAAAAAGAAAGACTTAAAGGCTTATCCAGATAAACATGTGAGACCAGAGAGATGGCTAATTAAGAAGAAGAAGAGGAGGAGGAAGACGACAAGAGCAAAAACTGGGTGAAAACACTGGTGTATGTCATTGCTTGGTCCCAGAGATGGTGAGCGATGAGGTATCTGCTTCCCTGGGATCTTCAGGCAAGGAGGAAGCTATCGTTCTGACCAGTGTCTGCCACACAATGAGTTTGCTGAGCCCAAATCCCTACAGATCCTGGAGTTCGTGTGTGTTTGTGCTTGTCCCCACACAGGAAAACTCTTCGTGTTGGAGTCTCAGAATGGCTCTCACGGCCTGGAACTGGAGGCGGCTCGGCTTTCCTGCAAGAGTAGGGGTGCTCACCTGGTGTCTGCAGACGAGCTGCGGAGGGTAGTTCAGGATTGTGCCTTTGCGGTGTGTACCACGGGCTGGCTGGCAGACGGCACCCTCGGGTAAGTCGGGCGAGCTACAGGAAGCTATCCTTTCCAATTCACCCCGACTGCTCCACCCAGGCTGATTTGGGGGCTCAGGGGTTGTTCTCTTGAGGCACCATAATGGGCAAAGTGTAGTAGGTGGTGGCTTCCAGGGCATTCTTGTTTTGAGTTCTCCTGTAGAAGCATTCTTCTGGAGTTCCGTCAGTCTTCCCCCGCCCCGCCACTTATTTTGTTATTTTGAATGCTCTTTTTAAGTTACAAAAATAACACATCCTTGTTGTAAAAATTTCTCTCTATATATACATATATATATGATTAATAATATATAAAGTACAGCATAAGTTTCTTCTTCCCCACCTCAGAGGTGATGGCTGTTAACTGTTTGGTATATGTTCCTTATCCTTTTTTCTCTGTGAATACTCATCTACATGTGTATGTACGTATAGGAACATGGTATGAAGGTTTTAAAATATGGCCACAATTTTTTTCATACCACTCCCATCAAGAGGTGTGCTTGCCTCTACTGACAGAACACACCAGGAGTGAGATGAGTGACTTCTGAGGTTAGGTTGGAAAAATTCATGCAGCTTCCGCCTGAATTTCTGGGGACACTCACTTTTGTAGCCTTGAGATGCCATGTGAAGTCTGACTGCAGAGATGGCCATGTGGTGAGGAAGGCCAGACCACACAGAAGTACCTCATATAGGGGCACTCGGCTTCAGCCCCAACCAGTGTCCCGGTCAATAGCCATCATTAACTGCCAAAAATGTGAGTGAAGATGCCTCCAGGTGATTCTAGCCCCCAGCTGTTGAGTTACCTCCAGCCTATGGGTCTTGCCAGCTCAGGCCCTAGACATTATACAGCAGACACAAGCCGTTCCCACTGTACTGTCTGAGTGCCTGACCCTTGGAATCCTTCAGAAAAGTAATTCTTTTTTTTTTTTTTGAGTTGGAGTCTCACTCTGTCACCCAGACTGGAGTGCAGTGGCCAGTCCTGGCCCTGCAACCTCGACCTGCTGGGCTCCGGCGATCCTCCCGCCTCAGCCTTCTGAGTAGCTGGAACTACAGGCGCGCGCTACCATGCCTGGCTAATTTTTTTGATTTATTGTAGAGATGAGGTCTTGCCAAGTTGCCCAGGCGGGTCTCGAACCCTAGGGCTCAGGCAATCCACTCACCTCGGCCTCCCAAAGCGCTGGGATTACAGGCTGAGCCACCGAGCCCGGCAGAGAAGTATTCTTTTTTTTTTTTTTTTTTGAGTTGGAGTCTCACCCTGTCGCCCAGACTGGAGTGCAGTGGCTGCTCCCAGCCACTGCAGCCTCGACCTGCTGGGCTCCGGCGATCCTTCCTCCTCAGCCTTCCACGTAGCTGGAACTACAGGCGAACGCTACCACGCCCGGCTCATTTTTTGCTTTATTGTAGAGATGAGATCTTGCCTGCCCAGGTGGGTCTCGAACCCACGGGCTCAGGCAATCCACTCACCTCAGCCTCCCAAAGGCGCGGGATTATAGGCTGAGCCGCCGAGCCCGGCGAGAAGTAATTCTTATGTCCAACTTGGAGAAAACTTTCCAATGGTGCGACTACCTGCTTATTTTTTATTGTTATTTTTAATCAACAAATAATAATTATACTTATTCATAGGGTGCATAGTGATGTTTTGATATCTATAATATATAGTGGTCACATCAAGGTAATTAGCATATTCATCATCTCAAATATTTATCATTTATTTGTATTGGGAGCATTCAATATCCTCCTTCTAGGTATTTAAAGCTATGTCAGGCTGGGCTTGGTGGCTCAGCCTGTAATCCCACACTTTGGAAGGCCGAGGTGAGTGGATTGCCTGAGCCCGCGGGTTCGAGATCCGCCTGGGCAACTTGGCGAGACCTCATCTCTACAATAAAAATCAAAAAATTAGCTGGGCGTGGTAGCGCACGCCTGTAGTTCCGGCTATTTGGAAGGCGGAGGCAGAAGGATTGCTGGAGCCCAGCAGGTCAAGGCTGCGGTGGCCAGGAGCATGCCACTGCACTCCAGTCTGGGCGACAGAGTGAGACTCCAACTCAAAAAAAATAAAAAAATAAAATAAATAAAGCTATGTCATATATTATTGTTTACTATATTCATCCTACAGTGCTATAGAGCACTAGACCTTAGAACATTCATTGGGGAAAGGACAATCTCTTCAATAAATGGTGCTGGGAAAACTGAATATCTATGTGCAGAAGAAAGAAACTAGACCCCCACCTCTTCCCCTATACAAAAACAAACTCAAAATGGACCCAAGACCTCAACGCAAAACCCAAAACTATAAAACTACTAGAAGAAAACACAGGGAGAATGCTTCAGGACATTGATCTGGGAAAAGATTTTATGAATTAGACCTTAAAAACACAGACAACAGCCAGGAATGATGGCTCACACCTGTAATCCCAGCACTTTGGGAGGCCGAGGCGGGAGAATCACTGGAGCCTAGGAGTTCAAGATTAGCCCTAGGCAACAGAATGAGACTTCATCTCTACAAAAACAAACAAAAATCCCCAAAACATGTGGTGATGTTTGCCTGTAGTCCCAGCTACTCAGGAGACTGAGGCAGAAGGATCACTGAGTCCAGGAGTCAGAGGCTGTGATGAGTTGTGATCATGCCACTGCCCTCCAGCGTGGGAGGCAGAGTGAGACCTCAATTCAAAAGGAAAGAAATAAGCACAGACAATGAAAGTAAAAATAACCAAATGCCTCTTGAGTCATGCTCAGAGAAGGCAGGAGCCACTCCACTTTCTCCTTAATGCCGCAGGAATGTGAAAGCAAAACAGGCTCCAAAAATGACTTTCGTGGATGATGACCCTGAAGATGTCTGGCTGGCAGATGGCCACGGAAAACACACAGCTGTGCTGACTCATGTCTCCAAATGTGCCACTTGTGAAGCAGCAACTGAATGAAGGGACAACTGAGGCTACATCCAGAGCCTTGCTGTGAATCTGGGACTGTGCTCCTCGATGTCTTCTAGTTTATATCCACCCTCTCAAATAGACAAAATATGCCCTGTGCACTCACATTTCCATAATGGAGTCATGTAGAAATGTTTTTCTTGATTCTGCTATTGTAATTTCAGGAGATAACTAGAGTATTCGGAGATGCTGAGAGCCAGCTTGGAACTAGGCTTAGGTCTCCCGGGCATTATAAGTGAGAAGCAATTATTAAGTGCACAGTGCATCTTGATGCTGATAACATAGTAAACATATAGCACATCTGATTTGTATCTTCAAAAATTTATGTTGAATATACACATGAATCCAGAGAATGAAGGTCTAGTGTGATGAATTCAGAGTTTGGGGCCACTCACCTCCTGGGAGCTTTTGCAAATTCTGTAAAGCGTGGCTGAAGAGCTGAGCAGCCATGTTGATAGTCTAATGGTACTAGGAAGTTGGAGATTTGAATTCAACTTCTGTGTAGGAGGGGGGCTGGTGGACCTTTCTGCTTTGGCTTGGAACTTTGCAGGATTGCACCCTGGGAGTAAGAGTAAACTGGACACAGTACGCTGTACAATGAACTGGACACAGGACCTCCTAGGAGCAGCAGTCTACCTTCAAATCCTTATAGTCATGAATTTAGATTGAGTTGATACTGGAGTTCCAGTGTTCCAGATGTCTAACAGAATAAAAAAAAATTCTCTATTGAGGAAGATAATATCCTAGGCTTCAGTTCATTGCAACAAGTAATTTTAGCCGATGTAGGATTTGTCATTCAATATAAAATATCTAGTCACATGGGAGACAAGGCAAGAAGAGTAAAATTAAGAGGAAGCAGTAGCTAATAGAGACTCCAGATGTAGACTTTAAAATAACTATCCTTAAAATGTTCAAAGAAGTGTTCAAAGGGATAAAAGACAAGAAGGAGAGTTTTGGCAGAGAATTGAAAGCTATAAAAAATAATCAAATGGGAAATCTAGACATGAAAAATACAGTGATATATAGTGACCAAAAAAACTTAATGGATGGATCTCACAGATGACTAAAAAGAGCCAAAGACAGCCAGTCATGGTGGCACATGCTTATAGTCCCAGCTACTCAGGAGGAAAAAGCAGGAAGATCACTTTAGCCCAAGAGTTCAAAATTCAAGTCCAGTCTGGGCAACATAGTGAGATTCCACCTCTAAAAGAAAAATAAGAGCCAAAGAAAGAATTAGTGAACCGGGAGCTATTTCAAAGGAAGATATCTAGAATAAACAACAGAAGAGAAAGGGATGAAAAATATAGAAGAAAGGATAAAAAGCAAAGAAATGCATGCAGTTGGAATTCTAAAACAAGAAAAGAAAGAATATGGAGTAAAAGCAATATGAGAATGATCTATAACTGAAGAAAAACATCAAGGCACAGATTCACAAAGCCTTGCAAAGTCCAAGTAGGACAAACACAAAGAAATCCACAACTAGGCACATCATGGTAAGACTGATAAGAAAAAAATGGCACTGGTTTGAGACCTGCCTGGGCAACTTGGCGAGACTTCATCTCTACAATAAATCAAAAATTAGCCGGGCGTGGTAGTGCGCGCCTGTAGGTCCAGCTACTTGGAAGGCTGAGGCGGAAGGATCGCCAGAGCCTAGCAGGTCGAGGCTGCGGTGGCTGGGAGTGGCCACTGCACTCCAGTCTGGGCGACAGAATGAGACTCCAACTCAAAAAAAAAAAAAAAAAAAGGAAAGAAATAAGAAAAAGAGAGATTGCTTTCAAAGGCCAACAATAAACTGATCATAAAGGCCTAAAGATGATTGATATTATCAAAGTGCTGGAAGAAAATTACTGCCAACCTAGGATTCTTTACCCCGTGAAAAATACCTTCCAATAATAGAGGTGGATTAAAGATATTTTCAAGCAAACAAAAGGTGAGAGAATTTACCACACCTGACCTGCACTAAAAGAAACACTAAAGGGTGCTCTTTAGCAGGGGGAAAATATGGCAAATGGAAAGCTGGAAATGCAAAAATGAATGAATGGGCAGAATTTATATAAGGGCAATTGAAACTATGCAATTGTATAAAGCAGTAATAATAATACCAAACACTAAGAATGGTTTATATAAGTGGGGAGTATTTTAAGTATGCTAATACCTAGTATTTTGAGTATTTCAAGTTGTATTGTTAAGAAGGAGGGTAAAAGCAATACGTTTTAATACGTCAAATAAGTTGTAACCTCTGTGTATCATTGAACGAATAGTGAAAGGGTATTTAACTTCCAAATTAATACAGAGGAAAAAGAGAATATGAAATAAAAAGAATTAAAATAATCCAAAGTGAGGGAAAGAAAGAAGAAGGTAAAAGAAAGAGAGAATGGACAGAGCTACCAGAAAGCATTTGGAATAGGACACATTTAAACAAAAGGAAATTGGTGATTAAGTATAAGTAGACAAGATGTTCCAATTGGAAACAAATATTGTGAGGTGAATTTTTAAAAATTCAACTATTTTCTGTTTCAACATCCCTAAATAAACCATGGGACCAAAACAATGGAAATTAATACATATTTAGAACTGAATGATATAAAAATAGACATACTCAAACTCATGGGATGCTATACCTAGAAGGAAATCTAAGTCTTTTTTTTTTTTTTTTTTTGAGTTGTATTCTCACTCTTTCACCCAGGCTGGAGTGCAGTGGCATGCTCCTGGCCCCTGCAGCCTCGACCTGCTGGGCTCAGGCGAGCCTTCCGCCTCAGCCTTCCAAGTAGCCAGAACTACAGGCGCACACTACACCTGACTATTTTTTATTTTACTGTAGAGACAAGGTCTTACCAAGTTGCCTGGGCTGGTCTTGAACCAGCGGGCTCAGGCAATCCATTCGCTTCAACCTTCCAAAGTACTGGGATTACATGCTAAGCCCAGCCAAAATCTAAATCTTATATATGTGTGTTAGAAAAGGAAGAAACCTGAAGATTCATGAGCTAATTATCTATCTTAAGACATCTGAAAAAAAATCCCAGCAAAACAAGGAGAAAAGAAAAGAGCAGAATTTTATAAAATAAAAAAACAGGCTGGGCTTGGTAATTCCAGCATTTTGGGAGGCCGAGGTGAGATGATTGTCTAAGCCTGGGGGTTCGAGACTAGCCTGGGCAACTTGGTGAGACCTCGTTTTCACAATAAATCACAAGAACTTAGCCCGGCATGGTGGCGTGCGCCTGTAGTTCCAGCTACTCGGAAGGCTGAGGCAGAAGGATTGCCTGAGCTCGCAGGTTCAAGACCAGCCTGGGCAGCATGGTGAGACCTCATCTCTACAATAAAAAAATAAAAATGAGCTGGGCATGGTAGTACACACCTGTAGTTCCGGCTACTTGGAAGGCTGAGGCGGAAGGATCGCCTGAGCCCAGCAGGTTGAGGCTGCAGTGGCTGTAAGTGTGCCACTGCACTCTAGCCTGGATGACAAGAGTGAGACTCCAACTCAAAAAAATGCAAAAATATATATTTATACATACTAGGAGAAATCAATAATGCACTGACTCTGAAACTTGAATTGATACCTGTGCCTTCAACTCTAGCTTCACCTGTATTCCTGAATTTAGACCTTTGGGGAGAATGTTTCACGTTGATGCTTTCAGCCAAAGCTCATGAATCAGAAAAATCTCCACTAATTCAGAGCTGACAGCAGAAAAGAAAAGTTCTTGCTTATGTTTAACCCAGAGTTCTCCTAACTCAGTATCTTCTTGGTCTGTTTCAGGACAACCATGTGTAGCAAAGGGAGTGGTGAACAGCAAAGCGTGAGAGCTGTCGATGTGAGAATTGAGAGCAACCCAGTTCCTGGGGGCATGTATAGTGCCTTTTGTATGAAGGACGAAGGTCAGTGCCAGAGTCTTTTTAAAGGTCCTGAAGAGTGTGGTCTTGGGGGTTGCTGTCTTAGGCTGGGTTCTCTAGAAGACCTTGAGGTGCGGATTTACCGGTCATGCTTTACCAGCAAATCTTCTAAAGAAAGGCCACTAGGGCAGTGGGGAAGTGGACAGGAAAGGGAAGGGGGTAAGCACTGGTGCAATATGAAGCAAAATCCATGGTGTAGTGAGGTCAGGAACAACTCTGGTTCAATCCCTGAAGAAATCTCTGGAAACCGTATAAGTAACCACCATTTTTCTGATTGGGGTGTGGGAGTTGGGGTATTTATGCCACTGCACCTATCAGTCATTGGTGAAAAGCTGCTTCAGGACATGTAAATTCCCAGGTTCTTCTGTTCAGTTGTGTGCACAGGCAAAAACTTTCAGTAGACTGAATGCCACCCTCCAACAAAGAGGGACAGGTGCCACCAGGAGCCCTTGTGCATGGGAGTGGAAAAGGTATCAAGGGAGTATGGGCAGAGCCCTGGCAGCACTTGATACGGTTGCAGATGTCCACAGCTTGTCCTTCAATCTCTCTTCGTAGTAGACAGCACACTAAAAAGAAAAAAAATTTCCCAAAAAAAGAAATGTGTAAGATCTAGGGGACTTCTTCTAGTAAGGAAAATTCAAATTCCTTTTGAGAAGTCAGCTAAGTGGCAAGGAGAAAACCATAAAGAAATCTCCAGGGCAGCATTTCTATGCACCAGAATAAGTAAACCTTTGTGATCAGAAACACATGCCATTAAAAGGAATATTCACACAAATGGGGAAAATGCCAGCTTCTTATTCATCATTCATAGACATGGGCACAGGTTCTGCTTGGCTGCACACTGGACTCATCTGGGAGGTATTTAAAAATTTACTGATACCTGGGTGGCAGCCCTAGAGATTATGATGTAAATTGAGGTTTTTAAAAACTTCCTGGTGATTTTACATGCAACCCAGATTGGGAACGACTTCTATAATGCAGGGTTTTCCAAACTTCTGATGATGTGAAAAAGCAGAAGAACTTGTTAAAAATATAAGTCCTCAGGCTACATTCCAGAGGTACCAAATACTAATCTCCAGGAAGGGCATCAGAGGAACTGGCAAAAGTAAGAGCCATAGTGAACGCTAAGGCCCTGACCGATGCCTGGTAGATGTTTATTAATGATAGGGCTTTCTTCTGCTGATTTTTAAGGAAGAGTGTCAGGAAGAGTCTCCTGACATCATCTGTCCAGTCAAGTAACCAAGAGATGTAGCCTTATTATGGAAAGACCCAGGAGAGCAATATCTATGTTTTTTTTTAAACCACATAAATAAATTAAAATGACCCTTTGGGCTGGACATGGTGACTCATGCCTATAATTCCAGCACTTTGGGAGGCCCTAATGAGAGGTTTGCCTGAGCCCAGGAGTTCGAGACCAGTCTGGGCAACATGGCACGACTTCGTCTCTGTAGTAAATTAATAAAACTAACCAGGTATAGTGGCATGCGCCTGTAGTTCCAGCTACTTGGAAGACTAAGGCAGAAGGATCACCTGAGCCCAGAAGGTCAAGGCTGCAGTGGCCATGATCGTGCTACTGCACTCCAGCCTGGGTGACAGAGTAAGACCCCAACCCAGAGAGATAGATAGATAGATAGATAGAATTTAATGACCCTTTGAATTCCAAACATAGGCAGAGGGTCAGATTCTTGAGGACAGGACATAACTGGAAGAAAAATGGGATAGCCTTCTTTCTTCAGTGATCTCAAATGAATATGTAGGACTTCTGAGTCCCCTCTTTCTTCTGGTGTACAAAAGGTTTTGGTTGGTTTTTGCTATGTATCATACACCCCAAAATGTAGTGGTTTGAAACAACCACTACTTATTTAGTTCACAGTTTTGTGGACCGCCTATTTGTGTTGCTCTTTTGCCAGAGTTAGCTGGGATCATTCATGAGTCTGTGGTCAGCTGCTGGTTAGCTAGGTAGCCTTGCTTCTGGGAGTTGGTTGGCTGCTGGCTGCTGGCTAGAGTGATGAGGATGACTGAACGATGTGTTTCTCTTCATCCAACAGGCTAGCCTGGGCTTTCCACCACTCAGCCATCAAATAGATTATGTGTATACAACTGAGTGCCTGTTTTGCCCACAACTATAGTGCATGAAGTCAGATGTTGGAAACATCCTTTCATGTCTTACAGGGTACCCAAGCCAAAGCCATGATAATGACTTCAAGTTTGAGTCATGGGAAAATCAAAGTATGAGGGAGAACCCCCCCAAAAAAACCCAGAATTATCTTTTTGAGGGCAGGCCCCTTGTAGTACACTTGGAATTTGTTTCTGCAGATCAGACAATCAACCAAAGTTTTTATCTGGAAGTTTTGAAAAGATTGCATCACTATCTGTGGAAGAAATGTCCCGAGTTATGGCAAATGGGTGACTGGTTCTTCCACCATGACAATGCATCTGCCCACACTGCACTGAGTGTTCAGCAGTTTGTGACCAGACAACATGGTTCCTGTGCCCCACCCTCCCTATTCACTTGCTCTTGCCCTGAGTGACTTTTTTTTGTTTCTCTGGATAAAAAAGTTCTCAAACGGAAACATTTTGCCTGTGTGGAAGAGGTGAAACAAAAAACAGCAGAAGTACTCAAAAGCATCAGTTGATGAGTTCACAAATTGTTTTGAGCAGTGGAAAAAGTGTCTTAGTGGGTGTATTGCATTAATGGAGAGTACTTTGAAGGTGACTGACGTTTAAGCATGTAAGAATAAATACACAATATTTTATAAGTAAATTTTGGGTTTGGAGGGTTCCCCCTAGTATATGATACATAGCGCTCAGAAGAACACATTGATTCCTTGGTTCATTTTAATGCATATTCCTGCCAAAATTGTATAACTGAATCTAATCACAAGGAAACATTAACCAAATTCAAATTGAGTAACATCCTACTCTTCAAAAAAGTGTCAAGGATAAGA
The DNA here is from genome assembly GCA_027257055.1 of Cephalopachus bancanus. NCBI lineage: Eukaryota > Metazoa > Chordata > Mammalia > Primates > Tarsiidae > Cephalopachus > Cephalopachus bancanus. Next base: position 494,157 of record JAPVLO010000021.1, on the reverse strand, counting down.
AAGTCAAACTGTTGTAGATTAAAATAGACTAAAAGACTTGAGTATGAAATTCAATTTGTGATCCTGGATTATGTCCTGGACCAGGAAAAAATAGCTATAATTGATGAAAATTGAGTATGGATTATAAATTAAATACATGAATCAATGTTTAAGTGTCCTGATTTGGGTAACTGTACAACAGTTATATAAAAGAATATCCTTGTTCTTGGGAAATGGACATCAAGGTTTTTAGGGGTAAAGGGATATCATATCTACAATGTACCCTCTGACGATTCAGAAAAGAATGATAGACTTAGATACACATATATACATATTTATATGTATGTATGTGTGTGCACGTGTGTGTGTGGTGTGGAGAGAGAGAAAGAGAGAAAAGAGAATGGTAAACAGGGAAAAATGAAAACACAATGGTAAACTGCATAACGGGAAAATTCCTTTTCTTACCATTTTTCTGTAACTTTGAAATTAAATACGAATTTAAAATTTTCAAAAAATCAACTGGTCTCCATACTCCTCCCAAATCAAAAACAACAACAGCAGACAAAGTCAACCCCCAAACCAAAACACCTCTGAGTCATGGGAAGCAACACGTGCAACAGAATTGGAGGGTGCTAGACCCGGGCCTGGTGGGGCAGGCAGCCAGGAGGCGCGGTGGCGGACGGTCTGGATGTGTTCCAGAGGCAGAGTGTCGACGCCAGTGGTGTTTCTGGTTCCTCACAAGCTCACTCCCATGTGTGAACCAAGCAGAGCATACGCTTTAGATGAGGCATGTACTGTGGCTCTTGTGACACCTGTCATCTGTTGGCGTGTATGTGAAGACTGGACACCATTTAAACGGAAGAGGCACCGTGTGTGGTGTGGTTCATCACAGTGACAGTGTCAAGAGCCCTGCATCCCAGAACAACTTGCCCGAGCCTAGCCTGGTCTAGCACCCCAAGGTAAGGGCTGCATGGTGCAGGGCTTATATGGAGAAGACTGTAGTCACCGTCCTACAAGGCCTGATTGGTGAGGAGGCTTCAGGTGAGCCCGAAAAGGACTCAGGAATGCATGCTGAGGTGGGATTAGGGTCACAGGGCTGTTCTCTCCTGGGGCTTTCCAGAACAGCAGGATGGATTCCCCAGAGTCACTCAGAGACAGTTCCATCCCTGTCCATCTGCCTTTCCTCCTTTAGAAAGGGCCTGTCAACCATCCCCACATAGCCCTCCGCCCTTCTCAGCAGAGTTGCTGCTTTTTCTCAGTAGAGCCTTTGTTGACAGCACAGACAACAAGGGAATCTGTTTGCTTAAGGAAGGTGCAGCGCCTTGGTGGACACCCAGGAGAACTGGCTGTTCCATGAGGTTCCTGCATGAGTGGAGGTGAGGGCTGGCTCAGCAAATACCCCTCTCGGTGAAATATCGCCCCGAAAGCAGCTTTTTTTCTGATGACACTTTATGGCACTAAGCTCTGTGCTGCCGCTTCTCTTTGGCAAGAGAGGAAACGTGAAGGGCACTAACTCCAAAGATGACGGGCATTGTCTCATGAAGAGCCCAGAGGGAAAGCAGGGCCTGTGGAATGTGCAGGCATCTTCCTCCCGTGCTTCTTTAAGAATCGAAGCTTATCGTGAATGTAGACTTTTTTATTTTCCTTCCAGTATTTTCGTTTCACTGGCAGTGAAATTTCCAGCCCTACGGTGATCTCATTTATACTAATAAGTGAAGTTATTTTTAACCAACTGGATGCTGATGAAATAAGCTTCCTCCACTTGGGCTTTCTGGCTTTGCTTCTCTTGGCAGCTTGTCCGCGGGGTCTGTGGCTTGGGGTCTGGAGGCTTCAAGTCTTCTCTCACCTCTCTCTGTTGCCCTTAAGTCTCCAGTCTGTGTGTGCTCCTGTTTCTCTTCCAAGACAAGGCTGGCCATGCTGCCCTCCCCACCAGCCGACTTCACCTTCTTAGTGCCGCTTTCCTTTTCCCCGGCACACTTTATTTTTTATTTTTATTTTTTTGAGTTGGAGTCTCACTCTGTCGCCCAGACTGGAGTGCAGTCCAGCCACTGCAGCCTCGACCTGCTGGGCTCTGGCAATCCTTCCGCCTCAGCCTTCCGAGTAGCTGGAACTACAGGTGCGCGCTACCACGCCCGGCTAATTTTTGATTTATTGTAGAGATGAGGTCTCGCCAAGTTGCCCAGGCGGGTCTCGAACCCGCAGGCTCAGGCAATCCGCTCACCTCAGCCTCCCAAAGGCGCGGGATTACAGGCTGAGCCACCGAGCCCGGCTCCCTGCACACTTTGTAATTGCCTATGTCTCCCTTAAAAATAGCAGTGCAATTATTCCCTTTCCCGATGTTATCCAGAAGAAAGTCGGATGCTCACCTACCTTTTTGAGTGATCAGAAACTTTTAACTAATTCCCAGGTCTGCCTGGAGGATGTCCTGGGCTCTGGGGAAATTCTCCAGCTGTGATCACGATAATGGATCCAATCAATTGCGTTGCTTGGAACAACTAATAGAGCCCTTTTAGTTCAGGGTCTCCCAAGGAAGGGTTGAAGACTCAGCTCATTACCATTGACCTGGTGTTAATAATTTGTTTGTTTGTCCAGGGTCATGCAAAGTTTAGTGCTCAGACTTGTGGGTGCTTCAGATAGATGATAGATAGGCAGGTAGGTAGATGATAGGATACATAGCTAGATGGATAGATGGCAGACAGATAAATGATAAATAGATGTAGATGATAGATAAATGATAAGGATGGATAGGTAATAGATAAATAACAAATAGGTAAATGATAGGTAGATGATAGATAAATGATAAATAAGTATAGATGATAGATCAGTGATAACTAGATAAAGATAGAAGATAGGTAGGTAGGTAGATAGATACATAGATAGACAGACAGACTGACTCATCCCCACCCTTGAGAGTTAACAGTGCATCAGGGCAGGTAAGAAATTAACATTTTTCCATAAAAAGAAGCAGAAGGGTAATTAGGGAGACTTCCTGAAGCAGTAACAGTTGAGATAGAACTTGAAAGGTTTGGGGCCGACTTGGTGGTGCAGCCTGTAATCCCAGCACTTTGGGAGGCCAAGGCGAGTGGATTGCTTGAGCCTGTGGGCTTGAGACCCACCTGGGCAACTTGGCGAGACCTCATCTCTACAATAAATCAAAAACTAGCCGGGCGATGTAGTGCGCACCTGTAGTTCCGGCTACTTGGAAAGCTGAGGCAGAAGAATCGCCGGAGCCCAGCAGGTCAAGGCTGCGGTGGCTGGGAACACGCGACTGCACTCCAACCTGGGCGACGGAGTGAGACTCCAACTCAAAAAAAAAAAACAAGAAAGATTTTGTTTCATGGGGATAAAGAGCAGAGAAGGGCGGACAAGACATTGCAGACAGAACCGATGACTCAAGGGCGAGGTGTCTAAAGATCCCAATGGCCCCGGGGACCAGCTCTGGGCGAGCCACTGTGCGAGAGCTCCAAGACAGTGAGCCAGGCCAGAACATCTCTGGGGTTTCGAGTTGCTGCTGGGCAGGTCTGAGATGACTGTAGAGGGTGGCCCAAATAATACCCATCACAGTAAGCAATGATGCCCCCAGCCCACCACCCGCATACCCAGGCCTGGATGGTTGATGGTCTTGCTTTCCCAGACTTGAGGTCTTCTACTCCACAAATGTGGCCTAGACTGGCCCACACAGTCAGTTCCCAAGAATGCCAAGTGTCTGGGCAGCCAGAGGAATGTTTCCAGTGGGTCTCTTGGCCCCGAGGCAGATACCTCTATGATGTTTTTGTGGCCTGGACCGGCGGACACCAACAACTTGGCCAAATTTCTCCGCTTCTGTGCTGTACTCTGAACCCGACAGTGTGTTTCGAGAGTTGTGATTTGTTTTTCTGGCATGTGGTAAACACGAGGAGGAGTCCAAAACCCTGCCTCACAGACACACATGAGCCTCCAGAGCTGCTGGGTATACCAGGGACAACCTTATTCTCAAGCCTCTGATGATCTGGCAGGGGTCCACATAACCTCTGAGCATGAACTTGGAGATACTTACCTACATGCTGTCCACAGCAACCTCTGGACCTGCAAGGATTGCTTTCTTTTTCTTTTTCTTTTTTTTTTTGAATCGGGAGTCTCACTCCGTCTCCCAGGCTGGAGTGCAGTGGCACGTTCACAGCCACCCCAGTGTCAACCCACTGGGCTCTGGTGATCCTTCCACCTCAGCCTTCCAAGTAGCCGGAACTACAGATGCACACTGCCACATCCAGCTAATTTTTGATTTATTGTAGAGACGAGGTCTCTCCAAGTTGCCCGGGCTGGTCTGGAACCTGCGGGTTCAGGCAATCCACTCGCCTCGGCCTCCCAAAGTGCTGGGATTACAGGCAGAGCCACCGTGCCCAGCCTAGGATCGCTTTCTTAATAACAGTCTGTCACTCACTTTCCTAGAAAGGGGTTTCGTGTTCTGGAGAAAGACAGAAAACATAATGTGTGCTCCAGTTAGAGCAAGAACAGACACACAAACTCACAAATTATTTATCAGAAGTATTTGTATTACTAGTCAGATTCTGACAATGACTTTTACAAGCTCAGAGAGTTACAAGTTGCCCAAAGCACAGTCAGCAAGTAATTAGCAAGTGGATCTTTCTGACTCCAAAGACTTGGTTTTCTGGTTTCCACACAGTATCTCATGGGAGCCAACTGCTTTCTTGGTCCTCTGGGGCGGAGTGGAAGAAGTACTGCCCAAACAACCCAAGTGGCATCTCAGGGCAGCAGAAGATAAGTAGCTCTCTTCGCCTGGAGTCGGGCCCCTCTCTAGTATTGGCTTGGGCTCCAGTTTCCGGCTGCATTTCCGTTTATGCTTTAAAAGAATTAATGATGTAGATTCCCTAAAGTCGTATCTCGCATTAGTAAAGATGAACTGAGGAAAATATCGGGGGTGTGCAGGAGAGCCTTAGTGCCAACAGGAGCAGCTCAGAGGGCTACATCATGGGTCAAGGGAGGAGCTGGGCCACCCCACGGTGAGGACCAAAATTCCGCTAACTGTGACATGGTGTCTTCTCCCACACCTACTCTCCTCAGGAGCCCATGATCAAAAGCTACCAGGATATTTGACTCATTTGTGATTCAGATACATAGCTGCCTCCTTCTGTCTGCCTACCATCAAGTCCTGGTCTGCCTCAGTTTACTCAGTAGTAAGGTTATACAAAGGCATGTGTTTCCAGGTGTGGGCGATCAAATCCACATAGCTAACTCTCTCAGTGCAACTCTTGGGCAGCCCATCAGCTTGAAGCATACATTTGGACTCTTCTTCTAAACAATTCGCTTTAGTAGAGCACACACAGGCATTCTTTTTTTAAATTTTGAATTGGAGTCTCACTCTGTCCCCCAGGCTGGAGTGCAGTGGCGTGCACATGGCCACCACAGCCTCGACCTGCTGGGCTCAGGTGTTCCTTCCACCTCAGCCTCCCAAGTAGCTGGAACCACAGGCACATGCCACCATGCCCAGCTAAATTTTTGATTTATTGTAAAGATGAGGTTTCGCCAAGTTGCCCAGGCTGGTCTTGAACCCATGGGCTCAAGCAATCCTCTCACCTTAGCCTCCCAAAGTGCTGGGATTACAGGCGTGAGCCACCACCAACATGGGCATTCTTCTAGGCTGTGGAGGCTGAGGGTTGCAGGTGTACTGTATAGCTGAAAAAAATGTTTAACGGAAGAAGTAACACTCATTCATGACTTCAGATCTCGGAGGGCCTGGTTGGTGTAGCTGTAGCAATTTCAACAATACCTCTTTTCCTCAGATTGTGCAGTCTCATTTAGTACAACTGAGGAATCACTGGGCAGAGGTAATACCAGGAGAATCCCGAGGTGGTGAGGCAGCTCTAATGCACCCCAGGAGCCTGTCTGGGGGAGGACAAATGGACAGAATTTGCCAAACTATTATTATTTTTAAATCGTTTGATTAATCCTTCTCAGAGATGTCAAACTGATTTCTGGCATTCTTGCTTATCTTGAACTCACCTAGGTTCTGGAACAAGCATCTGCAATATTGTCAATGAAGACTGAATCGTCTGCAGGAGGGGGTGGGTGGCTGGAGGCCCCACAGGCCATGAGGGACAGAGTCAGACCTATTTCTAGATTCAAACTATTAATGGGGTCACTTCTGGGACAGTGGGAGGGCTGACCTTGGGGAAAGGGTTTTTAATTTCCACTTTTGATACTTCTGTACTGAGTGAAATTCTTAACCATTGATCACAAGAGAAAGAAAGAAGGAAGGAAAGGGAGGAAGACAGGAAGGAAGGGAGGAAGAAATAGTAGAATAAATGGAGTATGTGTTAGTTCATTTGGGCTCCTATAACAGAATACTGTAGACTGGGTGGCTTATAAATGACAGAAATTTATTTCTCAAAGTTCTGGAGACTTGAAGTCCTAAATCAAAGCACTGTCTGGTGAAGGCCTGCAACCTGGTTTATAGATGGCCAATGGGGTGAGGGAGCTCCTCAGGGTCTGTTCTGTGAAGGCACTAAGTCCATTCATGAGAGCTCTGCCTTATAATCACCTACCAAATGCCCTGCCTCCTAACACCATCACATTAGGAATTCACATTTCAACATGTGAATTGGGGATAGCATTCCACTCCTGAGCCCTCAAAATTCATGTCCTTCTCACATGCAAAATATCTTTATTGCATCTCAACAGCTCAAAAGTCTTAACTCATTCCACGTCAGCTCTAAAGTCTGAAATCCAAAGTCTCATCTAAATATCATCTAAATCAGATATGAGTGAGAATTAAAGTTTGATTCATCCTGAGGCAAATTGTTCTCCAGCTGTGACCTGTTAAACCAAACAAGTTTTGTGCTTCTAAAATACAATAGTATAACTGGGCATGGTAGCGTGTGCCTGTAGTTCCAGCTACCTGGAAGGCTGAGACGGAAGGATCACTGGAGCCCAGCGGGTCGATGCTGGGGTGGCCATGAGTGTGCCACTACACTCCAGCCTGGGAGACAGAGTGCGACTCCAACTCACAAAAAAAATAATAATAAAATAAAATACAATAGTAAGACAGACATGGGATAGACATTTCCATTCCAAAAGAGATAAATTGGAAGACACAAAGGAGTAACAGACTCTAAGGAAGTCCAAACTCCAAGGCAAACTCCATTTGATCTTAAGACTTGAGAATAATCCTCTCTGGCTAGATGCTCTGCCCTCCAAGCTCCCTGGGGTCGAGGTCTCACCTTTTGGACCCACTGGCGTAGAGATCTTGCTCCCACAGTGCTACCTGGCATGGATTGTATCCTCAGGTCTGTGCCAGGTGAATCCACCTGCCCCGCTCTGGACAGCTGTGCCTCCATGGCTTTGGGCAGAGACCATCTGGTCTATTGAAAACAAGGCAATGGTCCCTCCTTTTGAAACTGTGGAGGCAGCTTCAATAGTCTCTGAAACGTCTTTGGGGTCATTATTCTCTTATCTGGAAGAAAAGCACATGTTCTCAGCTGAATAGCTCTATGGTACCATCCTATAAAATTCAAGTCCCACAGCTTTTCTTCATTCCTTCCCATCCCTTTCCCCCTTTGATTTAAGCTGGCACTTTTCCCCCTGAGGAGGCTTATTAAGTCCATGGTTCACTGTCTTACCAATCTCTCTGTCAAGCAGTCACTTGGCCACACCCTTAGTGTTCTCTGTCAAACAATATGGATGGGCTGAGAATTTCCCAAATTTTTAAGTTCTGGCTCCTTTTTGCTTAACAAGTCCATTTATAAAAAAATTTTTTTTTTTTGAGTCAGAGTCTCACCCTGTTGCCCAGGTTAGAGTGCCATGGCATGCTCAAGGCCACCACAGCCTCGACCTGCTGGGCTCAGGTGATCTTTCTGCCTCAGCCTTCCAAGTAGCAGGAACTACAGGGCATGTGCCAACACAGCCAACTAATTTTTTTGATTTATTGTAGAGACAAGGTCTTGTCAAGTTGCCCAGTTTGGTCTAAAAGCCCTGGACTCAGGCAGTCTTCTCATCTCAGCCTCCCAAAATGCTGGGATTACAGGTGTTGAGCCACTGCACCCAGTCAACAATTCCATCTTTAAGTCATTTCTCTCTTCTTGAATTTTACTGTAAGAAATCAGGAGTAGCCAGACTACTCCTTAACACTTTGCTTACAGACTTCCTTGACCACATATCTAATTTGGTTGTTCACAGTTCTACCTTCCACAAAACACTAGAACACAGACATAATTCAACTAAGTTCTTTGCCACTTTATAACAAGCATTGCTTTTCCACTAGCGCCCAGTAACATCTTCCCCATTTCCATCAGAGACATCATAAAAATGGCTTTCATTGTCCATAGTCCTACCAACATTCTGTTCAGGGCTACTTAGGTATTCAGGAAGAAGATTGAGGCTTTCTTTTCAGCTCTCTTCTTGTCTTTCTGAGCCCTCACCAGAATCACCCTAAGTGGTCCACTTATGGCAGTGTAGGTGTTTTCTGGCATGTACCTCAAAATTCTTCCAGCTTCTATTTGTTAACCAAGTTCAAAGCCACTTCCACATTTTTAGGTATTTATTAAGCAATTCCCCTGCCAACTTCTTGCTACCAAAAGCCTTCTTGCTAAGTCATCCCATGGCAGGAGGTGAGAAAGAGAGGGCAAGAAAGGACCAAATGCCCTTTTTAATAGCACCAATCCCACCCATGATGGTGGAGCCTAATCATCTCTTAAAGGTCCCAACTCTGAATACTGTTACAAGGACAATTAAATTTCAACATGAATTTTTGGAGGGGAAAAACATTCACACCATAGCATGACCTAATCACCTCCTGAAAGTCTCTCCTCCAAATAGCATCGCGCCAGAGATTAAGTTTCAACATATGAATTTTTGGGGGGACACAAACATTCAGCCTATAGCATGGGGAAAGCTATGACATGGAAAATCTAAGACATATTATCCAGGTATCAGAGTATGTGTAGCATGATCTAATTTATGTTTTATAAAACATATTTTTGTGTATATGTGTAAATGTGAATATATATGAAATTCCCTCCCTGAAAAAGTGATATCTGAAGGAGATAAACTCTTAGAAAGGAAATGGTGAGACTGAAGAGAGACATTTTGTAGTTCATGCTCTATATGTGTTTTGTTGTTGTTGTTGTTGTTGAGTTGGAGTCTCACTCTGTCATCCAGGCTGGAGTGCAGTGACATGCTCACAGCCACCTCAGACTCCACCTGCTGGGCTCAGGTGATCCTTCCACCTCAGCCTTCCAAGTAGCTGGAATTACAGGTACACACCACCATGCCCGGCTAATTTTTTTATTTATTGTAGAGATGAGGTCTCGCCAAATTGCTCAGGCTGGTCTCCATCCCCTGGGCTCAGGCAATCCTCTTGCCTCGGCCTCCCAAAGTGCTGGGATTACAGGCATGAGCCACTGTGCCTGGCTTCTACATGTTCATGAACTACAGTGCACATGCAGTATTGCATTTCTGTGTAACTTTGAAATATCTCCCTTCTATATATCTATCCTCAGCCTGTCTTTTGCCCTCTACATGGGTATTCTTGAGCCAGGGTCTGAGCTCAGAACTGGGCCTTCTTCAACCTTTTGGGTTCCCCATGTTCACATATTTCCTGCAGCCTGCATCTGCTGACTCTTGTGCCCCAGAAGTAGGCAAAATATGGGCGAGTTTCCCCAACTCACTTCCCTCACATCCCAAGTAGAAAGCCCCTACATCTCATGGATTTTCCAGTCCTCTGACCTTGGTGTTATGAGTCTAGGAGGTGAGACAGGCTGGGTAGTCATGTCAAACAGCAGATAGGAAAGAGTTTGGTGTGTTTGAGAAACAGTGAGCCTAGATGGTTGCAGGTGAGGGGGAGAGTAATCCAAGATAGAGCTGCAGAGATTAGGAAGAGAGCTGGATATGTAAGATTGCATTGAATTTTAGGGAGAAGGAGGAAACCTTTGCAAGGTTTTCAGCTAGGACAAGTTTTCTGAACATTTTTTGAAGATTTTTCTGGCTGTTAGTGGTATAGTCTGGTAGATCAGGAGCCCCCACACTTGTCCTCTATGCAGAGTGCTCTGAGCCCCCTGTTGATGACAAGAAAGCTAATTGGAGCTAAACGATGGTGTGCTCAAAGGAAGCAACATCTGGAATACAATAATGCACAGTGGGCCGGGCTCAGTGGCTCAGCCTGTCATCCCAGCACTTTGAGAGGCCGAGGCGAGTGAATTGCCTCAGCCTGTGGGTTCACGACCAGCCTGGGGAACTTGGAGAGACCTCGTCTCTACGATAAATAAAAAATTAGCAGGGCATGGTAGCCCACACCTGTAGTTCCGGCTACTTGGAAGGCTGAGGCGGAAGGTTTGCCGGAGCCCAGCAGGTGGATGCTGGGGTGGCCATGAGAGTGCTACTGCACTCCAGCCTGGGCGACACAGTGAGACTCCAATTCAAAAACAAAAACAAAACAATAATGCGCAGTAGTTAGAACTATGGACTCTGTACCCAGAATTGCTGAGTTCACATCTTGGTTCTGCCACTTACCTGCATTGGGAATAATATTAGAATCCATTCCTTAGGCACTGCTGTTCTGGCTGAGATGTGTGATGCTCATGTTAGGATGCCCTGCCTTCCAATTTGTCCAGGAAAATTCTTTTTTTTTTTTTTTTTTGCTGCTAATTATTATCCAGGGTTACTCATTTCTAAAAGTGTTCTTATATGGGTAGTAAACTACATGGTCACACTATTATATCAATGCGGGCTTGACTTAGAAGAAAATTCCCCCAGGGAACTTAGAGTGTAAAATTCCCCCAGGGAACTTAGAGTGTGTGAATGGTAGAATAGTTACACATGGGATCTGTGCTTTACCACACTCACTACAGAGGTTCATTGTTATTGAAACCAAGATAGCATGACAGATCTGGAAATGCAGCTCTTGCCTGTGGTGGGGCAAGGAGAACTTTCCAGCAAATCACCTCTTCAAGTTATACTGATTCTTTGCTGTACTCATGAACCATAGCCCAAACCCAAGAATTAGCATCTGTCAGTAATCCTCTGTGTTCCCTACTCTGCTGGCTTCTTCTCACCTCAAACCAAGCCCAAGCCTCCATCACTGACCATTATTGCTGTATCCATAGCGGGAAAATATGGTTTTCTGATTTTTTCTTCCTTTTTTTTTTTTGAGTTGGAGTGTCACTCTGTCACCCAAGTTGGAGTGCAGTGGCACACTCACAGCCACTGCAGCGTATACCTACTGGGCTCAGGCGATCCTTCTGCCTCAGCCTTCCATGTAGCCAGGACTACAGGCATGTGCTACTGCATCCGGCTAATTTTTTAATTTAGGGTAGAGACGAGGTCTCGCCAAGTTGCCTGGGCTGGTCTCGAACCCGAGGGCTCAGGCAATCCACTTGCCTAGGCCTCCTAAAGTGCTGAGATTACAGGCTGAGCCACTGAGCCTGGCCTGATTTTATCTTCTTATGAGCATTTTGCTTTGCCCTTTTTCATAGTCCCAGATGGCATTCAATTCCAATTCAGCCATGTTGTGACCATTGGATATACTTGGTTTGAGGAAACTGGGCATTCAGCTACTCTCATTACTTGAAGATCCATTCAAAAGACCATTAGTCCCAAACTCTGTGGGAAATGGAACTCATTTTTATTCACATTCCTATTAAGTTGCAGGCATGTGGCAGGCACTCAGCAAGGCATGAGCCCATTTAATTCTGGTAACAACCCGGTGAGATAGATGTCATTAGCTCCATTTTTACATTTTTAATAGATTGCCCATTATAAACATGAATATGCGATCATTGAAGTAGAAAGCATATAGAAAATTAAGGTCACTTATAATTGCTCCTCCCTGTTATTAGTACTTTACATCAGTGTGTTTTTCCTCTGCATGTTTTAGTTTACCAACTTGGAATTAAATGAACAACATACAGGTTTGCATTCTATTTTTTTCACTCACTAATATACATATCTCCATGACATGGAATACGCTTCCAAGGGTGATCTTAATGGCTACTATAATCATCGATCATATAGATGTATTATAAATTAAACATTCTCCTGTTATTAGACATATTAGCTCCATGGTTTTCACTATAAGAAATACCATGACTGAACGTCCTCATATATATATCTTTTTGCTCATCTTCAAATATTGAGAACTGTGTGCCAAAAATTGCATTAAGACGCCGCCTACTATGTACTGCATCAGACATTGTCAGTTACCTACACAATAGCCCTTCCTCCCTATCCTCAACAGGCTATTGTGTAGAGGATTTTTAGGGCTGTGAAAGGGAGGAGAGAGATGGGATGATAACTAAAGGGACAACAGAGTAACAACTTGAGAGCATGAATTAAACCCTTTCTAATCAGTTTCAAGTAATTTCACTTGTTCTGAGACTTTAAAGTCATTTCCCTCTTTTTTGAAACACTAACTCCTTTCATTTGCCCTGCAATTCTTCTCTGCTTGCTTGGTCCCCCAGCTGATCAGCGATATACTCCCCCAGAGAGCTGGCTGTTAATATTTGTCAGTGATGGATACTGCTCTTGGTCCTTAAAACTCTGCAAGGCCCAAATTCCAAACTAGACTCATATCCCTTGGCCTTCCTAACCTATGATCCTCTTCCTTTTCCCTAACTTCTTTTATTCTTTGAGTTGGAGTCTCACTCGGTTGCCCGGGCTGGAACGCAGTGGCACACTCACGGCCAACCCAGCATCCACCTGCTGGGCTCCAGTGATCTTTCCGCCTCAGCCTTCCAAGTAGCCAGAACTACAGGCATGCGCTACCACATTTAGCTAATTTTTTATTTATTGTAGAGAAGAGGTCTTACCAAGTTACCCAGGCTGGTCTCGAACCCATGGGCTCAGGCAATCCTCTTGCCTCAGCCTCCCAAAAAGCCAGGATTGCGGGCTTGAGTCACCTCGCCTGGCCCCCTAACTTCTTTTTAAACAAAAGTTCTGTGAAAACCTCCCTTCTCAGTATTTCCAGATCTCAGATCCACCTAGGGCCTGACATCTGCACCCCACTTCAGCTCCTGCTATCCTGTGCCCCTCAGGTGGCCTCCGGACTGGTCCTCCAGTCTCTAGGTGTCTATACTGCAAATAGTGTTCTTTCTAAAGTGCCAAGGGGATCATGTTATTTTCTGTTTTAATCTCTTTAATGGTTCCTCATTCTTTTCTGGACAAACTCCAGATTTCTTACTTGATTTGTCAGACCCTTCATAAGCTCATACTTGCCGCCCTGTAGCCTCCTCCATACTTTATGCTTTGGTCTTACCAATTTGTTGCCATTCCTCCGATAACAAGAAAGGATCAGATATCAAAAAACAAAGTCATTTGACACTGAAACGCAAATAGACAAATATTTTGGTGTCAAAGGCTGAAAGCACCAAAACAGATCCACTGTACATAAGTATACAATAAGAGGAAGGGTGAAACTCCAAGTCAATGGGAAAAGGATAGACGCATTTTTTTTTTTTTTTTTTTTGAGTTGGAGTCTCACTCTGTTGCCCAGGCTGGAGTGCTGTGGTATGCTCATGGCCACCCCAGTGTCGACCTGCTGGGCTCCGGCAATCCTTCTGCCTCAGCCCTCTAAGCAGCTAGAACTACAGTTGTGCACTATCACGCCCAGCTAATTTTTGATTTATTATAGAGGCTAGTCTTGAACATGCAATCTCAGGCAATCCGCCCACCTCATCCTCCCAAAGTGCTGGGATGGCAGGCTGAGCCACCAAGCCTGGTTGGAGATGCATTTTTGATAGTTAATACTGGGCTAATTGGTTATGAAAATGAGAAAATAAGACAACGGATTATTATACTGATGTGTGTAGATCACTTATAAATTGAAAGGAAAAGATAAAGACCACAATGGAGAAGAATCTTGAATAAATGAAATTGGTCAGTAAATATTCAACTCTCTTACTAATTAAAGATATGCATGCATGGCAATATAATAAATCACTGTTGGCCTATAAAATCGTCATTACAAAGAATGATAGCACTCAGTGTTCTGAGGAAAAACAGGCAAATGTATCTACTACTGGTAGAGGTGTAAATTCTTTTTTATTTTTTTGAGTTGGAGTCTCACTCTGTCGCCCAGGCTTGAGTGCAGTGGCACACTCACAGCCACCCCAATGTCCACCTGCTGGGCTCTGGCGATCCTTCCTCCTCAGCCCTCCAAGTAGCCATAACTACAGGCGCATGCTACCATGTCCTGCTAATTTTTTGATTTATTGTAGATACGCGGTCTGGCCAAGTTTCCCAGGCTGGCCTTGAATCTGCAGGCTCAGGCAACCCACCCGCCTCAGCCTCCTAAAGTGCTGGGATTACAGGCTGAGCCACCAAGCCGGGCCAGGAGTGTAAAGTCTTAAACATTTGCATTCAACTTAGCAGCATCTATCAGAAGCTTTAAAAACATGTGTGTCTATTCATCCATCAATTCCACCCTGAGTGTTTTATTCTAAGGAAATTGGCATGGCTAGTACTGGAGGGGAGGGAACACTTTCCCTCCACCTTCTCAGGGTTTGATAATTGAGTCTGTAAAACTGACAACAGACAGTTCAACAGGAGGAAATGTACTGCATGCACGGGGTACCACAGGAGAAAGAAGTGAACACCCCCGAACCCAGTAAGATTTAGAAGCTTATATACTTTCTTCATACGAGAGGGAGGAAGAGGGATGTGGACAATTTAGGGGAGAGTAAGTGATTTGAGGGAAAGATGAATGGACCTTTAGAGGAGTAGGTGATCATTTGTGACAAGCTTGTATGGGTGTAGTGTCAACTCCTAGTCCTCTCTCCTGTGATACGAGTTAATCTTTCCTGGTTGAGAAGATGCCCAGGAAAAGGATTCCTGACAATTGAGTTCCTTCTGAAGCATGTCTTTAGACAGATAAGGAGAGCCCAGAGAAAGCTCTGCCCACATCTGCTGCCCCCAAGTGCCCTCAGTTTGCAATAATTAGCCTTACAAAGCTGCATATTTTGGAGTGGCATTTCTTGAACTCCGTCAGTACAAAAGTAAATGACAGTGTTCATTATTGTACATGGAGGGAAAAAATGGAAATAAAGTTAATGCCCAACTATAGGGGGTCCATAATGGTAAATCCATAAAATGGAATAATACCTAGTCATTGACAAATAAATTCAAATAATACAAATATCAGTTGACAAGGGGAAATGTCACAATATAATGTTAAATTAGCAGACAGGCTGCAAAACAAAAGGGTTATGCCCTAGCATAGCATAATACTGTGTGTGTGTGTGTGTGTGTGTGTGTGTGTGTGTGTGTCTGTATATGAGTATAAAACTGAAAGGGTAAAAACCATGTTGACAAAGGTTGTCATTGGTGAGATTAGAGAATTTTTATTTTTCCTCCAGTATTTTTCTCCCATTGAGATATTTTTAAAGCAAATCTAGGACATTATATCATTTCATTCTAGATGATTTTAAAACAATTTTTTAGGAGGGAAAACAGAGGAAATAGTATCATGTAGATTTCTATATGATAGTGATTTAGAGTTGTGGACTGATTGATGCAGGTTTATTTGCATATGAGTTTGCCTACACCTTGCAAAGACCTGCAAATTGGAAACCACTATCTTAAGGCATAAATTATCCCTTGGGAGAGGCTGTGAATAATTTTCAACCACTTATACCTCATGCTGAATAAATTACAGATTTTCTGAGGGGAGGTATTTTTTAAATTAACTTGGTTCATCAAGGTATAATTTACATCAACAAAATTCATGGGTCTCAAGTTGATGAGTTTTGGCAGATGTATACACCTGTGTCATCAACATCCAATCATGATATAGACCATTTCCTTCACATCAGACCATCCCCTGGAGCCCTTTTCCATAGTCTTCTGCCCCTCCTTACTCCAGCAGAGTCAGAGGCAAGCTGTGTTCTGATTCTCCATGTATCAGTTTTGCCTGTTTTTGAGGGTAGGTTTTTTTGCAGTTCTCCAGGGTGGTCCTCCTGCCAGCCATCTCAACATCACCTGGGAACTTGATAGAAATGCAAATTCTTGGGCCCCAAGTACAGAGTCAGAAACTCAAAAGCACTGCCAGGTGTGTTTTTACAAACCTTCCAGGTGATTCTGAGTCATGCTCATGTTTGAGAACTGCTGATATAGAGAATTTAAGAACTAATAATAAAATTGGAATGGGATGGGTGATGCTCGTTGAGTATTGGGTGGAGTGGGTGGGAGGGAGCTGGCAAGTGGTCCCTAAAGACAATGTCTTCACATAACTTAGATAACCCCAAAAGGAAAGTGGAAAGGTCAGGTTTTTTTCAGAATTTCTACGTCTCTGGTTTATGAATTAATAATGGAGTTCTGCAGACTCTTCTTTAGAATTTCAGAGGTCAAGATGAAAGTCTTACAATTTCTCTAAATAAAGCATCAACTTTCCTAGGAGTTCTAAACTCTGTATAGAAACACTCATTATCAGAAGATCTGACTGGCCAACAAATGCACCATTTTAAATTGAAAAATGAGGGAAACAAATGCACTTATGAATACATATTTGTTTGATAGACAAGGTCTTTTATAAAGTCATCTTTCCTGGGAAAGAAAATAACAGAAATTGCTTTGAAACTGTTGAGACCTAGCTCTAAGATCTGAGAAAACCACAATTCCTACCTACAGAATAATTGAGAAGTAAAAGTAAGACGACTAGTAAACTTGGCAAATCTAAGATTCCCTAGAGAAGAAAAGAGGGTCCAGGTACATACATAGCCAGCTGTTTTCCATAGCTCCCTTGTGAGGTTCAGGATGGGAAGATTAGTGAAAGGAACTAATTCAAGCCGCACCTGGATAGGAGTGGTGTTTTTGGCTCGCACTTGGTTGTGTGAACACATGGCACTGTTGCACTGGAGCTTCTGAATCACACCAGTTAAGAAGTGTGTTTCCTGTACTAAACATTTGTGGGAAATCCAGAAACATATGGTACATGTACCCTGACGCTCAGTGGTGTTATTGTGGTTTTCCTGAGTCTGATTCTAGCCCATGTCATTTCAGAAATTGACTCGGAGGTAGAAGATCTCATGAATTTGGTGGGGTCTGAGTTTGGCCTGAAGCTCCCCTTTATCTACTCTCTTTTTCTTTTTTTTTTTTTTTGCATTGGAGTCTCACTCTGTCACCCAGGCTGGAGTGCAGTGGCACACTCACAGCTACCCCAGGGTCGACCTGCTGGGCTCTGGCGATCCTTCCCCCTCAGCCTTCCAAGTAGCTGGAACTACAGGTGCGCACTACTACCCCCAGCTCGTTTTTTATTTATTGTAGAGACAAGGTCTCGCCAGGTTGCCCAGGTTGGTCTTGAACCCCTGGGCTCAGGCAATCCTCTCGCCTTGGCCTCCCAAAGTGCTGAGATTACAGGCTTGAGCCACAGTGCCTGGCCCCCTTTATCTGCTTTCAAAACAGCTTCCCTGTTCTTGGATTTTTCTTCCCAGGAGTTAGTGTTGCGTTCCATAGGTGGAAGGAACTGTATGAGACTGAAAGTATTTATCAGTCCTGTGATAGTGTTTGGTGAAGAGCCTTCCAGTTTCCCCCAAACTAGATCCTAGGAGAAGAAAAAAGTAGGCCATCCAGAGGAAGTCACAGGCAGCCAAGGAGAATGGAGAGAAAGTCCGAGACTTTTCCTCTTGACATTCCAGCTGGCATTCAGTCCAGCCTGATTAGACTGAGGCCGATGGCTCTGGCTCATTCTTCACAGGATGTCCAGGATGATGACTCTCCCTTACCCACCTTGTTGAGAGTGCCCTTGGACTTGTGGCAGGGTTCAGATGACTGCTTGTTCCTAGTTGCCACATGGGTGAAATGAGCACTTGATCTCCTAGGCTCCAGAGTCAAGCGGTTTTGGTCAAAATGTGTCACTCTGTGCTGTCTTCCTGAAGTACAACCACACCTCATTTCATTCAAAATCTAACTCATTTTAAAGAATGTGCATAGCAATGAATGTCTTTGAGAAAGTGCTATCAAAACTACAAGCTGTCAGGCCAGTCAAGGTGGCTTAAAGCACAATTTGTATTTTTTATTTTTGTCTTTTCTCAGTATGTCTTCTTTTAAGCAATTTGCTCCCTAGGTAATTTGACTGCATAAGGACTAAAGGAAAGCAACATGTAAAATTAGAAGATGAAATCTGAATTTAAAATTATTTCCTTTTTTAAAAAAGTATCACTGCACCACTTTGATGCAGCAGTTCCACTTTTAGAAGTTCATCCTAAGAAAAATAAAATCTGTACAAAAATGTCCATATGAGGCTGTTCTGGTTTATATTAGTGAAAAATTGGAGTCAACATAAGTGTGTAATGATTAAATTGTGTGCGACCAAAGGTTGAAATAGATTATAGTACTAATGTGGAAAAAGCTTGAAGACATTAAAAAAAAAAAAGACTTTCAGTTTCTGGTCTAGCATGTAAGAAGCTTAGAGGTCGCTGCTCCATTCTAGCTAGTAAGAAGCTGAACAAACTAACATGAACAACTCTTCTTAGATCCATCAGGGAAGTGAGGTCATAGGGCAAACTCTGCCCCCCAAATTGGAGACACGGGCAAATACAGGGAACCATAAGTTATCTGAGCAGAAACCTGAGCAAGAACCAGCACCAGGTAAGGAAAGCCTACACTGCAATTGACAAGTTGCTGGAGGCTCAGCGTGGACACATCCGTGAGTCAGAAATTCCAGGGGGACCCAGTCATAAAAGGGCACCCATGCTTTTGGAACTTTTATCTCTAGGAGCGCCACCAGGTCCTCACAGTGACTTTCAGAAGAAGAAGAAAAAAAAAAAAATCCCCCTATGATTCCAGCAGGGGTAGGGAAAAGAAACCATTTTGAAATATACCTGAGCATTGGGCTCTTCTTGACAAGGCCTGCCCTTAGGAGAAACTGTTTTACCAGAACCTAACCTTCCTGGAGAAGGGAGATTCCCAACTCCAGGTCCTTCTAGCTATCCTCTCTCACCTCAGTCAGAGGAAAGAAACTGAGAAGCACTGGTGAAGTTCACAGTCCAGGGACACAGGTTCACAGAAGACTGAGACCTGGTTAGTCACAGCACTACAGAACACTTCCTCTCCTCTCACACCTGCTACCACATTATCAAAGGCCTATTTACCACAATTGCTTTTACCCAGTACATTATGTCCACTTTTTAATAAAAAATTACAAGGCATTCTAAAAGACAAAAGACAGTTTGTAGAGACTGAAAACAAGGCTGGGCCCGGTGGCTCATGCCTATAATCCTAACACTTTGGGAGGCCTAGG
This sequence comes from Cephalopachus bancanus, assembly GCA_027257055.1. Classification (NCBI taxonomy): domain Eukaryota; kingdom Metazoa; phylum Chordata; class Mammalia; order Primates; family Tarsiidae; genus Cephalopachus; species Cephalopachus bancanus. The sequence goes on along the minus strand of JAPVLO010000021.1, from coordinate 474,956 downwards.
TGGGAGGATTGCTTGAGCACAGGAATTCGAGACCATCCTAGGCAGCATAGCAAGACCTCGTCTTTATTTAAAAAATCAAAAAAGCTAGCTGTGCATGGTGGCACATGCCTGTAGTCCCAACTACTCCGGAGGCCGAGGTGAGAGGATTGCTTGATCCCAGGAGATAGACTGCAGTGAGCTGTGATTGTGCTACTGCACTCCAGCCAGGTGACAATGTGAGACCCTGACTTGAGGGGGAAAAAAAGGAGAGGGAGAGACTGAAAACGTGTCAGAACCAGACTCTGATATAACAGGGATGTTGTATTTATCAGACCAGGAATTTAAAAACAAGATGACTCTGCTATGGGCTTTAATGAGAGAAGTAGGCAACATGCAAGAACAGATGGAGAATGGAAACAGAAGAGGTGGAAATTCTAAGAAAGAATCAAGAGGAAGTGCTGGAGATCAAAAAGCACTGTAACAAAAATGTAGAATGCCTGGGATGGGTTGGATGGACTCATCAGTAGGTTAGATGGACAGAACTGAAAAAAAAATCTCTGGGCTTGGGAATATGACAATACAAACTTCCAAAACTGAAAAACAGAGAGAAAAAAGACCAAAAAAAATAAAAGTCGTAGAACAGAATACCCAAGAACTGTGAGACACTACACTATCGTGTCTCACAGTTCTTGGGTATTCTTGGGAGTATCAGAAGAAGTAAGAAAGGAATAAAAGCAATATTTGAAAGCATAATGACTGAGAATTTCCTTCAGATTAATATCAGACAACAAACCACAGATCCTGGCAGGCTCAGAGAACAAACACTAAGCTGGATAATTAAATACCCAAAAACTATACTCTGGCATATCATTTGAAAACGCCAGAAAATCAAAGATAGAGAAAAAAAAATCATTGAAAGAATTTAGATAGGGGGGGAAAAGTCTTGTCTTCAGAGGAACACAGGTAAGAATTACAGTCAGTTTCTCCTCTGAAACCATACAAGTAAGAGGAGATGCAGTAAATTATTTGAGGTGTTAAGAGAAAAATCTCCACTAGTCTAGAATTGTGTACCCTAAGAAATTATCCATCAAAAATGAAGCTGACATAAAGACTTTCTCAAAACAAAAATTGAGGGAATTTGTTGCCAGGAGACCTGGTTGTAAGAAATGAACATTAAAGGTCTTCAGGGAGAAGGAAAATGATACAGTTCAGAAACTTGGATCTATGTAGAGAAAGGAAGCACATCAGAGGATAAGTGAAAGTAAAATAAAGACTTATTTTCTATATTCTTAGTCAGTTAAACAGATAATAGCTTATACAAAATAATAATAGCAACAAGGTGTGTGTGTGTGTGTGTGTGTGTGTGTGTGTGTGTGTGTGTATGAACTGAGTGACAGTAATGTTAAATACAAGGGACAGGAGGAAGAAATTAGGAATATGTAATATAGTGTTATTGGAAAGTAGACTTGGATTAGTTGTAAATGTATACTGCAACCACTAAAACAAGCTTAAAATAAATAAATAGGTATAGTTGATATGCTAAAAATGTAAGAAAAGAGAGAATATGGAATCATATAAAATGCTCAATTAAAACCACAAAAAATATGAAAAGTGTGGCAGACAAAAATAGAAACAAGGAACAGGGCAACTAATAGAAAACAATAGCAATTATGGTAAATATTAATCTGACTATCGATAATCACTTTAAACACCAATGGTCTAGATATACCAATTAAAAGACAGATATTATTACAGCTGCTAAAAAAAAACAAGACTTACCTATGTGTTGCTGACAAGAAACCCACTTTAAATATAAAGACACATACAGATTAAAAGTAAAAAGATGGAGAAAGTTATACCGTGCTAATACTAATAAAAAGGAAGTGGGAGTAGCTGTATTAATTTCAGACAGAGTAGACTTAGAGCAAAGAAAGTTATCAGGGCTAAAGAGGAGGATTACATAATGGCAAAGATGTAGATGTTCCAAGAAGACGTAACAATCTTTCACATGCATGTGCCTAACAACAGAACATCAAAATATGTGATGCAAAAAATTGGGAGCACTGCAAGGAAAAATAGATAAATCCACGATTATAGTTGGAGACTTTAACATCCCTCTACCAGAAATGGACAGATCTGGCAGGCAGACCAGGAAGGACGTAGTAGAACTCAACAGTATTGTCAATCCACTAGATAGAATTGATGTATATAGACTATTTCCCAAGAACAGCTGATTACACATTCTTCTCAAGTGCACATGGAACATTCACCAAGATAGACCACATTCTGGGCCACAAAACACAAAGTAACAAAGTTAAAAGTATAGAAATCGTATAATGTCTGTTCTCAGACCACAGTGGAATTAAACTAGAAATCAATAACAGAAAGATAGCTGGAAAATCCCAAAGTACTGGAGATTAAACAATACACTTCTAAATAACACCTAAGACATAGAAGATATCTAAGAGAAATTTAGGAATATGTATTCCTAAATGAGAATGAAAATACAATTTTCAAAAGTTGTGGGAAGTAATGCTTAGAGGAAAATTTACAGCATTTAATGTGCATATTAGAAAAAAGATACAAAACCAATCATCTAAGGCTACACCTTAGGAAACTCAAAAAACAAGTGCAAATTAAATCTAAAGTAAGCAGAAGAAAAGAAATACAGTCACGCATTGCTTAACCATGGGGACACAGGCCAGGCGTGGTGGCTCACTCCTGTAATCCCAGCACTTTGGGAGGAGGAGCTGAGAGGATTGCCTGAGCCCAGGGGTTCAAGACCAGCCTGGGCAACTTGGTGGGACCTCATCTCTACAATAAATAAATAAATAATTAGCTGGGCATGGTGGTGCACACCTGTAGTTCCAGCTCTTGGAAGGCTGAGACGAAGGATCACCTGAGCCCAGCAGGTAGAGGCTGCTGTAGCCATGAGAGTACCACTGCACTCCAGGCTGGGCGACAGAGTGAGACTCTGACTCCAAAAACAAACAAACAAAAATAAACAATAGGGTCCATTTTGAGAAACGCATCTTTAGGCAATTGTGTTATTATGTAAACCTCATGGGATGTACTTACGCAAACCTAGATGGCATAGCCTACTACACACCTAGGCGGTGTGATATAGCCTGTTGCTTCTAGGCTACAAACCTGTACAGTGTGTTTCTATACTGACTACATAGGCAATAGCACAGTGGTAGGTATTTGTGTATCTAAACATATCTAAACAGAAAAGGTACAGTAAAGGTATGGTATAAAAGATAAAAAATAGGGCACTTATCATAAATGGAGTTTGCAGGAATGGAAGTTGTTCTTCCATTAAAAAGTTGTTCCACTCCAAAGAGTGAGTGGTAACTGATTATGAAAGCCTAGGGCATTACTGTACACTCCTGCAGACCTTATAAACACTATACACTTAGGTGACACTAACTTCATAACAATATTTTTCTTTCTTCAGTAATAACCGTGTCTTGCTGTAACTTTTTTACTTTATCAACTTTTAAAATTTTTAAACATTTTTGACTTTTTTCTGATATTTTCTTTCTTTATATCCTTATTTTATAAGTTTGGTTTTTTTTTAGTTGGCGTCTCACTCTGTCGCCCAGGTTGGAGTATAGCAGCATGCTCACAGCCACCACAGCCTCAACCTGCTGGGCTCAGACGATCCTTCTGCCTCAGTTTTCCAAGTAGCTGAAACTAGAGATGCACACTACGATGCCCGGCTGATTTTTTCATTTATTGTAGAGGTGAGGTCTCACCAAGTTGCCCAGGCTGATCTCGAACCCCTGGACTCAGGCAATCCTCTCACCTCCACCTCCCAAAGTACTGGGATTACAGGAATGAGCCACCATGCCTGACTTGTTTTTAAAATTTTTTTTTTAACTCTTAAATTTTATTGTTAAAAACTAAGACACAAACCCACATATTAACCTAGGCCTGCGCATTAATAAGATCATTAATATCACTGTCTCCCACCTCCACATCTTGTCCCATTGGGAGGTCTTTGCGGGCAGTAACACACATGGAACTGTCGTCTTCTATATTAACAACGCCTTCTTCTGAAGTACCTCCTGAAGGGCCTACCAGAGGTTATTTTATAGCTTTTTCTTTTGCAAGTAGGAGTGCACGCTAAAATCATGATAAGTAGAGTAGTAAATATATAAGCCCGTAATATAGTTGTTTATTATCAAGTATTTTGTGCTATACTTAATTGTCGTGCTATAGTTTTATACAACTGACAATGCAGTAAGTTTCTTTATACCAGTATCACCACAAACACATGACTAACGCACGGCTCTACAATGTTACAATAGCTATGACATCATCACTAGGCTATAATCTTAGGGGACCACTACCATATATGCGATCTGTCATTGATTGAAATCTTACATGGCTCATGATTGTAATAAAAATTAGAGCAGAAATCAGTAAGATTAGAAAGAGGAAGTCAATAAAGAAAATCAGTGAAACCAAAAGTTGGTTCTTTGAAAAGATCCATAAAATTGATAAGACTTTAGCCACATTAAGAAAAAGATGCAAATTACTAATATTAAAAACGAAACCCCAAAGCAAGCCATAAAACCAAACTTCTCCCACCTTTCTGTGCAGGATCCAGTCGTCAAGAAATTCTCTGACCTAACTAGTCTAATAGCAGGTCATAGGACTCTCGTTCCAGAGGGGCCCTACCCTATACCTAGGAACAAGGAATGCTATACAGAGAGACCAAGAAGAATCTGAACAGACAGGCCTTGCTGGATTTCCCCTTCAGTCTATTACTATCCAAAATACTATTACAATCATACCCCTTTTGTTCAATCACATTTCTACACAGCTGTTACATTTTTCGTCAAATCTAAGACTAAAGATGGACAGTTAAATTCCTTGGGTCTTTGGGTCTTTATTCTGAAGGTTTCCATGCCACATAAAAATTTGATTTTAGCCGGGCTCGGTGGCTCAGCCTGTAATCCCGCGCCTTTGGGAGGCTGAGGTGAGTGGATTGCCTGAGCCCGTGGGTTCGAGACCCGCCTAAGCAGCGAGACCTCATCTCTACAATAAATCAAAAAATCAGCCGGGCGTGGTAGCGCATGCCTGTAATTCCGGCTACTTGGAAGGCTGAGGCAGAAGGATCACCGGAGCCCAGCAGGTCGAGGCTGCGGTGGCCGGGAGCGGCCACTGCACTCCAGTCTGGGTGACAGAGTGAGACTCCAACTCAAAAAAAAAAACAAAAAACTTGATTTTAAAAATTTGTTATGTTTTTTAAAAAATGAAAGAGATAGTTACTATAGATCCCATGGGTATTAAAAGGATAATAAAGGCATATTATGAACAATTTTATGACTATCAATTTTATAATCTAGATGAAATGAACCAATTCCTTGAAAGAAACAATCTGCCAAAAATTACACAGAAGAAATAGACAACCTGAGTCATCCTAAATCTATTTTTAAAAATTGAGCTGCAGCACTATTCACAATAGCAAAAACATGGAACTCACCATGCTGTCCATTGAAACTGGACTGGATTAAAAAATGTGATGCATATTCACGATAAAATATTATGCAGCCATAAAGAAGGACAAACGTGGATTTTGCAGCAATTTTGATAGATTTAGACTCTATAATACTCAGTGACCTATCACAGAAACCAAGAACTGAGTACCACATGTTCTCACTCATAAGCAGACCCTGAACATTTATCATAATACTACAAGAAAGGGATTGTCAGTAGCAGAACACTGCCAGGGGAGGGATGGGGGAACACTACATCAATAAGTGTAACTGATCTCAAACCAGGAGAAGTGGGGGCCAAAGGGGAGCCCAAACTTTACCTGTATGATGACAACTGGTATACCTAATCTTGAAGTGTACCCCCACATCCTTAAAATACAAAATAAAATAAATTAAAAGTTAAAAAATAAATACATAAAAATTCAATCAGTAACAAATTACAGCCAAGCTCGGTGACTCAGCCTGTAATCCCATGCTTTGGGAGGCTGAGGTGAGTGGATTGCTTGAGCCCGCGGGTTCGAGACCCTCCTGGGCAACTTGGCGAGACCTCATCTCTACAATAAATTAAAAAATCAGCCAGGCATGGTAGCACGCACCTCTAATTCCGGCTACTCGGAAGACTGAGGCGGAAGGATCGCCAGAGCCCAGGAGGTCGAGGCTGCGGTGGCTGGGAGTGGCCACTGCACTCAGTCTGGGCGACAGAGTGAGACTCCAACTCAAAAAAAAAAAAAAATTACCTTCCAAACAGAATCTAGCAAGACTAGAGGGTTCACTAGTGGATTCTGCCAAACATTTAAGGAAAAAACTATACCAGTTCTCTACAATCTTCTCCAGAAGTTAGAAGCAGAAGAAATACTTTCTAATTCAGTCTGTGTGGCCAGTATTACCCTAACCTAATGCCAAAATCAGGCAAAGACATTAAAAGAAGATTGCAGACCAATATAGCTCATGAGCATAAATGCAAAAAACTTCAACAAAATATTAGTCCCAAGTAATACAATAAAATAAGAAAGAAATAAAAAATGTATAGCTTGGGAAAGAAGAACTAAAACTATCTTTGTCTGCAGATGACATAATTGTCTATGTAGAAAATCTGAAAGAATCAAAAACAAAATGGAAACTAATAAGCAATTATAGCGAGGTTGCAGGATACAAGGTTAATGTACAAAAGTTACTTTCCTATAGGCCAGCAATGAAAAAATGAAATTTTAAATTAAAAATATGCTACCAGCCAGGTGTGCTGGCTTATGCTTATAATCCCAGCACTTTGGGAGGCAGAGATGGGAGGATCATTTGAGCCTAAGAGTTTGATACCAGCCTGGGCAACATAATGAGACCTCATCTCTGTAAAAAAAATTTTTTTTTAATTAGTCAGATGTGTTGGCTTACACCTTTAGTCCCAGCTACTCAGGAGGCTGATGCAGAAGGATTGCTTGGATTCAGGAGTTCAAGGCTGCAGTGAGCCGTGATTATGCCACTGTACTCCAGCCTGGGCAACAGAGTAAAACCCTGCTTCAAAAAACAAAACACACACACACACTACCATTTACATTAGCACCTCAAGAAATAAAAAAAAATTTTTTTTGAGTTGTAGTCTCACTCCATCGCTCAGGCTGGAGTGCAGTGGCACACTCACAGCAACCCAGCATCAACCTGTGAACTCAGATGATCCTTTCACCTCAGCCTTCAAAGTAGCTGGAACCACAGGCGTGTGCTACTACACCCAGCTTATTTTTTGATTTATTGTAGAGACGAGGTCTCACCAACTTGTCCAGGCTGGTCTCGAACCACCAGACTCAGGTAATCCTCTTGCCTCAGCCTCCCAAAGTGCTGGGATTATAGGCTGAGTCACCATGCTTGGCCAATAAAATTCTTAAGTATAAATCTAACAAAATATGTATAAGATCTATATGAGAAAAACTACAAAACTCTGATGAAAGATATCAAAGAAGAACTAAATAAATGGAAAGACATTTCATGTTCATAGATAGGAAGATTCAATGTTGTCAAGATACCAATTTTTTCCAACTTGATCTATAGACTGAACACAATCCCAATCAAAATCCCAGCAAGTTGTTTTGTGGCTAACAACAAACCAATTCTGTGGTTTATATGAAGAGCCAAAAGAGCCAGAATAACCAATTTGAAGGAGAAGATCAAAGTCAGAGGACTGACCTTATTGGACTTCAAGACTTCTATAAAGCTATGGCAATCAAGATTTTGTGGTATTGGCAAAATAATAGACAAATGCCAATGGAACAGAATAGAGAGCCCAGAAAGAGACCCACATACATGTAGTTAACTGATCTTTGACAAAGTAGAACAGACAATACAATGGAACCAAGGGAGTCGAATTTTCAACACAGGTGCTAGAACAATTGGATAAAAATAATCATCATCATCAGCTAGATACAGACCTTACACTTTTTACAAAAACTAACTCAAAATGGGTCATAGGCCTAAATATAAAATGCAGAACTATAGAACTGCTGGAAGATATAGGAGAAAACCTAGGTGACCTTGGGTGCGGCGATGACTTTTTAGCTTTGATACCAAAGACATGAGCCATGAAAGAAATAACTGAAAGTTAGACTTTATTAAAATCAAAACCTTTTGCTCAGCAAAAGACATTGTCAAGAGAATATGACAAGCCATAGACTTGGGAAACATTTGCGGCCCAGAATGCTGACACCACCAAATGGTGTTGAGAGTAGGAGCAACAGGAACTCTCATTCATTGCTGATGAGAATGCAGAATAATACAGCCACTTTGGAAAACAGTTGGGCAGTTTCTTACAAAACTTAATTTGCTTTTACTATATGATCCAGCAACCGTGCTCCTTGGTTTTAATCCAAAGGAGTGGCAAACTTATGTCCACACAAAGCCCTGCATCCAAGTGTTGATAGCAGCTTTATTCATAATTGCCAAAACTTGGAAGCAACCAAGATGCCCTTCAGTAGGTAAATGAATAAATAAACAGTGGTACATCCAGAAAATGGAATCGTATTTAGTGCTAAAAAGAAATGAACTCTCAATCCAGAAAAAGACATGGAGGAACCTTAATTGCATGCTAAGTGAAAGAAGCCAACCTGAAAAGGCTACATACTATATAATTCCAACTATGTAACTTTCTGGAAGAGGCAAAACTATGGAGACAGTAAAAGGATCAGTGGTTGTAGTCATTGTGGGAGAGACAGGATAAATAAAGCACAGAGAAGGTTTAGGACATTGAAACCATTCTGTGTTATGTACATCAAAAACCATAGAACCCACAACACCAAGAGTAAACTTCAAGATAAACTATAAACTTTGGGTGATAATGAGGTGTCAATGTAAATTCATCAATGGTAACAAATAGACTGCTCTGGTACAGAATGTGGATAGTGCAGAAGGTTGTGCATATGTGGGGTCAGGAAGTGTGTGGGAACTCAGTACTTTTTGCTTAATTTTTCTGTAAACCTAAAAAATAGTTTATTACTTTTTTTTTGAGTTGGAGTCTCACTTTTTTTTTTGAGTTGGAGCCCAGGCTGGAGCTCCGTGGGACATCAACCTGCTGGGCTCCAGCAATCCTTCTGCCTCAGCTTTCCAAGTAGTTGGAACTACAGCACGTGCTACCATGCCGGGCTAAGTTTTTTTATTTTTTTTTTGTAGAGACAAGGTCTCACCAAGTTGCCCGAGCTGATCTCGAACTCATGGGCTCAGGCAATCCACTCGCCTCGGCCTCCCAAAGTGCTGGGATTACAGGCTGAGCCACCAAGCCTGGACTATTACTTTTTTCAAAGCAGAGTGCTCAGTAATACATATAATGTAATCCCATTTATGTTTTTTAAAAAACCACACAGGAACATATACATGTATTTTATATATAGGTGCATCGAAAATATACAAAATATAAAATATAGGTGTGTATCTTTTGTCTATATCAACTGGCAACAGTGTTGCCACTGGCATTGAGGTTGGAGGAGGATAGAGGCACCCTCTGCTGTGCCCTATAGTCTGTAACATTCACTTATCTAAATACAGCATAAAGGTCGCATGCAGTGGCTCACGCCTGTAATCCCAGTGCTTTGGGAGGCCAAGGCACAAGGATTGCTTGAGTCCAGAAGTTTGAGACCAGCCTGGGCAACATAGCGAGACCTCGTCTCTATAATAAATCAAAAAATTAGCTGGGCGCAGTGGCACGTGCCTGTAGTCCCAGCTACTCAGGAGGAGGCCAAGGGAAGGAAAGATCGCCTGAGTTGGCAGTGGAGGCCGCAATGACTGTGAGCATGCCACTGCACTCCAGCCTGGGTGACACAGTGAAACTCTGACTCAAAAAAAAAAAAAAAAGACAAAAAAGAACTTGCTGTTAGACATGTATCTCTGGATCCTCCTTTCAAGGAGCTATTAGAAGGAAACATTGTCTGGCAATTTTAAAATACAGAATGATCGCGCTTTGTACCACATTTATTCATTCAAAAAGTATTTTTGAGTGCCTCATCTATGCCAGGCATTTTGCCAGACCCTGGCAGTCTCCAGGGTGACTGAGAAACAGCCCCTGGGATCCCAGGTCAGGGTGCGGTGGGTGTGGCAGGGGAGAGTTGTGCTTTGTTTTCTCAAAGGCTGGAAAAGTTCTGCCCTTTGGGAAAACTGACTGTGATTCCTTCTCCTCAGAGAAACCGTGTGGAGACCCGCCTTCGTTCCCACACACCATCCTGCAGGGCCGCACCGGCTTGGAGATGGGCGATGAGCTGCTGTATGTATGTGCCCCGGGCCACATCACGGGGCATCGTGACACCGCCTTCACCTTGCTATGTAACAGCTGTGGGGAGTGGTATGGCCTGGTGCAGGCCTGCGGGAAAGGTAAGCGCCCTGGGCCTGGGCCATACTGGCTGCACGGGGTGGGTTCTTCCCCACGTGGGTATCTTTGAAAGGAGGTTTTCGGACCTTTCCACTGAGCTCTGGACCAGGCAACATCTTGGTCTGGAGGTTTCTGCAGTGTTTCAAATGCAGCATATTCAGCACTGAGCTCATCATCTTCCATGCTGGGAGCAAAGGGTCAAGAAAATCCAGCCGGGCTTGGTGGCTCAGCCTGTAATCCTGCGCCTTTGGGAGGCTGAGGTGAGTGGATTGCCTGAGCCCGTGCGTTCGAGACCCGCCTGGGCAGCGAGACCTCATCTCTACAATAAATCAAAAAATCAGCCGATCGTGGTGGCGCATGCCTGTAATTCTGACTACTTGGAAGGCTGAAGCGGAAGGATCGCTGGAGCCCAGCAGGTCAAGGCTGCGGTGGCTGGGAGTGGCCACTGCACTCCAGTCTGGGTGACAGAGTGAAATTCCAACTCAAAAAGAAAGAAAGAAAATCTGCTTGTCGTTGCAGACAAATGTGATCCTTAGCCGGACTCGATGGCTCAGCCTGTTATCTCGTACCTTTGGGAGGCTGAGGTGAGTGGATTGCCTGAGCCCACGGGTTCGAGACCCACCTGGGCAGGTGAGACCTCATCTCTACAATAAATCAAAAATCAGCCGGGCGTGGTAGTGCGCGCCTGTAGTTCCAGCTACTCAGAAGGCTGAGGCAGAAGGATCGCCAGAGCCCAGCAGGTCGAGGCTGCGGTGGCCGGGAGCGGCCATTGCACTCCAGTCTGGGTGACAGAGTGAGACTCCAACTCAAAAAAAAAAAACAAAAAAAACAAAAAAAACAAATATGATCCTTTCACTGTGACCAATACGGAATGTCTCTTCATAAACTCTGACTCTTTTCCAAGAAGTGGATTTTCATTCAAAGTTTTTCATTCTTCCAATAAGATAGTAGAAGATAGCAAACTTCAAGGCATTTGAGATTCTTAATGACCATTTGAAGAAACAAAATACACCAATTTTATGCTTATTTCTATATTTTATATGACTTTGATGTTAAGTTACAATAAAGTTATGACAAACCTTAAAAAAAAAAGAAAATCTACACTACTTTTCTAAGGGCAGAGTTGACCCTGGGTTAACTTTCTAACATATTACCCTGGAAACCTAGTCAAAATGGAATGTCAGCTGTGGTACCAAGCAGCATTGCTTCTGGTAAAAATGACCCCTGATGGGTGAACTGGGCTGGGAGGACTGTAATGAACACATGACAGGAAGCCCAGCTCTGAGCTACCCTGAGGGTGGAGATTCTCTGGTCTGGGCACGATCTTCGCAGGGACCGCTGAGAGCTATTATGTGGGTTGTTGCAAGAAGTTTGGGCTCTTGTGGGACACAGGGCTTCTAAACACCTAAAAGCCACACCCACAAGTGTGAGTCTTATTTCTTGCACCTGAGCAGTCACAGGGGACGGGGAGAAGAGGGAGAAGGAACCAACTTCCAGACAGCTGTGTGGACTGTGGCCGGGGCTGCTCTCACTGGCAAGAATGCTTGCTGCAGCCTTGCTCTGCTCCCTGGCCTGGAGCCTTCCAAGTTCCGGGGGTGGCAGTCATGTGAGTCTGACCATTTTGCTGAGACTGAAAACCGTCTGGGTAGACATTGAGTTCCCCAAACCTGATCTGCATTCCCCAGATGTCTCCATTCCATCAGCACCACATTCCTGAGGGTTCAAGATTTCTGAAGTTCCCCTCTGCTTAGCTCTTTGGGAGTTTTCCCAGCAGGAGAAATCACTGTCTCCAACCACACCTGGCCTCCCCACCCCGACAGGGGCACAGCGCCCAGCAGGGGTTTAGGCAGCCCCTCAGGTGACCTGGGCTTATGACTCCTATACCTCAGACCTCATGCCAGACTCTGAGTTGTTTCCTAGTATCACAGGGCTGTTCTCCCCCCAAGACCCTGGTGACATCTGGGTACCAAGCAAAGGCTGGTTTTATAGAGGGAGATAACTCCAGTACCACACTGTTACTGGATTTATAGGGCAGTTTGTTCCTGGAACATCCTGCAGGTCCCACAAAAGGAACTATGACAAGACCTAGGGTCCCGTCCCATCTGTGAGATTCATCTATGTTGTTGCCAAAGCTGTGGTTTATTGTCTTTGCTGCCATTTACTATCCGTAGCATGAATACGCCACTATTTATGTATCCGATCAGCAGTTGGGGGACATTTGGCTTGTTTTCATCTTGCAGCTGTCACAAACTATGCTGCTATGATTGTTCTCATCCATGTCATTGGTTTCCCATGCAAACGCATTTCTATTGGTTCCTAGGAGCGGAATTGCTGCCCCCAGGGTATGTGTGTGTTCAGCTTTAGTGAATGCTGCCAAAGCGTTTGCTAAAGCATTTGACCGTCAGCTGTGTATGAGAGTACTTGTTCAGCACCCTCACCATCTTTTAGGATTGTCAGTCTAGTGACAACTCTGTGCGGACTTGTGCTTGTAACATTGATTTCTTTGATAATAGTAAGATTGGGCATGTATCACATGTTAATAGTACATTCGATTTTCCCTATGCAAAATGTCTGTTCAAGTTTTTTGTCCTTTTTTATCATCGACTTGATTTTGATTATTCACATGTCATAGAATGTTTGCATGGAATGTTCATAATTAATGTGTTGCAAATATTTTCTTCCATTCTGTGGCTTATCTTTTTATTCTTGGAATGTCTTTTAGTGAATAGTTTTGTTATTGTTGTCGTCTATTTTACTACCCTTTAAACTCTGTGTGAATTATTACAGATTTTTTTCTAGTCATTGGCAGATATACTTTAGCAAAATGCAATACAAAGAATTACTATAAAATAGATGATAAATATAAACACAATTGTTCGTTAAATTAAATAGACATTGTGATCATGCCACTGCACTCCAGTCTGGGTGACAAAGTGAGACCATGACTCAAAAAAAAAAAAAAAAAAAAAGATGTAAAATTTGCCTGTCACATTGTTACAAAAGCTTCTAAAAACTTTTCCTCCCTCAGTATATCTACTTGACTTGTTGCATACTAATATCAAAAGGACTAGAAGCACAATTTGAGCAATCTTCTGGAACTTTCCTCCCCTCTCCTCTTTTGCTGCTGTTGCTTTGTGCCAAACAGGAGCTAATCGCCAATTCTGATCACTCATCTGCCCAAGAAAATCAAGCACAAAGATAGAGCTTCTTGTTTGTTGAATGTGTCACCTTGAAGCAGACCCATACTCACCCTGAGAGTGCTAATATTGTGAGTACTGAAGTTGTACCATCCCATGAGCCACACCTACCGGTCAATGGGTTGTTTATTGGCCCCAGTAGAATAAGAACTAAATGCAGGTTTTGTGGGTTCGAAATGGTGTTTATTTTCTCACTGCAGTGCAGAATTGCTAGAGCTTTCAGATGCCGGGCAGGAATTCTGGTTTCTCCACTTGGCTGGGTATACAGACTGTTACAGTGTTCATTACTTCAACTTTTTTTTTTTTTTTCTGAGTTGGAGTCTCACTCTGTCGCCCAGACTGGAGTGCAGTGGCCGCTCCCGGCCACCGCAGCCTCGACCTGCTGGGCTCCGGCGATCCCTCCCTCCGCCTCAGCCTTCCAAGTAGCCGGAATTACAGGCCTGCGCTATCATGCCCGGCTGATTTTTTGATTTATTGTAGAGATGAGGTCTCGCTGCCCAGGTGGGTCTCAAACCCGCGGGCTCAGGCAATCCGCTCACCTCAGCCTCCCAAAGGCGCGGGATTACAGGCAGGTGCCATTTTAAAGGAAGCGTGTTTCCCACTGGAAGAAGTGCTCAGGGAACCCAAAAGCTGCAGAAATCAACTAAACACAAGCAAAGAAGCATGCATTGGCCTCAGAGTGTGAAGGAGGTGTGGGCAGCCTTGTGTCTTCAGTGCGTACACGGGGTGTAGGGGACGTACTACGGCCACACTGCGGTGAGGACAGGAATGAGGTGGGGTGAGGGAGAGGCCCAGGGCACACAACTCATGCTTGAATTTCTGCTGTTCTTAAAGAGGAACAGGGAAGACACAAAGGCAGAGCCGGAGGAAGATCAGGGGTCCAAAGAGGTTGTGAGAGTTTGTTTTGCTTGCTTGCTTGATTTTTATTATTTTTAAGATGATTTATTTTTTTAAGAGATTTGAACTTATTTAAACAAGGATGGAAAGGATGAGGAGACTGAACAATTGTCTTGAGTTTCCCGAGCCTTTATTTGCTCGGATGGAAACAAAAAATGTGTACTAATTAATCACATAGCCATGAGAACAGGACTTTTAACATGGTATGGGGTCAATAAATGTTCATCTTCATCTTTCCCCATATGCTGATCAAGGAAAGTAGTCAGGCCATTTCACTTAAGATATCTAAGGGGATTTGTGCCTGACCACTGGCTCCTGGCTTCCTTGTGTGTTATTGACTCTAGACCCTATTAAAGCAAATAATTAAAGAGTCTGTTACTTGGGTGAGAAGTTGGTGTCTGCTAGCAGGCTTCTCAGATTCTGGAGACCAGTAGCTGCTCCTTCCAGAAAGGCATGACCTGTGCAGCTTTCAGACTTGATGGAGACCCTAGCAGTTGGGAACTTTCAAACATATGGCTCCCGGGCATTCCATACCTGTGGTCTCAGCTGCCTCCCTCTTTCCTCCAGGGAGTAGTTGCTGCCTCCAGCCTAAGCTTGTCTCCCGCCTAAGCTTGTCTCCTCTGTGCTCAGCCCTGCCGGTAAGCCTCCCTCTCTCAGGCCCTCCAGACATTGTAGCCCACCCAGAACATCTTATATTTCCTTGGGAGCAGCTGACTCCCACTCCAAACCCTCTGACCAAACCTGCCCATAGGTGCTGCCCCAAAAGTTCCTCTGCTGAGATCATAACAGCGTCCCTCCCCCTAATTCCTCTTGTGACTTCTTCAGGGTCCAGAGACCCTCAAGGCTCAGGCACCTTGGAGGTTAAGGCTTAGATGAACTCAGAGCTCAGAGGAGTTTGGTCTCAGAGATTGGCGGGAGGCAAGGTGCAGGGGAACATTGTACAGGTATGTGAAGATTGGTTGGATGTCTTGGGTCAGATTCTCTATTTTTTTTTTTTTTTTGAGTTGGAGTCTCACTCTGTCACCCAGGCTGGAGTGCAGTGGCACGCTCCCGGCCATTGCAGCCTCGACCAGCTGGGCTCCTGCGATCCTTCCGCCTTAGTCTTCCAAGTAGCTGGAGCTACAGGCGCGCGCTACCATGCCCAGCTACTTTTTTTAATTTATTGTAGAGACTGGGTCTCACCATGAACCCGAGGGCTCAAGCAATCCTCTTGCCTTGGCCTTCCAAAGTGCTGGGATTATAGGCTTGAGCCACTGTGTCCAGCCTAGTCAGATTCTCTTAAAGCAGGCCCTAAATATTACACAGCTATAAAGAAGGACTTTGCAGCAATTTGGATGGATTTAGTGTCTGTAATACTCAGTGATAGATCACAGAAACAAAGAACTGAGTACCACATGTTCTCACTCACAAGTGGACCCTGAGCATTTATCATAATACTACATGCAAGGGATTGACAGTAGTGGGACACTGCCAAGGGGGGCTGGAGGCACATAACACTAATAAAGGTACCTGATCCCAAACCAGGCGAAGTGAGGAACAACGGGAGACCCAAACTTCACCTGTACAATGACCACTTATGTACCTAACCCTGAATTGTACCCCACATCTTTAAATAAAATTTTTTTTTTGTTTTTTGGGTTTTTGTTTGTTTGTTTGTGTGTTTGAATTGGAGTCTCACTCTGTTGCCCAGACTGGAGTGCAGTGGCCACTCCCGGCCACCGCAGCCTCGAACTGCTGGGCTCCGGTGATCCTTCCGCTCAGCCTTCCGAGTAGCCGGAATTATAGGCACGTGCTACCATGCCCGGCTGATTTTTTTATTTATTGTAGAGATGAGGTCTCGCCTGCCTAGGCGGGTCTCGAACCCGCGGGCTCAGGCAATCCACTCACCTCAGCCTCCCAAAGGCACGGGATTATAGGTTAAGCCACCGAGCCTGGCTAAAAACTTTTTTTTAGTTGGAGGCTCACTCGATTGCCCAGGCTGGAATGCAGTGGCATGCTTATGGCTACCCCAGCATCGACTTGCTGGGCTCTGGCGATTCTTCCGCCTCAGCCTTCCAAGTAGCCAGAACTATAGATGCACGCTACCACACCCGGCTAATTTTTTTTATTTATTGTAGAGACAAGGTCTCACCAAGTTGCCCGGGCCGGTCTTGAACCCGTAGGCTCAGGCAATCATCTCACCTCGGCCTTTCAAAGGGTGGCTTGAGCCACCACACCCAGCCTTTAAATAATTTTTTTTTAATTTTTATTTTAAAATTGTGGGGTATAGTTCAGGGTTAGGTATACAGATATGCATTGTGCAGGTACCCTTATTGATGAGGTGTGCCCCCCGTCCCCAGACAGATATTGACTACCATTAATCCCACCTCCCTTCCCCTCCCTGCCCCCTCATAGTTTCCTGCCACTGTCAATCCTTTTCTTATAGTATTATGATAGTTGTTCAAGGTTCACTTATGAGTGAGAACATGTGATACTCAGATCTTTGTTTCTGTGAGAGATCACTCAGTATTATAAACTCTAATTCCATCCAGGTTGCTACAAAATTCATAATTTTATTCTTTTTTATGGCTGTGTAATATTCCATTGTGTTTATGTACCACAGACATCAAGACGTTAATAGAGAGAATAAAAAAAATTGAGGAGAGACAAGAGGAAAATAGGAAGGAGCTAATGACAGAAATAACAGCAGTAAAGAATACTGTGATGGAAATAAATAACAAACTAATAAGCATGGAAAGCAGAATTAGCCAGGCAGAAGAAAGAATCTCAGAACTTGAAGACCAAAATACAGAACTAACCCAAACTGTCAAAAACATAGAAAAGAAGCTTAAAAAGACAGAACAAAACCTTCAAGAGATGATTACTTCAAGAGACCAAACCTAAGAGTAATTGGCCTTCCTAAGGTAAATTTTTAAAATTTAATTTAAACACCAAAAAAGCAGACCCTATTCAAATATACAAGGTTTACCAAGGGAAAGAAGGAGTTAGGGAAGTGGGATAGGTCAGGGCAGGGAGTTAAACAAGGATGTAACCTCAGCTGGAGAGATGTAGCCTGATCCTTGAGGGCTGTGGATTGCACACGGGTGGTCCCCCTTTGAAGCAAGCAGACCAGCCTTGGGTTCCACCGTACTCGTGTCATGGGCTGCAGACTGCCAGGCATGGAGGGCATGTGGCATATAATTTCCCAAGCGAGGCTCCCGTTCCACCACCGATAGTTCTCTAGTGAATGGGTAGCTGTGAACTACTCGTGACCAACACTCACAGGGGAACGATTGCCTGGCCTGGAAGAGGGACATAAGCGGGACACCAACAGCACCCACCGAGGGAGTTACTTACTAATTGCATTGATTCAACAGAGCCATGGTTTCCAAGTTAGCTAACTATTGTGATTAAAACAAAATCCATGAGTTAAGTAGGGACTGTCTGCATGAACTAGCGGAAATTTAAAATGTGTAATCATGGGCAGAAGCGACTACCCCCGGACACACACACCTAGGTGAGTGGCCCAAGGTGAGTGAATGGGTGGTGGAGGAGGGTCCCTCGGCCACACGCTGCCCAGGTTGTGTGTTCACAAGAAATGCTAGTTCCAACCTCACGTGTGGTGGTGCAGACCCTCACATAAGCACAGGGACTTTAGCCATCAACCTAAATGGGTGAGGACTCATTTAACTGCCATTTCTCTCCTCTGGGTGTGGGTATTTCTCTAGCTCTGGTCTCTGGAGTCCAGGGCTGGGTCTGGCCATTTAGTCTTCCATTCTGCTGTCCAAATCCACACATCTTCTTGTTTCCATTCCTGGTTTGGCAGCAAGAAATGTCTGCTACGCTTCTCTGTGTACTCAGTATTGCTGTAATTGGTTGTTGCCCTATTACAGAACAGTCCTGATGCTTTATTCCTTAAGCACGTATGCAGCAGACATCCATGCTAGGGTTGGTCTCCTTTGGGCTTCTTATTATGCCAAGTCCTACATCCATCTTCAAGTCCATATTTTCTCCTTGGACACCTGCTGCCTAAGAATAATCTCCAACCTCCCATCACCTCATGTGACCACCCCTAGCCCCATGTTCCCAGTGTTGGCCTTCCTGAGAGGTCCTATGGTCCCCTTGGCACATTGACCAATCTCCTCCTCGCTGTCCTGGTTGCCTTCCACACCCACCATAGGACTCAGCGGTCCTATGCCTTCTGCCTCTGATTCCAGGTGAGGCCATTTATCCTATCTTTGTGGCTGGGGTAGGAGAGGGCAACTACTGGCAAGAGTGGCCCAATACAGACAACCCAGGAAGTGAGAGTCATAAATTCCTCCACTGTGATTTGCTTTTCTTGTTCTGCCTTGAACACTTGCCACAGGCTATCTGGCACCAACTGTTAAGACAGGCCCTGAGAGGCCCACCCTGACCTAGCTCCAGGGGCTCTGTTTGTATTTTCTGGTCTGTAGCATCAGGAAAGTGCTTGACACCATGCTTGACCTCACTCCACCACCCCCACCACCTGAGTCCAATCACAAATGTACAACTTCTCTTCTTCCCTGCCCCGGCCTGACACAGCCGTGGAAACGAGACACATTCCATAGTTAGGCACTGAGAAAAAAAGCTGTCATAAACCAAATATTTGCTCCATGCTGTCTCTCTCTGGAGTCGTCTTTTTTTTTTTTTTTTTTTGGTTTTGCTTTGCTTTGTTTTTTAACAACTCTATTGAGGTCTAATTTGCAAACTAGAAACTGTACCCATGAAAAGTATAAATTTGTCTGAGTTGTCATAGATGTTTATACCCACAAAACCACCACCGTCATCAAAATATGGAATATTTTCATCTTCCCCACATCTCCTTGTGCCCCTTTCTGCTATCATTTAACACATTTTATCTCATTTAATCTTCCCATGTCCAGGAGTAGAAATGGCTAGCTTCAATCTACAAATGGGAAAACAGGGGTACAGGAAGGTTCGGTGACTTGCCTGTGTCACACAGCCAGAAAGAAGCAAAGCTGGGATTCAAAATCAGGCATGTCTTATCCCAGTGCTACATCATGTCTGTGTGCTACCCCCAGGGCCCCTAGACCCCTGGGGAGAGCAAGACCTCGGGGCAGGGTTCCTGCTCACATAAAAATGAATCATCCCCTCAGCAAGTTCAAATTCTTTTGCTCTTTCCTCTCGCTTCCAAAAATCGTTCCTTTGTTTTCTTAAATTGCCCTCAATTTCTGTTTTTCTCCATCTTTTGGGCTTCATTCCCTTTATAGAATAAAGCATGAGACTGAAACTGAATTTAGCGTTTCCTTGTCAGTCTTGCCATATTTGTTCAGAAGTTCATTGAGCCAGTGGTTATTTCTGGCTTGTCTGGTTGTCTTTTTTAAAATTACTATTTTTAAAGGCCATGTAGCCAAGACCAGAGAAAAAAAGAGGGTATGTGTGGGCTTCCAGAAATGCAGCAATGTGGAAAAAGAAGAGAAATAACAACAGGAGGAGAACCCCAGATTCTGGGCTCTGTCCTGAGTCCTGTAGCCCCAACTATGTCCCACCCTGCTAAGAGACATGGTCAGAGCACAAGCCAGGCATCTCCTCTTGCTCTTGACTTACATCTGCCCGTGTTCTTCTGTTTTTGAAAAGTAGCAGTTAAATATAAATGCACAGCGAATGACCTGGCTTTTGCCAACATAACCTATGAAGGTTACATTTCCTAGACTTGTTTGGCTAAATTGGAAGACCTGGTGTTGCATTAGGCTGGTTTTCACTGAGCGCATGGGGCAGAGGGAAGGGCTCGAAGGATCATTGGATGATTTGACTCAGAGAGTGCAGATTCTGGAAAGCAGAGAGGAGGTGACAAATGGTACCTCCACAGTCAGAGAGCTGGGTTTCTCCATCTTGCAGGCAGAATTTGCCTGTTGGTTGAAATTCAATGAATAACAAAGTTTACCATTCCCCATGAGGAAAAACATAGACTTGGGTTACTGTTTCATGAGCAGGCTATTTGTAAATACCCATCCTCGTCTTCATCCTTGTCTTCATTGGAGGCCTTGGGAAACTATGATACAGTGAGAACCTGTGTTTAAGCCAAGACTTTGGCCTGTGACCTGGGGAGACGGGAAGAGCTTGACTCAGGGCTCTGGGCTTCTGTTCAGAGGTTCTCTAGCTTTAGGGAGCTCCTCGGGGAGGCAGAACCTTAGACACACACACACACACACACACACACACACACACACACACACACACACACACAGCTTAGACTGACTGTGAGGTCCTCATCTCTAACATCCGTACTAGGTCAGCCGGCTGTGGTGGCTCATGCCTGTAATCCCAGCATTTTGGGAGGCAGAGGAGAGAAGATTGCCTGAACCCAGGGGTTCGAGACCATCCTGGGCAACATGGTGAGACCTCATCTCTACAATGAATCAAAAAATTAGCTGGGCATGGGGGCACATGCCTGTAGTTCCAGCTACTTGGAAGGCTAGGGTTGAAGGATCATCTGAGCCCAGCAGGTCGAGGCTGCGATGGCTGTGATTGTGCCACTGCACTCCAGCCTGGGTGACAGAATGAGACTCTGACTCAAAGAAAGAAAGAAGAAAAAAAAACTAGGCCAGTGTTTCCTGCACAAGAAGGGGCTGGGGAGAATATGGCTCATTTCCTGCCCATGTCCCAGGTGCCTGTTGACTTCACAACAAGCTCATGGGATGTGTCACACAGGAGGAGGAATTTAGCAGACGTTGATTGTGCCCAATACTGAAACTCCAAGTCACTTATCATTCTTTGCCTCTGTCATGAATCAAATGCAGTAAGTCCCCTACATATGAACCTTCAAGTTGTGAACGTTCAAAGATGCAACCCTGTGTTCACATATACAATAATGTAAGTTAGTTCACGTGTCTGGAGTACATTATCACCTGCGTGCATCCTCTACAAGTGGTTGTGCTTTTGTATACTTTACTATACAGTACTATATAGAGTACAGTAGTACAATATCTTTATTTCAAGCCCAAGATGTTTGGAAGCAAGCATAAAAACAGCAGTCATATAGATGATACTGTATACCAGGCTGAGGACTGGTACCAGTTTGTGGCCTGTTAGGAACCAGGCCACACAGCAGAATGTGGGCTGCGGATGAGTGGAGCTCTGCATGCTGTCAGATCAGCGGAGGAATTAGATCCTCATAGTGAACTGAGCATGCACAGGATCTAGACTGTGTGCTCCTTATGAGAATCTAATGCCTGATGATCCCCCCTCCCCCATCTGTGGAAAAATTGTCTTCCATGAAACCAGTCCCCGATGCCAAAAATGTTGGGGACTGCACCCCTATTGGATGAGCCTGCTTTGAAGACACTTCTAACAGCCTTCACAGCACCATAAGCATAACAGTGCCACAGATACTTGCCAGCAAATTAACAAATCAAAGGGAGGTGGGTGCTCTAATTTGTTTCTCCATGAATAATGGAGTATAGTGTGAATTCTGATTTGTACATCATCGGCCATTCCAAAGTACTTGCTCTCAATTTGCCCTCCTGAAATATCTCATTAGGATGCTGTGTCATGTCTTGCCACCTGTGTCTTCTACTGTCCCTTCCTCCTCTAACCACTTTCAAGTGCACAAATGAGTAGCGTTAACTGTATTTTGAAACAGATCTCCCAAACTTTTTTATCTTGTAAATCTGAAACTATACCCATTAGACAACAAGTCCCCTTTTTCTTTTTTTGAGTCAGTGTCTCACTCCGTCGCCCTGGCTGGAGTGCAGTGGCACGCTCACGGCCACCCCAGCGTCAACCTGCTGGGCTCCGACAATCCTTCCGCCTCAGCCTTCCAAGTAGCCAGAACTACAGGCGCATGCTACCATGTCCAGCTAATTTTTGATTTATTGTAGAGATGAGGTCTCGCCAGATTGCACGGGCTGTTCTCGCACCCACGGGCTCAGACAGCCCACTCACCTCAGCCTCCCAAAGTGCTGGGATTAACAGGGTGAGCCACTGAGCCCAGTCCCCTTTTTCTACCTCCCTTCCAGCCCTTGGTGACCACTATTCTATTTTCTGTTCCTCTGAATTTGGCTACTTTTGATACCGTCTATAAGTAGAATCATACAATATTTTTTCCTTGTGACTGACTTATGTCACTTAGCATAATGTCCTCAACATTCACCCATGTTGCGGCATGTAACAGCAATCCTTTCCTTTTAATATCAGTTTTTGTAAATTTTAAAAGTCAGATTAAGGGAGATTCCTTATATTACATATATTTTCTTATATTCTTATTTCCAAGGGGTTTTTTTTTTAATCCTGTTGACTTTTGTTTCTGAAACTTTTTTTCAAATGTTATACCAGCCATGAATTCCTGTGATAAGCCTAACTAGGTGTAATGTATCACTATTTGAATATATTGCTTAACTCAGCTTACCAACGTAACATAACATATTACTGGGTTCCCACTGTCAACGTTTTATATGGATGTTTGCATCTACATTTAGTGAGATTGGTCTGCAATATTACTTTTTTATCATTTCCTTCCCAGGATTTAGTACCAAGATTACACTGGATACATGAAATAAATTGCGATATATTTTCTCTTTTTCTGTTCTCTAGAGTAGTTTGTATAAGATTAGATTTATCATCCTACATAGTTGATGGAATTCGTTGGCAATGCCCCCTGTGCCTCGAGTTTTCCATGTGTAGAGAGGTTTAATTTCATTAATAGTTAATGGTATATAAATGATTTTCCTCACCGTCACGCAAGATACCCATGTTACAAACCTGCATACGTACTCTAAAAAATTTAATTTCTACAAGAATTTTCTTCTTGTGTCACCTTTGGTAGGTTGAATTTTTCTAGAATTGTGTTTATTTCATCAGAATTTTTAGTTTTTTTGGACATAAATTTATAGTGTTGTTATTGTCTTTTGTAATATCTGAAAAATCTGTGGTAATGCCCCCTTTTTACTCTTGATGTTTTTCATTCATGTCTTCTGTAAATGTTTCTTAGTCTTGCTAGGGGTTTAGCAGTGTTATTAGTCTTTTCAAAGAATCAGCTTTTGTCTGTGTTGATCCTCTGTAGTGTGCGTGTGTGTTTTATTTTATTAATTTTTACTCTTTTCTTTTTGAGTTGGGGTCTCACTGTCGCCCAGGCTGCAGTGCAGTGGCACGCTCACCGCCACCCCAGCGTTGACCTGCTGGGCTCCGGCGATCCTTCTGCCTCAGCCCTCCAAGTAGCTGGAACTATAGGCATGTGCTACCATGCCCGGCTAATTTTTAAAATTTATTGTAGAGATGAGGTCTCGTCAAGTTGCCTGGCCTGGTCTCGAACCCACAGGCTCAGGCAATTCACTAGCCTCAGCCTCCCAAAGTGCTGGGATTACAGGCTGAGCCACTGAGCCCGGCCAATTTTTACCCTTTTAAAAATCCCCGTCCTCTCTTTGTGTTTAACTTACTCTTCCTTTCTCAGCTTCCTGAGATCAATGTGATTTTCAGCCCTTTTTTTTGAGGCGGAGTCTCACTCTGTCGCCCAGGCTGGAGGGCAGTGGCCGCTCCCAGCCACCGAAGCCTCGACCTGCCGGGCTCCGGCGATCCTTCCGCCTCAGCCTTCCAAGTAGCTGGAATTACAGGCATGCGCTACCACACCCGGCTGATTTTTTGATTTATTGTAGAGATGAGGTCTCGCTGCCCAGGCAGGTCTCGAACCCGCGGGCTCAGGCAATCCACTCACCTCAGCCTCCCAAAGGCGCGGGATTACAGGCTGAGCCACCGAGCCCGACTAGTTTCTTCATTTAAAAAAAAAATGATATTCAATAAGCCTAGTTTTGTGTGTGTGTATATGTGTGTGTGTGTAAAATGGAGTTTCCTCGTTTTGATAGGCATGGGGGAGGGAAAATATGTGATGCAGTTTTAACTGGAGCACTCAGATCTATTTTCCAGTGTGGCCTATAATTGACCCTGATGATAAGATGATTTTTGCTTGTGCCTCCAATATACACTCACGTGGTCCAGAAGATAAGTGATGAGATCTAAAAAAGAGAAAGTTGAGCGAAGGGAGGGGCAGTCAGGAACAAGAGCACAGAGACAGGTAGAACTGGGCAGGTGGAAATGGAATTGGGCTATGGGGAGAAGAGACAGGAAAGAAGCCGGAGCAGAGTTACAGAGAGATTTGTCAGGGCCACAGATACCCTGAGGTGCTGGAAGAGTTGGTTATTTGGGTTGAATTCTGTTTACCCATGGGCCATATCAGCCTTGGCATCTACTAGGGTTATAAGAAGATGGTCCGTGAAAACAGTCTCCCACTAGCCACCCACCTGGACCAGACTTCCTGCCTGCGTTCTGTCACCAAGGACTGCCTTTGGCAAGACTCGGTGCAAATGTTGGTTCTTTCCATCACACTGAGTACGTTCAGGGCAAACAGCTTGTTTACTCCCAACGGTCAGTGAGCCACAGTTGATGACCTGAAAGAATGAATGCCCTGTCAGGATTTATGCAAGCAAGACTGAGATATGACACAAATTTCATGGAATAAAACAGCATCTTGGGATCTTGACAGTTTGGTTTCTTGGAGCTGCAGTGAGGCAACAAGAAATGTTCCCTCATAAAATCACGTGTGGAAAGAGGCCTTCCATTGTCGATCATGCATGAAGTAACGGCTTGTGATTTCGAGTGGGTGAAAGCTTCTTGAGGAAAATGGTTGTGGAGAGTTACTGCTTCCTGCTTTGCCCCCTTGTGAAAGGGGACTGTGTTCTAACTGAGAACACAGGGATATTCATCCTCAACAGCACAACCTCTGGGAGACAACTGGCAAATGTATATTGTTCTGCAACGATACTAATTTATCCTGAAGGGCCACAGAATATAGTCTTTGTGAAAAAATTAAAAACAAATTGGTTGGGGCAAAAATAACCAGTCCGACGTGGGATGCCAAGTTTCTTTGCCTTCAAAGTAAATTGTGATGGAGTGGGGTAACCACTCAGCTTCATTCTGGTGAATCTACCAGCAGTGGGGAGGGAGTTCTAGGATACCCTTTTGAATCGATAGGGGTGGGGGTACCAAGGAGAGGCTGGAAAGAGAATAGATGCTTTCACCAGCCAGTTTTTGGTACTGATTTGCTCACCAGTATGTGTGTGTGTGTGTGTGTGTGTGTGTGTGTGTGTGTGTGTGTGTGGTGTGTGCACGCCCATGTGTAGGTCTATATATTCATCTGGTCCTTCAGTAATGGCATCTTTACAGAGGGTCTTTGGGGTGTTATGAGTGACTATGGGTACAAATAATTCATTTCTCATAATTTGTTAATTTTGAGTTGGAGTCTTGCTCTGTCGCCCAGTCTAGAGTGCAGTGATGTGATCACGGCTCACAGCAGCCTCGACCTCCTGGGCTCAGGCAGTCCTTCTGCCTCAGCCTCCCTAGTAGCTGGGACTACAGGCACGTGCCACCATGCTTGGCTCATTTCTCATAATTTAGAAGTGGACCCATAGTCCGCTTGTGTTCCTGAAATCAATCTCAGTGCTGAGCAGTTATGAGGCAGGGATGAAGAGAAGTTTGAGATCTGTGCAATTGCACATTTGTCCTTCCAGGACCATTTAGTCCTTCACTCATTCAAAAATACCAATAAGAATACCTGTCACAGACTGGCACTATTCTACTCTAGGGTTACAATGCCTTGGGCCCTGCCATTGGCAGCCTTCGAATAGGTTCTTTCTGCATAATAATCTCTCCCCCCAAAACATAGTGGCTTAAAACAACAATCATTGATTTGACTCCATTTTTTTGGATCAGCAGTTTGGGCTGGGCTCAGCTGACTTTCTTCTGGTCTTGGCTGGTCTCTCTCAGCTGGGGCTGGCTGGTCAAGGACAGCTTCCATTGGGATATTCACCTGTCCTCCACATGGTCTTTCCTCCTTTGGCATCCAGGCTTGTTCACATGGCAGCTGGCAGGGTTCTGAGAGGCATGCAAGATTTCCACTGCATTTGGTAGGTCATGACAAGCGACAACGCCAGCCCAAGTTCTAGAGGTGGAAAAATGGGCCCCACCCATTTGGGGGGAAGATCTCTTGATGGGAAGAGCTGCAAACTCACATTACAAAAGAATCTGATGCAAGGAAGAATGGAGAATTATGGCCATTTTCACAATCCATCTATCACAGCCAGTGAGTACTTACATATGGGCAAGCAAACAATCCAATGATCTTACCCCAAGGACAAAGATTTAAGTCATGACCTTCTTACATTTCACTATGATTTGTTTATATGTTTTGGGTAAATTTTAGAGAAAAGTTGTTTTTGTTTTTGTTTTTTTGAGTTGGAGTCTCACTCTCACCCAGATTAGAGTGCAGTGGCCGCTCCTGGCCCCCGCAGCCTCGACCTGCTGGGCTCCGGCAAGCCTTCCACCTCAGCCTTCCGAGTAGCTGGAATAACAGGCACGCGCTACCATGCCCAGCTGATTTTTTTTATTTTATTGTAGAGATGAGGTCTCGCCAATTTGCCCAAGTGGGTCTTGAACCCGTGAGCTCAGGTAGTCCACTCACCTCAGCCTCCCAAAGCGCAGGATTACAGACTGAGCCACTGAGCCCGGCTGAGAAAAGTTTTGAGAAAAGTTGTATTTGTTTGTTTGTTTGTTTTTCTTTTTTATAAAGCTGGATTTATTGAAAGGACAGAAAAGCCTCCACAATGGGAGGGGACCCCAAGAGGTTGCCCGGCATTTGTTTCATTTTGTTATGTTTGAAAGAAGGATGGTACTTAAATGCAAAACCTAATGCTTACTCAGCATGATGGGTGAGAATCTGTGCACCCAAACGCTTAGGAATTCAACCCAATAGGTAGCAAGACCGTGAGATTCTGTCCATGTGATCCATAAGGGCAGGGAGTGTTTGTCCTGTTCACTAGTGATCCCAAGCTCTAGCAGAGTGCCAGACACATAGTCAGCACTCAGTGAAGTCCGTCGAAGGAAGAAGAGGGTCAGTGCAGTACTTGA
Organism: Cephalopachus bancanus; assembly: GCA_027257055.1. Classification (NCBI taxonomy): domain Eukaryota; kingdom Metazoa; phylum Chordata; class Mammalia; order Primates; family Tarsiidae; genus Cephalopachus; species Cephalopachus bancanus. The sequence goes on along the minus strand of JAPVLO010000021.1, from coordinate 447,621 downwards.
CATGATGATATAACCGGCAATGTGCAGGGAGGCAGCCTGACTGATCCCTGGGAGCCTGTATTTGAATTCTACAAGCTCATAAGAATGGTTCATCCATCTGCTGTGGTTTCTATCTGAGGATTTGTGAACAGGACACCAAGGAGTAGAGGGTCCCCTGAAATAATCACTGGACTGTCCTTTTCTAAGCATAAGACATTACATGCATTTGAATTATTAGTGATGTTTGCTCGCTAGTCAGTGTTTTCCTTTTTTGGCTGAAGATACAAGTAAAGTGAACGAGCTTAAATTTTAGGATGAGATCATAAAGGATTGTTAAATTTATTTATAGCCAGGTGCGGTGTCTCACACCTATAATCCCAGCACTTTGGGAGGCCAAGGAGAGGGAATTGCCTGAGCCCGCAGGTTTGAGACCAGCCTAGGCAACTTGGTGAGACCTCGTGTCTACACTAACTCAAAAAATTAGTTGGGCATGGTAGCACATGCCTGTAGTTCCAGCTACTTGAAGGGCTGAGGTGGAAGGATCACCTGAGCCCAGCAGGTCAAAACTGGGGTGGCCATGAGCGTGGTACTGCACTCCAGCCTGGGCAATAGAGTGAGACTCCAACTCAGAAAAAAAAATCTTATTTATAACTCTGCAAGTCATTAAATAAGCAAGACACAGATTCGTACTTCCTAACAGCCTTTAGAAATAAGCCAGATGCCCACTAATCTAGTTTCAGAGGCCAGGAGTGCACCACAGGACAGACACCCCATGATTCCTTTGGACTTTGGCTCTAGAGCTTCTTTGCATTTCGTTCTTTTGAAGCTGCAACGTTAAGTGGGGGAATCTTTCTGTTTTAATAATGTAAGTGTGTCTTTCAGTAGGACTTAGCTTTCTTTTTCTTTTTATTTTTTGAGTTGGAGTCTCACTCTTGTTGCCCATGCTGGAGTGCAGTGTCACACTCACAGCCACCGCAGCCTTGACCTGCTGGGCATAGGCGATCCTTCCATCTCAGTCTTCCAAGTAGCTGGAACTACAGACACAAGGACTTGGCTTTCAAAGACCATTGAGAGAGGCAAAAGCTCAGAGGGTTGCACTCTTCTGAGGACACCAGCTTCTTGAGCTTTCCTGACCCGTGTGATTCCCGTCTCATCAAACTGTCCTCACATTCTGGCCTCCCAGTTGTGGGGCTCTGTTCTCACTCAGTCGAGTTCAGAATACTTTATCGCATCATCACACAATTTAGAAGTTTGACAAAGAACAAGTTAGTGCTTTAATATGCATTTTTAACTTAATTATGACATACATACAAACCATAAGGCAACAGATCAATGAATTGTCAAAGAATAAACAAAGTTCTTTAGCCATCACGTAGGTCAAGAGATACAAAGTTGCCAGTACCCAAAAGTTCTGCTTGTCTCCAGACCCCATCGTCACTCCTTCTTACCCAAGCAAAACCACCATCCTGACTTTTTTTTTTTTGGTTGGAGTCTCACTCTGTCTCCCAGGCTAGAGTGCAGTGGCACACTCACAGCCACAGTGTCAACCTGCTGGGCTCAGGCGATCCTTCTGCCTCAGCCTTCCAAGTAGCTGGGACTACAGGCGCGCACTACCACACCCGGTTCATTTTTTGATTTATTGTAGAGATGAGGTCTCGCCAAGTTGCCCAGGCTGTTCTTGAACCCGTGGGCTCAGGCAATTCCCTCATCTCGGCCATCCTGACTTTTAACATCATGGATTTGCTCTTCTTGTTTTTTAACCTTATATAAATGAATCCCACAAAGTGTGTTCTTTTTGTCCCTGGCTTCTTTTCCTCAACATTTTGGCCGTAAAATTTATCCACATTTCATACTGTAGGAAGCAGTGGTTGGTTCATTTTCATTGATGTCCAAATTTTCACTTTTTGAATATTCCATAATTTTGTATTAGTTCTGCAAGTTAATGGGCATCTGAATTGCTCCCAGTTTGGGGGTATTATGAACATCCTTGTGCCGTTCTTCTGGTGCCCATATGCACACATGACTGTTGAGTGTATATTTAGGAGCGGAATTGCTGTGTCACTGAGCATCCATATGTTCAGCTTCAGCAGACGTGCCCAAACAGTCTTCCATAGCGGTTGTTCCATTTCACACTCCCACTAACAGTGCTGTACATCCTAGTTAACACTTGATATTGTCAGTCTGTTTAATTTTAGCCATTCTGGTGCTATGTAATGGTGTCTCATTATGACTACAATCAGCATTTCTCTATTGCTAGTGAGGTTGAGCAGTTGTACACGTTTAATGACTATTTAGACATCTTGGTGATGTGCCAATTCAAGTATCTTGCCAACATTTCTGTCATTTGTCTATCTATTTTGTATAGATTTGTAGGAGTTCTTTTAAAATTCTGGATACAAGCCCTTTGAAAGTTATTTGTGTCGCGAATATCTTCTCCAACTCTGTGCCTTGCATTTTAACTCTCTTCGTGGTAGCTTTTGATGAACAGAAGATCTTAATTTTAGTGTAATCCAATGATCTATCTTTGTGCCAATATCACAGCCTTAAAAAGTGATTCAGTTCTATAGTAAATCTTGAGATGTTTTGTGTATATCTTCCAGTTTTTTTCTTCTTTTTCATGATTTTTTTTCTATTCTTGATCCGTGGCATTTCCACAAACTTTCGCATCCACTTGGTAATGTCTGAGATGTTTATTAGAATTGCATTAAATCTCTATAGATCAATTTGAACAAAACTGACAACTTAACAATTTTGAGCCTTTCATTACATAATCGTGGTATTTCCCTCCATTCATTTAGGTCTTCTTTTTTTTTTCTTTTTGAGTTGGAGTCTTGCTCCGTTGCCCAGGCTGGAGTGCAGTGGCACACTCACGGCCACCCCAGCATCGACCTACTGGGCTCTGGCGATCCTTCTACCTCAGCCTTCCAAGTAGCTAGAACTACAGGCACGTGCTACCACACCCAGCTTATTTTTAATTTATTGTAGAGATGAGGTCTCGCCAAGTTGCCCAGGCTGGTCTCGAACCCGTGGGCTCAGGCCATCCACTCACCTCAGCCTCCCAAAGTGCTGGGATTACAGGCTGAGCCACCAAGCCTGGCCTGATCTTCTTTTATTTTGCTCAGCAATATCTTATGCCATTCCATGTAGATGTCTTGCACAACTTGTGTTAGAGTTATTCCTAAGTGTTTGATGTTTTTTTAATGCTATTGTAAATGACATCAGTTTAAATTTAAATTTTCTCTTTATTAACCATATATGGAAATACAACTGATGTTTTATATTCACCGGAGACCCAGTGTTCCTGATAAACTCACAGGTCGATTGTATGGTTTACATGTAGATTCTTTGGATTTATCTGTGTTACACAGTTATAGCATCTGTGGATGATAACGGTGTGATACATTCTTTTCCAGCCCTTGCGCTTTTTATTTCATTTTCTTGTGTTCAACACCGGCTTTGTGTTTGGACCTCATGGGGTTTCCTCTCTTTCCTTCCAGATGAGGCTGAGGCACATATTGACTATGAAGATAATTTCCCTGATGACAGATCTGTGTCATTCAGAGAGCTCATGGAGGATTCCTGGGCAGAGGCAGAAGAGAACACAGGTGAGGAAGAAGCCTCTGAGAAGGCTCCCAAACAGGACCATCTGGTCTCCATTTCTGTGGGGAGAGAAAACCTAGCCCAGGATAAAGCCTTTGTACCCACCGCAGGCTTGCCTGGCGTCAGGAGCAGTGTCCCCACCGCCTTGCCAGGATCCCGACTAAACCGCAAGTACTTGTTCTGGCTTCCTGCTGAGACTTTCCACAAGCCTAAGTTGGAAAAGGAGGTGGATGATGACACCAAGAAGCGGTTTGCTGCTCGAGACAACCACAGTGGAGTAAAATTGATCCCAGGTGAACCCGAAACCAAGGCGATCTATAGCAACACTGATGGCCCCTTAGGGCCATTCGTGGGCAGGAATGCCAGCAAGACGGGGGATCCAGTGGTGAGCAGCAGCAGTGATGAGTCCTGGTTAGATGGCTACCCTGTGACAGACGGAGCTTGGAGGAAGACAGAGGCAGAAGAGGAAGAGGGATGGAGACAAAGGGGGTGGGTCAGTAGGACTGGATGAAAGCGTCCTAGCTACTCCTGATCAGCCCATTCTGGTGGAAGTTAAGAAGTCTGGGAGTACCGCTCTCATGCCAGTTGAGGGCACAACCCATAATGCAGTTCTTCCATCTCAAATACTAGATGTTGAGGCTTTGGCTCTCAGACCCATGAATGTGTCTGAGACTGAGGGCCCCCACCACGGGGATGGTGACTTGACCAAGCACCAGTCCACCGTACCTTGGAGATTCACCCCAGAGAAGTCTTCCATGGTCACCCTACCCGATGAACTCACCAACTCTACCCTCGAGACGTTAACAACAACTGCTGTCCAGCAGATGACGGACAACATCCCCTCAACGATGATGGCGGCCACCCAGCCTCTAGTGGAAACCTCAGCTCCTGAGGTCCAGGATAGCTTCCCTTACCTGTTATCGGAAGACTTTTTGGGGCAGGAAGGCCCCGGGCCAGGTGCAAGCGAAGAGCTTCTCCCAACCTTGGAGCCCTGTGTCGGGGACAACTGTCCCGGCCTCAGCAGAGGCCCCGTGATCGCCACCATTGTCACCATCCTGTGCCTGCTGGTGCTCCTGGCGGGTGTGGGGGCAGTGTGGGGCTACCACAGGTGCCAGCACAAAAGCTCCGTGTACAAGCTGAATGTTGGCCAGCGGCAGGCTCGGCACTACCACCAGCAGATCGAGATGGAGAAAGTCTAAGCACCTTAGGACTGGGCTCTCCCAAAGCTGCTTGGGAGGAGCATCACGCTGATAAACACTGAGAGTTCACTAGAGCATGACGCGGGTGGAGTGGAACTTGTCATTTTTCATCAGCTCTTTCTTTGATAGGCTGAGAAGCGTCTCTGGAGCACCTGGCAGGGGAGGAAGGCGTGGGTGGCATCATCACACATATCCGTGTCTCCTCAACCATCTGCCCAGGCACTGACTGCACAAATCAGGCCAGCACTTGGGCTCTATTTCCAATGTAAGGTCAAAAATCACCTCTTGCTTTATCATACTATTCTCTTTTTCTTCCTTTTTTTTTTTTTTTTTTTGAGTTGGAGTCTCTCACTCTGTCACCCAGACTGGAGTGCAGTGGCACGCTCACGGCCACCGCAACCCCGACCTGCTGGGCTCAGGTGATCCTCCCACTTCAGCTTCCAAGTAGCTGGCACTACAGGCATGCACCACCACGCTCAGCTAATTTTTTAATTTATTGTAGAGATGAGTTCTTGCCAATTTGCCTAGTCTGGTCTCAAATCCCTGGGCTCAGGCAATCCTTTCGTCTTTGCCTCCCAGAATGCTGGGATTCCAGATGTGAGCCACCCTGGCTTCTTCCTTTTTTTAAGAAAGAAAATCACTGGTTTTGTGCCCTGAAGTTTGTAAAACAGAAGTGATAAACCGAGCATTTGAGAGCAGTGTTATTTAGGACATAGATATTTAATTGTTGAGAGTGGGATATGAAAGAATAATGAGTTGTTTCCTTTTAATGTTGTGACATTGCTAAGGGCAAGTGAGCCAAGAATGAAGTTACAGTCGAGAAGTCTTTTTTATTGTTTCTTGAAACTGGAGAGAATGTATGATACATTTTGTTGGCACAGGTGAAGAGTGAAGAGACACTTTCATCTCTATTTCCTCTGTTCTGTGGGACAGCCCATCTTTTTTTTTTTTCACTTTCCCATAGTTAAAGTATTAGCATCATTTTTTGAAGATACAGTTAGCTTTGTGCCAATAAGTACCGTTTCCTCTCAGAAGCAGTGGCCTAGTTGTCCTTGACCAGTCTGTGCCTAGGAATGTCTTGGAATTTTTGCCAGGACTAACAAAACTCAGTCCTCGGTTTCCTCTCTCAGGATTAACCATTTCTCTGAACTCCTGTAAGGGGGAATGACATGAGAAGAGGAAAAAATGGTTTAAGAGAGCCAAAGACTAGGATATCAAATATGGGACCTACTTGGTGGAGAAACAGAGGAATTAAAAAAGGATATGAAATTATGTGTGCTGACCTATTCTTTACTCCAATGTGGAGTTTGTGAGCTCTGTGGAACAGAGTCCATCCTTGGCTATTGGGTAACCCATTGCATAGCATCTAGAACATCTTATGGCCACTCAACACGTATTGTTTATGGCAGTAGTTCTCAAGATGTGGTCCTCAGACCAACAGCATCAGCATCACCTGGGAGCTTGTTGGAGATGCAAATTCTCTTGTCCCATCCCAGACTCAGGAAACAGAAACCCTGGGAGTGGGGCCCATCTCTCTATGTTGTTGCTTTTGTTTTGTTTTTTGAGTTGGTGTCTCACTCTGTTGCCCAAGTTGTAGTGCGGCGGCACGCTCACGACCACCACAGCCTCAACCCGCTGGGTTCCGGCAATCCTTCTGCCTCAGCCTTCCAAGTAACTGGAACTACAGGCGCATGCTACCACCCATGGCTAATTTCTTGTTATTTTATTGTAGAGATGAGGTCACGCCAAGTTGCCCAGGCTGTTCTTGAACCCTTGGGCAAGTCCCCTTACCTCGGCCTCCCATAGTGCTGGGATTACGGGTTTGAGCCACCGCACTCCGCCCTCTCTTTGTTTTAACAAACCCTTTAGGTGATTTTGATGTGCACTCAGTTTGAGAGTCATTGGCTTATGATAACATCATTTGCAAGCTTTGAACCCTACAGGCATAGAAGATGAGGAACATCTGTGGTTTGTCACGCGTGGAAGTCAGGCATCCTCCTGTGTGCACCTGAGGTGGCATTTGAAGCTGCCAAGATGCCATCTGCAACAACCTCCTATGTGTTGGCACAGAAACTAAATGTGTTATATTTTTCTAATATGAATCACCTTCTTGGAAATAGTTATCAGAGGTCAAAAATGATGAAAGCAATACATTAACTTTGAGACCATAGGAGTCTAAGTGTTTGTGAATGACATGAGAGAAAGTTTGATTTTTTTTTTTACAGTTGAAAAATTGTTGGAAGTGTTTTACCTAAGGAAAAAAAAAGAATTCTTACAACATTCCTACCCTACCACCTCTTTTCAGTGCAAGTTTTGGAAAAATAATAGGCTAATTGGCAATAAAGACTGTAGGCATAATCAAATATCTTAGTTCTCATGGTTGGGTAAAATAAAGGCCTGGAGTTATCAACGGGAACACCTGTGCATCAAATGAAATCAAGAATGATAGAAATCAAATGCTTTCTGCATGTAACCAAAGCAAAACACAATAGAATAAAAGTCAGCGATTGTATATACATATAAATTAGACTCTAATCTATTGCAAGATAATTCCTATTTTTAACTATACAAAATAACCTCTGTCTCAACATTGGGATTGTGTTAGTAACTACTATTATGTAACAACCCAGAACTCTGAATTTACACCAGCAAATACATAGGTAATATTAATACAAATGTATTAATAAATGTATTACAAATTATTAGCACATGTAAATGTATTATTTGTAAACATGGTCTATGAAATAAACTCAACACATCAGTTTCTAAGGTTTTATTGCATTGGTGTCACCTAAAATTAATGTGACTGAATCTAAAAATGCATATCAAAACGGAATGATTAAATCATTGCAGACCTAAATAGTATGTCATTATGCATGTTTTGAGACTGGCAAATGTTTAATGCTCACGAAAATTGGAGGATCTGTTAACACAAAGCTTCTGAGATATTTAAAATAAATATTTCCCCAAACAGTTGCTGAATGTGTTTTATTTCTGGGCTACTGCACCATGGTTTAGAAAATAATAATTTTCGGCCGGGCTCGGTGACTCAGCCTGTTATCCTAGCACTTTGAGAGGCCGAGGCGAGTGGATTTCCTGAGCCTATGAGTTCGAGACCAGTCCAGGCAACTTGGTGAGACCTCATCTCTACAATAAATTTTTTTAAAAATTATCCGGGCGTGGTAGCGCATGCCTGTAGTTCCAGCTACTTGGAAGGCTGAGGCGGAAGCATCGCGGGAGCCCAGCAGGTCAACACTATGGTGGCCATGAGCCATGCACTCCAACCTGGGCAACAGAGTGAGACTCCAACTCAAATAATAATAATAATAATTTTCTAGCAATCTTGAAAACATATTAACACCTACTATATCCAAGACTGCCCTCTCTAAACGTAACTCTCAGCTAGCTACCTCCCGCAGCAGGGTTTGATTTTAGGGAAGTCTACAGAGCTCTTGCCCCCTCCTCCCTGCCTCATTCTCACCCGATCGGAGACCATTCCCTTCAACACAATGAAACACCCAGGACCTCACTATTCAAAGTGTGGCTCCTGCCCCAGCAGCAAAGACACCAGGAACCTGTTAGATGTGCAGTCTCAGGCCCCACCCCAGACCTGCTGGATCAGGGTCTTCATCTAACAAGATGCACAGGTGATGGGTGTGTATGGTAAACTTTGAGAAGCCTAAAAGACCAGAACTGATGGGATACTCAGAGGGATAATTAAAGAGAGTTAATTGAAGGGACTATTCTCACAGGTATGGGCAAGGTTAAGAGAACCATCAAGGGATGGTGAGTACCTTTAGGGAACCCAACAAGAGCTTCTGCAGAAAGGCAATGCATGGCATGAGCGCTGGCCTCGGCCAGGTGTGGTGGCTCACGTCTATAATCCCAGCACTTTGGGAGGCTGAGGTGGGAGGATTGCTTGAGGTCGGGAGTTCGAGACAGGCTGGGCAACATAGCAAGACCACATCTATATTAAAAAAAAAAAAAAGAGTTGTGGCCACTGTCCAACTGTGGTCTGGAGGAAGCAGAGATTTGTTGTTGTTGTTGTTGTTGTTGTTTTTCTTTTTTCTCCTCCCCCAGGAAGCAGAGATTTCAAAGACCCAGACCTGCAGTCTCTTGCCAGCATGTTCCAGTGGCAGCCGGAAGTCAGAAGATCGAGGTAATCCAGGCAGTAGAACATAGGGGATAAGCTTCAGGGGCATGGGAGCATGCTGGAAAAGATAACTGCAGGGGCAAATAGCAAAATCCATCTCAAAGACCATCAGCACCAATCCCATCTGTCTTATGTCCCGCTTTACCTCCGTGACAACCAGGGGTCCATGCCTCCCAAGCCTTCCAACGTTGTGGACACTGTTGATGCCCCTCCCAGAACTCCTTCTCCAGTGAACCCATCTTCCAGCTGATCTGAGTGTTGGCTGCTAATATGCTCATAAGCACATACGTGTACCCTTCTTACCTAGAGAATTGCCCTCGGCCTGACGGGCATCCCCTCACCCAGAGAGTTAAAGCCACCTTCCACTCTGCTAGGGCAGTCTGTAGCCAATGACCGGCTGTCATGGGGATACACAGGGCGGCCACCTTGCCTCAAGATGGGACCAACTCTGTGGTATGAGCCCCCATGAGATCAGGCGGAAGTTGGTCTCCAACTGAGAGCACATCCTTGCTAACTCCCTCCTGCTTCCCTCGCTTCAAGGGAGTTGGACCTGAGACATCCATTAACACTCGGCTTTTATTCCCTACACCTCCACTCTTCAAATTTTTTCACTGTCTCTTCTGGAATTCTTGAACTGACATCAACCAAATCTGTGTGTCCTCCACCCCTTCTTCAAACATCTGATGTTTGAACTCTCCAGAAGTGGACCTCTTTTTGTGCTGGTTGGTTCCTCACTCTACCTGCCTCATTTTCTCTTTCTCCCTGCTCACCCTTTGGTGACATGCAGAGAGCAAAGTTACCATTGGCAGTCATACCTGAAGATGTTTGGGGTTGCAGTTTGAAACAGATTACAAATGTTTTTTCCCAGTGAGATCCCAGATCTCCTCTGACAGAGAATCTTCTTCCCGGGGGGAGGTATGAGCCTCTCCTGCCTGACAGGACCTCAGCCAGCTCATGGCTAACAAGAACCAGCCCTGCCACACGAGTCCTAGGAACCTCCGCTTTGTCGGATGAACGTCAGAAATTTCACAGACCTGAGAAAACTGAGCTCCTTGTAACATGTGTCCTAGAATGTGGGTTAAGACATTTCCCATCCAGAGGATAGAACAGAAAATAGAGAATAAGCAAAATAAACCATTTAATCAGATTTTTTTTTCAAAACAGAAAAGCTTTAGATTTCTACTATTTTCCGAGTTCTGATTTTCTACAAAAGTGAGATTGTACCTAGTGTCCTAGCCCAAGGAGGAGGGTAGAAAAAGATCTCAGCAATAACACTTATAGTTTGGCCTACCGACTGCCGTTCTCCAGTGGAAGATAAAACTCTGGACTCTAACTTGTACCTGTTGGCCAAATCGCTCAATTCCTTCATATTCTCTCCTTGAAAAATGAGGCACCAGTGTCTTACATACCAACTCCAAGAGGGTTTTGAGCCGATTCCTCATTCATTCAACAAGCAACCGAAGCCAGATAATTGGAGGACAGCATTAGGTTCTAGGACATGGCTGCACACATGCCTGCTTTAGAGGGAAAAGCCCTTGAACTTTGACCATGGCTGCTCCTGACTCTTTTTTCTGGGTGAAGTAGGTCAGTCAAGGCAAAGCCAGGCTGTCATGGTGTCCTCTCTTTCACGGAGATGCCATGGGCACAGGCGTGAGGAACAGCCTCGCCCTCGCTGCAGGCACAGGAAGTCCAGTGCATAAAACCGTTGGCTGAGACTTACTTACGGTTCCTTTCCTTTTTTTCTTTCCTCCCTTGTACACAGTTTCAACTCTCCACACTAGGTCATTCAGGCCTGGAGCCACCAGAAAAAAGAAGTCGCTGTTTGGGAGATGGCAGATAATCAAGAGTGCAGACAGCTGCGATGAAGAATTAGTTGTGGGTTTTTCTTGGTGCCTCGCTACAAATTGCGTTGCAGTTCCATGTTCAGACGCTATTAAATGAGAATGTTTTCTCTGGCACCCATCCACCTTTCCCCCACAGTTTAAGTATTGAAATTTTTTTTTCTGAACTGAAGTAGCTTCGGTTTACAGCTCACATTTAAAACTTTAAAACGTTATTTCCATAAATGTTGGCAGAAACCGGCCACTGTTTATTCCACCAGCAGTCATAATAAACCCCTTCCCACTGACAATCTAACAAATCATTTTCTGTTTGCCACCGAGTTGGGTTCAATAAAATGTTTGTGCTCTTAAAATTCTCTTCATAAGAACTTCTAAGAGCACACATTTCCTTCCTAAGGCAGCTTTTGTGGTCAGCATGCCCAGTGGCTCTCCCTCTGGATTCCAGAAGTGAGCCCAACAGGCTAGTGGCAGTAATTAGAAAGTCTCAAAACTCAGGAAGATATTAGTGTGTTGAATACTTTGGTATGTACTACATTTCGGTCAATTAGCCAATTTCACTTTTTAAAAAAATTTGAATTTTATGTAGAGCCGAGGTTTCACTATGTTGCCCAGGCTGGTCTCGAACTCCTGGGCTCAAGCAATCCACTCATCTTGGCCTCCCAAAATGCCAGGATTATGGGCATGAGCTACCGCACCCGGCTCAATTAGTCACTTCTCAACACAAGTATATACACAAACAACCTCCTCTGCCCTTTACTTCTCCACAAGGCAAGCATGAACGGTAGCAGTGGCCACAAGGGGGTATCTTCAGGCCTTTCCCGGTGGGTGCTTCTGGCTTGGGTCCTCAAGTGGCATTGGGGCTGGACAGATGCCCCACCATGGTGGGCGGCCTCCCTAGGAACAGGCTGGGGAAACCAAATGGTGAATAGTGGGCTCTGCGCTGGTGGGTCAAAGGCCAAGCAAGGCATCTTAAAGCGGGCCTGAAAACTCCCACAAAGCTTACCAATGTGCTTGTTTTGTTTTATGTTTTTTCCATGGCAGGCCAGACTGAGGCTGAATCGATGGGGTCTCAATCCAGGAATCTTCTAGGCTCTTCCAAGTAACACACACCAGGAGGTGTTGGGTTGAGGTCGCTGAGTGCAGCCTGCATGCTGGCGTTTCATGGTGGGTTTAGACAAACCAGCCCTTTTTGTTTGTTTGTTTTTTAAGGTTGGTTTGGTTTCCTTTGAAGTAAAAATGTAGTAACTCAGCTCCACCGCTTTCAATCAAAGCAGAGCGCTGACAATACTGACCATGCTGTCACCAGGGTCTTTTTGTCAGGGGACATTGCTAGGGTTGGGGTGTGGGTGCTTTTTAACCCCCAGTGAAAGGAGGCCAACTTCAGAGAGTGAGAACCCCACCCCCATGTCAACTCAATCCCTATGTGGAACAACATCATCTACAAAAAGCTCACCCCGGGCTCAGAGGACAAGGACCAAATGGTAGCTCTGCAGGACACAGAGAGGTGGAGTTGGAACACCCACCCCAGCCTGGGTCCCTGTGAATGTCTCCTTTCGTTTTTTTTGTACAGCTAGGAAGGATATCTCCAGCCAGGAGCGATGCCGGGAGTTCAGCAGTTGCCAGGTGCACCATCCACACAGACTCAGGAATCCCGGAGCAGGGTGTCCACTCACTGGGTCCCCTACAACTTTACAGTCCTGCCTCGTGACCCTTTCCTCCCCACTGAGTTCAAAAGGAAGTTTCTCTGGTGAAGTAGAGGGTGGGGTGGGAAAGAAAGAAAAACCCAGCATTCCATGGCAAGAAGCCATATAAGATCTGTTACACCACCGGCCAGAGGGTGCCCCGAATGGGAGGCTGACGTGGACACAAGTGCATCCATCAATAATAACACGGACTCCTTCGGTCAAATGGTCCCCTGGGGTTACTGATTCTGCTGACATGGGCAACTTCAGCCACAGACAAAAGTGGTAGGTTATTGTCTTGTGTTGGTTCCCCTTGAAGGAGAATGTGACATGAGGATTCTTATGCAGGCAAAAGAGGAAGTGATCTCAGGAGGGATGAGGGAGACAAGATAGGAAGGAAGGAGCAATAGAAGGATACATCTGAAGGCCGGGCGTGGTGGTTCATGCCAGCACTTGGAGAGGCTGAGGTGGGAGAACTCCTTGAGCCCAAGGGTTCGAGACCTGCCCAGGCAACATAGCAAGACCTCATCTCCACAAAAAAAATTTTTTTTAATTTCCAGGCATGGTGGTGCATCCCTGAAGTATCAGCTACTAGGAAGGCTGATGCAGAAGGCTCACCAGAGCCCAGGAGGTTGAGGCTGCAATGAGCTGTGGCTGTGTCATTACACTTTGGCTTGGATGATAGCGTGAGACTCCAACTCAAAAAAAAAAAAAGAAGGGTGCATCAGAGTTCCCAGAGGTTGGAATGGTGTGCTGGGGGATAAAGGAAGCCCAGAAAAGCACAAATGTGTTTCTACCCTCAATTAAGCACCATTACACAAAGACCAAAATGCTATCTTTTTTTATTCCTTTCCAGGCTGTTGTGGCAAAGTCCGTTTCTCCAATGCTGTGCCAGTCTTCTCTTGCCTGCACTCCCAGAGGGGCCAAACTAGACAAGCAGTTTAATAAGAGGGAATAAGGTTGAATAAAGCAAGCTCAGGCCAGGCGCAGTGGCTCAAGCCTGTAATCCCAGCACTTTGGGAGGCCAAGGCGAGAAGATTGCCTGAGTCCAGGGGTTCAAGACCAGCCTGGGCAACTTGGTGAGACCTTGTCTCTACAATAAATCAAAAAATTAAGGCTGGGCTCAGTGGCTCAGCCTGTAATTCCCAGCACTTTGGGAGGCTGAGGTGAGTGGATTGCCTGAGCCCAAGGGTTTGAAGCCTGTCCGGACCACTTGGCAAGATCTCATCTCTACAATAACATCAAAAATTAGCCAGGCGTGGTAGCGCATACCTGTAGTTCCGGCTACTTGGAAGGCTGAGGCAGAAGGATCGCCGGAGCCCAGCAGGTCAAGGTTGCGGTGGCCGGGAGTGGCCACTGCACTCTAGTCTGGGCAGCGGAGTGAGACGCCAACTTAGAAAAAAAAAAAAATTAGCCGGGCATGGTGGTACGTGCCTGTAGTTCCAGCTGCTTGGAAGGCTGAGGCGGAAGGATTGCCTAAGCCCAGCAGGTCAAGGCTGTGGTGACCAGAAGTGCGCAACTGCCCTCCAGCCTGGGCGACAGAGTGAGACTCCGACCCAAAAACAAAACAAAAAGAAAGTTCAGCTTCCAAAATACCACACTCTTCCGGTCTTCCCTGACCTTAAAGGCAGCACCTTCTTAGTCTCTTTGGCTGATTTCTTGTTTTCCAGAAAGTCCAGGATTCTGCCCTTGGCTTTTTTCCGTTGCTTCTCAATCTATACGAGATGATCTAGGTGGCCCCGTCCAGCCTCATGGCTTTAGATGTCATTGACATGGTGATGATTCAACAGGGGGCACTGTGGCTGCTTCTCCCAGAGCCGGTTCCCAGGACCCTTCCCCACTCCCACTACCATGCACATTGGCTGCCAAGTGCCCACAGCCCCTTTTCCAGAAAATCGCCCTCAACTTACCTTCAAAGGCACCCCGTTCCCAGGGGACCTCCTGCAGCCAATAACCGAAGGATTGAGGCTTAGATAGGTTCCTCCTGAGGGCACCCCACAGTAAACCAAGTGCATTTGGATCCCTGTCTCAGGCTCTGCTGGGCACCTGGCCTGGGGAAACTCTCTAGTTCTATTTGCAGCCTGAACCATCCATCGGAACCTCAGACAGCTTGCTTTGCCCCAAATTCCTCACTGACCCGCCCACTCCTTCCCTGGTTCAGAAAATGGTAACTCCATCCTTCCTGTTACTCAAGCCAGAAAACCTGAGCCTAGATGTTTGAGACCAGCCTGGGCAACACAGCGAAACCTTGTCTCTACGGAAAAGCAACAAATAAGCCAGGCGTGGTGACACGTGTGTGTAGGACCAGAAACTCAGGAGGCTGAGGCAGAAGGATCACCTGAGCCCAGGAGGTCAAAGCCGAGGTGAGCCATAATCATGCCACTGCACTCCAGCTTGGGTGAGAGTGAGACCCTGACTCACAAAAAAAACAAAAACAAAAACAAAAACAAAACCAACCAAACAAAAACTAAGCCCTCATCACCAGAATCCCTTCCTTCCTTCCCTGTTTTATTTTTCTCCATAGCAATTATCATCATCTGATGTCACCTTATATATATTCATTCCTGTTTGTCGATGGTCTTTCTCTCCATGGAGAATGTAAGCTCCATAAGAGCAGAGATTTTTTTTCCCTGTTATTCCATTTAAGTATCTCTAATGCCCAGGTCAATGCGCAGTACACAGTAGGTACTCAATAAATATTTACTAAATGAATGAATGAAGCTAGACAGCCTCTGGCTTTCTTCCATTTCCAACTCTAAGACTTATAACTGAGCATTGTCCTCAATGGGATCAGCCAAGATTTTGGAGATGCCAAGTGTCAGGCAAAAGCCACACTTCTGTATGCTACACCATCCACCCTCCTTGTTTTTCAAAGGGTGCCAGAACTGGTCCAGGTCAGACCAAGTGAAGACCATCACAAGGCGTGGGGAAGTCTAGCCTTTGTCATCCACCATCTTTCTTGGATGGGGAGAAAGGAGACTGAAATCTGGAAGAGCAGAGAGGCCAAAGTAGGTTTTCATACTTTATCATCCTTCAAAAATGTTTTTCTCATTTAAAAAATAATACTGATTTTTCCGGAAGAAAACAAACCATGGAAGACCATCCTTCAGACCAAAATGGTGAGAGAGACAGGTATGAACACGGGGAAGATAGGTGTGAACACAGGAGGGGCAGGTACGAATGTGGGAGAGGCAGGTGTGAACATGGGGAAGACAGATGTGAAGATGAAAACAGGTATGAACACGAAGAAGACAGGTGTGAAGACAGGGAAGACAGGCTCACCCCTAGTTACATGTAGTGTGAAATTTGGGGGCTCCCCTTTCGCTATATAGAGTAAGGGGAAGGCTTTGAGGTATCAACAACCTGGGCTGTTGGCAAGAGGACAAAGAATCAGTTTTTTGAACATCAAGAGGAAGTCTCTCTGGTTGCAGAGGACTAGCTGGTCTCTTCCAGTTCCAAGAGGTCATCCACATATTCCACGACCTCTCCCTGAAAGACAACAGGATGCTTTCGTTAGGCAGGCTAGCTGACTTTCAAAAGCGCTGGTGCACAGAACAGTTTCCAGGAGGCCACTGCTGCTGTCTGCTTGGGCTAAAGCAGGTTTTCTCCACTGGCCTGGGACCCAGAGGACCTGACTTCTCCCTGCGGAGGGGACCTCAGCCTCCACGTGAACTCGGTGTCAAGTGCTCTGTGATCCCCACCGATGGCCTGAGTGAAGCAGACAGTTCAGCCCCCCGTGACAGGTCCCAGTGAGGGTCCCCTTCCTCTGTGCATCCTCCCTGCGTGCCTTCTTTTCCTCCCATGAACAGTTCTTCCACAGGAACTTTCTATCTGTTCCTTTTCTAGAGCTACCACCAGGTCACAGGGTTTTCAAGGACTAGGGCCTGGGTTGCTCTTTCTTTCCCAGAGTCGAGCACAAAGAAGGTGCTCAGTAAACGTGTTGAAGGATGCGTGATTGAGTGTTGCTGGTGTCACTGAAGCAGCCATTCCTCTTACAGGAGAGATTCTTGGGGACAGTGGGACCCACTTGTCTGCTGTCAGTACCAGGAGCCCACCTGCTCCCTCCTTCTGTAATCAGCCTTATACTTCAACTTGAAGCAGCCCAGGACTCTTCCTTATTTCCTTCTCTGCATTGACATATCTCCCATAAGCTTCCTGGGCCACCAGCTGATGACATCCACTCTCTTTTCTGCAGAGAATGAGTGACTCACCAGGAAGGCTAACGCCCCTTCCATGAGGGTTGGCACAGGCCAGGCCCCCTGAGGCTACTACCCTTGCTAAAGTTGGTCTCCCTCAGAGCTCACCACCCTAGGCCAAAAGCCTGTTTACTCCTTTGGGTGTTTTAACACAGAGATATTTGTAAAAATCTCTCAGCATTAGGGAATAACTGAAAAATCCACCACATACACGAGACACAAAAGAAAGTCTTAGTGTTTTCATCAAATACTTCTATCATATCAGCCGGGCACAGGGGCTCACGCCTATAATCTCAGCACTTTCGGAGGCCAAGGTGAGAAGGTTGGTTGAGCCCAGGAGTTCGAGACCAGCCTGGGCAACACAACGAGACCTCGTCTCTACAAAAATAAAAAAAACAAGCCAAGCACAGTGGCATGCACCTGTAGTCCCAGCTACTTGGGAGGCTGAGGTGGAAGGATCACTTGATCCCAGGAGGTCGAGGCTGCAGTGAACCATGATTGTGCCACTGTACTCCAGACTGGGTGACAGAGTAAGACCCTGACTCAAAAAAAAAAATACTTCTACCATGTCATGTCTGTGATTAGAAACTTAAAGTATGGAATTAGAGCACTGCAGCTTGAAAAAAGATCCTGCAGTTGTTTTCTGGACCCCAAAAGGAAAGCATGGCATTGTATACAGATTATGTATATAGCCATGACACATCTGTTTAGGAAGTTACTGTCCTGCTGTGTAGCTGCTGTGACTTGGGGGATGATGGTGTTGTTTGCTTTTAGCTCCCTAAATAATAAGTGCCTAAAGAAATACAGACGAAAGAAATACATCCCCTGTACAGCCGTCGTGAAGCTAGTGGTAACTTACTCAGATAGATCTCATTCCCAGTGCCCCATCCCCAGCTCCTGTGAACTGCTTGCTGATGACTCATAGCTGCCCCTTCGCTGGGCAACTGCCCTTGGCCAAAAGGAGCAGCCTCACCAGGGAAGTTACATACCAACCCTCCCTGGCAGCCGAGGACCAATACAGACTAGTAAAAGGGACTACAGAAGACAGGACCACTCTGTGGGACAATTTGCTCCAGAGCTCCCCATGGGATCAGATGAAGCTTGACTCTGGCTGAGCCCACATCAGCTGAGACCCTTCCTCAGCCCCTCACTCCCTTCCTAGCTGACAGCACTCTCTCCATGAGTCATTCCAACAAATTATGTTCTATTACCTTGGGGCTTTCCAAGCAAACAACTGTCCGAACCTGAAACTTGAAGCATCTATTTCGGCCTGCCTTATAAAGTTTCTCAAACTATAAAAGGCCTCTGCAAAATGTTTCACCAGTGTGCAAACTTTCAGAAGCATGTACACAACTTTTTCTTTTTCTTTTTTTTTTTTTTGTGAGTCAGAGTCTCACTCTGTTGCCCAGGCTTGAGTGCAGTGGCACTCCCATGGCTACCACCACAGTCTCGGCCTGGGCTCAGGCAATCCTTCAGCCTCCACCTTCCAAGTAGCTGGAACTGCAGGCACATGCCACTCTAAGCTTACACACATGTCAATCCCAAAAAGGTAATAAGGAAGAGTGCCACAAATATTAACAGCTAAATCATATTGGTGCTTTGCTTCAAAATAGTATTATGTCCTTTGGGAAATGTAAGGATTAAACTAAGAATTGTTTTATATTGTTTATGTTTTCATTTCAAATTATGACTTGCCATAATTTGGTATACAGTAAGAAAATCGCTCATTCTTTAGAGATGGATTAATTCTTCCACAATCCTAAAGCCTTGGTTAATAAGTAAACTACTGAAGCCAGGCTTGGTGGCTCAGCCTGCAATCCCACGCCTTTGGGAGGCTGAGGTGAGTGGATTGCCTGAGCCCACGGGTTCGAGACCCACCTGGGCAACTTGGCGAGACCTCATCTCTACAATAAATCAAAAATGAGCCGGGCATGGTAGCGCCCGCCTGTAGTTCCAGCTACTTGGAAGGCTGAGGTGGAAGGATCGCCGGAGCCCAGCAGGTCGAGGCTGCGGTGGCCGGGAGCGGCCACTGCACTCTAGTCTGGGCGACAGAGTGAGACTCCAACTCAAAAAAAATAAATAAATAAATAAGCAAACTACTGGCCAGGGACAGTGGCTCACACCTGTAATCCCACCACTTTGGGAGGTGGTGGTGAGAGGATTGCCTGAGCCTAGGGCTTTGAGACCAGCCTGGGCAACTTGGTGAAACCTCATCTCTACAACAGATCAAAAAATTAGCCAGGCATGGTGGCGCATGCCTGTGGTTCCCAGCTACTTGGAAGGCTGAAGTGGAAGGATCTCCTGAGTCCAGCAGGTCGAGGCTGTGATAGCCGTGAGCGTGCTACTGCATTCCAATCTGGGTGACAGAGTGAGACTCTGACTCAAAATAATAATAATAATAAGAAGAAGAAGAAGAAGAAGAAGAAGAAAAAGCAGCAGCAAACTACTTTAGAACCATCAATAAAGTCCTTTGATCTGAAAAGTGCCAAGTCCAAGAATCCTAGTGATCTGAAAGTCGGGAATAAGCCTGGTCTGTTCACTGGTTGATTACTAATCCTCTGTGTGACCATCAGTAAGCCACTTTGTCTTCTGAGTTTGTTTCCCTATCTGTGACATGAGACAGCTTTACTGAATCTCATGAAAAATCTCTTCTTGGCCTGGCGTCGTGGCTCATGCCTATAATCCCAGCGCTTTGGGAGGCCAAGGTGAGAGGATTGCCTAAGCTTATGGGTTTGAGACTAGCCTGGGCAACTTGGTGAAACCTCATCTCTACAATAAATCAAAAAATTAGCTGGGTGTGGTGGCGCATGCTTGTAGTTCCAGCTACTTGGAAGGCTGAGGCAGAAGGATTGCCTGAGCCCAGCAGGTCGAGGCTGAGGTGGTCATGAGCACGCCGCTGGCACTCCAGCCTGGGCAACAGAGTGAAGACTCCAACTCAAAAAAAGAAAAAAGAAAAATCTCTTCTTATTCTAATATCTATTTTTTCTAAACATTTGTTCTTGTACATCAAAAGCCTTCAAAATGTTCATAGCCTTTGACCCAGGAATTTCACTGCTGAGAATTTATCCTAAAATCAAAGAAGAGGTAAAAGAGTTAGTTACTGCAGGATCAGGCGCGATGGCTCATGCCTATAATCCCAGCACTTTAGGAGGTGGAGGCAAGAGGATTGCCTGATTGCAGGGGTTCAAGACCAGCCTGGGCAATTTGGTGAGACCTTGTCTCTACAATAAAATTTTTTTTTTTGAGTTGGAGTCTCACTCTGTCACCCAGACTAGAGTGCAGTGGCACGCTCCCGGCCACCACAGCCTCAACCTGCTGGGCTCCGGCGGTCCTTCCACCTCAGCCTTCCAGGTAGCTGGAATTACAGGCGCATGCTACCACGCCTGGCTAATTTTTGATTTATTGTAGAGACGAGTTCTTGCCAAGTTGCCCAGGCGGGTCTTGAACCCGCGGGCTCAGGAAATCCACTCACCTCAGCCTCCTAAAGTGCTGGGATTACAGGCTGAGCCACCAAGCCCGGCTACAATAAATTTTTTTAAAAAAATTAGCCGGGCATGGTGGCACATGCCTATGGTTCCAGTTACCTGGAAGACTGAGATGGAAGGATCACCTGCTGGAAGCCCAGCAGGTTGAGGCTGCGGTGGTCCGTGAGCCTGCCACTGCACTCCGGCCTGGGCAACACAGTGAGACTTCAACTCAAAGAAAAAAACGACTTAGTTACTACTGTCTATTTACACAAGCCAAAAATTGAAAGTAAACTAAATGCCTATAGAAAAGGCTTTATTTATAAAAATTGTGTATCATGTAATATTAGTTACTAAAAAAAAAAATGTTATAACAAACATTAACCAACAAGGGAAACATGAATCACAAGCATATGACAAAATTCAACACCGCCTCATGAATAAAAAAAAAAAAATTCAACAAATTAGGAAAAGAAACTTCCTCAAACTGATAAAAGACACCAACAAAACACCCACAGCTAATATCATATATAATGCTGAAACATTAAGTATTTTTTCCTTCTCAAATTGGGAATAAGACAAGAATATGCACTCTTTCCACTTTTTTTTTTTTTTTTTGAGTTGGAGTCTCACGGTCGCCCAGACTGGAGTGCAGTGGCTGCTCCCGGCCACCGCAGCCTCGACCTGCTGGGCTCCGGTGATCCTCCCGCCTCAGCCTTCCAAGTAGCCGGAATTACAGGCATGTGCTACCACACTGATTTTTTTATTTATTGTAGAGATGAGGTCTTGCTGCTCAGGCGGGTCTCGAACCTGCAGGCTCAGGCAATCCACTCACCTCAGCCTCCCAAAAGCCACCAAGCCACCAAGCCCGGCTTTCCACTTTTTTTTTTTTTTTTAAATCAGGGTCTCACTCTGTCATCCACGCTGGCTAAGCTTTGTAGTTTCTGTAGGCAAGAGCTGTTACTATGTTGCCCGGGCTCAAGTAATTTTCCCGCCTAGGCCTCCCAAAGCGCTGGGATTACAGATATGAGCGACCTTGCTCAGCCACTCTCTCCACTTTTATTCCACACTATTAAAACTGGAGGTTTTAATCAGGACAATTAGGCAAGAAAAATAAAAGACATCCAGTTTAAAAAAGAAGAAGCTGGGCGTGGTGGCTTGTGCCTGTAATCCCAGCCTTTTGGGAGGCCGAGGCAGGAGGATCACTTGAGTTCAGGAGTTTGAGATCAGTTTAGGCAACACTGTGAAACCTCATCACTACAAAAAAAATATCAGCAGGGTGTGGGGGTGCACGCCTGTAGTCCCAGCTACTCGGAGGCTAAAGCGAAAAGACTGTCTGAGCCCAGAAGGTCAATACTGCAGTGAGCTGTGATCATGCCACTGCACTCCTGCCTGGGCAACAGAGTGAGACCCTGACTCAAAAAAAAAAAAAGAACTCAGTTCTTTCATGCCAGTGATGGGTCTATCCCATACACATCTGTGCACAGAAAACAAATTCCATGAGGATGTCTTATTCAGAGATGCTTCGCCTAAAACTGGGATAGCAGGAAGTATAGACCTGGAGGCCCAGGGCCTCTGGGAACAGCCCAGCAGCTCACAGCCCCTCACACCCCCTCATCTATACAATGGGAAGGAGCAGAGCAGGGCAAACTCACAGCACTCTTATGGCTCCAATGGTGGGCAGGGCCCTGTATTCTCAGAAAGTATTTTCTAGTTTGTTGCAGACACATCTCTCTAAGTGCTTCTCCTAGTGATGGCTTTTCTGTGGCTAGTCTGCCACACTGCAATGTGACCACTCCATACCCAGTAGAGTCCAGGTCAGAAAAGGAGTTAGCGGAGTAAGACTGAATCAGGAATCTCGAGCAATTCCAGAGAATGATAAGATGCTTATGGCAAAGATGTAACTTACATACACACACACACACACACACATACACACACTCACACACACAGATCATTGTCTGATAGAAAAATAGGGGTGGGAAGCCAGGCGCAGTGGCTCAGGCCTGTAATCCCAGCACTTGGGAGGCCAAGGCGAGAGGATTGCCTGAGCCCATGGGTTCAAGACCAGCCTGGGCAACATGGCAAGACCACGTCTCTACAATAAATAAAAAAATTAGCCGGGCGTGGTGGCATACACCTGTGGAACCAGCTACTTGGAAGGCTGAGGCGGAAGGATTGCCTGAGCCCAACAGGGTGAGGCTGCAGTGGTCGTGAGCATGCTACCACACTCCAGCCTGGGTGACAGAGTGAACCGCTGACTCAAAAAAAAAAAAAGAAAAGAAAAATAAGGGCGGGGCTTCCAGGTTCCTTCAGAGTGCTGAGCAATAACGTCACTGTTTTGAAAAGTGAAAAGATAGTGGCCCCTCGGGATTTCTGGAGCGTTGCCCCTCACACATTTCATGATCAGGAAACGTGGCGATCCTGCCTGGGTTTCCTAGAAGGCTGCTCTCGTCCATGCCAGCGTTCTGATTTTCATGGAAACACCTACAGCAACTGTCTTCCTCAAGGTTCCCTTCTGTTTCTTATTCCAGGGACAACTCGGCCCTCCGGTGATTCTAGCAAAGGTGTGAGTAATATTTTCTCTTCACCAGACGTGTGCCAAGCATGAAAACTCACCTCATCATCATCCATTATATTTTCCTTCGCAAAGTCATACAGCTCTTTCTGGAGTGTGGTCACGTTAAAGAACTGAACTGCTTCCTGTGCAGACACAAACAGAGAACGCTGTAGATGATCGACCTTTTAGTGTCAGAACTGTGAGGAACGGGGACAGGATATGGGATTTCTTTCTAGGGTGATGAAAATGTTTAAAATTAGATCGTGGTAACGGTTGCCCAACTCTGTGGGTACACTAACAACCACTGAATTGTATACTTTTAAAAGGTGAATGTTTAAAAAAGAAAAGGTGAATGCTATGGTATATGAATCATTTCCCAAATTTTTTAAAAAACACGTCCTGAGTACAAGATGTGTTTATGACAACCCATGATAGCATACAAAAATCCCAGTGAAAACAGAAGTTGGCCAGGCATGGTGGCTCACACCTGTAATCTCAGCACTTTGAGAGATCGAGGAGGGAGGATGGTCTGAGGCCAGGAGTTCCAGACTAGCCTGGGAAACAGAGCAAGACCCCATCTCTAAAAAAATAAAAATAGCTGGGCATGGTGGTGCATGCCGATAGTCCCAGCTATTCAGGAGGCTGAGGTGGGAGGATCACTTGAGCCCAGGAGTTCAAAGCAGTGAACTATGATTGCACCATTGTACTCCAGCCTGGGCAATAGAGCAAGACCCTGTGTCAAAAAAAAAAAAAAAAGGAAGAAAAAGAAAATATAAGTTAAAGGCACAGATCAATTTAGAAAGATCTTTTGGGCAAAGTGGGAGGATTGCCTGAGCTCATGGGCTCGAGACCAGTCTGAACAACTTGGTGAGACCTCATCTCTATAATAAATTTAAAAATTAGCTGGGCATGGTGGCACATGCCTGTAGTTCCAGTTACTTGGAAGGCTGAGGCAGAAGGATCACCTGAGCTCAGCAGGTCAAGGCTGTAGTGGCCATGAGCAACCACTGAACTCCAGCCTGAGTGACAGAGTGAGATTCTAACTCAGAAAATAAAATGAAATAAAAAGATCTTCTAGGCCAGGCACAGAGGCTCATGCCTGTAATCCCAGCACTTTGCAAGGCTGAAGCAGGAGGAATGCTTGAGCCCAGGAGTTTGAGACCAGCCTAGGCAACATAGTGAGGCCTCATCTCTACAAAATAAACAAAAAAGTAGCCAGGTGTGGTGGCACACACCTGCAGTCCCATCTACTCAGGAGGCTGAGACAGAAGGATTGCCTGAGCCCGGGAGGTAGAGGCTGTGGTGAGCCGTGATCATGCCACTGCACTGCAGCCTGGATAACAGAGTGAGATTGACTCAAAAAAAAAAAATTTTTTTTTTTAAAGTAATATATAAGCCAGGTGCGGTGGCTCACACCTGTAATCTCAGCACTTTAGGAGGCAGAGACAAGAGGATTACCTGAGTCTAGGGGTTCAAGACCAGCCTGGGGAAATTAGCGAAACTTCATCTCTACAGTAAGTCCAAAAAATTAGCTGGGCATGGTGGTGCACACCTGTGATTCCAGCTACTTGGAAAGATCACCTGAGCCCAGCAGGTCGAGGCTGTGGTGGTCATGAGTGTGCCACTGCACTCCAACCTGGGCAACAGTGAGACTCCAACTCAGAAAAGAAAAAAATTAATAATAATAAAGTAGTATATGGGTGTGACATGGAAAAGTGTTCATGATGAACTGTTAGACAAAGCAAGCTGCAAAAGTTTCAAAACAGTACATAATGCATGATCCTGTTTCTGTAAACATAAACCAATGGTTGCTGCATATACGTGTAAACGGATGTCTACAAAGCACAGATAAAGAGAGGGGGCAGAATTAGGAGAGAATTTCTCTAAGTAAAATATGTCTACAATGTTTGAAATTTGTAACACTCTTATGGATCCAGAGGTCAGAATAAAGCAGTGAAATGTTAAAACCCAGCCAGGTGCGGTGCCTCAAGCCTGTAATCCCAGCACTTTGGGAGGCAGAAGCGAGAGGACTGCCTGAGCCCAGGGGTTCAAGACCAACCTGGACAACTTGGTGAGACCTCGTCTCTACAATATATCAAAAAATTTAGCCGGGCGCGGTGGCGTGCGCCTGTAGTTCTAGCTACTTGGAAGACTGAGCTGGAAGTGATCACCGGAGCCCAGCAGGTCGAGGCTGCGGTGGCCGGGAGCGGCCACTGCACTCCAGCCTGGGTGACAGAGTAAGACTCCAACTCAGAAAAAAAAATGTTGAAACTCAAAAGATCCCTATAGAAAAAAATGAGTTTTCCTTCATTTCCAAAATCACCCTTTCTCTTAAGGTGCCACGTCGCCTCCTGAGAAGACTGAGGGAGAGAGGGACAGGGAGGCTCAGAGAGCAGCACTTACTGGTCGGGGCTGGAAATGCTCATCCGAGAGGCCCCATTTGTCCTTATGGTACTGGTAATACACCAAGTTCTGCTGCATGACCTTGTCGGTCTGGTCAAAGAGCAGGTAGCTGACTGCACAGGGGGCTGCATTCTTCAGGTCATTCACTGAGGACAGCGAGAAAAGAGGAAAAGGAAAATCAATAAACCATCCCCTACAATTCCTCACACCAGCCACTGTTTCTTTTTTTTTTTTTTGAGTTGGAGTCTCACTCTGTCGCCCAGACTGGAGTGCAGTGGCCGCTTCCGGCCACCACAGCCTCGTCCTGCTGGGCTCCGGCGATCCTTCCGCCTCAGCCTTCCAAGTAGCTGGAATTACAGGCAGGCGCTACCACGCCCGGCTGATTTTTTGATTTATTGTAGAGATGAGGTCTCGCTGCCCAGGCAGGTCTTGAACCCGCGGGCTCAGGCAATTCACTCACCTCAGCCTCCCAAAGGCACGGGATTACAGGCTGAGCCACCGAGCCCGGCTCAGCCACTGTATCTTGAAGATCAGCTCCCTAAAGAAAATCAGGCCGGGTATGGTGGCTCACGCCTGTAATCCCAACACCTTGGGAGGCCGAGACAGGGGAGGGGATTGCTTGAACCCAGGATTTCCAGGCCAGCCTGCCCAACAAAAAAATTAAGAAATGAGCCAGGCATAGTCGTGCATGCCTGTAGTCCCAGCTCCTCAGGAGGCTGAGGTGGAAGGATCACCGAGCCCAGGAAGTCGAGATTAAGCCACTGTACTCCAGCTTAGGCGACACAGTGAGATTAAAACTCACACACACAAAAATAATAATAATAATAATGAATAAGCCCCTCCTCTGCCACCGTTCCTTCAATGATCCTGTGGCTGACCGGAAGAGCCCTGGGTGGGCAGGTCACAGACTGGGTCTCCATAGCACATAGAGGCCAAGTTCAAAACACGGAAGCTCCTTGTGAAGTAGAAGCCTTTGCAGACACACCTATGTTCACCCCAGACTCCAGGGACCTGAGACTGGCTCAGAGAAAGCTGGATCCCCATCCTGGACTGTCCCAGGGCTGAGGGGAGTCAGGAAGGGTGTGCTCAGCAAAAAAACTCCCCATTTGGGAACTACGGTGCCTGGGTCCCATCTGGATGGAACCACAATCTCCAGATACAGATGGGCCGTCCTGCAACTTAACCAGACCGGGAAAACCCTAAGGATGGTGGACCTTCTGAGCCGGAGGAGACCTGAACCATCACCTGCTCTTACCGTCTCCTGGGATAGGGTTCCCACCTCTAACCTCCCTGCTTAATATTGCCTGACCTATGACAAAACCTTCAGCAGAGATTTTGCAGGGGTTGGGATTTGCCTTGGGGTGGGAGGGTAGGGAGTTGGAGATGATGAGACACAAGCCCCTGGGTATTTATTCTGGCACATTCCACCCCAATTTACAACTGGAGGAACACTACTTTTGCTAAAGCTGTGGTTGGCCAGAGTAGCCAAAGCTTGGGGATGAATAAATTGTGCCACCCAGTGGCTGCTTCCTGTAATGACAAATTTAGAACCAGCACTTCGGGGCATTTACTGTTCACATGTAAATAACCACGTCTGCCCTCAAGAAATTGAGTGTGGCAGGTAGTGTGGAAAGAATGCAGAGCTAGGCAGATTTTCAGGAAGGCAATTTCAGGAAGAAAATTTTACTTATACTGTTGGCCCAGAACCCCAGAAAGCAAAAGATTTCCTGGAAAGCACCAAGCAAAGCTAGAGGCTTTGGCCTTCTAGTGTTGGTCTCTGCCACAGTTCCTGATATGCGGGGCGATTTTCAGAGCATGTGAAGATCTCAGAGCCTGTAGTTCTAGCTATTTGGAAGGCTGAGGCGGAAGGATCGCCTGAGCCCACCAGGTAGAGGCTGCGGGAGGCGTCATCAGGCCATTGCATTCCAGCCTGGGTGACAGAGTTAGACTCCAACTCAAATAAAATAAAATAAAATAGAATATTCTTATTGATAAACTCCAATGTGAGTTACTAGGGACAGTTGCAGCAGGAACTGTTCTACCCTCATGAAGAGTCCCAGGGCCAAATGGTGGCAGGTTTCTGGATAAAATAGACACCCCGGGGACATATTCAGGGATGCCCTGGGAAGAGTGAGAGGTGACCTTGGCTTTTTTTTTAATTGAAAAACATAGCATTTTGGGAAGCCGAGTCAAGTGGATTGCCTGAGTCCACAGGTTCAAGACCCGCCTGGGCAACTTGGCGAGACCTCATCTCTACAATAAATCAAAAATGAGCCAGGTGTGGTAGCGCACGCCTGTAGTTCTGGCTACTTGGGAGGCTGAGATGGAAGGATCGCCAGAGCCCAGCAGGTCGAGGCCGCAGTGGCCGAAAACACACCACTGCACTCCAGTCTGGGCGACGGAGTGAGACTCCAACTCAAAAAAAAAAAAAAAAAAGAAAATATAGCTTATTTAGAAAGTAAATTAGAAAGGGGGCGGAGAGACTAAAAGAGAGAGAGAGGGAGACTAAGAAACAGAGAGAGACCTCATGTTTCCTAGTTTTAGCCCCTTACCCTACCTTGGGGAGGTGAATCTCCTCTCTCTCCCCCCCATTCTCTCTCTCTCTCTCTCTCTCTCTCTCTCTCTGTCTCTCCTCTCCCCCACCCCATTCCCCATTGCTTTGTTAAACTCTGGTGTGTCCAAGTGGCTCTATGAGGTATGGCTGCCATGTTTCCTAGTTTTGGTTCCCTCCCCTACCTTGTAGGGGGGATGAATCTCCTCTCTCTCTCTCTCTCTCTTTCTAATTTGCTTTTTAAGTAAACTATATTTTTCGATCTAAAAAAAAAAAAAAAGCCAAGGTCACCTCTCACTCTTCCCAGGGCATCCCTGAATTTGACCCAGGGGTGTCTATTTTATCTAGAAACCTGCCACTATGGGACCCTGGCACGTCCTCATTAGGGCAGAACAGTGACTGCTGTAACTGTCCCTAATAACAATCCTCCAAAGCTTGTAACTGAACTGCCAAGGGACACTCAGCTCAACCATGTGGCCCTTGGCAAAGTCAGGGACAGCAAGAGGAGAAAAGGCCTAAAGGGACATGCTCTGAAGCCTAACCCTACCTTCTCTCCTGTGTTTGCTTCCTTCTATCCTGTGTTCGTTTCCCTGTGTCCACTTAGAATATGCTCACTGATAGCTGGGTGGTGGCTCACACGTGTAATCCCAGCACTTTGGGAGGCAGAGGCGAGAGGATTGCCTGAGCCCATGGATTTGAGTCCAGCCAGGGCAACTTGGCGAGACCTCATCTCTACAATAAATAAATAAATAATTAGCTGGGCATGGCAGCGTGTGCCTGTAGTTCCGGCTACCTGGAAGGCTAAAGCGGAAGGGTCGCCGGAGCCCAGCAGGTCAAGGCTGCGGTGGCCGGGAGCGTGCCACTGCATTCAAGCCTGGGTGAGGCTCTGACTCAAAAGAAAAAAGAAAAAAGAAAACAAGCACATATATAGCTTCTAAGTGCCAGTATGTGAACACTCTAAGCATGCCACGCCTGCTCACTCATTTAATACTCACGACAATCCTTTGAGGTTAGTACTATCATCTCTGCTTCACAGATGAGGAAACGAAAGCACAGGGAAGTTAGCAAGTGATAAAGCTGGAATTCAAACCCAAGCGGTGTAGCTCCAGGGGGTGCACCCTGAATTGCTAGGCCACACGCCTTTTCGTGCAAAGCCTGACACCAGGGCCAGCCATGTGATAAACTCTCAATAACCACAGGTAGGAGGCATTACTGCTATTCTCCAGTCTTGGAAGGATGAAGGTCTTCATCTGAGCTGTCATAGAAGATGACTTACACTTATAATAAGCAAACTGCAAGTAGTGAAACATGGTGGCCACAAATTTCTCGACTGGATAGCCTCCTATAACTGGGGTGAGGTTCTCTTCGCACTGTATTTTGCATTCCAGAACTTCCATATAATGATCTGAAAACACACACACACATTTTCAGAAAAGTGCATCCATTACTTTCTTTTTTTTTGCAGTCCACATTTTTTTTTTAAGCTTAATTTTATTTTTTTTGAGCTGGAGTCTCAGCCCATCGCCCAGGCTGGAGTGCAGTGGCATGCTCATGACCACAGCAGCCTTGACCTGCTGGGCTCAGGCGATTCTTCCAGCCCAACCTTCCAAGTAGCTGGAACTGCAGGCATACACCATCACACCTGGCTAACTTTTTTGATTTATTGTAGATACGAGGTCTCGCCAAGTTGCCCGGGCTGGTCTCGAAACTGTGGGTTCAGGCAATTCTCTCAGCTCGAACTCGCAAAGTGCTGGAATTTACAGGCTTAGGCCACCGTGCCCAGCCAAACCTTTTACATTTTAGATGCAAGGTGTATAAATGCACATTGCATGCTCTGGTGGGGACTGGGCTTCTGGAATCCCCCAAATAGTGAACATTGTACCCCATAGGTCATTTTTTTTAACCCTTGCCCCCTTCCTCACTTCCTCCTTCTGTTACTTTCTTAATATGCTATTTCTACCTCCCGCCCAAATGAAAAAGGTAAAAGAAAATTATTTGCAAAAGTTAGTACAAGGAGCTAAAAATCTTTAATATACAAAGTTCTTTAAAAATCAATATGAACTGGACTCGGTGGCTCAGCCTGTGATCCCGCCCTTGGGAGGCTGAGGTGAGTGGATTGCCTGAGCCCACGGGTTCGAGACCCACCTGGGCAACTTGGCGAGACCTCATCTCTACAATAAATCAAAAAATTAGTCAGGCATGGTAGCGCGCCTGTAGTTCCGGCTACTTGGAAGGCTGAGGCAGAAGGATCGCCGGAGCCCAGCAGGTCGAGGCTGCGGTGGCCGGGAGCAGCCACTGCACTCCAGTCTGGGCGACAGAGTGAAGCTCCAACTCAAAATAAAATAAAATAAATAAATAAATAAAAATCAATACAAAA
Organism: Cephalopachus bancanus; assembly: GCA_027257055.1. Taxonomy (NCBI): domain Eukaryota; kingdom Metazoa; phylum Chordata; class Mammalia; order Primates; family Tarsiidae; genus Cephalopachus; species Cephalopachus bancanus. The sequence continues at coordinate 417,616 of JAPVLO010000021.1, read as the reverse complement.
AAGACAAACAACCACTGTAAAATGGCCAAAGGATGTTAATAGAAAGGAAATTACAGTATTAAAATGTCTCATAAACTCTGTGAAGAGATGCTACACCTCCTTTGCAATTAAGAAATACAATGAGGCCAGGTGCAGTGGCTCAAGTCTGTCATCCCAGTACTTTGGGAAGCCAAGGTGAGTGGATTGCCTGAGCCCACGGATTCGAGACCAGCCTGGCCAACATGGTAAGACCTCGTCTCTACAGTAACTAAATAAATTAGCTGGACGTGGTAGTGCACGCCTGTAGTTCCGTCTACTTAGAAGACTGAGGCGGAAGGATCGCCAAAGCCCAACTGGTTGACGCTGGAGTAGCTGTGAGTATGCCACTCCACACCAGCCTGGGCAACAGAGTGAGACTCCAACTCAAAAAAATAAAGATAAAGGAAATACAACGATCCTTAAAATAATTTAAACTGTTAAATTGGCAACATTTTTAAAGTTTCATGACACTCAGTATTAGGAAGAGAATGGTGAAACTTATACTTCTGTTGGTGGAAGTAAAACAGGAACAAACTTTTTGGATAACAATTTGGCCAAATGTACCAAAGGTTAAAATACACATATCCCAGCCTAGGCAACATAACAAGACTCATCTCTACAAAAAGAAAAAGAAAAAAAAATTAGCCGGGCGTGGTGGCGTGTGCGTACAGTCCCAACTACTCAGGAGGCTCAGCCGGAAGGATCGCCTGAGCCCAGTGGTGGAGGCTGTGGTGACCTATGATTGTGACACGGCACTCCAGCCTGGGTAACAAAGTGAGACCCAGCCCCGACAAAAAAAAAATTATTTTAGGTGTTAGAGTTATGTTATGCTTTAAAAAAAAAAAAAAAAGCCCTTATTTTTTAAAGGTATATACCAAAATATTACAAATGAAATTATATAGTATCTGGGATTTGCTTCAAAATAACATGAGAAAGGAGAAGCAGGTGGGAATTAGATGGCCAAGTGGCCATAAATTGACAAGAATGAAGTTAGGGCTGGGCTCAGTGGCTCAGTCTGTAATCCCAGCATTTTGGGAGGCCAAGGCAAATGGATTGCCTGAGCCGCGGGTTCAAGACCAGCCTGGGCAAGTTGTCAAGACCTTGTCTCTGCAATAAATCAAAAACTAGATGGGTGTGGTAGCGTGCACTTGTAGTTCCAGCTAACCGGAAGGCTAAGGTAGAAGGATCGCCTAAGCCTAGCAGGTTGAGGCTGCAGTGGCTGTGAGTGTGCCACTGCACTCCAGCCTGGGTGACAGAGTGAGACTCCGACTCAAAAAAAAAAAGTTCCTCAGAGGCCACTCCAGGCATCGAGGCACATAGACAGAAAGAAGACGGTTCCATGGGGGTAGCAATCCCCTTCACGCACCACCGACCTGCTATGGAAAGGTAGAAATCCTTGAAGTCCTTGATCTCCCTGGAGCCCTCACAGGCTGCGAGACACTCGTAAAAGGCTTTGAAGAAGTCGGGAAGGGCCAGTTCCATGTCTGTGACGGATGTTCTCCAGTTCTCACCATTGTAAGCCCGCACTGCTCGGATGAACAGGCTCTGAAAAGCAAGGAAAAGTCAGTGAAGCTTGTTTCTGGGCAAGAAGGGAGACAGTTGTGTCCATTCTCCAAAAGCAGTCAAGATCATCACCGAGTTCTGTTCTCGTTAGTTCTGAAAAAGCCACACTGACCCTAAATTAAACATGAAGCTGGCCAGGTGTGATGGCTCATGTCAATAATCCCAGCACTTTGGGAAGATCGTATGAGCCCTTTGGGAGGGGTTTGAGACCAGCCTAGGCAACATAGTGAGACCTTGTCTCTACAAAAAAAAAAAAAAAAAATTAGCTTGGCATGGTGGCGCATGCCTATAGTCCCAGCTATTCAGGAGGCTGAAGCAGAAGGATCACCTGAGCCCAGAAGTTGAGGTTGTGGTGAGCCATGATCATGCCACTGCACTCCAGCCTGGGTGACAGACCGAGACCCTGACTCAAAAAATAACAAAGAAATAAAAAGTAAATAAACATGAAGCCAATCAGTGACTTACTTCATATCTAGATTTTTCTACCATGTTTACAATGAGTACACTCCTTTTTTTTAATGTGCATTTTTGAAATCTATTATTAGGCATATAAACATTTAGACATGCTATGTCCCCTTAATAAATTGACCCCTTCATCGTTATAAAATGATACTTTTTATCCCTAGTTACACTTTTTTTTTGCTCTGAGATCTACTTTCTTTGATATCAATCATAGCCACTACACCTTACTTTTGATTAGCGTTAGGATGGTATATTTTTTTCCATTATTTTATTTTCAACCTTATTTGTGTCTTTATATCTAAAATAGGCTTATTTTTCACATTTTAAAAATTTCAATAGCTTTAGGAAGTACAAATAGTTTCTGGTTACATGGATGCATTGTATAGGGGCAAAGAATTCTTGTCTGGCTTGAAGTGTACACACTACTCCCACCTGTACACACTGTGATATTTCATTCTTCCACTCCTTCCCACTCTCCCCCTTCTGAGATTCTAATGTCTACAATGGGTACACGTCTTATTTAATTTAATTAAAAAGTAGCAAGTGGTTGATAATAAAATCAAATTAGAATCAAGGAAAAGGCCGGGCACAGTGGCTCATGCGTATAATCCCCAGGTTCGAGAACAGCATGGACAACTTGGCAAGACCTCATCTCTACAGTAAAAAAAAAAAAAAAAAATTAACCAGGCATGGTGGCACGTGCCTGTAATTCCAGCTACTTGGAAGGCTGAGGCAAAAGGATCGCCTGAGCACAGCAGGTCAAGGCTACGGTGGCCAGGAGCATGCCACTGCCCTCTAGCCTGGGTGACAGAATGAGACTCCAACTAAAAAAAAAAGAAAGAATCAAGGAAAAGAAGAAAACTACAGTGACAAAAATCAGATCAGCAGCTGCCAGGAGTCAAGGGTTAGGGCAAAAGCTTAGCTGCAAAGGGACAAAGGGAACTTTCCGGGAGTGGTTAAAAAAAATTTTTTTTTTTTGAGTCAGAGTCTCTCTGTAATGCAGGCTGGAGTACAGTGGCATGATCATGGCTCACTGCAGCCTCAACCTTCTGGGCTCAGGTGATCCTTCTGCTTCAGCCTCTCAAATAGCTGGGCCTACAGCTACAGGACCAATTAATTTTTTAATTTTTTTTTTTGTACAGACAAGGTCGCACTATATTGCCTAGGCTATCTCCAACTCCTGGGCTCAAGCATTCCTCCTACCTCAGCCTCCCAGAGTGCTGGGATTATAGGCGTGAGCTACAGCACCCAGTCTGATGAAAATACTCTAAATCATGACTGTGGTGGCAGTTACATGACTGTGTATAGTTGTCAGAACTCAGTAAATTGTAAACGTAAAAGTTGGTAAATAAATTGTAAATAATACCTCAATAAAGCTGATTTTTAAAATTGTATCAAGGAGAAGTCTGGCACCCCATTCCCTCCCGCCAATGCAGCATACAATAGGAGTGCCATGTCTCCACGTGAGTTACTGGGAAGGGCAACCATGTGCCAGGCAATGGAAGCAGCAAGGACTCTCTGCTCATTGTTGACTGGACCAATTAAAAAGAAATCATGGCTGGGCTCGGTGGCTCGGCCTGTAATCCCGCGCCTTTGGGAGACTGAGGTGAGTGGATTGCCTGAGCCCGTGGGTTCGAGACCCGCCTGGGCAACTTGGTGAGACCTCATCTCTACAATAAATAAAAAATTAGCCAGGCATTCTGGCAACTTGGAAGGCTGAGGTGGAAGGATCGCCAGAGCCCAGCAGGTCGAGGCTGCGGTGGCCGGGAGCGGCCACTGCACTCCAGTCTGGGTGACAGAGTGAGACTCCAACTCAAAAAAAAAAAAAGAAATCATTATGGACTTTGGTAAAGTCTCAGGATATAGAATCGGCACACAAAAGGCAGTTACATTTCTATACACCAACAACAAGCAGGCTGAAAACCAAATAAAAAATATAATTCCATTCACAATAACCACACACACACAAAAAGAAAGAGATACCCTGGCATCCACCTAACCAGAGAAGTGAAAGACCTTTACAACAAGAAATACAAAATGCTGTCCAGAGAAATCAAGGATGACCAAACAAATAGAAAAAACATCCCATGCTCATGGATTGGAAGAACCAATATTGTCAAAACATCCATCCTACCCAAGGCAATCTACAGATTCCATGCAATCCCTATCAAATTGCCAACATCATTTTTCACAGAGCTAGAAAAGACAATACAGAATTTTATATGGAAGCAAAAAAGAGCACAAATAGCCAAAGCAACCTCAACAAAAAGAACAAAGCTGGAGGTATCACTTATCTAGACTTAAAACGTTATTACAAGGCTACAGTAACCAAGACAGTATGGTGTTGGTACAAGAATAGGCACATAGACTAAAGGAGTAAGACAGAGAATCAGGAAATAAAAACGCAATCCCTCAACCAACTCATCTTCAACAAAGCCATCATTAACAAACAATGAGGAAAAGAACCCATATTTGGCAACTGGTGCTGGGAAAATTGACTAGCCACGTGCAGATATACCTATCACCATATACAAAAGTTAACTCAAGGCCGAGCACAGTGGCTCATGCCTATAATCCCAGCACTTTGGGAGGCCTAGGTGAGAGGATTGCCCGAGCCCACGGGTTCGAAACCAGCCTGGGCAACTTGGTGAGACCGCATCTCTACAATAAATTTCAAAATTAGCCAGGCGTGGTGGTGCATGCTTGTAGTTCCAGCTACTTGGAAGGCTGAAGAGGAAGGATCACCTGAGTCCAGCAGGTCGAGGCTGCAATGGCCATGAGCGTGCCACTGCACTCCAGCCTGGGCAACAGAGTGAAACTCCAACTCAAAAAAAAAAAGCTAGCTCAAAATGGATCAAGGACTTAAATGAAAAACCTCAAACTATAAGAATCTTAGAAGGAACTGTATGGAACACCCTTCTGGACATTGAAGTGGGCAAGAAATTCATGGCCAAGTCCTTAAAAGCAAATGCGACCAAAGCTAAGATAAACAGGTGGGGCCTTATCAAACTGAAAAGTGTTTGCACAGCAAAAGAAAACATCGAGAGAGAGAAGAGACAACCCATGGAATGGGAAAAAGTATTTGCAAGCTATGCATCTGACAAAGGCCTGACATTCAGGATTACAAGGAACTCAAATAAATTGACTATCAAGCTGGGCTCGGTGGCTCAGCCTGTAATCCTGCGCCTTTGGGAGGCTGAGGTGAGTGGATTGCCTGAGCCCGTGGGTTCGAGACCCGCCTGGGCAGCGAGACCTCATCTCTATAATAAATCAAAAAATCAGCCGGGCGTGGTAGCACATGCCTGTAATTCTGGCTACTCGGAAGGCTGAGGCGGAAGGATCGCCAGAGCCCAGCAGGCGAGGCTGCGGTGGCCGGGAGCGGCCAGCCTGGGCAACAGAGTGAGACTCCAACTCAAAAAAAAAACAAAAAAACAAAACATAAATTGACTATCGGGGGAGAGAAGGCCAGCTAGAAGCCCAAACTTCACCTGCATGCATTCTACTTATGTAATAAATCCCCACTTGCACCCCACAACTCTAGAACTTAAAAAAAACATTTTTTTTTTAATCACTAGGACTGAGGAGGCAGCTTGATCTCCAAGAAATAAGTAGAGACCCTGGATATACGTGAAAACCTGCTAACTTGGATAGCCCAGAGCAGGCCTTAAATAAGCCCCAGAACTCTCCACTTGGGAGTTCCTTTCCAGCTGCCTCCTGAATGGGAGTATCTGAGGGCCACCCCTTGAACTACAAATTTTCAACAACGTTAAGGCCCCAGGTAAAGAGAGTGAACTGCTTTAAACCTTCTAGGCAAGCAGCATCTTCTGAAATAAGACAGGCAAAGGCTGGGCTCGGTGGCTCAATCTGTCATCCCAGCACTTTGGGAGGCCGAGGCAAGTGAATTGCCTGAGTCTGTGGGTTCGAGACCAGTCCGGCAACTTGGCAAGACCTCATCTCTACAATATATTGAAAAATTAGCTGGGCATGCTAGCACACGCCTATAGTTCTGGCTACTTGGAAGGCTGAGGTGGAAGGATCACCGGAGCCCAGCAGGTCAATGCTGGGGTGGCGGTGAGTGTATCATTGCACTCCAGCCTGGGCAACAGAGTGACACTCCAACTCAAAAAAAAAAAAACAGGCAGAGAACTGAAGGGCACAGGGTGGCAGCAAGAGGGAAGCCAGGCAGAGAGAGGACAGAGCCTGTAGCTGGGCGTAGTGGCTCATGCCTGTAATCCCAGCACTTTAGGAGGCCAGGGCAGGCAGATTGCTTGAGCTTCATTAGTTCAAAACCAGCCTGGGTGACAGAGCAAGACTCTATCTCTAAAAAAAAAAAAAATTATTTTTTAGCTGGAGTCTCACTCTGTTTCCCAGGCTTAGAGGGCAGTGGCACGCTCAAGGCCACCACAGTCTCGATCTGCTGGGCTCAGCTTATCCTTCTGCCTCAGTTTTCCAAGTAGCTGGAACTACAGGCATGCACTACCATGCTCAGCTATTTGAACCTGCGGGTTCAGCCAATCCTTTCACCTCCACCTCCCAAAAGTGCTGGGATTATAAGCATGAGCTACTGAGCTTGGCCAAAATTTTTTTGTTTTAATTTAACAAATATATGTATAGCTCCTACTTTCATCAAAACTGGAAATTTATATTTCTTTGTTTATATTTATTTTATTTTATTTACTTTTTTTTTTGGAGTTGGAGTCTCACTCCATCGCCTGGGCTGGAGTGCAGCAGCACACTTGTGGTCACTCCAGCTTCCACCTGCTGAGCTCCTGCGATCCTTCTGCCTCAGCCTTCTAAGTAGCAGGAACTACATGCGCGCACTACCACACCCAGCTAATTTTTTATTTATTGTAGAGACGAGGTCTCACCAAGTTGCCCGGGCTGGTCTCGAACCCGTGGGGTCAGGTAATCCACTCGCTTCGGCCTCTCAAAGTGCTGGGATTAGGCTGAGCCACTAAGCCTGGCCTATTTTATTTTTAAGAGACAGAATCACCCAGGCTGGAGTGCAGTGGCACAATCATAGCTCACTGCAGTCTCGAATTCCTGGGCTCAAGCAAATCCGCTTGTCTCAAACTATAGGTATATGCCACCACGCACAGCTAATTAAAAAAAATTTTTTTTTGTAGAGACAGGGTCTTGTTTTGTTGGCTAGGCTGATCTTCCTGAACTCCTGGCCTCAAGCAATCCTTCCACCTAAGCCTCCCAAAGTGCTGGGATTACAGGCATGAGCCACTGAGCCTAGCAGAGGAGAAACTTTTAAAACGCTCATGGAACATAAAATGTCATTGTTAAATGGATCAACTTTGTACTAAAATGTCAATCATTTCCACTGTCGTAATATTACTCAAATGTCACCAAAAATCACTAAAGGTCCTTAGATGTCAGTAGCTGCTTATGGAGATGCACTTCTTTTTTTTTTTTTTTTGAGTTGGAGTCTCACTCTGTCGCCCAGACTGGAGTGCAAGTGGCCAGCTGCTCCCGGCCACCGCAGCCTCGACCTGCTGGGCTCCAGTGATCCTTCCGCCTCAGCCTTCCGAGTAGCTGGAATTACAGGTGTGCGCTACCACGCCTGGCTGATTTTTTGATTTACTGTAGAGATGAGGTCTCGCCAATTTGCCCAGGCGGGTCTCGAACCCGCGGGCTCAGGCAATCCGCTCACCTCGGCCTCCCAAAGTGCTGGGATTACAGGCTGCGTCACCGAGCCCGGCCGGAGATACACTTCTTTACCAGTCCACGTTGTGACTAACGGCTGTGTAAAAATCCAAATCTACCTCATACGATTTGGTTTCCAAGTCTTTAATGTAGTCCTCGGCACCAGGCAGGCTCTTGTAATACGCCATGTTTCTCTTCATCATTTCGTCATCGGGATGCTTCAGTAGAAAGGTGTGGGCAGCTGCAATGGCTTTCGGGAGATTATTTGCCTAAGGACAAAGAAGAAAAATAAAAGCTACACAATGGACGCTGAGCAGTGATTTTTGCACAGCAAGAATGTCTGTTCAGCCCTTCGGTCACTTTGTGTTGCCAGATAATGTTTCCAACTAAAGGTTCAGTGATTTCCCGAGCCCATCAAAACCAGACCAGTCACTCTGGACAAGTGTTTATTCCCTGACGGATAGCCTCAGTGTGCCTTTCTTCCCTCTGTCTGTGAGCGAGGAGGCTGGCCTCTGTGGACGACAACAGACTCCCTTGATCTCTGTCTTCTGAGGGGGTTCACCAGTGAGAAGTCCAAGTAGAAGAAAGAAGGAAGAGAAGAGAAAAAGGTTGGGTTACTGTAAGTCCCCTACATATGAACGAGTTCCGTTCCAAGAGTGTGTCCAATTTATTCGGATGTCCAACAGTTAGCCTAGGAACCGACTAACACAGTTGGCTGTACAGCACTGTATAGTCATAGGTTTATAATACTTTTAACACAAATAATACATAAAAAACAAATATACAGTATTGTACAGTAAGTACACAAAAGCACAACTACTTGTAGAGGATGCTCATACATGAACATATACCAGACACACGAAAAAACTTACATGACTGGACATGTGAACATAGGTTCGCATCTTTGCAAGTTCATAACTTGAAGGTTCATATGTAGGGGACTTACTGTATTTCATCTCCTGGTGCCCTCTCTGCACAGTCACCTGGGGCTGCTATGTCCCTTAACTGAAGCTCACAGCTCCTCTCAAGGTGGCCCCCTCTGTATAGTCTCCCTCCTTCAAGGTTCCAATAATTGCTCTCTCCTTGGCCCCTTTTGGTGCAGTGGTAGTCATACCCCATGTTACTATCTCCAGGGTACTGCTCTGTCTTTTGTGGGTTCACTACACGTTGTGTACACCATTGTAAATAACCATCTTCTTAAACTTTCCTCAAATTACCCAATAGGACTGTATGTACCACATCTTTTCTGCCGGGACTTTGACAAATATATTAATGTTTCCCCAGATCTTTCACAGAGCCGTCTGCTTACGTTCTCGTCGACCTCTACAGCTACCTCCTCACTCACTCATCCATTCACGCAGCCAACGTTTGTTGCGTGCTCCCCATATGCAGATGCTGTTCCTAGAATGTGGGTCTCTTACAATAAACGAAAAAAGAAAAAAAAATCCCTGCCTTCACAAACCGTGCATTCCGTTAAGTTCTCCCTGTCTCCCTGCCTCAATTAAGAGCCTCTCTTTCTTTCCTTTTCTTTTTTATTTATTTATTTATTTTTTTTAGTTTGGGGTCTAACTTTGTCACCCAGGCTGGAGGGCAGTAGCACGATCACAGTCACTGCAGCCTCAGTCTTGTGGGCTCAGATGATCCTGTCACCTCAGACACCCGAGTAGCTGGAGCTATAAGCCTGCACTACCACGCCTAGCTAATTTTTTGATTTTTGTAGAGAAAATGTCTTGCTATATTGCACAGAATGGTTGCAAACTCCTGGGCTCAAGCAATCCTCCTGCCTCGGCCTCCCAAAGTGCTGGGATTCCAGGCGTGAGCCACCACCACCTGGCCTAAGAGCCTCTCTTTGTCTTTACCCCTGGGTTCTATCTTCCTGTGTTTTACACCTCCCTGTAATCTTGGCTAATATCTCTCCCCCATCACACTAGGATCCTTGGAGGGCCCAGCCATGTGTCATTCATGTCTGCATTCCTGGTGCCTGGCATAGTCCTTGGGACAAGGCAGGGCACAACAAGTATTTGTGATTTGAAATAATGAAGCCGGGCTTGGTGGCTCAGCCTGTAATCCCGCGCCTTTGGGAGGCTGAGGTGAGTGGATTGCCTGAGCCCGAGGGTTCGAGACCCACCTGGGCAACTTGGTAAGACCTCATCTCTACAATAAATCAAAAAATCAGCTGGGCATGGTAGCGTGCGCCTGTAGTTCCGACTGCTTGGAAGGCTGAGGCGGAAGGATCGCCGGAGCCCGGCAGGTCGAGGCTGCGGTGGCCGGGAGCAGCCACTGCCCTCCAGTCTGGGCAACAGAGTGAGACTCCAACTCAAAAAAAAAAAAAAAAAAAAAAAGAATGACATTATGATCACTTAACATTTTTACAAAATTAATTCATATTTTCCTCTCTTTTCCCCTCTGTCTTCTCTCTAATGATGTGGTGGTCAGCTGATTCTGAGTTTCACTGCCTCAGGGGAGGCCGGGTTCTGGTCAGAACCAGCAATAACTCATCGCACAAAAACCAAAGAGAGATTATTTCTATAGTTCATTACTAAAGAAGTTTCTCTGAACATGTAGAGGGGAGAAAAAAAAAGACAGCCTGTGCTCATGAAAGAACTTGGCAGGTTTGAGAAGGGTGCTGACTGGCCTGAAAGAAGAGGGAAAAAGAGGGAATCCCCCAGGCTAGAAAATAGTTTCCTTGGGATTGGCAGAATCAGCGGGTCTTGCACCAGTGGACCATGCCCAAGAGGGCAGGAGTCCGCAGGAAGAACATCTTTGTTGTGGGTTTCAGAGGGAGGCAGAGGCCTCCCAGCAAGCCCACATGACCCACTACCAGAGGGCCCCCCATGTTGATGAAATCTTGGCACAGCCTGGCAGGGGGAAGGGTAAGTACCTGTGCATGTGAGCAGAGACTCCTTCAGCCAATCCAGAGGGATGCCTGGAGTCAGGAATTAGGGAATTCGATTTAGGGAGAGAAAATAAAGGGATACTAGATAGACCCTGGGTTCTGAGAATCATAGGGTATCACGTATCTGTCCAAATCACCCCAGAATGGGAGCCAAGTCCTTTGGAGACAATGGCAGTAGCCACATGGGAGAAGCTGTGTGTGGTGAGGAGGACAAACTCTCAGAAGTCAATGCTGACATTTTTGGGAATGCCAGTAAGTGGTCCAGAACAGGACTGACTTTGAAAGAGTCCTTCAGAAAGTTTCACACCCCTGCAGCAGGGATGGGGTATGAATGCAGCCTTTCTAAGAATTTTCCAGTGAAAACAGAGTCTCTCATTCTCAGAAGAGTACTTAGAAAGAGGGACACGAACTGGGATTTTTTTTTGAGTTGGAGTCTCACTCCATCACCCAGGCTGGAGTGTGGTGGCACACTCACAGCCACCGCAGCCTTGACCGACTGGGCTCCAGCAATCCTTCTGCCTCAGCCTTCCAAGTAGCCAGAACTATAGGTGCACACTACCATGCCTGGCTAATTTTTGAATTTATTGTAGAGACGAGGTCTCGCCAAGTTGCCCGGACTAGTCTCAAACCCCTGAGCTCAGGCAATCCTCTTGCCTTGGCCTCCCAAAGTGCTGGGATTATAGGCTTGAGCCACTGAACCGGGTCTCGGAGTGGGATTTTTTTTTTTTTTTTTTTGAGTTGGATTCTCACTCTGCCACCCAAGCAGAAGTGCAGTGGCACATTCATGGCTATTGCAGCCTCGATGTCCTAGGCTCAGGCGATCCCTCTACCTCAGCCTTCCAAGTAACTGGGATTACAGGTGTACACCACCATGACTGGCTAATTTTTTGTAGAGACAAGGTCTCGCTGTGTTGCCCAGGCCAGAGTGGGATTTTTAAGGTGTCCAACTTAGGATGTGAGTTTTACAAAATGGAACTGAAGGAAACAAGGACATAAGCTTGACAAGGTCCTTGTGTTTCTGGCCTGGCTCCAACAAGAGCTTGGCCAGTGTTTTCTTCTCTCGATGTTTGGCCCTGGGAATGTTGATTTAGTAGAATTCAGGTGGTGTGACCTCTAGTCTGCGTAGACTGGATGTAGCCTGCTTCAATAATAACTTTACTCAGAACTTCAAAGAACACAGATGTTAATGGTTTTGCTTAGACTCAAAAAACAAAGATGTTAGTGCTACAGTAAGCTTGCCAAGAAAGTCACAGACATTAACCTTTTTCCCAGCTGATGCTAGCATTAAGATAGTTCTTGTTTATGTAGTTTTGCCCTATATAAAAAACATGCTGTGAGAATAAACTTGCTCTCACCTTCTGAAGCGAGAGACCTCCCAATCCTGCTTTGTCTTTCTTTTCTCACTGCCTCCACCCACCTCAGGCCCTGCTAAACCTCCCTCCGCATGGAACCTCTCCCTGAAGAGGAGTGACTCGATCTACTTCAATTCGGGCTCTGAAGCTAACATGGAGACGCATCTTGGCAGCTCAACCACTGACGGACCCCAGGCAGGTTTTGGAGAAGGCAAGGGCAGGGGGAGTACCCACCCTGCCATGGGTTCCTGAGAGACAGCTACCTGCATGAAACTCCCTAAATCAGCCCTGAAGTGGTGGTAAGCTCTGTGTTTCTAGGCAATCAGAATCCGTATCCAGCCAGCTCTGTCCAGTTCAGAATTCAGCACTCATTAACAAATTTTGGTTTTTGGTGGGAGGCAGGGTCTCACCCTGTCACCCAGGCTGCAGTGGCACGATCACAGCTCACCTCAGCCTTGCCTCCTGGGTTCAGGGCATCTTTCCGCCTCAGCCTCCTGAGTAGCTGGGAGGATAGGTACACACCACCACGCCCAGCTAATTTGTTTATTATTTAATTGTTTGTTTGTTTGTTTGAGTCAGAGTCTCACTCCGTCACCCAGGCTGGAGTGCTGTGGCAAGAACATGGTGATACCTAGCTCTCAAGGAGGCCAAGGAGGGAGGATCATTTGAGCCTAGGAGGTCGAGACCAGCCTGGGCAACATGCGGAGACCTCGTCTCTACAAAAATAGAAAAATTAGCTGGGTGTGGTGGCGTGCGCCTGTGGTTCCAGCGACTTGGAAGACTGAGGCGGAAGGATCGCCTGAGTCCAGCCGGTCAAGGCTGCAGTGGCCGTGAGCGTGCCACGGCACTCCAGCCTGGGCGACAGAGTGAGACTCCAACTCAAAAAAAAAAAAAAAAAATTAGGGGGGTAATGGTGCTCTCCTATAGGTACCCAGGAGGCTGAAGCGGAAGGATGGCCTGAGCCCGAAGGATCACCTGAGCCCACAAGGTCCAGGATGCGGTGAGCTGTGATTGTGCCTCTGTCCTCCAGCCTTGTTGAAAGTGAGATTCTCACTCAAAAATAAGTAAAATACCATAAATGAAGCCCATCAGAGGGGAAGAAGGGTGGAAAGCTACAAACTAGCTGGAGACACAATTGGTGGGCTAATAATGGATGGAGTCTTTCCAGAAAAAAAAAGGAACATGGTTACCACAGCCTTGACCTGCTGGGCTCAGGTGATCCTTCCACCTCAGCCTTCCAAGTAACTGGAACTACAGGTACGTGTCACCACACCTGGTTTTTATTATCATCATCATCATCATCATCATTATTATTATTATTATTATTGTAGAGACGAGGTCTTCCCATGTTGCCCAGACTGGTCTCGTACTCCTGGGCTCCAGCAATCCTCTAGCCTCGACCTCCCAAAGTGCTACGATTACAGGTGTGAGCCACCACGCCCGGCCTCATTAAGGGATTTGATAAAGTGCTTGGCCTAGGCAAAGGACAAGCATTTCGTGGAAGACGGCAGCCATGGACAGAACCCAAAGAAAGCTAATGATGTGAACCTACCATCAGCTGGTGACATGACACCTATGGTGAGGTTGAGGCCTACACACCTGTAGCATGGCCCTTTTCTACAAGATCACACATCCAAGCCTCCTCGTCTCACTCTGACAGTTGAAACCACCATTTCTATTTTCGTGTTCAACTCAGATATTTCTCCTTCATCGCTGGAACAGAGACTGTGAGTCAGAACAGCACAGTCACATTTACCCAAGTCCTGCTACAACAGGCAGCACCATCTCACTCCTGCATCAGCCCCCACCCTTCAGGTGCCAGGTCAAATGTACATGCCTGTCACCAATCATTTTCTCCCCATCCATAGAGACTTTGAAATATAAACATCAGTGGGACGTGGTGGCTCACACTTGTCATCCTAGCACTTTGGGAGGCAGAGGCGAGGACTGCCTGAGCCCAGCGGTTCGAGACCAGTCTAAGCAACTCGGTGAGACCTCATCTCTACAATAAATTTATAAAAATTAGCCAGGCATGGTGGTGTGCCTGTAGTTCCGGCTACTTGGAAGGCTGAAGCAGAAGGATCGCCTGAATCCAGCAGGTCGATGTTGGGGTGGCTGTGAGCATGCCATGGCACTCCAACCTGGGCAATGGAGTAGGACTCCAACTCAATCAATCAATCAATCAATCAATCAATAAAAGATTTTAAAAATAGAAGCTACAATCATCCTAACCCTTTTTTTTTTTTTTGAGTTGGAATCTCACTCTATCACCCAGACTGGAGTGCAGTGGCACACTCCTGACTATCATAGCCTCGACCTGCTGGGCTCAGGCAATCCACTCACCTCGGCCTCCCAAAGCGCCGGGATTACAGGTTGAGCCACTGAGCCCGGCCCATCCTAACTTCTTGAGTCTGCCATGATGAAGAAGAAAGCCCATACCTCGTGATAACATTGGGTAAACTGCTCTCTCCCTCCTCCCTATGTCACTTGTTCCAATTCAGCTGCAATCATAGGAATCGGAGTTTCTCGTATTCTCCAGGTTAAAAATAAAATGTTTCCCTCTTATTATGTGACTTAAATTTGGTTCAGACTGTATTTGCCAAAAGCTATACAAAAAAGAATTAAACAAGTCATTTATAGCTTAAAAAACGGTGCTTATATGAGCCAACCCTTTTTTTTTTTTTTTTTGAGTTGGAGTCTCACTCTATCTCCCAGACTGGAGTGCAGTGGCCGCTCCCGGCCACCGCAGCCTCAACCTGCCGGGCTCCAGCGATCCTTTCCGCCTCAGCCTTCCAAGTAGTTGGAACTACAGGCATGCGCTACCACACCCGGCTAAACCAACACTTATTTTAAATGTTCTGGAATTTTATTAACTCTCATCCCCTGGTTTCATTTAAAAACTGTTCTGTTTTGTTTTTGTAATTGCCAGGACAAACACTCACAAAACTGATACTTTATATAAAACTGTAACTAAGCATAGAAATAACCCAGCTTTTCTGTTAGAGAGGTGCTTTGTGTTGTTCTATTGCTTAGATGAATGCAGCATACACGTGGCTCCATCTCAGCAGAAGTATGAAAAACAGATTTTGCAGCCAAAGACTCAAAACAAAATTACACACACACACACACACACACACACACACACACACACACACACTCTTCTACCTCAAGAACTCAAGAGTCTGGGGTAGACCATGAATCTATTTTGTAGTCTTTAAAATAAACGCAGTGTGTTCCTTTTAAAAATCTTTTCAACCAGAGAAAGAAGCAGAAACTGGACTTTGAGAGACCTCTTTGCCAAACTCTGTGAAGACTCACTCAGAGTCTCTTTGTCCAGTAACAAGGAATTCAACCCATTCTGAAAACTTGTGGGTCCCCAGAGTAAGGACTCCTAGGATAGAAGATTGCAATTTGTGGCTATTTTTAGCCAGCCATACAGAGGATTTAAGCAGCCATAAAAAGGAGGCAGTGAACTGTGTTAATTCTAGATGAAAGAGAGAGGCAGCGGAGAGGACCAACCCTGATGACTCAGTGAGCACAAGTTTCCTCTAAGCAGGGATGAGTCCTCCAGAGACCCTGCCCTGCCCTGCGGTGGCCTCATTCCTCCTCTTTAAAAGGGACTAAGCCGGGCTTGGTGGCTCAGCCTATAATCCTGCGCCTTTGGGAGGCTGAGGTGAGTGGATTGCCTGAGCCCGTGGGTTCGAGACCCGCCTGGGCAGCAAGACCTCATCTCTACAATAAATCAAAAAAATCAGCCGGGCGTGGTAGCGCATGTCTGTAATTCCAGCTACTTAGAAGGCTGAGGCGGAAGGATCGCCGGAGCCCAGCAGGTAGAGGCTGCGGTGGCCGGAAGCGGCCACTGCACTCCAGTCTGGGTGACAGAGTGAGACTCCAACTCAAAAAAAAATAAAAAAATAAAAGGGACTAGTTAGCTAGTTATAAATTTAAAATGCAAGGTGCAAAAGTTAAAATAAAATAGAGAGAACTGGCTCCTCAAGTGTTCTGCAAGTCGCCACTGACTTGAGAAAAAAGGCGATCTTCATGGTATATACAGAATTAGCAGGTAACATTTACCAGGCATTTTGTGGGGTGCCAGGTACTGTACTGCGTTCTATGTATGTATTCTCGGCCTTAGACCCTTCAAGAAAGGTATTTTCAGCTCTACTGAAGGATGAAGGAGGGGCAGGATTTGGAGGTGACCTTTGGCAGCGCCAGGTCAGTGACTCACGCCTGTAATCCCAGCACTGCGGGAGACCGAGGTGGGAGGATCGCCTGAGCCCAGAAGTTCGAGACCAGCCTAGACAACATATCGCGACTACGTCTCTACAAAAAAACCAGAAAGTTAGCCTGGCGTAGTAGCTAGTGCCTGTAGTTCCAGCTGCTCTGGAGGGTGAGGCGGAAAAATCGCCTGAGCCCAGGAGGGCGAGGCTGCGGGTGGGCGGTGATTGTGCCACGGCATTCCAGTCTGGGCGACAGAGTGAGACCCCGAGTCCAAAAGGGGGGGGGGCGGGGAGCGGTGGACCGCTGCCCAAGACGGAGGGGCGGGGCCCGGGCGAAGGGGCGGGGCGGGGCGGACCCTGGTCCCGGGGAGGGGGGGGCCTGGGCGGGGCCGGCCGCGGGCCGGGGCGGGGCGGACTTGCCTTGAAGTAGGCGAACTGCAGGAACTTGTAGGGCTCGCGGCGCTGGAAGTCGGCCAGCACCTCGCGGCTGGGCTGGGACTGGCGGAAGGCCGGCAGGCCCTGCTTGCAGCGCTTGAGGCACTGCGCGCGGCGCAGCAGGCCCCCGAAGAGGCGCAGCTCGGGGTGGGCGGCGAAGCGCGCGGCGGGCTCGGGCAGGGGCGCCGCGCTGCAGTTGCGGTGGCAGAAGGCCTCGCTGTCGCGCAGCAGGCGGTGCAGCCGCAGGCTGATCTCCAGGTAGCCCACGCTCTCGGCCCCGCGCTCGCCGCTGTACTGGTCCAGCGCGTGCCGGTAGGCCGACTCCAGCGGCATCAGCTCGTCCCGCGGGAAGCTGCGGAAGCTGTAGCGCTCGTACTGCGCGCGCCCGGAGCGCAGCGCGCAGCCGGCGCACAGCAGCGCCAGCAGCGCCGCGGCCGCCCGGCGCCCCGGCCCCATCGCGCCCGGCCGAGGGAAGGGAAAGGGAAAGGGGGGAAAACCCCGGGGCGAGGCGGAGAGGAGGAGCGCGACGCGGCGGGCGGGAGGCTTTGGGAGGCGGGGACGCCAGCCTCCGGCCCGCCCCGTCCGGCCGCTCCTCCCCACCGGGCCGGGGGATCCGGGCGCCCGCTGCCGGCGCGGAAGGGGTCCCCAGGGGAGGGCGCGGCCCGCTCGCCCCTGCGCGCGCGCGGGTGCCGCGGCTCTGCTCTGCGTTCGCTCGGAGACGGAGCTGCCAGCCGGACGCGGCCCGAAGGCATCGGAGGGGAGCGCGGCTTAAACTTGACCAGCATCTGCGGGATCTGTGACGGCGCAGGTTGCTGGGCGGCGCCCCCCGAGTTTCTGGTCCAGCAAGTCTGGGGTGGGGGTCCGAGGATTTGCGTTTTTGTCCGGCACCCTGGCGAGGCGGATGCTGAGGGCCCGCGGACTGCACTTGGAATGGCACTGCCTTCGATGTTAGGGCGAGAGAAAGGCAATGTACAAAAGTAGGAAGGACGTCCGCGGCACTCGGTAGGCTAGCCAGCTAGCCAGACTGAAGACGTGCACACTTTAGGAATCTGTAACTCCATTATTCAGAATATACTCGAGAAACGTGTGGGTACCAAAAACTATGGATGCAATGTTAAGGGCAGCACTTTTTAAAAAAAATCTTCAAACTTTTTATTTTGAGATCATTTACGGGACGATTGCAAACTCTATTCCCCTCGCTGAGATTCACAGATTGCTAACATTCGACCACATTCGTTTTCTCTCTTTATATTTATCCTTATGTCTTTTTTTTTTTTTTTTTTGAGTCAGAGTCTCACTCTGTTGCCTAGGCTGGAGGGCAGTGGCACGCTCACGATCACCACAGCCTGCTGGGCTCAGGTGGTCCTTACGCCCCAGCTTTCCAAACAGCTGGAACTACAGGCATGTGCCACCACGCCTGGCTAATTTTTTGATTGATTGTAGAGATGAGGTCTTGGTAAGTTGCCCAGGTTGGTCTTGACCCATGGGCTCAGACAATCCTCGCACCTCGGCCTCCCAAAGTGCTGGGATTATAGGCGTGAACCACCGTGCCTGGCCCTTATGTCTTTTTTAAATCATTTAAGAGGTTGCATCATCATGCCCACTTGTCCCTTAGTCTTTCAAGATGTTGTTGTGTCTTAAGAATGAAACTACAATGATCAAGTTCAGGGAATTTGACAGGAATAGAAGACTTTAATCTATGTTCCCTGTCCCAGTTTTGTCAACTGTCCCCAAAACAGCTTTTATTCCCTTTTATACCCTGCAGCCCAGGCTCTCATACAATCCAGAAATTGCACTTCTTGATATTTATCCAAATAAGCTAAAATGTATACACACACCTGCAAATGGATGTTTACTTTACTTAACCATTGCCATAACTTGGAAGCAGTAACCAAGACATCCTTCAGTAGGTAAATGAATACGTAAACTGTCTATATCAAGACAATGGGATTTTATTCCACACTAAAAAGAAATGAGCTATCAAGTCATGAAGAGACATGGAGAAACCTGAAATTACTAAGTTGAAGAAGCCAATCTAAAAAGGCTACATATATGTGAAATGAGCTAAATCAGTTAATAAAATCAAATTGCTAGCAAAATAATATTAACCAGCTTACTCCATTTTGTTTAAAACTTTCATCTTAGTTATCTGCCGGACCTAAGAATCAATGCCTACCTGTGATTACAGTAACGTTTCCATGACCACAGACCCTCAGCTTTGTCTCCATTGGGCAGGTCGTGCTGACCGTTTCCTGCTGTTACAAAACTCCTTAGCCATAAGTTCCATGTAATTGTATGCTTTGTTAACTGAAATCAAATGTTACGCTTTGCAAAACCCCATTGTTACATTTTCATATTTTGTTCTTAAATTCTATTTGTAACCTAACCAAGGTAACTCCATTGTGTAATAATTCTTCTTCCTTGTCTCTATGTAACTACCTTAAACTATATCTTAATGGCAGAACTCCAGGGACTTTCTGGACACTGGCTATACCTAGGACATAAAATTAATCAAAGGTCCCTAACAATCAAAAGTTCCCATTTTGGTTGCCAAGTTGTTAGTTAATAGTTGCTATGGTCACTAAGTTACTACGTAGCCAATACTGCAAATTTTACCTATAAAAGCTTGTCACAAACTGCACCAATTTGTCAAGAGTTTTTCCTGGCGTTGGCCTGCTCTTGACCCACGTGTTAATAAAAAAAAACTCATAATTAATTAAACTCAGCTTGCTGGAGTGACTTCTCACTTACTTGGTCATAACACATGCTGTATGAGTCCAACTATATGACATTCTGGAAAAGGCCAAACTATGGAGACAGTGAAAGGAGACAAGGGTTGGGGGGGCAGTTATAAGAAGGGAAGAATAAGTAGGTGGAGCACAGAGGATTTTTGGAGCAGTAAAACTACCCTGTATGATACTGTATTGGTGGATCGTGTCATATGTTTGTTGGAAGCCATAACGGGTGCAACACTAAGAGTGAGCCCTAATGAGAACTGTACACTTTGTGTGCTAATGAGGTGTCAATGTAGGTTCACCATTTATAACAAATGGACTGCTCTGGTGCAGAATATTGATAGTGGGAGAGGTTGTGAGTGTGTGGGGTTGAGGAGTATATGGGAACTCTGAACTTTCCACTCAGTTTTGTTCTAAAAAATAAAGTCTATTTTTAAAAGGACACAGACCGGTTATTTTGCAAAAAGTTTCCTCATTTGAGGTTTCTCTGATGTTTCCTCACGATTAGATTCAGATTAAACTCTTTGGGCTACAATGCCACAGAAGCAATGTTGCATCCTTGTCAATGTCACATCCGACAAATACAATGTCCACCCCTTATCTGTGTTACTCTTGATCACTTTGTTAAGGAACACCTTCATTTTTGCCACTTTATTTTTTTTTTTATTTTGAAATTAACAAGTGTTTGTGGTTAAATATAACAGTGCTAGTTTTTTTTTTTTTTTTTTTTTTTTGAGTTGGAGTCTCACTCTGTCTCCCAGACTGGAGGGCGGTGGCCGCTCCCGGCCACCGCAGCCTTGAACTGCTGGGCTCAGGTGATCCTTCCGCCTCAGTCTTCCAAGTAGCAGGAACTACAGGCACGTGCCACCATGCCCAGCTAATTTTTTGATTTATTGTAGAGACGTGGTGTTACCCAGTTGCCCAGGCTGGTCTTGAACCCATGAACTCAGGCAATCCTCTCACCTTGGTTTTCCAAAGTGCTGGGATTATAGGTTTGAGCTACTGTGCCCTGCCATGTTTTAAAACAATTTAAGCCAGGCTCGGTGTCTCAGCCTGTAATCCCGCGCCTTTGGGAGGCTGAGATGAGTGGATTGCCTGAGCCCGCGGGTTCGAGACCCCCCGGGGCAGCGAGCCCTCATCTCTACAATAAACCAAAAAATTAGCCGGGCTTTGGTAGCGCATGCCTGTAATTCCGGCTACTTGGAAGGCTGATGGCGGAAGGATCGCCGGAGCAGCAGGTCGAGGCTGCGGTGGCCGGAAGCAGCCACTGCACCCCAGTCTGGGCGACAGAGTGAGACTCCAACTCAAAAAAAAAAAAAAAATTTAAAAACTATCATTTTAACTGTTGTGACTTTCCCTTTTTTCTAAATGTTGCAGTTTGCTGCTTCCTCTTAAAAAAAAAAAAAAAAAAACAAAAAAAAACGTGTTGTAAATTCCAAAATGTTATCTAAAATGTCGGCATGACCAGGACACTTTGTGTCACATCAGTGGTCTCGTACCAAAAATTGTTAATGAAAATATTGTCATGCTAAAACTGCACGTAGGTTTCAAACTTCATAGCAGAGGAAGGGTTATGAATTTGGTGTATAAACACTGGAGTGAATTTGTGTTGCTGAGAGCGAGTTTTTTGGCAATGATGCTGACCTGTCTCCCTATCCCCTGTTTATAGAAATTAAACACTCCCTTTTTTCTCAGTCTCTGCCTCTCATATTTTAATTAGTCATGAGTGATAGCAGCCGATTTATTGGATCAGGCCATAACAGTGCCACGGCACTCCAGACTTGACAACAGAGTAAAACTCTGTCCCCAAAACAAATACAAATTAAAAATAAAATGAAGTAAACCAGATGATGAGGGTAGCTGAGTGGAAGGACCTAATCTGCCTAAAGAATGTTCCAATGCCTGTCTCTGGTCTACTGTTATCTCATGGGACCTTGGGCCCCGTGTGGCCAGATCTTCTGATCTTTGATGAGAAACTGAAAATTCATATTATGCAAGTGCTTCTGATTAAATATTGACAACTGCAATAATTAAATAAAATCGAAGACACTGGCGAGCCCACATGGCTAGTATCAAATCAAATAGCTCTTCTGGCCACTCTAATTTTAACCTTCGAAAACAACTGTGATCATTCAGAGAAGGGAGCCACTACTGGCGGCGATGTGTATAAAAGCAGAATGGTGGACTAAATCCAGGGGGCCCTGGTGAAGAAGAAACAACATGTCTTGGTGACAGATTAGATACGAAGGGGAAAAAAAAAGAATAAAGAAAAAACTCTGCAAAGATGCAGCTAAGGCCAGGCACGGTGGCTCACGCCTGTAATCCCAGTACTTGGGAGGCTTAAGCAGGAGGAGTGCTTGAGCCCAGGAGTTCAAGATCAGCATGGGTAGCATAACCATATCCTCATCTCTGCAAACAAAACAAAAATCAGCAGAGTGGGGTGGTGCACACCTGTAGTCCTATAATGCTCTTTTACCCCTAAATATTTCAGGGTGCATTTCCTAAGACCAAAGGCACAGTATCACTTATCACAGGAAATTTAATATTAATACAAGGCCATTTTCCTGTTTTTGTTGTTGTTGTTGTTGGAGTCTCACTCTTGTCACCCAGGCTGGAGTGCAGTGACATGTCACAGCCACCACAGCCTTGACCTGCTGGGCTCAGGCAATCCTTCCACTTCAGCCTTCCAAGTAGCTGGAATTACAGGTGCACTCCATCACGCCTGGCTAATTTTTGATTTATTGTAGAGACAAGGGAAGCTGAGGCAGAAGGATCACCTGAGCCCTGGAGGTCGAGGATGTGGTGAGCTGCGATCATGCCACTGCAGTTTAGTCTGGGTGACAGAGTGAGACCTTGTCTTAAAATAAAAAATAAAATAAAACCTGTGACAGATGGAAGAGCAATAGAAAGAAGATAAGAGGGAAACATTTTTAAAACAAAGTCATTTCCCCCTAAGGTAGGCCTCACTTGGGGCATTTTATGTTTTCAGATAACTCAAACTCCTGAAAGGGCAAACATGGGGACAAAGACATCTCAAACCCCATGACTGTCCCATGGCAGGGTCCAGTTCTTGACACACAGCTATCAACTTTTATTGGGAGCCGAGGGGAAAATGTTGGCTATTATTTCACAATTTTATCTTTTTATTGTTTCACAACCATACCCATCAGTCAGTTACACAACTTAACCCCAGGACACGGGTTTCAAGACTGTCTGTGTCAGAAAACTTAGAGACACAAGAAGGCTAAGGAATGGGTTGCATGACAGAATTATCCACATTTGTAGGCCAGAAACCTTGTTATTTTTAGGGTTCTTGGTTTTTTGTTTTTTTGCTTTTTCTCACTCTGTTGTCCAGACTGGAGTGCAATAGCACGATCACAGCTCACCACAACCTTGATCTGGACTCAGGCAATCCTCCTGAGTAGCTGGGACTACAGGCACACACCAACATGTCTGGTAATTTTTTATTTGTTAATTTTTTTGTAGAGATATGGTCTTGCTATGCTGCCTAGGCTGGTCTCCAGCTCCTGGACTCAAGCAGTCCTCCCACCTCAGTCTTCCAAAGTGCTGTAGCTCACACCAAGCTCAGTCTATTTTTAGTTTTTAAAAAGCTTTTTTTGGATATAAGAATTCCTGAGCCAGGCGCAGTGGCTCATGCCTGTAATCCCAGCACTTAGGGAGGTGGAGGCAGTAGAATTACCTAAGTCCAGGGTTCAAGACCAGCCTGGACAACTTGGTGAGACATCATTTCTAGAATAAATAAAAGAATTATCCGGGCATGGTGGCATGCGTCTATGGTTCCAGTTACTTGGAAGGCTGAGGCGCAAGGATCACCTGAGCCCAGCAGGTTGAGGCTGTGGTGGCCAGAATGCTACTGCAATCCAGGTTGGGTGACAGAGTAAGACTCTGACTCAAAAGAAAAAAAAAAAAAATGGCCAGGCATGATGGCTCAAGCCTGTAATCCCAGCACTTTGGGAGGTGGAGGTGAGAGGATTGCCTGAGCCCATCAGTTTGAGACCAGCTTGGACAACTTGGCGAGACTTCATCTCTACAATAAATAAAAAAATTAGCCATGTGTGATGGTGTGCACCTGTGGTTCTAGCTACTTGGAAGACAGAGGCAGAAGGATTGCCTGCACCCAACAGGTCGAGGCTGTGGTGGCTGTGAGTGTGCCACTGTACTACAGCCTGGATGACAGGGTGAGACTCCAACTCAAAAAAAAAGAAAAAAAGGAAAAAAATAATTCCTATAAGCCTTTTACTTATTTCATCAATTGTTAACATTTTGCTTTGTTTGATCACTTGCTCTTTCATTACATACATGTAATATATATATGTATTGTGTATAATATGTAATTACATATATAAGTATAAACATACCATTATCATTATTATTTAAATTAAGATACAGACATTATGCTCCTTTACTCCTAAATATTTCAGGGTGTATTTCCTAAGAACATAGGCACAGTATCACTTAGCACAATTAGGAAATTTAATACTGCTACAATGCTATTTTCTTTGTTCCTTTTTTTGTCAGAGTCTCGACCTGCTGGGCTCAAGTGAACCTTCTGCTTCAGCTTCCTAAGTAGCTGGAACTACAGGCATGGGCCACCACACCCAGTTAATTTTTTGATTTATTGTAGAGACGAGGTCTCGCCAAGTTGCCCAGGCTGGTCTCGAACCCCCGGACTCAGGCAATTCTATTGTCTTGGCCTCCCAAAGTGCTGGGATTACAGGAGTGAGCTACCATGCCTGGCCCTTTTCCTTAATTTTTATTTATTTTTATTTTATTTATATTTTTGGTAGCGTCAAGGTCTCACTATGTTGCCTAGGCTTATCTCGAATTTCTGGGCTCAAACAATCCTCTTGCCTTGGCCTCCCAAAGTGCTGGGATTATAGGCGTGAGCCACCACACCTGGCCTTTTTTTTTTTTTTTAATTATTTAATTTTTTAATGTTCTTAACTTCATTCTGCAATAATTTAAGATTTAGAAAAAAGTTTTAAAACAGTACAAAGAGTTTCTTCAATGATTTCCCAAACATTAACATTTTATCACAATTGCTTTTTTCCCCCCCTCAGGTTCTTTTCGTGCCTGAAATACCAACTCTGGAATACCATTTTCTCTCTCTCCACCTTTTTCCCTGAACTGTTTGACAGTCAATTGCCAAGATGATAGTCTTTTGTTTCCTAAAAACCAAGAATATTCTCTTACATAACCATAGTGCAATTCTCAAAGTCAATAAGTTGATACAAAATATTATTTAATCTTTAAACCTTGCATCATTATCAAAATCAAAAAATTAAACATTGATGCCTGGTATTACCTAACCTAGAGGTCTAATTATGATTTTATCGACTGTCCCACTAACATCCTGTGTATGGCAAGTATCTTACTGTCATCATCCCTGGTAAGTTCCCCAATTTACCAACGAAGGAACTAAGGCTCAGAGAGGTTCACTAACTCATCCACAGTCACACAGCTAGTAAGCAGCAGAGCTGGAATTCCAACTGCAGCAAACTGCTTCCAGAACCCTGGCTCTTTAGTAGTGGACTAGAATTACAGAGCTTGGAAGGACTTCTTGGTGCAAGGAGAGGGAGTTGGTATTCCAGGCATGAAAAGAACCTAAGAAAGGAAAGCCAGTGACTGATATTGTCTCAGTCTCTCAAGGAAACATCCAGTGGGAAAAGAATGAGTGAATGGAATTTTAACTATTTTGTTATGCAATATAAAAAGTGTTTTGGAGCCAGGCTCGGTGGCTCAGCCTGTAAACCCACGCCTTTGGGAGGCTGAGGTGAGTGGATTGCCTGAGTCTGCGGGTTCAAGACCCGCCTGGACAACTTGGCGAGACCTCATCTCTATAATAAATCAAAAAATTATTAGCCGGGCATGGTAGCACTTGCCTGTAGTTCCAGCTACTTGGAAGGCTGAGGCGGAAGGATCGCCGGAGCCCAGCAGGTCGAGGCTGTGGTGTCTGGGAGTGGCCACTGCACTCCAGTCTGGCGACAGAGTGAGACTCCAACTCAAAAAAAAAAAAGAAAAAAAAGTGTTTTGGAACATGAAGGTACAAACTAGGGTTTTTTTTTGTTTTTTAACTTTTCAAAAGTAAAAAAAAGGTCAGGCGTGGTGGTTCAGCCTGTAATCCCAGCACTTTGGGAGGCCGAAGCGAGTGGATTGCCTGAGCCCTGGGTT
This sequence comes from Cephalopachus bancanus, assembly GCA_027257055.1. Lineage (NCBI taxonomy): Eukaryota > Metazoa > Chordata > Mammalia > Primates > Tarsiidae > Cephalopachus > Cephalopachus bancanus. The sequence continues at coordinate 392,091 of JAPVLO010000021.1, read as the reverse complement.
TGAGAGCAGCCTGGACAACTTGGCGAGACCTCATCTCTACCATAAATCAAAAAAATTAGCAAGGAGTAGTAGGTACACCTGTAGTTCCAGCTATTTGGAAGACTGAGGCGGAAGGATCACCTGAGCTCAGCAGGTTAAAGCTGCGATGGCCGTGAGTGTGCCATTGCACTCCAGCCTGGACAACAGAGTGAGACTTTGACTCAATCAATCAATCAATAAATGTGAGGCCTTCTTTTGAAGAAGGCTCAGAGGGGCCTAACTAAAAGTCTAGTCAATGCTGGGCTCGGTGGCTCAGCCTGTAATCCCGTGCTTTAGGAAGGCTGAGGCGAGTGGATTGCCTGAGCCCGCAGGTTCGAGACCCGCCTGGGCAACTTGGCGAGACCTCATCTCTACAATAAATCAAAAAAATTAGCCAGGTGTGGTAGTGCACGCCTGTAATTCCAGCTACTTGGAAGGCTGAGGCAGAAGGATTGCCGGAGCCCAGTGTACTCCAGTCTGGGCAACAGAGTGAGACTCCAACTCAAAAAAAAAGTCTGGCCAAGTAGTCTTTGTCAACAGACAGTATCATTTAATCATGCATTTTTCCTTTCCAAAATAATAAGTTAATGTTAGAAAATATTCAAAGTGAGTGAATTTTAAGGCATAGAAATTATAACTCTAGCCGGACTCGGTGGCTCAGCCTGTAATCCCGCACCTTTGGGAGACTGAGGTGAGTGGCTTGCCTGAGCCCGCAGGTTCGAGACCCACCTGGGCAGCAAGACCTCATCTCTACAATAAATCAAAAAATCAGCCGGGCATGGTAGCGTGCGCCTGTAATTCTGGCTACTCGCAAGGCTGACGTGGAAGGATCGCCGGAGCCCAACAGGTCGAGGCTGCGGTGGCCGGAGCGGCCACTGCACTCCAGTCTGAGCGACAGAGTGAGACTCCAACTCAAAAAAAAAAAAGAAATTATAACTCAAAAAAATCTGGAAAACATTTAAATAGGTATATTCAAAAGCAATCACCCTCAGGTTTCTGTCCTTTGAAACTGAATTTTGAGTCAAGTTAAGATTTCACCGTGAGGGGAAGCAGTATTTTCAGAGTTCAAGGAACCAACCTGGAAAAAAAAAGAGTTTAACTTTGACTCAACTCTGGCAGTTACAGGAGGCCCTGGACAAGTTTTTTGTTGTTTTTTGTTTGAGTCGAAGTTTCACTCTGTCGCCCAGGCTGGAGTGCGTGGACGCTAACGACCACCGACCACTGCTGCCTCCACCTGGACTCTGGTGATCCTTCCGCCTCAGCCTTCCAAGGAGCTGGAACTGCAGGGGTGCGCCACTACACCCGGCTAATTTTTTGATTTGTTGTAGAGACGAGGTCTTGTTAAGTTGCCCAGGCTGATCTCAAACCCCTGGACTCAGGCAATCCTCTCGCCTCGGCCTCCCAAAGTGCTGGAATTTTAGGCATGAGCCACTGAGCCCTGCCAGCTCTGGACAAGTTAACTCATACTGAGAGCCTTCGTTTTCCCAAATGTAAAAATATTATTTCACGTCCTTTTGACAGATCTGCCTGCATCACAGAGATGTTAGGAGGATCAGGAGCAAAATTGAAAGGTGGGAGGCGTTGCTGTTCTTATCACCCAAAACTCAACATTGAAATAAAAATTCTGCAGATCCCGGTGCTTTGGGAGCTGGCATTCAGAATAATTTGGAATAATTTTTGTTGCTGTCGAACCTTACCTCTAAATTTATCAGTAATCTAGGGCAGTGGTTCTCAAACTTTAGCAGCCACTGGAATAATCTGAAGGGTTTGTAAAACTACAGATTATCAGGACCCTAACCCTGGAGTTTCTGATTAAGTTTCTGGGTCCCAGAATTTGCCTTTTAAGTTCCAGGTGATGTTGGTACGTTAGTCCAAGACCACACTTCGCGAACCCGTTGTCGTCTTCCGGAGAGCCCGGTATATGAGGCTAAGATTCGATTTACAGCCTCTGGGTTTCGTGATCAATTTCCCCTTCCGTTCTCTCAAGGCGACAAGGAGATCCTCGTCAACGTCCAGTCCCCGGGCGCGTTATCAAGCTGCTGAAAGCGGGGCCTCCCGATTGCCATTCCAAAGCGTGCTCTTCTTTGGCAGACGCCTGCAAAACCCAGATAATAGCCTCCTGGGGTCACGCGGCGGCTCGTGGCCTCCGCGCCCCTCCCACCCGCCGGGCCCTGCGGCCGCGGGGCGGAGCGCGGGGAGGCGCCGGCGCCAGGGCGGGCGACCCGCCGGCGAGGGGCGGGGCCCGGCGGCGGGTCCTCAGTCCGGTGACGCGGAGCGGCTGGCCAGGGCGCCGACTGCGGAGTCGGGAGGCTGGAGGGTGGTCATGCCGGGAGTCCGGCTCGCATCCTCTCTCTGCTGCTGGCGCCGCTGCTTCTGGGCTCTGCACGCGGCTTGCGCGTAAGTCGGCGAGACCCCCGCGCGGGGTCGCGCTGCTGGGGGACAGGCTGGCCGGGAACTGGGTGGGGGCCACGGCCCCAGGAGTCCCGCAGGGCGGGGAGCTTGAGACCCCAGAGCGTCCCCCGGCGGGCAGGTGGCCGGCGGAGCGCAGGCAGTGGCCCGGGCCGCCCGTCTGGGGCGGGCCGTGCGGGGCGCGCGTCCTTCCCGGCTGCTCGGTCGCCTGTGTGTTCCGCCCTGTTCGCTGGGACCCGCTTCCCCGTCTGCGGCACGAGGGCGGGAGACGAGGTGCGCCTCAACATTTCCAACTTTGGCTTTCCGAGAGGGGGATTCCAAGTTGCGCGGGGCAGCAGAGGGTGCCCCGGGCTCTGGCTTGGGGCGCCCTCTTTTGCCCAGTTCGGGCTTTGCGGAGCGCTCCGGAAGGAGAAAAATGGGGTCAGGAGAGGCCCCTGCAGTGGGAACATTGGATCATTTTCCTTCGGGGTAGTCTTCCTTTTCAAATGTCTCGTCCCCTTCTCATCCCCCCCGCCGCCGCCTGCTTTTTGGCTTGGGGTTTTCATCGCATACGTGGGACCCTGATCTTGCAGGGTTTGGTGGCCCAGGTTGAGGGTGGGAAGAGACGGGACGTCGATGGAGGGAAGTCTGCCGAGGTCAGTGAGTGCGGAGCGGGGCCATGCTCGTTTGGCGGGAGAGGAAGGACAGCCTCACCCAACAGATACGAGCCCTGGGGGGCCCCGAAGCGCCGCCTTAAAGGAGGCTGGCCTCACACCTGTGGGAAGGAGAGGGGGGATTGAAATGGGCAGCTACCCCTCCACACGGTCAGCGAATCAACTTTGGTTCCTCCGGAGCGTGGACCCTGGGGCTTGCGTTGAGTGCAAGGTGGTGGAATCTGAGCCCGTTGACTTGTAAGTTACACCCTTTGATAAAAGGTTTTCGATACCGCGCCTAGGGCCGAGAAAAGACATACATTTATCCAAACTAAGATTGAAAATCTTAAACATTTAGAAAACAGCAGGTGGACGTTGTTTTCATTTTGAAGAAAAATGACCACCACACACTGAGTATTTGCTGCTCTCTCTCCTTCTGGTCTGTGAGTCCTCCGCCCCGATTTTTTGTAGACAGGGTTTTGGGAGTCCGAGCTGGCCCGCTGTGAGAACCACTGGTGAAGGTGGAATTGGGGAATAGTTGTAGAGAACAGTGGCAAGTTAAGGGGGGTGGAGGGAAGGCAGATCTTATTTATTATCTGGGTTGAGGGTGGGGAGAGATAGGGATTTATGGTTGAGGAACAGGTGGGCAGGGCAGCCCTCTGGGTGATGTTAGCTCATCAGTCTTGTTCATCTTCACTGGGTGGTGTACGGATGCCCTGCGGCCTCTGTACCTGAGGTCCACACAGGAAGGCTGACATCACCCCAGGAATTCTCATGTCAGGTGTCTAGGTGTCCCTCCCTTGTTTCAGTGCCAAGTGCTCAAGTGCTGAAGGCCTAGTGGCTAGCTTTCCATTATCCTTGTTTACATTTCTTCTTTTTTTTTTTTTTTTAGTCAGAGTCTTACTCTGTTGCCCAAGCTGGAGTGCAGTGGCACAATCATGGCTCACCACAGCCTCAAACTCCTGGGCTCAAGGTGACCTACCTCCTCAACCTCCCTCGGGTGGGACTACAAGTGCATGCCACCACACTCAGCTAATTTTTGTATTTTTTGTAGAGCTGAGGTCTCATTATGTTGTTCAGGCTGGTCTTGAACTCCTGGGCTCAAGCAGTCCTCTCTCTTTAGCCTCCCAAAGTGCTAGGATTACAGGCAAGAGCCACCATACCCAGTGTGTTTACATTTCTTTAGACAGTGGTTGTCAAACTTTAACTGTCCTAGAAACTACGAGATTTTAAATTATGTGGGTTTTTTTTTTCTTGAGTTGGAGTCTCACTCTGTCGCCCGAACTGGAGTGCAGTGGCATGCTCCTGGCCACTGCAGCCTCGACCTGCTTGGGCTCCGGTGATCCTTCCGCTCAGCCTTCCAAGTAGCCGAAACTACTGGTGCGCGCAACCACGCCCGGCTAATTTTTTGATTTATTGTAGAGATGAGGTCTCGCCAAGTTGCCCAGGCGGGTCTTGAACCCGCGAACTCAGGCAATTCACTCATCTCGGCCTCTCAAAGTGCAGCATTACAGGCTGAGCCACCGAGCCCAGCTATATGTTTTTAACTTACTTAGAAATAATGGAGCCGGGCTTGGTGGCTCAGGCTGTAATCCTAGCACTTTGGGAGGCGAGGTGAGTGGATTGCCTGAGCCCGCAGGTTTGAGACCCGCCTGGGCAACTTGGTGAGACCTCATCTCTACAAAAAATCAAAAAATTAGCCGGGCGTGGTAGTGCACCTGTAGTTCCGGCTACTTGGAAGGCTGAGGCAGAAGGATCGCCGGAGCCCAGCAGGTCAAGGCTGCGGTGGCCGGGAGCGTGCCGCTGTACTCCAGTCTGGGCAACAGAGTAAGACTCCAGCTCAAAAAAAAAAAAAAAAAAGAAAGAAATAATAAGCAAGGCGCGGTGACTTATTCCTGTAATCCCAGCACTTTGGGAGGCTGAGGCATGAGGATTGCCTGAGCCCAGGGGTTCCAGACCAGTCTGGGTAACCTGGCGAGACCTTGTCTCCACAATAAATAAGTAAAAATTAGCTGGGCATGATGGCACGCACCTGTGGTTCCAGCTACTTGGAAGGCTGAGGCAGAAGCATCACCAGAGCCTAGCAGGTTGAGGCTGTGGTGGCTGTGAGCATGCCACTACCCTCCAGCCTGGGTGACAGAGTGAGACTCTGACTCAAAAAAGAAAAAAAGAAATAATAAATCATTGCATACTAATAAACAACATATTTTTATGAAAAATAACAGAGTTTCTTCCAAAATTTTAGGGCAAAGAGTTGCATTGTTTTTCATTTCTGTAAATCTCTTTCATGTCTGTCTTAATAGAAGGCAGTCAGATTTTCATATCAATTTCTACATGTCACATAGCCTCTGGAAAACTCTGCACTCATGAGACTGAGAGAATGGAAAAGACAGTAATGACTTAGTATTATTACAAAAATAGTTTTGACTCAATGGACCCCCCTGAAAGGCTGTCCCTAGACCATACTTAGAGAACCACTGATTTAGAGTAATGTTTTCCGTATCATTACTCTAGTTCACACTCACTGTGGAGACACTTCCAACGTACAGAAAATGTAGTAAGAAAATGAAAACTGCCCATCAGGTCCAATCCTGTGTGTTTGTATTTGAATAATAATGTGTAGCTAGCAACTGACTGGTATTTGAGTGGCTTGGACTCAAGGCGGGTTGGGCAGATGTCAGTGGCCTCTGGGTTCTGAATGGGGACAAGGACGCTCTAATATCCCACAAAGCTGATGCCGGTTCCTGGTTGCAGGCGGAGTTGACTTGGAAACCTCTCCTTGGCCACTGTCCTTTCTAAGGAACTCATTTCCAGAGCCCGCCCGCACAGCCCTGGCAGGGGACCCTTCTAGGAACAGAGGAAATGGCCATCTTCAGGCAGCTGTCCCTAGGGGCGAAGGCCGCCCTGGCTGCCGTCACTGTCTTCGTGTCTATGATCATCTCCCGCTCCTATCTGGCAGAGAGCCTTGAACTCAGGGCCTGGCGGTGGCTGTTTCGCCTGCAGCTTGCCCTGTTTGTCAACTCACTCATGCTCAGTGGCTCCCTCTACATCTGGCGAAGCACGGTGAGCAACCTCTGCCCCTCCCCCGCGGTGGAGTTGACCTGTTTTCAGCTTTGGAAGGTGGCCGTCCTGGTATTTCTGGCCCTGGCCCACTCCAGTTTCTTCACCATGCTCTTTTTGGTGGCCGAGGAGCCCTATTTCTTTTCCTTGGCAGCCTACTCCTGCCTGGGCGCTTACATCATCATGGTCTTCTTCCTCTGCATCCTCAGCGCCATGGAGCAGGCCTACCAGCTCCTGGCCTGGCGCAGCGGCAGGGTCGTGGGTAGCCTTGACAAGACAAGGAAGCTGGTGCTCAGGCCCGCCCTGGCGGTGGTGGTGACCGCCGTGCTCAGCGTGGCCGGGCTGCTGAATGCTGCCCAGCCCCCGGCTGTGAAGACCGTGGCGGTGCCCGTCCACCAGCTGCCCTCGTCCATGAACAACCTCAAGATTGTGCTCCTCTCGGACATTCACTTGGGCCCCACAGTGGGCAGGACCAAGATGGAGATGTTTGTGAGGATGGTGAACGTGCTGGAACCCGACATCACGGTGATCGTGGGCGACCTCTCGGATTCGGAAGCCTCGGTCCTGCAGACGGCGGTCACTCCTTTGGGCCAGCTTCGTTCACGCCTCGGCACCTATTTTGTCACAGGTAATCACGAGTACTACACGTCGGACGTCAGCAACTGGTTTACGCTGCTGAAATCCCTGCGCGTCCAGCCTCTTCACAACGAGAACGTGAAGATTTCTTCTGCGTGGGCCCACCATGGTGGTGGTGGTGGTAAAGGTGAAGGTCACGACTGGATCTGCCTGGCTGGGGTGGACGATATTGAAGCAGACATCCTGCACTACTCTGGCCACGGCATGGATCTTGTCAAGGCCCTGGAGGGCTGCAGCCCAGACCGCACCATCATCTTGCTGGCCCACCAGCCCTTGGCTGCCAAGAGGGCCCTCCAGGCTAGGCCAGATATTAACCTGATCCTCTCGGGGCACACGCATGCTGGGCAGATCTTCCCCTTGAACGTGGCCGCCTATCTCCTGAACCCCTTCTTTGCTGGTCTCTACCAAGTGGCCCAGGCTACATTTGTGTATGTCAGCCCAGGCACGGCCTACTATGGGATACCCATGAGGTTGGGTAGCAGGGCAGAGATTACGGAGCTCATCCTGCAGCGGGCTCCCTGAGCCCGCCCTGCCCGGTGCGCCTCTGTGCTGTCCGCCACCTTCCGCCCTGCTTCAGAGTGGCCTGCCTGCTTGACCCCCTCCAGCCTCTACTGCCCGACACACCCTTGGCCACAAGCCTGACTGGAACAGTGATTTGTGGTGGGACTTCCTGGCATGCTCAGGCTGGTGTACCTGTTTAGATGACCAGTTGCTTTTTTATATGCACGTGTGAGGTCACTAAGGTCACATACATGGAAACTCGCCTCTGTTTTCCAGAAGGTGCGGAGCAGGGGGCCTCCTACTGTACCTCACAGGGATGAGCCACAACCTGGGATTACTGGAAGGGGACAGCTCTAAAAAGCAGAGACGGGAGGGAACAGCAGTGTTTGCAAACCCTCTTGATAACTGAGGTGGTTTTCAAGATCAGTGATCGAGAGCCTTTCTGGGGAAGGGCCATTGTTGCTAGGTAATTTGGAAGAACAGGCAAGATGGATGGCCTCTCTCGCTGCCAGAGAAGAATGTTTTCCTTTCCTTTTTGGGTTCTGTCAGAATCACCTTGATTGAGGGTATCAGCAAAACCAACTAGAATGCAGGGCTCCTGTTCTGGGCTTTGACGAAGGCTACTTAACTGTCTGTTCCTGGGGTCGGTGGGGTGGGGTGTGTTGAGGTGAGAAGTAGGAATATCATGGAAGGTGATGGTGATAATGTTGCTGCTTAGGCATTTGGAGGGTTTTCCTTCCCGCGCCTCATTTTGTACAACCCTTGGGTGAGGTAATTTTAGGGACAGGCTGCTTTGCCCTATTTAGAGATGAGAAAACAAGGCAAAGAGAGGTAGGGCACAGGCAACAGGACAAGGTATGTAGGAGATCTGGGGCTGGCAGCCAGGTGTTCGGCCTCCCCTTCCCGTAAAAGTGTTCTTTACACTGTGTGATGATTAAGTAGCTTTGTCCATTACAGGCACGTTCACTGTGCAAAGAGAACAAACGAGGGCCTCGGACCTGATGTTCTTGCAGTGATTGGTTTGAGGCTGATTTCAATTTACCCATAACTGCAAGGCCCAGGGCTTGGGAGAGAATCATCTAGTTTGAGTGTGGGCTATCTGTTAATTTGAAGAAGAATCATGAAACTGCAGCCTCCTACCCTCCACACCAGGTTTGGGCTTGATGTTTTGTTGTTTTTTTTTTAAATGAGAAGCCAGGTTCACTCTGTTTAGTGGGGAAGTCGAGGCCGACATGGGGAGTGGCAGGGCTCTGTGCCTCTGACTGGGCCTCACAGACTCCCCTCACTGGCCCCAAAAGAACTGCCCTTGGGCTCTGGCCTTGGAATGATAGGGCCATCCCCACTGGCCTCTAGACTCTCAGAAAAACAGGCAGCGGTTACCAAGTCCCTTGTGACTCCAGCCCTGTTGGCCTGGCCTTTGTCCTAGGGTCAAGAGACCCTTGGAGCTCAGGATGGCAATGAGCACTCCTGTTAGAAGAGGCCTCCCTGAGAAGGTGGAGGGTTGGATTTCTTGCTAGGCAATTTAGACATATGACAGAGACTCTTTCTCCGACAGGGAGGGAAGATACTCACTCTGACTAGGGAGGCTCACCCTGCCACTCACTAGTCAGGCAGCCTCAAGCATGTGACTTGCCCTCACTGAGACTTGGTGTCTGTCAACCCTAAAATGGGGATAATTATCGTGTCTACCTCAAGATTGTTTTGTTGGGAGGTTATCAAGCCTTGGGGCATGAGCTCCATGTGCTGTGGTCAACACTCAGTGTTATGTTAATTTTTCAACATCACATTGGAGCTTGCTAAGAAACTATGGTGGGCACAGATGGCCAGAGAATTTATGGAGATGCCTAACCCCTAACCCTAGCCCTATCCCTAACCCTAGCCCCTAACCCCTGCTCTAACCTATGTTCCCTGAGGAAATGGGAGTGGGCTTTCACCCACTTTTCACCCACCCTTTCATTTCACCATGCCACCTGCTTCTGGGTCAGGTCGTGTCAAAGCAGCCCCTGCTGGGAGTTTGCATTCCTCTGCCTGCATCGATGTCTCCTTGTGCATGTTCTTCCAGGAAGAGGGGATTTCTTCATCTTCTCGTCTTTGAGTTGATGTTGGTGGTTTACTTATTTTTTTTCCCCACGCTGTCCTTACAGCCAGAAAAAAGTTTGGAGAGAAATAGTGAATTTCAGAGTAGGAGAAGGGACGCTGGAGAGCCTTTCTTTGAAAACATTTTGCAGATGGTGGGCTTCCCGGAGGAGTGAAGTGTGTTGCCCAGGCCCTGTTCCCTGGTTCCCTGGCTTCCCTCTCCCTGGCCCTTCCCTGGGCTCACCACCCCTCCTGGCCTCTTCCAGGCTTTCTTGGGACCCCACCCCATTTTCTGGGTCATTCTTTCCTTCTCAGTTCCCTTTTGTTTTGAATTTCACCAGGCAGGGCTGGTTGGTGTCATTTCACTTCCACTTTTTGGTGCCGCTGGTAGCAGTTGACTCACCTCTTAGATGTTATTTCACTGGTTTCTTGATTTTGCATCTTTCTCATCAGTATCCTGGGCTTGGTGAAATGAACTTTCATCAAGTCCTGCTTTTTTTGTTTTAAATCTTTCCTCTTTGTCTTGTTTCTTTCTCTTGAATTCCATCACTGTGTGGTCTTGTGGGCCCCAAATCCACTCGGAAGACCTAGCTTGATTGCTGCCTATTAGCAGAAAGGAAACAGGACCATCCTATGTATCTGAGAAACAGCATCAGCCTGATGTGTGTTCCGGGACATGGCAGACATTTTCCCGGTGGAAGTTTATCTGTGACTGTCCAGATATGGCCCTGGTGGGCAGCTCTCTGCGACACCTTAGTCCCTCTGTTCAGTGTTCTTAACTCATTTACCTTCTTTGTTTATGTTTGTGACTGGGGGAGGCAGTGAGACACATTCACTTGATCATTCTTTCAATTTCATTCCAGTTTTTTGTTTGTTTTGTTTTGTTTTGTTTTGTTTTGTTTTTTGAGTTGGAGTCTCACTCTGTCGCCCAGACTGGAGTGCAGTGACCGCTCCTGGCCACCGCAGCCTTGACCTGCTGGGCTCCAGCGATCCTTCCGCCTCAGCCTTCGGAGTAGCCGGAATTACAGGCATGCGCTACTACGCCCGGCTGATTTTTTGATTTATTGTAGAGATGAGGTCTCGCTGCTGTGAACATGGGTGTGTGACTGTCTCTCTGAAATCCTGCTTCTACGAGTCTTTTGGATACATACTCAAAAGTAGGATTACTGGATCATATGGTAGTTCTATTTTTAATTTTTTTGGTAACCCTTCCATATGACTTTCCATAGCAGTTGCACTCTTTCACAGCCCTATCAACAGTGCACAGGGGTTGCAGTTTTCCACATATTTGCCAACACTTGTTATTTTCTGGGTTGTTTTTTTTTTTTTTGGTTGGGGCCATCCTAATAAGTGTGAGATGATACCTCGGTGTGATTTTGATTTGCATTTCTCTTATGGTTAGTGATATTGAGTATTTTCTCTTGTGCTTGTTGGCCCCTTGTATATTACCTTTGGAGAAATATCTATTCAAGCCCTTTGCCTATTTTAACATCAGGTTATTAGATGTGTTTTTGTTTTTGAGCCAGGGTCTCACTCAGTCGCCCAGTCTGGAGTGCACAGTGGCACAATTATGGCTCACTGCAGCCTTGACCTTCTGGGCTCAAGCAATCCTCCCACCTTAGACTCCTGAGTTCCTGGGACTACAGGCATGCACCATCATGCCTGGCTAATTTTTTAATTTTTTGTAGAGATGAGGTCTTGCTGTGTTTCCCAGGCTGTCTTGAACTCCTGAACTGAAGCAGTCCTCTTACCCTGGCTTCCCAAAGTGATGGGGTTATGGGCGTGAGCACCACACCCTGTAAGGTGTAGATTTTGTTAAGATATTGAAGTGCTTTGTAAATTCTGAATATTAACCCCTTATCAAATATATGATATGCAAATATTTTCTTCAATTCCTTAGGTTGCCATTTCACTGTGTCCTTTGATGCACAGTTTTTAAGTTTAATGTAGTCCCAGTTGTCTATTTTTGCTTTTGTTATGTGTGTTTCTGGCATCATATACAAGAAATTATTGCCAAGTCCAGTGTCACGCAGCTTTTCTCCTGTGTTTTCTTCTAGGAATGTTATAGTTTTGGGTCTTACATTTAGGTTTTAACCCATTTTGAATTAATTTTTGTATGTGGTGTAAGATAAGGGTGTAATTTCATTCTTTTTCATGTGGCTATCCGTTATTCCCAGACCATTTGCTAAAGAGACTCCTTTTCCCATTGAGAGGTCTTGACACCTTTGTTGACAATCATCTGACCATATGCACAAGAGTTTATTTCTGTGCTTTCTGTTCTCTTCCACTGCTCTACTTGTCTGTCTGTATGCCATTACCATGCTGTTTTTATTTTTTTTAATTTTTTTATTTTTTTCCTTTTGTGGTTTTTATTTCCTCCTGCTGTGCTGGCCTTGTATCCCAGAAGAAAAATGTACTAGTACTTTAAACACAGCCTGGAGGGGACTTGGCAGAGGCCACGGGGCTGCAGTGAAAGGGGTGGTGGGTGGACGAGCCCATTGTCTTTTGCCCCCAAAGCAGGCCCCAGATGAAAGCTACTGAGGACCAGGGGCTGCAGACCCCACACAGGGAGGACTCCATGTTTTTATTTTTTAATTTTTTGTAGAGGTGAGGTTTTGCTGTTGCCAGGCTAGTCTCAAACTCCTGGACTCAAGCAGTCCACCCGACTTGGCCTCCCAAAGTGCTGGGATTATAGGTGTGATCCACTGCCCAGTCTGCCATGCTGTTTTTGTTACTGTATCTTTGAAGAATATTTTGAAATCAGGAGGCTTGATTCCAACTCTGTCCTTTTCCAAGATTGTTTTGGCTATTTGAGGTCCATTGAGATTCCATATGAATTTTGACATGAATTTTTCTATTTCTGAAGATCTGTAGGTTGCTTTGGGTTGAACATCTTAAGTCTTCCACTTTATGAACACAGGATATCTTTCCATTTACATGTGTCTTCTTTAGTTGTTTTCAACAGTGTTTTGTCATTTTCAGTGTACAAGTCTTTCACCTCCTTGGTTAGATTTATTCCTAAGTATTTTATTTTTTTTGCTGCTTTGGTAAATGGAATTGTTTTCTTAATTCCTTTTAGGATTGTTTATTGTTAATGTATAGAAGTGCAACTGATTTTGGTGTGTTGATTTTGTATCCTGCAGCTAAGATCATGTTATCTGCTAACAATAATTTTACTTCTTCCTTTCCAATTTGAATGCCTTATTTTTCTTCCCTAGTTGCTCTATCAGGACATCCAAAACTATTAGAATAGAAGTGCCAGGAGCAGACATCCTTGCCTTGTTCCTGATCTTCGAGAAAAGCTTGTAGTCTTTCACCATTGAGTATGATGTTAGCTGTGGGCTTTTCATATGTGGCCCTTATTAAACTAAAGTAGTTTTCTTCTATTCTTTGTTGATTGTTTTCTTTTTCTTTTTTTTTTTTATCTTGAAAGGGTGTTGAATCTTGTCAAATGCTTTCTCTGCCTCTGTTGAGATGATCATGTGGTTTTTGTCCATCATTAATGTGGTGTATTATGTTGGTTGATTTTTATGTGTTGAACCATTCTTGCATTCCACAAGTAAATCCTATTTGGTTTTGGTAAATAATCCTCATAATATGTTGTTGAATTCAGTTTGCTAGTATTTTGTTGACGAATTTTGCATCAGTATTCATCAGGTTCTGTAGTTTTCTTGTAGTGTCTTTGTCTGGTTTTTGTATCAGGATAATATTGGTGTCATAGGATGGTCTGGGAGATGTTCCTCCTCTTCAGTTTTTGAAAGAGTTTCAGGCAGATTGGTGTTCATTCTTCTTTAAATGTTTGGTAGAATTCTCCATTGATGCCATCTGGTCCTGGGTTTTTCTTTGAGGTTTTTGATTACTGATTGAATCTCCTTACTAGTTATTAGTCTGTTTAGGTTTTTTTTTTATATACTCAGTCTTGGTAGGTTTTGTGTTTCTAGAAATGTATCCGTATCTTCTGACTTATCCAATTTGTTGGGATACGGTTGTTCATAATATTCTCTTGTAATCCTTTTATTTCTGTGGCAGCAGTTGGAATGTCCCCTCTTCGTTTCTGATTTTAGTTATTTGTGTTGTCTCTTTTTTTTCTTAGTTAATCTAGCTAAAGGTTTGTCCATGTTGTTGATCTTTTCACACAAAAAAACCAACTCGTCACTTTGTTACTTTTTTCCTACTGCTTTTTATTCTCTATTTCATTTATCTCTGATCTAACCCTTTATTCCTTCTGCAAGCTTTGGGTTTTGTTTGTTTTTCTTTTTATGGAATTGTGTTTTTGCAGTTCCTTTGTGTGAAACAGGATTGAAAAAGAGGTCCATATATTGTGTGTGATATGTTTCTCGTCTCTTCAATTCTATAACATTCCTCTCCCCTTATTTTATGTCATTCATTTGTTCAAGTTATGTGGGTAATTTGTGTTAAAATTTTCTACGTTTTGGATTTTGGTGTTGTTTAAGGTCTTGTATTACCCCTCATTTTCTGTGAAATGAAACTTTCTATAAAGTTTAGAGCTGGAGACGGGATAGATTCAGGTTTAACTTTTTCCCTTTTTGGGTAGGAAGCCATCATTGCTTCTGTGATGCTGAGATTGATCTGAGGGCCCAGGTATTGTCAGCTTGATCCCTCCACTAGAAAATTCTTCATCTTCTTTTCATCTAATGTTTCAACAGTTGTTGGTGATTGTTGCCTAATGTCATTATTTCACTAAGGATTGCAAACTAGTGATTTTTAAAAATTCTATTATTTCTCCTGCACTTACTAGGTGAGGTTCTTCTACAAAGGACTCTTTTCATCAATTGGTTATTCTGAAAAAGTCTATAGCAAAGGCAAGATAGATGCTAAATTCTTTCACTTTATTCAATTTTTAGAATAATGAACCAATACCTCAGCAACCTCCAAGGATGGCCAAAAAACTTTTCTTTTGGACAAGTGGCAGTATTATTATGATTTTGGATATTTTAATGTATCTGATTTTTTAAAAAATTCATCAAAGTGATAAATCTTTTGATGCTCAAAATAGCCTCTCTTTGTCCAGTTAAAGCCCCTTCAAACAGGTTCTGTCATTTTGATGAGGCCCTAATTAAATAGGTTTGGGTTTTGTTGTTGTTGTTGTTTTTAGTTTTAGGTTTATTTTATACATATTCTACCACAGACTTGGATTTACTCATTTCTTGAAGAAGCAACTCTGGTTCCTTTTAGTGGGAAGTGTTTGCAGACAACAATTTAGGTGCTATATATTAGCACCTAGGTTAGATTGCTACTGAGTTAGATTAGACTGCTGCTGGCTAGTATCATTTAATCTGTGTCAGTGGATATTGCTAGGAAATAAAATGCTTTTTTAGAAAGACAAAAAAACAACAAATCATACGTGTGTACTAAGTAATTACTTAAGTACACACATAAGTAATCCCAATACACATGCAAGATTTTGGGGTTAATGGGCTTTATTTTCTAGAGCAATTTTAGGTTTACAGCAAAACTGAGTGGAAGGTACAGAGATTTCCCATATACCCTGATTTGGGGGTTTTTACTTAACTTTCTTTGATTTGATGTTTGTCTTTTTTCTTTCTGAGTCAGAGTCTTCACTCTGTTGCCCAGGCTGGAGTGCAGTGGCATGCTTATGGCCACCCCAGTGTCAACCTGCTGGGCTCTGGTGATCCTTCTGCTTCAATCTTCCGGATAGCCAGAACCACAGGTGTGCATTGCCATACCCAACTAATTTTGTTTTTGATTTATTGTAGAGACGAGGTCTCACCATGTTGCCCAGGCTGGTCTTGAACCCGCGGGCTCAGGCAATCCACTCGCCTCAGCCTCCCAAAGTGCTGAGATTATAGGCTGAGCCACCGAGCCCGGCCTTGTTTGTCTTTTACACTGAAATGTTTGGTTCCTAGTAACCTGATATAATAACTTCCTTACTCTAGCCTACTATATATATTATAGAATCAAAATAGTGATGCTCGTATAATTACTAAGGTGAAGTCCACTGGATAGAGTTTGCTTTTGTTTTATTTTTCCCTTGAATAGAGTTTAAGTTGTATTTTTATCCTTGGGCTAAATATGGTCAACATAGTACTTTGAATTCACTTGAAATAATTCTTTCTGTGTGGAAATTTAGATGTTTGTTTTTCATTTTTTTTTTTTTTTTTTTTTTTTTGAGTTGGAGTCTCACTCTGTCACCCAGCTGCAGTGCAGGGGCACGCTCACGGCCACCGCAGCCTCGACCTGCTGGGCTCAGGCGATCCTTCCGTCTCAGCCTTCCAAGTAGCTGGAACTGCAGGCACGTGCCACCAAGCCTGGCTAATTTTTTGATTTATTGTAGAGATGCAGTCTCACCAAGTTGCCCAGGCTGGTCTCAAACCCGTGGACTCAGGCAGTCCTCTCACCTCAGGCTCCCAAAGTACTGGGATTATAGGTGAGAGCTGCTGCACCCCACTGTTTTTCATTTTTAAGCATTGATTTACACTTTTAAACTTTATTTTATTTTTTTGTTAAACTGTGAGCTTATTTTTTCCCCTGAGCCGAGGGGCAGGATGAGGTCTGTGCATGTCTGGGAATTAGTCCAAAAGTGGGCACATCTCTCCTTTGCCATCTCCCTTCCACTTCCATTGCATTTTGCCTTCTTTTTCTATGGTCTGTCGGAATGCTGAACAAAAATCTTCTTGGCACAAGTCAGGCATGAATAAACAAAGTTAATAAAGATAGAAGGCGAAAACTGGCACAGCTCATGTGCGGAGTCCCCTGTGTCCATTTTCACAATCATGGTGGCCTGGGCTTGTCTTGGTTCTCCAGCCTGTCTGATGTCACGGTGCTCTGTGACACATGATGTTTTAAAGGCTCTTGGCTCTGACATAATCAAAGTTTGTTGAGTCGCCTGGACTGTGTCTTCTCGGTCTTTTTGTCCTTTGAACTGAGAGGTCGCAGAAACCCATGGTGTGGAAATACCCTTCTGGTCCCTCCCCTCTCCCTTTGCCCCTGCCCCTCTTAGGGTGCTCGCAGACGAAGAGGGTTGGGTCTCTGCCACCCTGGAGCTGAATGACTTGTGTCAGGAATTCCCCAGGCTCTGGGGTGAATTGGATGCTGGGAACACAGTTCCATTGGCGGGTGCTTACCAGAAGGCACACCGTCTTCACGTAATCCACATGGCTGATCACCTGCGATATCACTGAACTCCTTTTATTGTTTTATTCTAATCAAGGAATGTGCACAAGTAATGCAAATGTAATTACTTTTAGTCCCGAGGATTAGGAAACTTGTGGGTTATTCATATTGCCCGATGATGTAAATATCATGTTATGTTTAATGTGTGTGTGTATGTTTTTTTTTAAGAGATGCTTATTTACCACTGAATAAATAGCTTAAAGTTATATTGGCCAGTATCAGGTCCCTGATGTGTATTTGGTCCAAGAGTGTTTTATTTGTGCAGTTTTTTTTTCCCTCCAGTATTATGCATTGTATATGTACATTGGGGACCCTTAGAAGGTAGGATTTTGCTTTACTTGGAATTGCCTTTTTTTTTTTCTGTGTCCTCATGCACTGTAAATATTGATGCTGTCCCACCCCTGCAAGTGTGAAATAAAAGTTTGTCTCTTCAGTATTCCATTCCTGCACCAATTCATTTAGAAAGGGTGGGATTTGCACACGGGGCAAATTTTGTGTTATTTGCATTTTGGGGAAGTAAACTCTGAAGCCTTCTTCCCTGGTTTTTCCTCTTGTTCTCACATTTCCTTTTTTTTTTTTTTTTTTTTGAGTAGGAGTCTCACTCTGTTGTCCAGGCTGGAGGGCAGCAGCATGCTCATGACCACTGCAGCCTCGACTTGCTGGGCTCAGGCAATCCTTCCGCCTCAGCCTTCCAAGTAGCTGGAACTACAGACACGCGCTACTACACCCAACTTATTTTTTTATTTATTATAGAGACGAGGTCTCACCAAGTTGCCTCTGCTGGTTTCGAATCCCTGGGCTCAGGCAATCCTCTCGCCTTGGCCTCCCAAAGTGCTGGGATTACAGGCTTGAACCACTGCGCCCAACTTTCCCACATTTCTTGACCACCCTATTTCTATCAGTGGTGCCACAGCTCAGTGGAAGCTCCAAGAAAGTTGGCTCTTTGTTATTATTATTATTTTTAATTATTATTTTTTTAAGAGATAGGATCTCGCTATGTTGTCCTGTCTGGTCTTAAACTCCTGGGCTGAAGTGATCCTCCTACCAAGGCCTCCTGAAGTGCTGGAATTACAGGCATGAGCCATACACCCATCCAAAGCTGGCTGTACAGGTGGGATCTTCCCAGGTCCTTAAATGTTGAGAGGAGTCACTTTGGATGCATGAAGTGGCGTGTCCCTGTGTACTTCAGCCATGACAGCCAACAGTTACGAGCTGTCCCTCAGGCAATACTGATTCTGTAGCTGCCTGTACTGATCTCTCCGTGTTGCTTTTCTGGGTTTTAGACTCAGAGGCTTACCCCTGTTCTACTGGTCCAAAAACCATGGCTTCACTGATAGATCAGATCATGGCAGTCCGTGCATGTCCAGACAGTCAGGTGTCTTTTGTGACAGGCAGTGGACACAAACTGGCAAGAGGGAGAACGTACTGTCCTGCCTGTTTACAAACAAACTGCTTTTGGTGGACGGGGTTTGAGGATGCGAACGTTAACCACAATCCAAGTACTAGAGACCGTTGATCTGTCCCAGTAATAACCCCACACCCACATGGTAGCTGCCACTGAAGTTACTGCTTGCTTAATTCAGGGGCCTACCATCTTCCACCATGATCTGCAGTGGCGCAATTCTGGCTCACTGCAGCCTCGACCTCCTGGACTCCAGTGATTCTCCTATCTCAGCCTCCCAAGTAGCTGGAGCTCCAGGCATGCACTACCAACCCTGGCTAATTTTTTTTATCTTTTGTAGAGACAAGGTCTTGCTATGTTGCCTAGGCTGGTCTTGAACTCCTGGGCTCAAGTGATCCTCCTGCCCTCGCCTTCCAAAGTGCTGAGATTATAGGCATGAACCACCATGCCCAGCTGATCTGCTTTTTGCAGAGGCTCATAGGTGATTTGAGTGGGGATAGGATGGACATGACCTTTAAGTCTTTGTGGAGGGGACATTAATATCTACAGTTCCAGGAGGGTTGTGGTCTTGCTTCAGATGTATCCTGGGTGGGCACGGGGAGTGGGCAGTTCCAAAGCTTCCACTGGATCCATGGTGGTGAATAATTGTGGTGAGTGTTGTGCTGACTGATAAGAAAAACCATCCTGGCCAGGTGCGGCGGCTCAAGGCTGTAATCCCAGTACTTTGGGAGGCCAGGTGAAAGGATTGCCTGAGCCCAGGGGTTCGAGACCAGCCCAGGCAATTTGGTGAGACCTAATTTCTACAACAAATAAAAAAATCAGCTGGGTGTGGTAGCACACACCTGTAATTCCGGCTACGAGGGACGCTGAGGCAGAAGGATCGCTGGATCCCAGCAGATCAAGGCTGCAGTGGCCATGAGCGTGCCACTGCACTCCAACCTGGGTGACAGAGTGAGACTCCAACTAAAAAAAAAAAAGAAGAAAAGCCAGGCGTGGTGTCTCAAACCTGTAATCCCGGCACTCTGGGAGACCGAGGCAAGTGGATTGCCTGAGCCCACAGGTTCGAGACCAGTCTGGGCAATTATTGACTAGACCTCGTCTCTACAATAAATCAAAAATCAGCCGGGCACTGTAGCGTGTGCCTGTAGTTCCAGCTACTTGGAAGGCTGAGGCGGAAGGATCGCTGGCGCCCAGCAGGTCAATGCTGGGGTGGCTGTGAATGTACCACTGCACTCTAGCCTGGGCCACGGAGTGAGACTCCGACTCAAAAATTAAAAAAAAAAAAAACTCATCCCAATTTGCACTCAGGACTTGGGGAAATAACCACATGGTGGGGCTCTGATTTGTCGGACACTCTGTGAGAAGGACTTGGGCCATGGCCTCCCTAAAAGGCATGAAGGAGAGTGATAGCATTCCCGGTACCTTGGTATCTGTCAGTGCAGACTGTGTCTAGCAGTCCTCAGGAGGTCTGGGGTACCCCTTTCCAGGACACAGGGACCTCAAGTCCTGTTGGGGAAGGACTGGAGGAGTATGTATTGTGTGTACTTGTGTTGGCATTGACCTTCCTCAAGAGCATCCAGTCTACCTT
The DNA here is from genome assembly GCA_027257055.1 of Cephalopachus bancanus. Lineage (NCBI taxonomy): Eukaryota > Metazoa > Chordata > Mammalia > Primates > Tarsiidae > Cephalopachus > Cephalopachus bancanus. The sequence continues at coordinate 372,614 of JAPVLO010000021.1, read as the reverse complement.
CCCTTCCATCCATTGGCTGTGTATCGGAAAACCGGTTCAAAGCTGGGACAGGATGCAGGAATCATGGTTTCCCATCGTGGTAGCTGACCTCAGCCTTTTGCTCTTGGGTTTCAGATGGCTACTGCCCAGCCATCTCACCCCCTAGGGATGCTGTATGGTGCAAGAGCTATTGCCTAGATGGCTGTCATCAACATGCCCAAGTTGCTGCTCTGACTTGCTGGTGGTTGTGGTGATTTTGTGTCCACCTGCTTCTGACAGATAAGTGGTCGGTCCCACATTGGCTATGTAAGAATCTCATCATCCCCATGACACTAAGGAGCCCAGTGCCCTGGTATCACCTTCCATCACCCCTTGCCTACAGAGGACGGCCCCACTGCTTCTCAAGGATGTCAGGGCCTTCCTCACTAGCGCATTCCTTCCTGAAGGGAGAGTTCCTTGGCTCTCCTGAGGAATACAGTCAGATGGTGGGATTTGTGCTCACCTTCTGTACATTTCACCTCTCTGCGCCATTCCATACCTGCCTCAGAATGCCAAGGCAGTCCTGACTACTTCACCTCATTTCTTTCTTTCTTTTTTTTTTGTCACAGTCTCACTCTGTTGCCCAGACTGGAGTGCAGTAGCACACTCATGGCCACCGCAGCCTTGACCTGCTGGGCTCAGGCACCAAGTACAGGCACACGCCACCGCGCACATCTAATTTTTTGATTTATTATAGAGACAAGGGCTCACCTCCACCTCCCAAAGTGCTAGGATTCCAGGTGTGAGCCACCACGCCTGGCCCGCCTCATTTCTTGTAGGCCAGTCTCATATCCAGTTCCAGGGATCCATCCCAGCAGCTAGGTACTGGGTTCAGGCGCTTTTACCAAGATGGTAACTCACACCAATAATGTCCCCCCATCCAGTCTTCAGTTCAGCTCCCCCAAGATCCACTCCCAGTGACCCCCATGGTTAAATCCAGGGCCTTTTCTAGCAGGGATGGGAATCTCTTTAGCCTCAGGCTGGGCACAGTAGCTCACTTCTGTAATCCCAGCACTCTGGGAGGCCAAGAGAAGAGGGTTACCTGAGCCCAGTGGTTCAAGACCAGCCTGGGCTACTTGGCAAGACCTCATCTCTACAATAAAATAAAAAAATTAGCCAGGCATGGTGCATACGCCTATGGTTCCTTGGAAGACTGAGGCAGTAGGATCAACTTGAGCCCAAGGTCGAGGCTGCAGTGGCCGTGAGTGTGCCACTGCACTCCAGCATGCGCAACAGAGACTGACTCAATAAACAAACAAACATTGCCTCAAAAATCTCTGGCATTCAGTCTGTCTATTCGCCCTGTCAATCAGTCTCTTCCTTCAAACCTTCCAAATGCATGAACAAAAGCCAGCCAGGCTCACACTTTACAATCACTAGTAACCCCCCCACCTCTGCCCTTTCCGGGGGTAGACTGGGGCAGATGCCAACTACTCCCTTAGGTGAGGACCTTAGTGTTTATATTTGAGGTATAGCCACCCCACTTAGCACCGGCTGTGGGGTCCTCGTTGCTATTTGGCATGTGTGAGAAATCAGCGCAGATTCGTATCCCGAGGAACTGCTGTGAGGCCACTCCCAGCACCGACTGTCTAAATTCGGGTTCCTCTAGAAGCAGAACACTGGGTGCAGGTGGTTTGAGAAAGAGTCCAAGAGCACAGGAACAAGGGACAGGTGGAAAGATGGAATGCCTGTCTAAGAATGTTTATCACAGTTGTCACTATGGGCAACTGGGATGTGATTCTGCCAAGACCTCCTGGAGAGTGTGCAAAATGTCTCCAGAATTGTCTGTCTAAAAGACGAGAGGGGGCTGGGCACGGTAGCTCAAGCCTGTAATCCCAGCACTCTGGGAGGCTAAGGCAAGAGGATTGCCGAGGCCAGGGGTTCAAGACCAGCCTGAGCGACTTGGTGAGACCTCGTCTCTACAATAAATAAAAAAAAATTAGCTGGGCGTGGTGGTGTGTGCCTATGGTTTCAGCTACTTGGAAGGCCGAGGCGGAAGAATCGCCTGAGCCCAGCAGGTTGAGGCTGCGGTGGTGTGAGTGTGCCACTGCACTCCAACCGGGGTGACAGACTGAGACTCCTCAAAAAATAAAAAATGAGAGGGGATGGGATTGGCAGCTGAGGGAAATTTCCAGGGGAGTGTGTGTCACACCTCACCAACCAGGGTACCTGCATAATGAACATTTGTATACCTAACCCTAAATTGTACCCTACATCTTTAAAATTAAAAAAAAAAAAAAAAAGACAAGAGCATGCAGTTATCCACACTTTCTGTCCCCTATTGGTTGAGGGTTTCCCCTTGGGGCATGGACTCCCTAGCACTCCTGGGCTCATGGGTTGAGCAGTTTCCCCTGGTGTTGGGACAGGAAGACAAAAAGACGTGAGGTCTGAGTGTGAGTTGGGCCCTTGTTAGCAGCTGGGCGTGGAAGACTCACGCAAGCCTATGCACAGAGCTGCAGCTGATGGTTGTTGTTGTTTTGAGACAAGATCTCACTCTGTTGCCCAGGCTGAAGTGCAGTGGTGTGATCATGGCTCACCACAGCCTCGACCTCCTGGGCTCAGGCCATCCTTCCACCTCATCCTCCCAAATAGCTGGGACTACAAGTGTGCACCGCCATGCCTGGCTAATTTTTGTATTTTTTGTAGAGACGAGGCTTCCCTATGTTGCCCAAGCAGGTCTTAAACTCTTGGGCTCAAACATTTCTCCCGCCTCAGCCTCCCAAAGTGCTGGGATTACAGATGTGAGGCACCACACCCAGCTGTATGATTTTTTTTTTTTTAATTTCTCTACCCTCTCTTTTTACCCTGTATGTATTGGCTGAAATCCAATCTCTTTCTTCAGAGAGATTGCTCTGTCCTATCTCTGAAGAATTCTACAGTGGCAGGGTTGAGTACTTCATTATCCTCAAGAGCTGCATATTTTATCACATATGTGTGTGTCTGTGTGTTTAAATACATGTTCGTATACATTACATATGCCATATAAGCCATAATTAATTTCATCAAGCTACTTTTTTATTTGTGCCAACATTATACTAGGAAAAGTTTTCAGAGAGAGTTGAGTCTACTATCCAGAGTTTACCATTAACATGTTGCTATCAGTCTATCCCTCCATCCGTCAATTCATCTTGTTTATTTATTTATTTTTTTGAGTTGGAGTCTCACTCTGTCACCCCGACTGGAGTGCAGTGACCACTCCTGGCCACTGCAGCCTCGACATGCTGGGCTCCAGTGATCCTCCCGCCTCAGCCTTCCAAGTAGCTGGAACTACAGGTGCGCGCTACCACGCCCGGTTGATTTTTTGATTTATTGTAGAGATGAGGTCTCGCCAAGTTGCCCAGGCGGGTCTCAAACCCGCGGGCTCAGGCAAGCCACTCACCTCAGCCTCCCAAAGCGCGGGATTATAGGCTGGGCTACCGCGCCTGGCTAATTCATCTTATTTTTTAGATGTGTTTCAAAGTTAAGTTGCAAACATCAGCCCCTCCCCCCCCAAAAATACTGCAGCATTCATATCATTAACTAGAGGTCAATATTTGTTAATAACCCCTTTTTCCCATAAGGTAAGATTTATATACAATGAAATGCACGTATCTTTTTTGCATGATCACAGCTCACTGTATCCTCGACCTCCTTGGTTCAGGTGATTCTTCTGCCTCAGTCTCCTGAGCAGCTGGGACTACAGGTGCATGCCACCATGCCCAACTAAATTTTTTTCGTGTGTCTGGAGATGAGATCTCAATATCTTGCCCAGTCTGGTCTCAAACTCCTGGGCTCAGTGGTCTTCCCACTTCAGCCTTCCAAGGTCCTGGGACTATGCTTGGCCTGAAATGCACATGTCTTAAGTGTACTATTTGATGAATCTTAACAAATACCTAACTGGGTGTCTGTAATCCCAACACTTTGGGAGGCAGAGGTGAGAGGATTGCTTGAGCTCACGAGTTCGAGACCAGCCTGGGCAACATGGCGAGACGTCGTCTCTACATTAAATCAAAAAATTAGCAGGGTGTGGTGGCACACACCTGTGGTTCCAGCTACTTGGAAGGCTGAGGTGGAAGGATTGCCTGAGCCCAGCAGGTAGAGACTGCAGTGGCCATGAACATGCCACTGCACTCCAGTTTGGGCGACAGAGTGAGACTTCAACTCAAAATGTCTACACCTGCATAATCTAAAATCCTCATCCAACTATAGTACCTTACCTTTACTCCAGAAAGTGTCCCCATGTCCTAGGCCATACCTGTCCCCACTCTCCCACAGGAAATGACTATTCTGATTTTTTTCCCCGTCACAGATTAGATTAATCTGTTCCAGAACTTTATAGAAATAGATTCATAGCGGACTCAGTGGCTCAGCCTGTAATCCCGCGCCTTTGGGAGGCTGAGGTGAGTGGATTGCCTGAGCCTGCGGGTTCGAGACCTGCCTGGGCAGCGAGACCTCATCTCTACAATAAATCAAAAAATCGCCGGGCGTGGTAGCGCGCGCCTGTAATTCCGGCTACTCGGAAGGCTGAGGCGGAAGGATCGCCGGAGCCCAGCAGGTCGAGGCTGCGGTGGCCGGGAGCGGCCACTGTACTCCAGTCTGGGCAACAGAGTAAGACTCCGACTCAAAAAAAAAAGAAAATAGATTCATGCAGTATGAATTGTGTAAAGCTTTTTTCATTCAGTGTTTTTGAGATTTATCCATGTTTTTGCAAATGCATTTTGTTCTTCTTTATTGCTGAGTAGTATTCCATCATATGAACATACCATAAGTTATCTCTTTTCCTGTTTATAGATATTTGTTTTAGTTTTGTTCTTTGTTTGTTCATGAGAGGAACAAAGTCTGGTTGTTGCATTTTTACTCAGGCTGAAATTGAGCAGAAGGATCACGTGGAATCTGCCCGATCCTTCTTGTCTAAATTTCCATGAATCTTCCTAATCGTTTTAGCATCTACTGGTGATTGTAGCTTAAACTTATTTCACTAAGCGTCAGGAAAGGGTGTTCTTCAGGTTCTATAATTCCTTCTGCATTTATTAACTGGGATCCTGTGAAGAATTTTCCATTGTTAACTTTTTGGTTACCTGGAAATACAGTTTTTATGTGAAGGGGATGTAAACTGCTTGACTCTTTTTCTGTATCTTTCACTTTTCAGAGTGATGAGTTGAGTTGGTACTCTAGCCATCTCCAAAAGTGAGAATTTTTTTCCTCTTTGTATTGTTATGAACTGATAAGTGTTACTATCCATGTAGTCTTTTTTTTTTTTTCATTTGAAAAACTGACTCTTTTTTTTGTTTGGTTGGTTTTTTTGTTTTTGTTTTTTTGAGTTGGAGTCTCACTCTGTCGCCCAGACTGGAGTGCAGTGGCCGCTCCCGGCCACCGCAGCCTCGACCTGCTGGGCTCCGGCGATCCTTCCGCCTCAGCCTTCCAAGTAGCCGGAATTACAGGCCTGCGCTATCATGCCCGGCTGATTTTTTGATTTATTGTAGAGATGAGGTCTCGCTGCCCAGGCGGGTCTCGAACCCGCGGGCTCAGGCAATCCACTCACCTCAGCCTCCCAAAGGCGCGGGATTACAGACTGAGCCACCGAGCCCGGCTCTTTTTTTTTTTTTTTTTGATGCTCAAAAGTCAAAATTTTCCCCAAGGCCAGTGGGTTGTCTTCAGGTTAGCTCCTGTGCCCTCCCTCTAGCCAACCATCCATCCTGTGGGTTTTTCCTTCTCCTTACTGTCCGTCCACCTCACTGTCACTATCGTGGTCCACATCTCTGCTGCCTTTTTTTGCCCCTCCAGGAAAAATCCAGACACATCTGCGAATATACATCCGATGCTGTCATGTTTTTTTTTTTTGAGTTGGAATCTCACTCTGTTGCCCAGACTGGAGTGCAGTGGCCACTCCCGGCCACTGCAGCCTCAACCTGCCAGGCTCCGGCGATCCTTCCACGCAGCCTTCCAAGTAGCTGGAACTGCAGGCGCATGCTACCACGCCCGGCTCATTTTGATTTATTGTAGAGATGCGGTCTCGCCAAGTTGCCCAGGTGGGTCTCGAACCCGTGGGCTCAGGCAATCCACTCACCTCGGTCTCCCAAGGCGCAGGATTACAGGCTGAGCCACCGAGCCTGGCTGATGCTGTCATTCTTAAATTTCAGGTGTTCTCCATGGCTTTCGGCTTGGAGTCCAGGCCCTTGAACCTGGACTTGAGGGCACATTCGCTATGGCTATGGCCCGACTCCTCTGCCTCAACAGCTGCCATGTTTTATCTGTAATGAGACGTTGTGGCTCTTTCTTTGTGATCCTGCCCTCTTTCCCAGGCCTCACACACACAGTTTTTCCATCTGGGTCGCCTTCCTCTTTGACTAACTCCCTCATCTAAGGCCTTAGCTGGGGCCAGTGGTTCTCAGCCCTGGCTACACATTGCATCGCCCAGGCAGCTTTAAGAAATATCAATGTCTGGGTTCCTCCCAAGAATAATTAAAATCCAAATGTCTGGGGCTGAGTCCCAGCTTTGCTAGTTTTCAGAGCTTGCATGGTGATTCTGACGGACGGCTGAGATTGAGAACCACAGTCTGGGGTGTTTCTTTCTCTGGGAAATGTGCTCTTGCCTCCCCTCGCCTGGGTCCCATGCTGTTTAATTCTGCTGCTGCAGCATTCTGTTCCAACCCTTGCTTCACTGCCTGACCTCACTGTGTTAACCCCTGGGTTTCTTCCAGGCTAGACGGAAGCTTCATGGGGTTGTGGCCGCCTGGGTGTGTTTCCCCTCTGTGATTACTAAGCACACAGTAGGTGCTTGGTAATATTTGAAGATGGATAGAAAGGCTATATTTTGAGGTCCTTTGAGGGCAGAGATGGTGCCCGACTATGTGCAGGACAAAGGCCAGATTCCATTGTCTGCCACCATCACTTCTCGGCAAACTTATCTCCTGCTCCACTGAACTCCTTCCCCTAGACAAGCAGACTTCCAGCCACCCTTCCCTTTTATCAGTTCTGTCCGAAATGGCTTTTCTCCCTTTCTGCCTGCTCCCTATTCTACTTACCAAACAATTTCCTCAACTCATGAGCCACGTTTGAACTCATGAGCCTTGTGGGAATCCTTATTTGACACTTATTCATATACGTACTATGAGAATGTGTTCAAAATCATCCATTGGGGCACCTAGTTTATAAAATTTTGTGAATTTCATCGGAGACTCTTGCTTTTGAATGGATATTAAAGCCAAATTTACTAGGAGAATAAAGTGATATCGACACTCACCTTTAAAAAATTATTATTATTATTATTATTAGTAGTAGTAGTAGTAGTAGTAGTAGTATTTTGAGTTGGAGTCTCACTCCTTCGTCCAGGCTGGAGTGCAGCGTCACACTCATGGCCACCCAGCATCGACCTGCTGGGCTCCCGCAATCCTTCCGCTTCAACCTTTCAAGCAGCCAAAAGTACAGGCGCACGCTACCACGCCTGGCTAATTTTTATTTATTGTAGAGATGAGGTCTCACCAAGTTGTCTGGGCTGGTCTTGAACCCTTGGGCTTAGGCAGTCCGCTCACCTTGGCCTCCCAAAGTGCTGGGATTACAGGTTTGAGCCACCACGCCCAGCCTCTTAAGTTGTTTAGCTTTATTTGTCCCTATGAATTCTTCTCTGAGTGAAACTTCAACTTCCCAGTTGAATTTCAGGCCACGTGTGGTCTAGGACTCATGCTCTCACAATTGCTTCCAGAAATGGCTTCAAGGGCATCCCCCAAACCACCACAGACTGCGATGCTGCTGTGACTGAAGCTGGTATCGTGAGCTTTGCAAGCCTGAATATGCGCGGGGAAACTTACCAGTAATGGAGGATGCTAATTAGATGATTTCTTGTAGCCCTGGTCCTGATGGCACTGGTGTCCTCTAGCTCCCTTTTTCATCCACCAGAGGGCAGTGTTCCACTCTGCCTAACAGTCGGCCCTTCTGAGGGCTTCCCTTTCGAATTCTAGCATTTTGGCTCTTGAAAGTGGATCGCCAGCTGGGCTCGGTGGCTCAGCCTGTAATCCCGCGCCTTTGGGAGGCTGAGGTGAGTGGATTGCCTGAGCCCGCGGGTTCGAGACCCTCCTAGGCACTCATCTCTACAATAAATCAAAAAATCAGCCGGGCATGGTAGCACATGCCTGTAATTCCGGCTACTTGGAGGGCTGAGGTGGAAGGATCGCCGGAGCCCAGCAGGTCGAGGCTGCGGTGGCCGGGAGCGGCCACTGCACTCCAGTCTGGGCGACAGAGTGAGACTCCAACTCAAAAAAAAAAAAAAAAAGTGTCTTCAAAACAGTGATAAGACTTTGACTAATAGATACATGTCTTACATTGCAACCCAGTAGAGACATCCATGTGTATGTAACTCTACATATGTATGTATGACAAAAGTTTTATAAGATAATACTTTACTACTAGCAGTATACTTTGATGTTTTCTATTCTTTCATTTAAAAATGGTACTTATCACCACCCCAAATGAGTTCATGACTCACAAATCAGAGATTACAGCCCACAATTTGAAAAATATCACCTTAATGTTCCTTAGCCCGATATCCTGGATGGTTATGGGTGTGCAGATGCTGGGTTAGAGAGACTTGCCAGGTGTGGTGGCTCACGCCTGTAATCCCAGCACTTTGGGAGGCAGAGGCGAGAGGATTGCCTGAGTCCAGGGGTTTGAGACCAGCCAGGGCAACTTGGCAAGACCTTGTCTCTACAATAAATCAAAAAATTAGCTGGGCGTGGTGGTGCATGCCTGTGAGTCCATCTACTTGGAAGGCTGAGGGAGAAGGATCGCCTGAGCCCAGCAGATCGAGGCTGTGGTGGCAACAGAGTGAGACTCTGATTCCCAAAAAAGAGAGAGAGAGAGAGACTTGCTCAGGTCGCTCCAAGGCTTAGAGCAGCACCTGGGATCAGGCTTCAAGGCTTTCAACTTTTTTTTTTTTTTTTAACTGTAGAGATGAGGTCTCGCCAAGTTGCCCAGGCGGGTCTTGAACCCGTGGACTCTGGCAGTCCACTCACCTCAGCCTCCCAAAGCGCGGGATTACAGGCTGAGCCATCGAACCCGGCTTAATTTTTTATTGGCTTTCAACTTTTAATTCATTGCTTTTTGCCCTGTACTGTACACTTAGAATTTTATTTTATTTTATTTATTTTGAGTCGAGATCTCACTCTGCCCAGGCTGGGGCACCTTCGTGTCTCATCACAACCTTAACCTCCTGGGCTCAGGTGATCCTTCCACCTCAGCCTCCCGTATATCTGGGATGACAGGTGCCTGCCACCACTTTCTGCTAATTTTTTTAATGTTTTATTTTGTAGAGACAAGGTCTTGCTATGTTGCCCAGGCTGGTCTTGAACTCCTGGGCTCAAGCAATCCTCTTACCTCTCAAAGTGCTGGGATGTCAGGTGTGAGCCACCATGTCCGGCCTAGAATTTTCATACTGGGTCTTGGTGATCCCTGTAACATAACTATTGAGACACATCCAGTGCTCAGGCAGGTGACCGCCACAAGAAGACGTGCGTGTGTGTATGCGTGGTTGTGTGTGTGTGTGTGTGCATGCGTACTGTTCCCGAGCCTCATGAACAGCACACTGTAATATAAGCTCAGCCACTGATGGTCAGATCCAGGCTGGCCTCTGAAAGCAAAACCCTAGGGACTCCTGCCCATGCGTCCTTCTTGATGATTTCTGTTCCCTGGTTGCATGGGAGACCTGCCCCAGCAGTGGTTTGTTAGATAGCCCAGAAACCAAGCATTCACTCCATCAGCACATTATGCAAATTAAATAGGCAAGGAGTCCCTGTCACTGTTAAAGGATCTGCTCCTGAAATAAGGAGGATGTGGGTTTTCATGCAGTCCCATCCCTGCTCTGTAGAATGCCTCCGGGAAGACTTTTGAGATCAACTACAGCCGGGACCGCTTCCTCAAGGATGGCCAGCCGTTCCGCTACATCTCAGGAAGTATCCACTACTCCCGCGTGCCTAGATTCTACTGGAAGGACCGGCTGCTGAAGATGAGGATGGCTGGGCTGAACGCCATCCAGACGTAAGCAGGAGGGCTCGGGCTCGCAACACCCCCCTGGAGAGGGAATGCAACTGCATTTCTCAGGGCAGCAATTCCATTTCCCAGAAAGGGGTACTGGTCCAGTGTGATGTTCTAGGAGGGGCTTGTCATGAGCTAGACTGACCCTCCTTCAAATAGTTAACCACATCTTTCCCATTTTGAATTTTGGCACCAGAGGTTATCAGTAAAGATCAGCTTTAAAAAAGGGCAAAAGGGGCTCGGTGTGGTGGCTCACACCTGTAATCCCAGCACTCCAGGAGGCCAAGACAGGAGGGTTGCTTGAGCCCAGGTGTTTGAGACCAGCCTGAGCATAGTGAGACCTCATCTCTACCAAAAATTAGATAGGCGCGTTGGGACATACCTGTAGTCTCAGCTACTCGGGAGACTGAGGTGGGAGGATCACCTGAGCCCAGGTGGTCGAGGCTGCAGTGAACTGTTATCATGCCACCGCACTCCAGCCTGGGAGACAGAGTGAGACTCTAACTCAAAAAAAAAAAAAACAAAAGGAAGTAACAATGATTGAGCGCTTACCAGGTACAGGGTACTTTACACAAATGATTCCATTTATCTGAAGTCGGTATTACTGTTCCGTGAAATTTGTCCAAGGGCATATATTTGGTCAGAGGTCCAGCTAGGATCCGAACATAAGCATAGACAGGTAGGCAGCTATAGCATGAGGTAGGGTCGTAGGCAGCCATGGCATCTTCTCAGCTTCTGGGTCGTAAGGGTGGAAAGGTATGATACCTTTCCTCACCTGCCATAAGCATCACGGCCGACACTCCTGTGACAAAGACAAGTTAACAAGAGAAAATCATAACAGACTTATTTAATCAAAGTTTTGGTGACGTGAGAGCCTTAAAGAATGAAGACCCACAGACCCAGGGAAAACTGTTTTTATGCTTAGGGTCAATGAAAAATGAATAGCTGCACAGAATGTGATTAGACAAAAGGGTCTGGTCTAGACTGAGGGAGAAACTCCCCAAGGCCTGACTTTTTTTTTTTTTTTTTGAGTTGGAGTCTCACTCTGTCACCCAGACTAGAGTGCAGTGGCTGCTCCCGGTCACCGCAGCCTTGACCTGCCGGGCTCCAGCGGTCCTTCCTCCTCAGCCTTACGAGTAGCCGAAATTACAGGCGCGTGATACCACACCGGGCTGATTTTTTTTATTTATTGTAGAGATGAGGTCTCGCCACGTTGCCCAGGCAGGTCTCAAACCCATGGGCTCAGGCAATCCACTCATCTCAGCCTCCCAAAGGCACGGGATCACAGGCTGAGCCACTGAGCCCAGCTGTAATTCTTGTTTCTACCACCTGCCTTAGGGAAGAGGAATTCTGGTTTCTATGACTCACTCTAGGGGGAAGACAGAGATGGGATACAGGAGGGCTGGAGAAGATCAGAGAGAGAAGCTTTGTTTCTGCGGCCTTTCAGTCTCCTTTAGTTTAAAGCACTCAGGATGGGCTGGACTCAGTGGCTCAACCTGTAATCCCAGCACTTTGGGAGGCCGAGGTGAGCAGAGAGCCTGAGCCCACAGGTTCGAGACCAGCCCAGGTAACTTGGCGAGACCTCATCTCTACAATAAATCCAAAAAAATTTAGCCAGGCGTGGTAGCATACGCCTGTAGTTCCAGCTACTTGGAAGGCTGTGGCGGAAGGATCGCCGGAGCCCAGCAGAGTGAGGCTGCGGTGACCGGGAGCATGCCACTGCACTCCAGTCTGGGTGACAGAGTGAGACTCCAACTCAAAAACAACAACAACAAAGCACTGGATGTCAAGGTCCCATGCTTGGGAGTATTGTTTTCTGAGCCCCAGTAGGGGAATAAGCCTTGTCTTTCGGTAGATTTCTGAAACCGAGTCTGTCTTTGTGGTTCTGCTGGGTAATCGTATAACCACGGGACATAGAATTTCCCCAACAGTTATCTCTCCTCATCTCTTCTACTACTGCCGAGTGATTGGGAAGCAAGTGGGGTGGCTGGCCACTCTGGTTTTTGCAGTGCTGATATAGATTGCTGATAACTTTTCAAAGATAAAGAGCAGGAAAACCCAGAGGCAGATTCCAAAGATAGCTAGGGAGAATCCATTATTCCTATTCTAAGGCCATTGGCTGAGTGAACTCAAGTTCACGTGTTTATAATTTTGACTCCGAATTCTGGGAACCAAGACTGTCTGTCCCTTGAAATCATGGGATCATGGAAAAAGGACGAGAGCCAGGGTCTTTGTGATGGGAATGGGTGGTTTCATATGTAAATGTATGTCCCCGGCTGTAGGTAGCCAGGGGAGCTGGTAGGAGGTTTTGTCATTGTTAGAGTCACACTCCCAGAAGGGTCTCCTGAATGTTAGGCTTGCTGGGGGTGTGGGTGTGTCTGGTGTGCAATCTGATGCCGCATGAATATACAAAGAATTGCACAGAATAGATTAGAAAATAAAGTTTATTTAGAAAGTAAATTAGAGAGAGGAAGGAGATTCACCTTCCCAAGGAAGTGGAGGAGGGCCCAAAGTTTAAGAAAACAGCCTGGCCACAGCTCAAAGAGCACATGGCCACACCATAGCTTAGCAAGGCAGTGGCAAAATGGCTGCTCGTGGTCGAGTCCTTTTAACTATTTCCCTTGGATGGGGGAAGGTCATTAAGGTCATTGGGTGGTGGTCTGTTCCACATCATCACGAAGGGGCAGGTAACTGCAAGTACTAACGTCAGGTGATAGATAGCAGGCATATGAAAGAATTAGTCACGTGATTGCTACCATGGTAACAAGGGGAGGAGTTTTCCCTGCAAGAGACCGATCAGACGTTTCCAATCCACAATCTTCTTTTGTCAAAAGGTGGTCTTATTATTTCTATGGCTTCAGCCAGCTAAGAGGCCTGAAAGTTTCTCAGAGATGATTGTGCTAAACCATGAATTAAATGGTTGGGCTGTTGGGCTGTCCTGGTCTTGCATCTGTTGTCGATTTGCCAAGGGAGTGGAGTAAGCTAGCATCTTGGCCTACAGTAGAATGAATGCTTTCTAAAACCTGCCTAATGAAAATGTATCTATCTGCGTCTAACCTGTGCTAGATTCAAAGCGTGTCAGGGGTAAACTCTAAGCAAAAATGGTTATGCTGAGGCAAAAAGACGGCGCTAAACTAAGATTATTCTAGATTTCTATAGGTACCTCCTTTCAGTCATTTTGTTTCCTGCCACATAATTCCTGCCACGTTTTTTGTCAGAGAATGTAGGGCTTGGAGATTTTTCCTACTGTTTTTTTTTTTTTTGAGTCAGAGTCTCACTCTGTCACCCAGACTGGAGTACATTGGCACACTCACGGCCATCACAGTCTTGATCTGCTAGGCTCAGGCGATCCTTCCACCTCAGCCTTCTCAGTAGCTGGGACCACTGGTGTGCACCACCATGCCTCGCTAATTTTTTGATTTATTGTAGAGATGAGGTCTTGCCAAGTTGCCCAGGCCGGTCTTGAACCAGTAGGCTCAGGCAATCCTCTCACTTCAGCCTCCCAAAGTGCTGGGATTATAGGTGTGAGCCACCGCACCTGGCTGATTTTTCCTACTTTTATTACAAATTGTTTTTCTAAGAATAAATATATCTCTTAGTACTTTTTAGCAAGATCTTTTTTTTTATCTTAAGCTTGACACGGGCATATATACGAGAGGGACCCCCAAAAAACCCGTAATTTATTATAAAAAATTATGTATTTATTCTTACATGTTTAAATTTCAGTCACCTCTGAAGTGCTCATTTGATGCAATACACCTATTGAGATGCTTTTTCCACTGCTCAAAACAGTTTTTGAACACGTGAATTTGGATGCCTTTTAAGTGCTTTTGTACTTTTGTTTCATCTCTTCCACATCAGCAAAATGTTTCCCTTTGAGGACTTTTTTCCTTTTTTTTTTTTGAGTTGGAGTCTCACTCGGTCACCCAGACTGGAGTGCAGTGGCCACTCCCGGCCACCGCAGCCTCGACCTGCTGGGCTTCGGGATCCTTCCGCCTCAGCCTTCCGAGTAGCCGGAATTACAGGCATGCGTTACCATGCCCGGCTGATTTTTTTTTTGTTTTATTTATTGTAGAGATGAGGTCTCGCTGCCCAGGCGGGTCTCGAACCCGCGGGCTCAGGCAATCCACTCATCTCAGCCTCCCAAAGGCGCAGGATTACAGGCTGAGCCACCGAGCCCGGCGAGGACTTTTTTCATCTGGGCAAACAGAAAAAAAGTCTATTAGGGCAAGATCGGGTGAATAGCAAGGACAGGGCATGGAGGTCATGCCATTTTTGTTCAAAAACTGCTGAACACTCAGCGCGGTGTGAGCAGGTGTGCTCGTAAATCACCCATCATGAAATGGGCAGATGGGTTGAAAGAATCTCAAAAAAAAAAAAAAAATTCACAGAAGCCAAATGTGGCCTCTTACAACAATGCCAGCTGATACACTGATGTTGATGGGTTCCCAGAGCACTTACCTTGCAGGGAAAGCCTGTGCTACAAGGGGCCCACCTCCAAAAGATAATTCCATCTGCGGGGGGCTCCCCCTTGTAAATTCTGCATGTATATAGTGTTGCAGCCTGACCAGGTTCTTACACCAACTACACAGAAAAAAGCCAGGGTGCTGAGACAGGCATATTGCAATACAGAAAGAGTTTAATGATTGCAAAGCAGCTGAGTGAGGAGAAGGGGACTAGTTCTCAAATCTGCTTTCCCAAGAACTTTAGGCTAGGAGTTTTGTTGTTGTTGTTGTTGTTTTTAGTTGGAGTCTCACTCTGTCACCCAGGCTGGAGTGCAGTGGCATGCTCACGGTCACCTGCCGGACTCAGATGATCCTTCCGCCTCAGCCTTCCAAGTAGCTGAAACTACAGGCACGCACCACCATGCTCAGCTAATTTTTTTATTTGTTGTGGTGATGAGGTCTTGCCAAGTTGCCCGGGCTAGTCTTGAACCCGTGGGCTCAGGCTATCCTCTCACCTCTACCTCCCAAAGTGCTGGGATTACAGGCATGAGCCATCACACCCAGTGACTGTTAATCTGTTTGAGGACATTGAAAGTGTAGGGCCCCGGTCCCTTCTGACTTGTAAGGTTTCTGCTGAGAAGTCTGCTGTGAGTCTGATTGGCTTACTTTTGTAAGTTATTTGATGCTTATGTCTCACTGCTCTTAGAATTATTATTATTATTATTATTGGAGTCTTAGTCTCACTCTGTCACTCAGGCTAGAGTGCAGTGGCACAGTCACAGCTACCGTGGCCTTGACTGCCTAGGCTCAGGCAATCCTTCCACCTTAGCCTCCCGAGTAGCTGGGAGTACAAGTGCATGCCACCATATCTGGCTAATTTGTGTGTGTGTGTGTGTGTATGTGTCAGGTCTCACTCTGTCACCCAGGCTGGAGTGCAGTGGCACGCTCACGGCCACCACAGCCTCAGCCTGCTAGGCCAGGCGATCCTTCAGAGTCCTTCCCCTAATCCATAGTTAATAGGAAGTCAAAGAAAATAGTTTCCTGGGCCAGGCTCGGTGGCTGAGCCTGTAATCCCACCCTTTGGGAGGCCAAGGTGAGTGAATTGCCTGAGCCCACGGGTTCGAGACCTGCCTGGGCAACTTGGCGAGACCTCATCTCTACAATAAGTCAAAAATTAGCCAGGCGTGGTAGCACGCACCTGTAGTTCCAGCTACTTGGAAGGTTGAGGTGGAAGGATCGCCGGAGCTCAGCAGGTCAAGGCTGCGGTGGCCTGGAGTGTGCCACTGCACTCCAACCTGGGCAACAAAGTGAGACTCCAACTCACAAAAAAAGAAAGAAAGAAAATAGCTTCCCTGGAGAAAGGAAGAAGCCTTGGTTGGGCCCATTGGACAGTCCTCAGATAACGTGGACAGGAAAAGTGGTCATCCTGCTGCTTATTTCCAAGTTCTAGATAATTTTTCTTTTTGAGTTGTAGTCTCACTCTGTCACCCAGGCTGGAGTGCAGAGGCACGCACGCACACAGCCACCCCAGCGTCAACTTGCTGGGCTCAGGCAATCCTTCCGCCTCAGCCTTCCAAGTAGACCAGCTAATTTTTTGATTTATTGTAGAGATGTGGTCTCGCCAAGTTGCCCAGGCTGGTCTCGAACCCGTGGGCTCAGGTAATCCCCTCACCTCGGCCTCCCAAAATGCTGGGATTATGGGCTTGAGCCACCGCACCCGGCCTAGATAATTTTTCTTAACAATGCCCTTCCTGCTCTTCTTCCTCTTGTCCATGTGTTAGAAATAGTCCCAACAAGGCTCCTTTCCCCACCCCTCCTTCTTCTTGACCCTGCCAAGTGTCCAGGAAGGGGCTGTGTGTGTCTCGACAGGTACGTGCCCTGGAACTTTCATGAGCCCCAGCCCGGACAGTACCAGTTTTCTGAGGACCATGATGTGGAAGGTTTTATTCGGCTGGCTCATGAGCTGGGACTGCTGGTCATCCTGAGGCCTGGACCCTACATCTGTGCAGAGTGGGACATGGTATGTATGCTAGACTGGGCTCTGCCTGCCGGGTGTGCGTGAGGGGGGTGGGCTGGCAGGCATGGGCCCTGGGGCACAGGGTTAAAGCAGTTTTTATTTTATTTTTTTTTTTTTTGGAGTTGGAGTCTCACTTTGTCACCCAGATTAGAGTGCAGTGACCACTCCCGGCCACCGCAGCCTCGACCTGCGGGGCTCAGCGATCCTTCTGCCTCAGCCTTCCAAGTAGCTGGAACTACAGGCATGCGCTACCACGCCTGGCTCATTTTTGATTTATTGTAGAGATGAGGTCTCGCCAAGTTGCCCAGGCAGGTCTCGAACCCACGGGCTCAGACGATCCACTCACCTCAGCCTCCCAGGGCATGGGATTACAGGCTGAGCCACCGAGTCCAGCTAATTAAAGCAGTTTAAATGAGACTCTAATTCTAGATCACATGGGGCGTGGGACTGTACCCAGCACAGGTGTCTGTCGCTTTAGAAAGGTGCCCAGGCAGTGAGGAACATGTTAAGATCAAAGCACGGGTTCTCTTGGTGACTCACATAACTCAGTCTCCTCACCAGTAAAAAGCAGTTAATGGTGTCTGCTCTGTCTACCTCACAAGGTGGTTGTGAAATGAAGCAGAGGAATCTATATAGAAAGGGCTTTGTTTCTCAAATAATTGCATCGTGCAGTGATCTTAATTTTTCTGCATTCCTCACTCAAAAGTGGACCTTGAACATTTACCATGATACTGTCAGAAAGGGATTGGCAGTGGCGGGATTCTGCCGGGGTGGGGGTGGGGACACAACATCAATTAGGGTGTCTGACCTCAAACCAGGCAAAGTGGGGACCAAAGGGAGGCCCAGACTTTACCTGTACGATGTCCACTTGTATACCTAATCCTGAATTGTACACACACATCTGTAAAATAAAATTAAATTAAAAAATTTTTTTTTCTACATTCTATTTTTCCTGAAAGTTACAAACCAGAAAGCCAGCACTAATACCCCTTCTCCTGGAAGCTTTTCTTTTTTTTTCCCCATCATTGCTAATAGTAGCTATTTCTATCTGCCATGAGCTCCTTTCATGAAATGGATGTAATGGCTTTTTTCCTTGTCCTAGGGGGGATTACCTGCTTGGCTGCTAGAAAAAGAATCCATTATTCTCCGCTCTTCTGACCCAGGTGAGTTGTTACATATGGCTTGAGGGAATGTATAAAAGCTTTGACAATTTATAATTGTTACATATGTCTTGAGGAAATGTATAAAAGCTTTGACAATTTATATCAAAAGGGCCAGGTTTTCTTTCTTTCTTTCTTTCTTTTTTTTTTAAGTTGGAGTCTCACTCTGCCGCCCAGACTGGAGTGCAGTGGCCGCTTCTGGCCACCGCAGTCTCGACCTGCTGGGCTCTGGCGATCCTTCTGCCTCAGCCTTCCAAGGGCCAGGTTTTTTGACGTCCAGAGTAGTTCTGCACAAATACTTCCGAAAGTTTAGTGAAAGTGTGGGTGTTAATCATCGTCTGCTACAAAAACCAGACACTGAACCTGTAGGAAGTAAGGCCTTCTTGAACTCCTTGACCAGATCTTGCTGATAATCTGGTAACCCTCTGAATTGGCATTGACGCTGTTTGTGGTTGACCAACTGACTTCAATGGTTTCTCTTTTGTATGTACTTAGTATATTTCAGAGCTAGCAGTAGCACCTAACTAATTGAAATTATAGATGTAGTTTCTGGGATGGAATCATTGGATTGCTTGTTACCTGAAGGGTCTTCTTCTTTTATTTTTTTTTTTGTCTACTTGTACAGAGTGATATGTGAATTTTTTTTTCCTTGTCTTTTTAGGCGACTAAAGATTTTATTTTATTTTTTTTTTTTACTCACTCTGTTGCCTAGGCTGGAGTGCAGTAGCACATTCGCAGCCACCACAACCTTGACCTGCTGGGCTCAGGTGATCCTTCCGCCTCAGCCTCTCTAGTAGATGGGACTACAGGAGTGTGCTACCACACCCAGCTAATTTTTTAATTTATTGTAGTGACAAGGTCTTGCCAAGTTTCCCAGGCTGGTCTCGAACAGCAATCCTCTCGCCTTGGCCTTCCAAAGTGCTGGGATTACAGGCATGAGCTACCATGCCTGGCTGGAGAATATTTTAGTTATAAACCCTGATTAGTTAGAAGGTTCCATTTCACTATATTTTATCTTTTGAAGACTTCAATTTCTCTTGGAGACAGTGGGAGGGTAGAGGCAGTGTTGGTGATGAAGATTATTGTAGCATCAGCTAACATTAAGATTCCTGTACAATGCATTTCCCTCGAGTACCCTCTTATTTCTCCTCTCCTTCTTTAATATACTCTTAGTGTTTTCACATGTATTTAATTCTTATGGCAAGTTTTTGTACCATGTGCTTTTATTCCCATTGGACTATATAACTACATAATTTTTTTTTTTTTTTTTTTGAGTTGGAGTCTCACTCTGTCACCCAGACTGGAGTGCAGTGGTGGCTCCCGGCCACCGCAGCCTCGACCTGCTGGGCTCTGGTGATCCTTCCACCTCAGCCTTCCAAGTAGCTGGAACTACAGGCGTGCGCTACCATGCCCGGCTAATTTTTTGATTTATTGTAGAGATGAGGTCTCACCAAGTTGCCCAGGCGGGTCCCGAACCTGCAGGCTCAGGCAATCCACTCACCTCAGCCTCTCAAAGGCACGGGATTACAGGCTGAGCCATGGAGCCCGGCTATAACTACATAATTAATTAATTTATTAATTTTGAGTTGGTGTCTCACTCTGTCACCCAGACTGGAGGGCAGTGACACACTCCCGGCCACCGCAGCCTCGACCTGCTGGGCTCCAGCGATCCTTTCATCTCAGCCTTCCAAGTCTTTGAAACTACAGGTGTGCACTACCACGCCCAGCTAATTTTTGATTTATTGTAGAGGTCTTGTCAAGTTGCCCGGGCGGGTCTCGAACCCACAGTCTCAGGCAATCCACTCGCCTTGGCCTCCCAAAGTGCTGGGATTACAGGCTGAGCCACCGAGCCTAGCCTACATAATTTTTTAGAACTTAATGTTGAAAAAGTAAAAAGGCCCTGCTGTGGCAGGAATCTTCCACAGAGAGATGGGACCGGAGGCTTCTCTGCCAAGAAGCAGTGTTTATTCATGCTGGCACTGGCTCAGTAGAATCGCATCCAAAGACTGAGCCCTGAACCCAGGGGCGGGGGGCATCACCTTATTTACCTTCCCTTCTGCATTGTAATCCCTTTGTCTTCCTTACAAGACAACATTTTTCCGTGTTATAAATTTGATTGGGTACTTTTATCGCTTGGAGCTACAGTTAGTCTTACATGTCATACATTGATTGGTTTTATGTAATCATTTCTTTGCCTGTCCTATTTGCTGATTGGTTTACAAGATTACTATTCTGATTGGATTCTGCCAAAAGTTTAAACATGTAGCCCGCCAAAGTAGAAAGCTGGAAAAAGAGGCAGCACAAAGAATCAGGAAGTAATTTATTTTCCCTTTTTCTGCATTTTCAGAAGGGCCCCTGCCTCAATACTGTGACTTAGTATAATCCCACCATTCGGTGGCTCTTTCTTCATTTAGCAAACATTACTTGATACCTTCTGCTCTCCAGGCTTTGTGCCCTATGGCAAGAACAGTGTCTTAGTCCATTTTCTGTGGCCTATAATAGGATACTTGAAACCAGGTAGTTTATAATGGAAAGAAATGTATTTCTGACAGTTATGGAGGCTGATAAGTTCAGGGTTGAGGAGCCTCACCTGGTGGGGGTCTTCTTGTTGGTGGGGACTCCCTGCAGACTCCCAAAGCAGCACAGGGCATTATGTGGCCAGGGCTGAGCGTACTAGCTCAGATCTCTCTTCTAAAGCCATCAGCTCCATTCCCATCATAACTCGTTAACCCGTTCATCTACTAATTCATGAATGGATTAATTCACTCATGAGAGCAGAGCCCTCATGACCCCATCACCTCTTAAAGGCCCCACCTCTCAATACTACCATATTGGGGATTAAGTTTCGCCAGGTGTGGTGGCTCATTTCTGTAATCCCAGCATTTTGGGAGGCAGAGGCGAGAGGATTGCCTGAGCCCATGGGTCGAGACCAGCCTGGCAACATGGCGAGACCTTGTCTATACAGTAAATTTTAAAAATTAGCTGGGCATGGTGGCGTGCGCCTGTAGTTCTAGCTACATGGAAGGCTGAGGTGGAAGGATCGCCTGAGCCCAGCTGGTAGAGGCTGCGGTGGCCGTGAGCATGCCACTGCACTCCAGCCTGGGCAAGAATGAG
The DNA here is from genome assembly GCA_027257055.1 of Cephalopachus bancanus. Taxonomy (NCBI): domain Eukaryota; kingdom Metazoa; phylum Chordata; class Mammalia; order Primates; family Tarsiidae; genus Cephalopachus; species Cephalopachus bancanus. The sequence continues at coordinate 351,855 of JAPVLO010000021.1, read as the reverse complement.
ACTCCAACTAAAAAAAAGGTTTCAATATGAGTTTTAGAGGAGACAGACATTCAAACCGTAGCAGATAGATTCTAAGCACACTGGTCCTTGTCCCCTGAGGACTGCAGCTGAGGAGACAGCTACCTTGCAGGACAACTTTTTTTTTTTTTTTTTTGAGTTAGAGTCTCACTCTTGTCACCCAGGCTGGAGTGCAGGGGCACGCTCACAGCCACCGCAGCCTCTGCTCGCTGGACTCAGGTGATCCTTCCGCCTCAGCCTTCCAAGTAGCTGGAATTACAGACATACACCACCACGTCCGGCTTGCAGGACAACTTTTATCAGACTTGCCTCATGTGTAGCCGCCCCATTTCAGAAGGTAGTTTGTTGAGTCCAGTGTATCCCGGTCTCTTCCCCAGTGTGATAAGGCGGCGTGGGTGTCTCTTTGTACGAACAGGCCTGTGATAGTGCTGAACCTGTCTTGTTTTCCAGATTACCTTGCAGCCGTGGACAAGTGGTTGGGGGTCCTTCTGCCCAAGATGAAGCCTCTCCTCTATCAGAATGGAGGGCCGATTATAACAGTGCAGGTAACCCTGGAGTTCATCATGGATGGGTGTGGGGAAGGAAGGTTTACATCCATCCACATCATGTGAGTGACAGGAGTAATGCAGATATGAGCCTCATAGAACTGTTTTCTGGAGAGGCAATGCCATCATAGATAGTGCTTTTACTTAAATAGCATTTTGGGAAGGCATTGCCATTTTCTTTTTTTTTTTGAGTCGGAGTCTCACTCTGTTGCCCAGGCTGGAGTGCATTAGCACGCTCACGGCCACTGCAGGCTCGACCTGCTGGGTTCAGGTCATCCTTCCGTGTCAGCCTTCCAAGTAACTGGAACCACAAGCATGTACCACCAAGCCCGGCTGATTTTTCTATTTATTGTGGAGACGAGGTCTTGCCATGTCTCTCAGGCTGGTCTTGAACCCCTGAGTCAGGCAGGCATTTTCATTTTCTAATGCTTGCAATGTGCCAAACTCTGTGCTGAAAGCCCTATAAATCCTATTCAGTTCTTCCAACCACCCTCTCTTTTTTTTTTTTTTTTTTTTTTGAGACACGGTCTCACTTTGTCACCCAGGGTAGAGTGCAGTGGTATGATCCTGGCTTGCCCCATCCTCGACCTCTTGGGTTCAAGCTATCCTTTTGCCTCACCCTCCTGAGTAGCTGGGACTACAGGTATGCGCCACCATGCCTGGCTAAATCTTGTATTTTGTTTGTAGAGACAAGGTCTTACTGTGTTGCTCAGGCTAGTCTCGAACTTCTGGACTCAAACCGTTTTCCTGTCTTGGCCTCCCAAAGTGCCAAGATTATAGGCGTGAACCATCATGCCCGGCCACCACCCTCTTTTTACAAATAAAGAAGTTGGAAAAGTGACTTGGCCAAGATCACCCAGCTGGCAGTAGCCAAATCAAGATTGCGTCCTAGTGTCCTGATCCTGGAGTTTGTCTGTATCTCTTGTAGCCTCAGGCAAGCAGCATGGACTGAAACGCTTTGGACAGTCAGTTAACCCTGGTGTGGAAAAGGATGTGGTGAATTGGGGTCTTTATGTTTTCCCTGTAACTTCCTGCCTCACTTTTCTTCTTCCATGTGTTCTTGGCTCTGCAAAGACTGTTATACTCTGGGGTACATGGTGTTTTTTGCATATATTCCATGTGAAAAATCGGGATACTTGACCTTCGGTAGTTTTGGTGTTTGTAAAGTTACTTAGCTGAAACATTGCACCAGGTTCATTGGACACTGACCAAGGATACTCTTATGGAAAACAGTAAAGTTATATGAGACAGACTGTTCCCACACAGATGCAGTATGGCATCGCTGAAGGAGCGTGGGCTAGGCTTCCTTCTTTTTTTTTTTTTGAGTTGAAGTCTCACTCCATGGCCCGGACTTGAGTGTAGTGGCATGCTCACGGCAACCCCAGTGTCAACCTGCTGGGCCCTGGCGATCCTTCCATCTCAGCCTTCCAAGGAGCTGGAACTACAGGCGTGTGCTACCACGCCCGGCTCATTTTTGATTTTTTGTAGAGATGAGATCTCACCAAGTTGCCCAGGCTGGTCTCCAACCCACGGGTTCAGGCAATCCACTCGCCTTGGCCCCCTAAATTGCCACGAATACAGGCTGAGCCACTGAGCCTGGCCCGGGCTTCCTTCTTATGAATGGGACGATGGCCAGGATGAAGGGACAGGTCATGGTGGGGTGGGATCATGGGCATTCTCTTGTCCTTCAGGTAGGGGTGGCTCAAGGCGGTGAGCGACTAGGTTGGTGTCATTCTGAGGCTGCATGGTGAGAGGAGCTGTCTTCCTGAGAGCGGCCAGATTGCCGCTCACTGAGGGATGTCCAAACAGCCCCTCCAAGCCCCTTTCTCTTTCACTGTCTTGAGTCTGTATTTGCTTAGGTTGATAGGGAGCTGCTTTTTCCTGTGTGAAGGTGTGGGGTCTGAAACTTGCATGTGTCTTTGTTCTGCATGGCTGCATCGTCTTCCTCTCTTCTGGTCTCAGATGAAAGTTCTCTTTTGAGCTACCCTCTTTTTTCAGTCTCTCTACCTCTCCTTGAATCACTTTCGATCTTTTTCTCACAACTTTTCTGCACCTTTTGGTTATGGAAATCCCACGAAAAATGTAATCAAACATTAACTCTGCAGAGGAGAGACCAGTTGAGTGTCCTGGAGACGTTTCTCCTCCTGTCCATCCCTGGCAATCTCAGATGACTTTAACTTGACCGTGGATCCTGCCAGGTGACGTTGACTTCTTCCTGCTTGAATCCCACCTAAGCATTTTGCTCCTTGTTTCCTAAGTACACAAACACATAAAAACACAAGAAAGCAGAAAAACATGATTGTCACTCAACCCTCAGGAGCCAGAACAAACCTCTTCACATTTTGGGAGGCTCCTTGAGTGTTTTTCTGTGCCTTTTTATGAAGTAAGTTCCTTCCTGCTTCCTTCTGTGTGACCTATTTTCTGTGTGGCTTTTTCTACTTCATTCTTTTGTCATGAGCATTTTTCAAATCAATTAAAAAAACTCTTTGTGCATCTCTTTCATGGTCACCCTACTTGTCTTTTGTGGCGCGGTTCACATGTGAGCTCCCTCTGTCCGGAAGCCAGCCTGGTTGCCTTCACTGGCTTCCGTGGAGCTATCAGGACCCTCGGCTGATGCCTGGGGTGAGACACGTGTGGTCCCTCACCTTGTTTCATTCCTGACTCGTATCTCTAGTCTCCTCGGCTCCCCACATATCTACCTGGCAGCCATGAGTACACGTCATTCCATACATGTGTACACGTCACACGCCCACCCGATGGGTCTGAAATTGAATAGAGGCTGAAGAGTTTGATCAGAAAGACATGGGCAGCCAGATGCAGTGGCTCATGCCAGTAATCCCAACACGTTGGGAGGCCAAGGCAGAAGGATCGCTTGAGGCCAGGAGTTTGAGACCAGTCTGGACAACATAATGAAATCCCAGCTCTAACAACAACAGCAAAATTAGCCAGGCATGGTGGCCTGTACTTGTAGTCCCAGCGTCTGGGATGCCAAGCCCAGGAGTTCAAAGCTACAGTGAGGTATGATCCATCCTGAGCAACCAAGGGAGACTTAGTCTCTAAGATAAGATAAAAACTGGGAGATTTGTAGACAGCGTTTCTGTGTGTAAAGATTTCTGTAAAAGCTAATTCCTATCTCTGTCTTAATTCATGTCAATGGGTAGAAAATGATGGTTTGCTCAATTTATGGTGCTGGTCTCTCTGGGTGCCCCGAGAGGTTGTGGAGGTCACTGGGAAGCTGTGTCTGCAGCTAGGGTAAAAATGAGTCAGACCAGAAAGCTCAGATCCCTGCCAGAGGACTTTCAGGAACCCCAGCTTGGCCTTTGTTCATCCTTATGAGTCAGCCAGATATGCAACCCTTTTTCTTCTGGAGGGACTGGCTGAGCCAGGGCCACCTGTGTTGGTTTGCATATGTGGAAGTTTATCTCAGTTTGTGCCTAAAATAAGTAAAGCCACAAACACCCTTGATAATATCCAAGGAAAGAATAATTAAAGGTGCCCTTCCACCCACAACTTCATCAAATTAATGGAGTATTCGTCATGAGGTAATAAGGCTATTTATACCTGTTGTTTAGAAGATCAGCAACTTTATTTTTTTTTTTATAATTTTTTTTTTTGGGAGTCTCACTCTGTCGCCCAGACTGGAGTGCAGTGGCTGCTCCCGGCTACCACAGCCTTGACCTGCTGGGCTCTGGTGATCCTTCCGCCTCAGCCTTCCAAGTAGCCAGAATTACAGGCGCGCGCGTTACCACGCCCGGCTAATTTTTGATTTATTGTGGAGATGAAGTCTCGCCAAATTGCCTAGGCGGGTCTCGAACCCGCGGGCTCAGGCAATCCACTCACCTCGGCCTCCCAAAGCGCAGGATTACAGGCTGAGCCACCGAGCCCGGCTAGGATCAGCAACTTTAAAAGTCTGCAGTGGCCGGGATTGTTGGCTCAGCCTGTAATCCCGCGCCTTTGGAAGGCTGAGGTGAGTGAATTGCCTGAGCCCGCAGGTTTGAGACCCGCCTGGGCAGCGAGACCTCATCTCTACAATAAATAAAAAAAAAAAATCAACCGGGCATGGTAGCGCACGCCTGTAGTTCCAGCTACTTGGAAGGCTGAGTGGAAGGATTGCCGGAGCTCAGCAGGTCGAGGCTGCGGTGGCCGCGGCCACTGCACTCCAGTCTGGGCAACAGAGTGAGATTCCAACTCAAAAAAAAAATTCTGCAGTGAAGCCGGGCTCTGTCTGGTTTTGTAAGCAAAGGTATCTTGGACTAGCCACACCAGTCATTTTATATAATGTCTATGGCTGCTTTTATACTCCAGTGGCAGAGTTGAGTAGTCGAGATCAACATCCTTATGACTGCAAAGCCTGAAATATTTACTCTCTGGCCTTTTTAAAAAAAATTATTTCAGCCAGGCTCGGTGGCTCAGCCTGTAATCCCGCGCCTTTGGGAGGCTGAGGTGAGTGGATTGCCTGAGCCCGCGGGTTCGACACCCGCCTGGGCAGCGAAACCTCATCTCTACAATAAATCAAAAAATCAGCCGGGCAGGCCGGGCTCGGTGGCTCAGCCTGTAATCCCAGCACTGTGGGAGGCCGAGGTGAGTGGATTGCCTGAGCCCGCGGGTTCGAGACCTGCCCGGGCAACTTGGCGAGACCTCATCTCTACAATAAATCAAAAAATGAGCCGGGCGTGGTAGCACGCGCCTGTAGTTCTAGCTACGTGAATGGCTGAGGCGGAAGGATCACCGGAGCCCAGCGGGTCAAGGCTGCGGTGGCCGGGAGTGGCCACTGCACTCCAGTCTGGGTGACAGAGTGAGACTCCGACTCAAAAAAAAAAAATCAGCCGGGCATGGTAGCGCATGCCTGTAATTCCGGCTACACAGAAGGCTGAGGCGGAAGGATCGCCGGAGCCCAGCAGGTTGAGGCTGCGGTGGCCGGGAGCGGCCACTGCACTCCAGTCTGGGCGACCGAGTAAGACTCCAACTCAAAAAAAAAAAATTATTTCAATAGTTTTGAGGGGTACAAATAGTTTTGGTCTGGGCTTTAAGTGTACCCACCACCTCAACCTGTGCACATGGTACCTGATAGATTCTGGGCTCAGGTGATCCTTCTGCCTCAGCTTTCCAAGTAGCTGGAACTACAGGCGTCCGCCACCACTCCCGGCTAATTTTTGATTTATTGTAGAGACGAGGTCTCACCAAGTTACCCAGGCTGGTCTCGAACCCTCAGGCTCAGGCAATCCTCTCGCCTCAGCCTCCTAAGGTACTGGGATTGCAGGCTGAGCCACCATGCCCGGCCTTCTGTGGGTCTTTCAAGCCCCTTTTCATTTGTGTGTTTCCCTCAGACCACCTCAGCCTTCATACACTTTTTCTTCCTAATTGGTAGTACTATAGAAGTTGAGTAGAGTCTTAAAAGCTGGCTTCTTGAGCACTTACTAGATGCCAGGTACTGTGCAAAGCTCTCGTCATGTATTGACTCAGTTAATCCTCATAATAATACTTACCTGGCAGGGGAGATATCATGATCAGGGAGGTGGTTTTCCCAGGGCAAGGCTTATCCATTGCACTCTGGATATGCTGACCCCTGCAATATCCCCAAATGTGGGAAACTTGACTGCATAATTTGTGTTAGTGGGGGACTGTGTTCGCGCTTTCCCCTGCACCTAAAAAAAAAAATCCTCAGATAACCCTGTGAGGTAGATACACTTAACAGGTGGAGTCCTATGTATAGGAGTGGCAGAGCTCAGATTTGCATGTAGACAATTGAACTTCTGCTGCCCATTCCTGTGACCAGGACTCTAAGGTGCACTGCAAATGTGCTTCTCTCTCTCTTTCTCTCAAAACCTAACCAAATTATGTATAGGCATTTTTACAAGCCTGTTTATTTATTTATTTATTTGAGTTGGAGTCTCACTCTCTCGCCCAGACTGGAGTGCAGTGGCTGCTCCCGGCCACCACAACCTCGACCTGCTGGGCTCCGGTGATCCTTCTTCCTCAGCCTTCCAAGGAGCTGGAACTACAGGCGCGTGCTACCACGCCCGGCTAATTTTTTTTTTTTTTTTTTTTGTAGAGATGAGGTCTTACCAAGTTGCCCAGGCGGGTCTCGAACCCACGGGCTCAGACAATCACTCACCTCAGCCTCCCAAGGTGTGGGATTACAGGCTGAGCCACCGAGCCCAGCTTGAAATTCTTTTTTTTTCTTTTCTTTTTTTTTTTTGAGTTGGAGTCTCACTCTGTTGCCCAGACTGGAGTGCAGTGGCCGCTCCCAGCCACCGCAGCAACCTGCTGGGCTCTGGCGATCCTTCCGCCTCAGCCTTCCGAGTAGCCGGAATTACAGGCGTGCGCTACCATGCCCGGCTGATTTTTTGATTTATTGTAGAGATGAGGTCTCGCTGCCCAGGCGGGTCTCGAACCCGCAGGCTCAGGCAATCCACTCACCTCAGCCTCCCAAAGGCACGGGATTACAGGCTGAGCCACCGAGCCCAGCTTTTTTTTTTTTTCCAATTTTATTTTATTAGAGGAATATGGGGTACAAGTGAAGATTAACTACATAAAAGCGCAGAAAGTCCTTTTTTTAAATTAGAAAATATAGTTTATTTAGAAAGTAAATTAGAGAGAGAGAGAGGAGATTCACCTCCCCAAGGTAGGGGAGGGGGCCAAAGCCAAGAAACGTGGCAACAGCCATAGTTCCAAGAGCACATGACCACACCAGAGTCTCGTAAGGCAGTGGCTGTGCCGAAATTCTTGACAGCAGATGATACAGTCATTTAAGTAGACACAGTCATTTAAGTAGCACTTGTTACAAGAGGGAAAAAATGAAAATGAGAGAAAAAGAACCTTGCTGATATTTACAAAATGTTTTTTTCTTTTCTTTTATTTTATTTTAAAGTCAGTGTCTCTCTGTTGCCTAAGCTGGAATACAGTGGTCTCAACTTCCTGGGCTTAGGCAATCCTTCCATTTCAGCCTTCCAGGTGGCTGGGACTACAAGCATGTGCTGCCATGCCTGGGTAATATTTTTCTTTTTTTGTAGAGATGAGGTCTCTCTGTGTTGTGAGGTTGGTCTTGAGCTCCTGGGCTCAAGCAGTCCTCTCACCTCAGCCTCCCAAAGTGCTGGGATTACAAGTGTGAGCTACTGTACCCGACCTCGTCCTGACTTTTATGGACATCACTTCCTTAACCTTTACCACTCATGTGTGTTCTCAAACTTTACAGTTTACTTTTGATTGCTTTTGAATTTTCTCCAAGGGGTATTGTACTCTATGTATTTTTCAGTGTCATGCTTTTTTCACTTAACATATTTCTAAGATTCTTTGGTGTTTTGGGTAGAGCTGAAGTTTATTAGTTTTACTGATCAAGAGTGACGTTTATTAACCTTTTTTTAATCATTGCCCCCTAAGAAGCCTTTTTAGACAGTTTTTTCTAATTATCTCGCCCCCCATAATAAAATTTTAGTACTTGAGATATTATATATCTGTTTATGTACTATATCTATATTTCTATATATATGTATATAATATATATACAATATAAAAAGAATACTCTTTTTAATCCCATAAGAATCCATTTTTGGCAGGTGCGGTGGCTTATGACTATAATCCCAGCACTCTGGGAGGCCAAGGTGAGAAGATTGCCTTAGCCCGGGGGGTTCGAGACCAGCCTGGGCAACTTGGTGAGACCTCATCTCTATAACAAATCAAGAAAAATTAGCCAGGTGTGGTAGCATGTGCCTGTAATTCCAGCTACTTGGAAGGCTGAGGTGGAAGGATCGCCTGAGCCCAGCAAGTCGAGGCTGTGGTGACTCTCAGCAGCGAGCCACTGCACTCCAGCCTGGATGACAGAGTGAGACTCTGACTCAAAAAAAAAAAATTCATTTTCAACTGGGTATGGTGGTTCACACCTATAATCCTAGCACTTTGGGAGGTTAAGGTGAGAGGATTGCCTGAGCCCACGGGTTCGAGACCAGCCTGGGCAACTTGGCGAGACCTCATCACTACAATAAATTTTATTATTAATTTTTTTTTTTTTTAGTTGGAGTTTCACTGTCTCCCAGACTGGAGTGCAGTGGCCGCTCCCGGCCACCGCAGCCTCGATCCGCTGGGCTTCAGCGATCCTTCCGCCTCAACCTTCCAAGTAGCTGGAACTACAGGTGCGTGCTACCACGCCCGGCTAATTTTTTTATTTACTGTAGAGATGAGGTCTCACCAAGTTGCCCAAGCGGGTCTCAAACCCACAGGCTCAGGCAATCCACTCACCCCAGCCTCCCAAGGTGCGGGATTACAGGCTGAGCCACCAAGCCCGGCTACAATAAATTTTAAAAAACAAAATTTATCTGGGAATGGTGAAGCATGCCTGTAGTTCCGGTTACTTGGAAGGCTGAGGTGGAAGGATCACCAGAGCCCAGCAGGTCAAGGCTGCAGTGACTGTGTGCGTGCAACTGCACTCCAGCCTGGGTGACAGAGTGAGACTCCAACTCAAAAAAAAAAGAATCCATTTTCACCAGGTGCAGTGACTCACACCAATCAGAAAAATTAGCCAGGTGTTGTGTGTACCAGCTATTGAGGAGGCCAAAACTGGAGGCTCTCCTGAGTCTAGGAGGTCGAGGCTGTGATGAACCGTGATCATGCCACTGCACTCCAGCCTGGGTGATGGAGTGAGACCCCAACTCAAAAAAAACAATAATCAATTTTCACCCTTTTGGGGACACTTATTGAGAATGCATGCTACAGAGCAGGACTTCCTATGCTTAACACTATTGCCATTTGCACCTGATCATTTTTCCTTGTGAGGCTCTTCTGTACACTTTGGGACATTTAGCAGCATCCTTGGCCTCTACCTATTGGATGTCATTAGCACACCCCCAGGTGTGATGACCCAGAAGGTTTCCAGACATTGCTAAGGGAGGCCAAAGAGCTCCCGATTGAGAACCACTGTTCTTTTTCTTCTTTTTTTTTTTTTTTTGAATTGGAGTCTCACTGTTACCCAGGCTGGTGTGCAGTGGCACTCCCACAGCCACTGCAGCCTCAAACCTGCTGGGCTCAGGCGATCCTTCTGCTTCAGCCTTCCAAGTAACTGGAACTACAGGTGTGTGCCACTACACCCAGCTAAGTTTTTGGTTTATTGTAGAGATGAGGTCTCACCAAGTTACCCAGACTGGTCTCAAACCCCTGGACTCAGGTAATTTTCTCGCCTCCATCTCCCAGAGTGGTGGGATTACAAGCTTGAGGCACGGTTCCTGGCCAGAGAACCACTATTCTTGAGTATAAATTGAGCATCGGTGATTGAACAGAAAACAGGAAATGCCCTATATTTTGACAGCGATGGTGCGTGGTACCTGGCATTGGTCCTTACTGCAATGGAGATTTTGCATAATGTCTTAAGGGAAAAAGCAGGGCTACAGTTGGTGCATATGATAAAACAGTTTTGAGGAAAGAAAGCACGGCTGTACGTTATTTGTGTATATTTGGGGTGTGGAATGCTGTATACGAAATTTTTTATAGTGGTTATCTCTAGGCAGTGGAATTAACACATGCCATTTCTACCTTAGGAAGTTATTATTTATGTAACATTTAAAGTATCTATTATGGGAAGAAACCTAATTTTGTGTTTTTCTTTTCCTTATCTCTGGCTGATGGGGAGGGTTAATAGAAGAGAAGCTTTTTGCTGAGTTGTTTTTTTGGAAAAATGAGTTTGGAGGTCTGAGCGGGGGAGACTTTTCTAGGGAGTCATTAAGCCTTGTCATCTCAGCAGATGCTCAGATATTTTCTGCAAACAAAAACTTGCATTATGATGGCTACATTGGGATCTTTTTTTTTTCCTCCTCTGTTTTGATTTGTAGGTTGAAAATGAATATGGCAGCTACTTTGCCTGTGATTACAACTACATGCGTTTTCTGATGAAGCGCTTCCGCCACCACCTGGGTGACAACGTGGTCCTGTTCACCACTGACGGGGCACATGAAAAATTCCTGCAGTGTGGGGCCCTGCAGGGCCTCTACGCCACAGTGGACTTTGGAGCAGGTTAGTGTCTTTGGTAACAGAAAATGCTTTTAAAATGGGCTTCTTAGCCGGGCTCGGTGGCTCAGCCTGTAATCCCGTGCCTTTGGGAGGCTGAGGTGAGTGGATTGCCTGAGCCCGCGGGTTTGAGACCTGCCTGGGCAGCGAGACCTCATCTCTACAATAAATCAGAAATGAGCCGGGCATGGTAGCCATGCCTGTAATTCCTGCTACTGGGAAGGCTGAGGCGGAAGGATCGCCGGAGCCCAGCAGGCGAGGCTGTGGTGGCCGGGAGCGGCCACTGCACTCCAGTCTGGGCGACCGAGTGAGACTCCAACTCAAAAAATAAATAAATAAAAAAAATAAAATAAAATAAAATGGGCTTCTTGGAGGGGAGGGGCCGGGAGCTGGGTGCAGTGGCTCGCGCCTGTATTTCCCAGCACTTTGGGAGGCCCAGGCAAGAGGATTACTTGAGCCCAGGAGTTCGAGACTACCCTGGGCAAGACCTTGTCTCTACAAAAATTTTTTAAAAAAATTAGCCAGGCATAGTGGCACACACCTGTTGTCCCAGCTACTTGGAAGACTGGGCAGAAGGATTGCCTCAGCACAGGAGGTTGGGGCTGCCATGAGTTGTGAGCCGTGAGTGTGCCACTGCACTCCAGCCTCAAGCGACAGAGTGAGGTTCCAACTCAAAACAAAACAAAAATCAACTTTTTACTCAGCTGATTGCTGATTGGGCAGTTGTTGTTTTGAGTGTCACAGGAAGTTTTCATGAGGTTTCTCACATTTTTCTTTATCAAGTAACAGGTAAAATAGAATAATTGCACCTCTCAGTAGCAGAGGCGTCTCTGTAGGGTAAGAGTCTCCAGGGTAGCTGCATTCTCAGCTCTCAGCACTGGTGGAGCCAGCCTGGGTCATGGATGAGGAGGGTGGCAGGACCAGCTGTGAGAAGCCCTGCCTTGAGACAGTCACCTTTTAAGCCCTGTCTGGGGTGTACTTCTCCACCCCTGCCCTCCCTATCCTCCCGTCTTGGCAGGACACTTAGAGCTGTGTCCCAGCCGAAGCCAGCTTTGAAGTCAGCTGACTACACTTTTGTTATCTTTCTGCATAACTGAGGGTTCTGTGAACGGTGAAGGATGGAAGTGGTCTGACAGATGCTGCAGAAATGAACTTGCCAGACCCCCTGGTGCCACATAAGATGTGGAGATTCTGCAAGTGAAAGTCCTGGATAGGCAGGCAGCATAGCTAGGATGCTTCTGGCTATAAGAAATGTTAACAGGCGGGGTGCGGTAGCTCAGCCTGTAATCCCAGCACTTTGGGAGGCCGAGGAGAGAGGATTGCCTGAGCCTGGGGGTTCGAGACCAGCCTGAGCCACTTGGTGAGACCTCGTCTCTACAATAAATAAAAATAAGCCAGGCATGGTAGCGTGCGCCTGTAGTTCTGGCTACTTGGAAAGCTGAGGCAGAAGGATCGCCTGAGCCCAGCAGGTTGAGGCTGGGGTGGCCGTGAACATGCCAGTGCACTCCAGCTTGGGCAACGGAGTGAGATGCTAACTTAAAAAAAAATGTTAAGAGTCTTCATTTAGAGTGAGAGCAGCTTTCATAAGGTATGTAACAGCTAAATGTCAGACTGGACTTTTGTTTTTTGCTATGAAGGACATAATTGAGATAATTGCAATCTCTGAATAAAGTCTATATATTAGATAATAATATTGTATCAGTAGAGTTTTCTGATTTTTTTTGAGGCAGGGGTCTCACTCTGTCTCCCAGGCTAGACTATAATGATACGATCACAGCTCACTGTAGCCTTGATGTCTTGGGCTCAGGTGATCCTTCTGCCTCAGCCCCCTGAGTAGCTGGGACTACAGGTGTGCACCACCATGCCTGGCTATTTTCAATTTTTTTTTGTAGAAATGAGGTCTTACTATGTTGCCCAGGCTGGTCTCAAACTCCTGGCTCAAGCAGTCCTCCTGCCTCTGCCTCCCAGAGTGCTGGGATTATAGGCATGGGCCACTGTGCCTGGCAATTTCTGATTTTTACCATTCTATTATTTACTTAAAGAGTGCCCTTGTTCTTAGGGAAGTATTTAGGGATAAAAGGCATCGTGTTGCAATTATTCTCAAATGGCTCAGAAAATATATATATATGTTTTTTTTAGAGAGCGAAACTGATAGAGTAAATCTAGTAAGATGTTAACAACTGGGGAATCTAGATGAAGGGAATACGAGAGTTCTTTGTACTCATCTTACAATTTTCTATAGGTTTGAAATTATTTCAAGACAAAAAGTTGCAGTCTGCACATAGTGCCTTATGCTTATAATCCCAGCGCTTTGGGAGGCCAAGGTGGGAAGTGTTCTCAGCCTGGGCAATGTGTAACAGGACCCCATCCTCTACAAAAAAATTGTTTTAAATTAGCCTTGTGTGGTGGTGCATGCCTGTGATCCTAGCTATGCAAGACCATTCGAGGCTAGGAGCTCGAGGTTACAGTGAGCTGAATCATGCCACTGCACTCCATCCTGGATGACAGAATAAGACCCTATCTCTCTCTCTCTTTTTTTTTTTTAGTTGGCGTTTCACTCGGTCGCCCAGGCTGGAGTGCAGTGGCACGCTCACAGCTACCGCAGCCTCGACCTGCTGGGCTCAGGCGATCCTTCTGCCTCAGCCTTCCAAGTAGCCAGAACTACAGGTGTGCGCTACCACACCCAGCTAATTTTTTGAGTGTTGTAGGGATGTGGTCTCACCAAGTTACCCAGGCTGGTCTTGAATCCATGGGCTCAGGCTGCAATTCTCTCACCTCGGCCCCCCAAAGTTCTGGAATTATAGGCGTGAGCCACCATGCCCAGCAAGACCCTATCTCTAAAGAAAAAAGTTACCAAAAAAAAATAAGACCAGTTACTGAAGCAACTCACAAACCCTAATGTCCCCTCCTCTAAGGTATAAGACACTTCACACACATTGCACGTCCAGCCCTTGTCTCTTGAGAGGGATGGCCAGAAGACTGGGTGAGATGAGGGAATTAGGCCAAAGTTTGGCATTTAAAGAGGTTTTCCTACGTTATCAGAAAAGAAAAGAACTGACCTTAAGTGAATGGAGTGTTTCTAGAAACATGTTCCCTTGCTCAGTGTTTGGTGAAGAAAAGATCGGCAGAGGAAGTGGCATGCTGGCTGCCTCGGCAGCCTTCCCTCACAGTGAGGAGAGGGCACTGTATTTTTCTGTGGAGAAGACTGAAGGTTCTGTGAGTGTATTCTGAGCATTATTTGTATGTGACATGACAGTGTGACTGTCGCTGCTGGGGTTTGGAGAACAGACCACTGAGGGCCAATGTGCCTGGGGCGGGCGGGCCTTCTAGCCTGAGGCTTTGCCAGCTTCATTCCTCCACCTGGGGGGCTCATGAGGACAACAGTTAAAAATCTGGATGCCACCTCATGCTGACTAGTGAGAAATGCCACGAATCAGTGAGAGACATCCATGAAGTGAGTGAGATTCTGCTCCCTTGGTCAGCACGTTATCTCCCGAAAGCTGGCTTTCCAGAGAAGCCAAGGATCGATCTCACAGCAAGGGGTTGTCAGAGGGTCTTGGCTGGTGTTGTTTCCACTCTGAGGTGCCTGCTGTGGGAACTGGATCTTGAAGTGAGAGGTCAGGGTGCTCTCTGCTCCGGCTGGTGTGGACACCACTCGTGTTTCCTCTTTCACTGACGTGAGGTGGTCCATTACTTCTCTATGAAGAAATTCTACTTCGTTTTAGAGGAGGAAGGGATAATAGAGGACACGGGTGGCAACACAAGACACGCCATCCTAGTGGAAAGTTTCAGAAGGGAAAATCGAGATCAGGTGGTTTAGAATGGCTGACGATATACTAATTAGAATTCAGATTACACTCCATTATTCAAGGAGAAGCATAATTAGAGCACCCATGTCCCTTGGATTTGTTCATTAACTGGCAAGTATCTGTGGCACTGTTATGTGTATGTAGAGGCTGCTAGTGTGTATGTGTATGTAAATAAATAAATATATATATATATATATATATTTGAGTCAGAGTCTCACGCTGTTGCGTGAGACTGGCACGCTCATGGCCACCGCAGCCTCAACCTGCTGGGTTCAGGTGATCTTTCTGCCTCAGCCTCCCAAGTAGCTGGAACTACAGATACACGCCACCACGCTTGGCTAATTTTTTGATATATTGTGGAGTTCAGTTCTCACCAAGTTGCCCAGGCTGGTCTCAAACCCCTGGACTCATGCAATCCTTTCACCTCCACCTCCCAAAGTGCTGGGATTACAGGCATGAGCCACCGTGTCCAGCTGAACCTCTTTTTATAAGAACACTGATCCCATTCATGAGAGTGGAGTCCTTGTGACTTAATCACTTCCCAAAGGCCCTACCTCTTGGTACTGTTACATCGGGTGTTGGGTTCCAACATGAATTTCAGGGGGACACCAACATTCAAACAGTAGCTGGGCCTCAGGCTCAAGTCCCATAGAGGGCGCTTATCGTTTAAGTTTATGTCATTCCCATGACCGACCTTCCATCTCCTTCTCATAATTTTCAGGCAACAACATCACAGAAGCTTTCCTAGTCCAGAGGAATTGTGAGCCCCAAGGACCCTTGGTAAGAATTGGGGGTGAGGTGTGGAGAGACTGTTGGCTTGTATGACTTTATAGCAGTTTTTGGGAGAGAGATTACACTGTAGAATGCTATAGGATGGGTGCAGTAGGTCTTTGGTTTTTCTGTCTCTGGGGTCAGCAGCTGATGGAATTGTAAGGACGTAGCCAGTCTGGACACAAGGGTAACGACAGAAACAAGACTCCTATTTGAAACTGAGGTCCTGCACTGGAGCTGAACAGACTTGGGACCGACATGAGTGGCCTGCCATGCATCAGGCTCTGTGCTGGTGCATCCTGGTCTCATCTGGTCCTCAGGGCCACTCTCATAAATGCTCTTATTGTCCCCGTGTTCAGTGAGGCTCAGGGAACATGTATCACTTGTCGGGGTCATATAGCCGGTGAGTGGCTGGGCCAGGATCTGCATTCAGGTCTTGAGAGTTCTCTGTGATAGATCTTGTACACCTTTAAAGTGTTTAAAAGTCACTTGGGGATCTTGTTAATCCCCAGTGGTTAGCAAACAGCAAAATTCGATCTGCTGGGTCTTGGGTGGGGTCTGAGTTTCTGTTTTTCTAACAAGCAGCCGGGTGACATTGAGGATGCCAGTTTGCTGACCACACTCTTGGGCTTGATGGCATGCTGTGTAGACTACTGGGAGAGGAACGGTGAGTAGGCAGGGGTCATCATTCTATGAGTTCTAGGCCTGGCACGGTGGCGCACACCTGTAATCTCAGCACTTTGGGAGGCTGAGGTAAGGGGACAGCTTGAGCCCAGGCATTCAAGACCAGCCTGGGCAACTTAGTGAGACCTCAACTCTAGATAAAATTTTTAAAAATTAGCGGGGCGAGCTGGGCTCGGTGGCTCAGCCTGTAATCCCGTGCCTTTGGGAGGCTGAGGTGAGTGGATTGCCTGAGCCCGTTGGTTCAAGACCCGCCTGGGCAGCGAGACCTCATCTCTACAATAAATCAAAAAATCAGCCGGGCGTGGTAGCGCATGCCTGTAATTCCGGCTACTTGGAAGGCTGAGGCGGAAGGATCGCTGGAGCCCAGCAGGTCGAGGCTGCGGTGGCCGGGAGTGGCCGCTGCACTCCAGTCTGGGGGACAGAGTGAGACTCCAACTCAAAAAAAAAAAAAAAAAAAAATTAGCAGGGCATGGTGGTACACGCTTGTAGCCCCCGCTACTCAAGCTGAGGCAGAAGGATCACCTGAGCCCAGGAGGTCGAGGCTGCAGTGAGCCATAATTGTGCCACCGCACTCCGGCTTGGGCAACAGAGTGAGATCCCAACTACAAACAATCTATCAGTTCTCTCCCGCCCCCCCTTTAAGGAGTAGTAATCCTGTACCTTGTCTACAATAGTCAAACTGCCTCACCTATGTATAAGCTTATTCATAAAACAGCTTTTTCTGAGTCTGGCCTTTACTTAGTGAGCAGTGTTCACAGACTTTGGGTGAAGTTATTTCCTGAAACCTCAAACGAGAAGACCCCATGAGAAGGTCCAGATTTCTTTGTCTTTGTCTACACCAAGGACTTGGCAGGGTAATGCCCAGGAGGAACATGAAGTGTTCAGGGCCTACTCTGCCGAATACTTGAACAAATCTACCCATTGTAAATCAGCCTGAGATCTGAAGATCTGGATTCACACAAAGGGTGAATTTGGAACTGATCATTACACAAAAATATGTTGCTGTCCAATTCCTTTCCTTAACAAGACTCTTCTACTATTTTTTGTTTGTTTGTTTGTTTTTAGATCTGTTGCCCAGGCTGGAGTACAAGAATGTGATCTTGACTCACTGCAGCCTCCAGTCCCTGAGCTCAAGCAGTCATCTCACCTCAGCCTCCTGGGTAGCTGGGACTACAGTCATGCACCACCACACCAGGCTAATTTTTTAAAACTTTTTGTAGAGATGAATTCTTGCTATGTTGTCTAGGCTGGTCTCGAACTCCTGGCCTCAAGCGATCCTCCCACCTCGCCCTCTCAAAGTGCTGAGATTATAGGCGAGAGCCACCACGCCTAGCCCCTTCCTACTGTATTTAAACAGGGAATCAGTTAACTAAATTTTGATGTAGGTACAAATTTTCAGGAATGCTTGTGTAACATGAGCTCTCACCTTGGGTTGAAACCTGAGGACTGAGTATAGGCTGTGCTGGGGTTGGAAGTCCTCTTTGATTCCCTGGCTTAGCAGAGTGACAACCCTCCTTAACACCCATTCCTGGGTGGAATAGCTGGGGCATTACCAGGAAGGCCTAGTATTGCAAGGTCATAAGGCTGTCTTAAGTTCCACATCCTTTTCTCTTTTTAGATCAATTCTGAATTCTATACTGGCTGGCTAGACCATTGGGGCCAACCTCATTCCACAGTCAAGACCAAAGCAGTGGCTTCCTCCCTCTATGATATGCTTGCCCGTGGGGCGAATGTGAACTTGTGAGTGTCCACGGCCTGAGGGGAGGGTTCCCTCAGTAGCTGTGGGCTCACAGTGAAGTCCTATGTGTTCTCTTGTTTCCCTATAGGTACATGTTTATAGGTGGAACCAATTTTGCCTATTGGAATGGTAAGAGCAATTTAACTTTGTAGAAGCTTATGCTAGAATATTTCTCTTGGTTAATTTTGAAGGGTGTGCTTACAGATGGTTTTTATTTTCTACTATTGTTAATCTTCTAAATTTCCTATTATGTAAGAATTAGCTAAATAATTTTTTAAAATAGTTTTTCTTAAATTATTTTTTATAATAGACACTTAAAAACTTTATTAGATCATAAAATAAATGTGTACATCATTTATGTTTTTATATATTTTATTTATTTATTTATTTTTATTTATTTAATTTTTTTTTGAGTTGGAGTCTCACTCCGTCACCCAGACTGAAGTGCAGTGGCCGCTCCCGGCCCCCGCAGCCTTGACCTGCTGGGCTCCGGCGATCCTTCCGCCTCAGCCTTCCGAGTAGCTGGAACTACAGGCACACGCTACCACGCCCAGCTCATTTTTTATGTTATGCAGAGATGAGGTCTCGCCAAGTTGCCCAGGCAGGTCTCAAACCCGCGGGCTCAGGCAATTCACTCACCTCAGCCTCCCAAAGCATGGGATTACAGGCAGAGCCACCGAGCCCAGCTATGTTTTTATTTTTTTTTAATTTAATTTTTTTTTTTTTTGAGTCGGAGTCTCACTCTGTCGCCCAGACTGGAGTGCAGCGGCCGCTCCCGGCCAACACAGCCTAGACCTGCTGGGCTCCAGCGTTCCTTCCGTCTCAGCCTTCCGAGTAGCCGGAATTACAGACACGCGCTATCACGCCCGGCTGATTTTTTGATTTATTTTAGAGATGAGGTCTCGCCAAGTTGCCCAGGCGGGTCTCCAACCCGCAAGCTCAGGCAACCTACTCACCTCAGCCTCCCAAAGCGTGGGATTACAGGCTAAGCTACCAAACCCAGCTTTTTAAAATTTTTTTATGAGACATAACATGAGCATTTATATATTTTTTTAAGAGAGGGGTCTTGCTGTGTTGCCCAGACTTGTTTCAAACTCCTGGGCTCAAGCAGTTCTCCTGCCTTGGCCTCCCAAAGTGCTGGGATTACAGGTGTGAGCCACCTCATCTGGCATATGAGCATTTAGAAGCTCTGTGATTTTAAACCAGGCTAGTTGGGCAGGCTTCAGTCATAGTCTGTGACTGTAAGTTATTTGTTTAAATACTCTGCGCTGAACCCTTTTTTTTTTTTTTGAATCAGAGTCTCACTTAGTTGCCCAGGCTGAAATGCAGTAGCACGCTCACGGCCACCGCAGCCTCGACCTGTTGGGCTCAGGTGATCCTTCTGCCTCAGCCTTCTGAGTAGCTGGAACCACAGGCGTGTACCACCATGCCCCGCTAATTTTTTGTTTTTTGGTTTTTGGTTTTTTTTGAGTTGGAGTCTCACTCTGCCACCCAGACTGGAGTGCAGTGGCCGCTCCCGGCCACCGCAGCCTCGACCTGCTGGGCTCCGGCGATCCTTCCGCCTCAGCCTTCCGAGTAGCCAGAATTACAGGCACGCACTACCACACCCGGCTGATTTTTTGATTTATTGTAGAGATGAGGTCTTGCCTGCCCAGGCGGGTCTCGAACCCGTGGGCTCAGGCAATCCATTCACCTCAGCCTCTCAAAGGCGCGGGATTACAGGCTGAGCCACTGAGCCCGGCTTTAATTTTTTGACTTATTGTAGAGATGAGGTCTCACCAAGTTGCCCATGCTGGTCTCGATCTCCTGGGCTCAGGCAGTCCTCTCACCTTGGCCCTCCCAAAGTGCTGGGATTACAGGCATGAGCCACCGCGCCCAACTCAATATTTTTGTGTATCCATTCTTCAGTCAATGGATGTTTGGGCTGTTTCTACTTTTGGCTATTATAAATTCTGCTTCTATGAACATTGATGTACAAATATTGTTTGAATCCTTGTTTCAGTTCTTTTGTGTATACACGTAGGAGTAGAATTGATGGTTCATATAGTAACTTTTTGTTAGCATTTGAGGAGCTGCCATAGTGTTTTCCAAAGCAGTTACCCCATTTTACATTCCTTTTTTTGGTAGGAAAAATCACGGCATATTTTCTTGCATCGTCATTGATTTTTGCAAAGACAAATTATGCTCTGTTAGCTTTTCTCTAAGCTTTATTCCTCACCCTATCCACATGTTTTTCTCTCTGACGTATTGAGGGTGCCCTCCTGTTGGGTTTTAGAAGCTTAATTTGGGCCTAAATTTCTCAGGATCTAAAATTGGATGCCATCGACTCCTGATGACGTTTCTCCTTTGAACTGGTCTCTTTTCACAGGCTGGGATAGGCTAGGAGAAAACATTGCTTATAAGCATTATCAACTTTATTACTCTTGTTAGAGCCAAAATATGAAGATATTGCAAAACTCAAATGTCATTGCTTGAAAGATAACAGTGTGCCAAGGTTGGCAATTGATATATTTTAGACCATCTCTGTGTGTCTGTCTTCTCATGAGAAACAGTTAAGACTTCGCAACACCATTTGCCCTCAGTGGATAAAGATTCTACTTAGCTGCCGTTGATGGAATTGAGACCAGTCATCTAGTCCAGGAACAAAGACTGATCTTTTTTGGCATTTTACAGTTCATGGCACAATTTCTAAAAAAATCTTACTGTTTTACTTAAAACAATACATTAAAAAAAAATTTAGAGCCGGGCTCGGTGGCTCAGCCTGTAATCCCGTGCCTTTGGGAGGCTGAGGTGAGTGGATTGCCTGAGCCCGCGGGTTCGAGACCTGCCTGGCAGCAAGACCTCATCTCTACAATAAATTTTTAAAAAATTTTAAAAAATCAGCCGGGCGTGTTAGTGCGTGCCTGTAGTTCCCGCTACCCAGAAGTCTGAGGCGGAAGGATCGCCGGAGCCCAGCAGGTCGAGGCTGCAGTGGCCGGGAGCGGCCACGCACTCCAGTCTGGGCGACAGAGTGAGACTCCAACTCAAAAAAAAAAAAAAATTTAGACAGTATAAAAAGTATCACTCAGGCTGAGCACAGTAGCCCATGCTTATAATCCCAGGTACTTCGGGAGGCTGAGATGAGAGGATTGCTTGAGCCCAGAGTTCAAAAGCCCAGGCAACATAGCGAGACCCCATCTTTACAAAAAAAGAAAAAAATATTAGCTGGATGTAGATGTAGTGGCACACACCTAGTGTCCTAGCTACTTAGAAGGCTGATGTGGTAGGATCACTTGAGCCTAGGAGGTTGAGTCTGCAGTGAGCTATGATTGTGCCATTTCACTTCAGCCTGGGCAACATAGCAAGACCCTGTCTCAAAAAACAAAAAACTATCATTCAGAAAATGGAAGTTGTCCTTAATCCTCTCCCCTGTCCCTGCCTCTGCCATAGTCAATAGACATCTTTCTTCTGCCTCTGTTTTTTTCTTTTTTTGAGTTGGAGTCTCACTCTGTCGCTCAGACTGGAGTGCAGTGGCACGCTCATGGCCACTGCAGCCTTGACCTGCTAGGCTCAGGTGATCCTTCTACCTCAGCCT
The DNA here is from genome assembly GCA_027257055.1 of Cephalopachus bancanus. Classification (NCBI taxonomy): domain Eukaryota; kingdom Metazoa; phylum Chordata; class Mammalia; order Primates; family Tarsiidae; genus Cephalopachus; species Cephalopachus bancanus. The sequence goes on along the minus strand of JAPVLO010000021.1, from coordinate 330,723 downwards.
TCCAAGTAGCTAGAACTATAGGCATGTGCCACCACACCCAGCTAATTTCTTTTTTCATTATAGAGACAAGGTCTCCCCACATTGCCCAGGCTGGTCTCGAACCCACGGTCTCAGACAATCCTCTTGCCTCCGCCTCCCAAAGTGCTGGGATTACAGACGTGAGCTCCTCCCCTGGCCTCTGCTTCTATGTAGTCCTCATATTAATCTCATTTTCGCTAGGGATTTATCAACATCACTTTACAGATAAGAATAGCTGAATGCAGCCGGGCTCGGTGGCTCAGCCTGTAATCTTGTGCCTTTGGGAGGCTGAGGTGAGTGGATTGCCTGAGCCCGCGGGTTCGAGACCCGCCTGGGCAGCGAGACCTCATCTCTACAATAAATCAAAAAAAATCAGCCGGGCGTGGTAGCGCATGCCTGTAATTCTGGCTACTTGGAAGACTGAGGCGGAAAGGACGCCGGGGCCCAGTTGGTCGAGGCTGGCGGGGCCGGGAGCGGCCACTGCACTCCAGTCTGGGCGACAGAGTAGAGTGAGATCCACTCAAAAAAAAAAAAAAAAAGAATAGCTGAATGCAAAAAAAAAAAAAAAAAAAAGGCACACGTTTCCTGAATGCAAAAAAAAAAAAGTCCACACGTTCAGCTGGCAGAGGGTGGGGCCTGGACATTCAGGCCTTGGTGAATAGGGGTACAACCCTCTGGATAACCTCTTGAATCCCAAAGTCCCTGAGCCACCCCACAGCAGCCCCTCTTGTATCTTGCAGGCTCTGTGAACCTGCCTTTTTGCCTGTTCTCTTCAGGGAGGTAAGGGAGAGCCAGTCTGTACTTCTTATTTTTTTTTTTTTTTGAGTTGGAGTCTCACTCTGTCGCCCAGACTGGAGTGCAGTGGCCGCTCCCGGCCACCGCAGTCTCGACCTGCTGGGCTCCGGCGATCCTTTCGCCTCAGCCTTCCGAGTAGCCGGAATTACAGGCACACGCTACCACGCCCAGCTGATTTTTTGATTTATTGTAGAGATGAGGTCTCGCCAAGTTGCCCAGGCGGGTCTCGAACCCGCGAGCTCAGGCAGTCCACTCACGTCAGCCTCCCAAAGCACGGGATTACAGGCTGAGCCACCAAGCCCAGCTAGTATGTACTTCTCAGCCCCTGTTTTTCAGGCCAGCTTCCCAGAGAGCCGTGAGAGAAGAACATCTGTGGGCGGGTGCGGGGGCTCATTGCTCATCCTACCAAAGGGAATGTGCACACGCTTTTGCGGATGTTTGTCTCCTTACACTGTGCCTGTGTGTGCCCACATCTGGTGAGTGCTGCCTATGGGGTCAGGCTCTCCTGTACTACCCCACACCATGGAGAGGCGAGGAGGGCTCTGTCCTGCCTTTTCTTTTGTCTTCCTATATCACGCCCTCCCACACACCCAGAGGAGGAGGCTCGAATATGGCCCATTTCTCTGCGGCACTGCTCTCTGGTGGTCTGGAAACATCCAGGGTGAGAGTCTATGCTGGTAGAACCAGAACAAAGACTTAGTTCTCCTGTCCATCCTTTCACCCACTGGCCAGCCTCCCAGCAGGGGCTCCCTCAGCCTATGAAATTTGCTTCCAGTTAGCCGGGCATGGTAGCGCACGCCTGTAGTTCCAGTTACTTGGAAGTCTGAGGCGGAAGGATCGCCAGAGTCCAGCAGGTCGAGGTTCCGGTGGCCGGGAGCGGCCACGGCACTCCAGTCTGGGTGACAGAGTGAGACTCCAACTCAAAAAAAAAAAAGAATTTGTTTCTGGAAGTCACACCTGTTCAACTCAACTTGACACCCACTCATGGAGTTCCTTCTCTGTGCCCAGCTCTGACTGAGGACCCGAGGGCAAGTTGAGGCACGGTCTCTGCCCCTGAGGTGCAGACAGTGTAGTGTGGAGGGGGACATAAGTGAGGAACACAGGGCCGCACAGGCACGACCACATAAGAGGCAGAGGAGGGCTGCAAAGAAGGTGAGTGACTTGCAGCAATGGATGTGGCTTTATTTATCTTTGTGTCTCAAGGGAAGGGATGTGTTTTAACCTCTGCATCCCCTGAGACGGGCAGACCTGCTGGCTGTGAGCTCTCTCCAATGAATAAGAAATGGGGGAAGTCATGTGACTGGGCCAGTTCCATTGATTGAAAGTCACGTGACTGGGTCAGTTCCATAGGCCCTTCAAGATTTAGATTCTGTGCAGAGAATTAATGAAAAAGTCTTTGGGGCTGACCTGATCCTGTTTCACTCAACTGTCACTTCCTCCACCAGTTGGGTCACCCAAGGTGGCTCCATCATTTATGAGCTGTGTCCAAGGGATATTACTCATTATAAGTGAACTATCATGTTTTGTGCCTCACTGACTTACATGTCAGATTGGTCAAAAGATTATTCCTGAAATAACTTCACTCCCGCACAGTTGCATTGCAAAATGCTCTCTGAAGTAGAAGAGAAAGGCATGAAGGCTTGCAGGTCTACAGGTGACAGCATCAGTGTCACCTGGGAGCCTGTTACAAATGCAGGGTCTCAGGCCCCACCCAGACCTGCTGAATCAGACTCTCCAGGGAGGGGCATAGGAGTGTGGTTTTTTTTTGTTGTTTGTTTGTTTTTTGAGTTGGAGTCTCACTCTGTTGCCCAGACTGGAGTGCAGTGGCCGCTCCCGGCCACCGCAGCCTCGACCCGCTGGGCTCCGGCGATCCTTCTGCCTCAGCCTTCCAAGTAGCCGTAATTACAGGCATGCGCTACCACACCCGGCTGATTTTTTGATTTATTGTCGAGATGAGGTCTCACTGCCCAGGCGGGTCTCGAACCCGCGGGCTCAGGCAATCCACTCACCTCAGCCTCCCAAAGGCGCGGGATTATAGGCTGAGCCACCAAGCCCGGCTAGGAGTGTGTTTTAACAAGCTGTCTTTGTGACATGCAGGGGTAAGTTTTCGAATACCACCTGATACTGCCAACAACCCCAAGCCTATGGGCATCATCTGTGACAAGGTTGGGTGTCTCTGGTCTAGTCCCTGGCCCTTGGATAATAATTGCAGGAACATCTAGTCCTTTTGTGTGCTTAATATTGGCCTATCCGTGGGTCTTTTGTTGTGGTTCACGTTCCCAGGGAAACAGACTCCAAGGTTTCCTGGCCGGAAACCTGTCGGGTGTGCTCTCCGGTGCGACATCTGTAAGAGTGTGGGAGGGGAGAGAGAAGTTGGGTTGTGATGCAGTTTCACAAGTGGCCTCAGCCAACCCTAGAGGGCTCGGCAGCTGGGATGGCACTTTGAGGCATACCAGTCAGTTGGTTGTAACCCTGGGCGAGGCGGCTCAGCAGAGGCCACACCCAGAGAGGGACACATCTGAGAAGTGTCAGCAGCCAATAGCCCTGGCAGCTGGGGACTGAGTGAGTGCCTTGGTCCTGTTCAAGAGGTACACCACAGCCGCCTCCACGCTCTTTGTAGATCTGACAAATGCCGGTTGGGTGCAGTGACTCACACCTGTAGTCCCAGCGCTTTGGGAGGCTGAGGGAGGTGGATTGCTTGAGCCCAGGAGTTTAAGACCAGCCTAGGCGTCATAGTGAGATCTTGTCTGTACAAAAAAAAATTTTTTTTTTTTTTTTAGTTGGAGTCTCACTCTGTTACCCAGGCTGGAGTGCAGTGGCATGCTCATGGCCACCGTAGCCTTGACCTGCTGGGTTCAGACGATCCTTCTGATTTAGCCTTTTTAGTGGCTAGAACTACAGGTGCATGCTACCACGCCCGGCTTATTTTTTTATTTATTGTAGAGACAAGGTCTCACCAAGTTGCCCAGGCTGTTCTCGAACCCCTGAGCTCAGGCAATCCTCTCGTCTCCCAAAGTGTTGAGATTCCAAGCTTGAGCCACTGTGCCCGGCCAAAAAAACCTTTTTTTTAGTAAAAAAAAAAATTAACGGAGCGTGGAGGTGCATGTCTGTAGTCTCAGCCACTCAGGATGCCTGGGTCCAGGAGCTTGAGGCTGCCATGAGCCATGATTGTCATGAACATACACTGCACTCCCGGCGGAGTGAAACTCTGACATTTTTTTGAGTACCCGACTCAAAAAAAAAAAAAAAAGTTACGACGAAGGCCCTGAGTTTGTGTTTGAATCTCTGTGGGCTGATGTGGGACTGCAGTCATCTCCCCCTTCGTTTGGTCTGATAACCCGTCAGTTTTCTGCTGATCCTTGACCCAGTCACTTGTGTCTTCACCAGTGGTCTTTCCACAGCCTCACAGTTTGAGCACGTGAAAAAGACGAGACGTTGCAGGATTAACAGTCAGAGATGTGGGTTACATCGTGTCATAAGCCCTGCCATGACTGGCTGTGGGGTGGTTACCGTTTTTGTTTGTTTGTTTGTTTGTTTTGAGTCAGGATCTCACTCTGTTGTCCAGGCTGAAGTGCAGTGGCACAATCATGGCTCACCACAACCTCAACATCCTGGGCTCCAGCAAGTCCTTCTGCCTCAGCCTCTGGAGTAGCTGGGACTATAGGTGCGGGCCACCACACCCAGCTAATGTTTTGATTTTTTTGTAGAGTTGAGGTCTCACTATGTTTCCCAGGCCGTTCAAACTCCTGGGCTCAAGCAGTCCTCCCACTTTGGCCTCCCAACATTCTGGGATTACAGGCATGGGCCGCTGTGCCCAGCCTGGTAGCAGGTTTTCGTGGGCAGTTTTAGATTCCTGACTTGTCCAGTAGGGGTGATGTCTGTTAGATCACAGCTGTGAGTTTCCATAGAGAGTGGTTGGGAAAAGTGCTTTGTAAACTCTGAGGTATTTAGTTAAGTGCTACCTTTAACATGAAACTCCTTCCTCTAAACCTTGCATCCTGCAGGCCACATCTCTGTCTCTCAACAAATGGTTTAAACATGTCCTTTATTTTTCTCTCTCCACAGTGATGAGCTCATGGATCCCAAAAGCCTGGGCTGTCAGTAGTAACTAGGGGCGCATTTTTGTCTTCTAGGTGCCAACTTACCCTTTGCAGCACAGCCTACCAGCTACGACTATGATGCCCCGCTGAGTGAGGCAGGGGACCTCACTGAGAAGTATTTTGCTCTGCGAAATGTTATCCAGAAGGTGGGTGCTTCACACGAGTTGTGGTGGGCTGGTCTTGGATAAGCCTACCTTGAACTCTGTGGTTCTGTAGACAACTTCCTGCGTAGAGCCCTCATATTTAAAAGGATGGATGCAGAGAGGCGTCATCTAGACTCGGGTTTGTGTCTTGGCTCCATGCAATGAACAGTGAGCCTAAGAGCAAGTGACTCTAGTGATTATTAGATTCTTTTTTTTTTTTTTTGAGTTGGAGTCTCACTCTGTCGCCCAGGCAGGAGTGCAGTAGCACACTCACAGCCAACCTGCTGGGCTCAGGTGATCCTTCCACCTCAGCCTTCCAAGTAGCTGGAAATACAGGCACATGCCATCATGCCCGGCTAATTTTTTGATTTAATGTAGAGATGAGGTCTCGCCAAGTTGCCCAGGCTGGTCTCAATCCCGTTGGCTCAGGCAATCCTCTCACCTTGACCTCCTAAAGTGCTGGGATTATAGGCATGAGCCACCGTGCCCGGCTCAATTATTAATTTCTTAAACTGGAATTACAGGCCAGGTGAGGTGATTCAGGCCTGCAATCCCAGCACTTAGGGAGGCCAAGGTGGGAGGATTGCTTGAACCCAAGAGTTCAAGATCAGCCTAGACAGCACAGTGAGTTCTCGTCTCTACAAGAAAATCCAAAAAAATTAGCCAGGTGCATGCCTGTAGTCCCGGCTACTTTGGAGGCTGAGGAAAAAGGATCGCCTGAGGCCACGAGGTCGAAGCTGCAGTGACTTGTGCTCATGCCACGGCACTCTAGCCTGGGCGACACAGTGAGACTCTGACTCCAAAAAATAAAATAAAGTAAAAAATAAAAACTGGAATGACAGTACCTGGTTGTGTTATAAGGATTAAAAAGAACGTAGGAAGTCATCCAGGACAGTGTCTGACACATATATGTTTACTAAGTGGTAGCTGTTACTATTGTTTATCCTTAAGGTAAGAAAATGTATGTCTACTTAAGTAGCTGAAGTATGCAGGGAAGAAAACTCCGTGGTCACTGTGAGGTATGGTCCAGATGTGAGCTGTCAGTGATGCTGCGTCTTTTTTGAGCAAGTGATTGTTTCTTCTTCTGGCCTGCACCTGAACTAAGCTTAGTCCTGCTAGCACTGTAACCTTTTGAGGCACCCAGTGTACCCAGGTGGGGTTTCCTGTCTCTGCTGTGGGTTGAAAGAAAAACCCACAGTTTTTCTGCTCAGTCACCTGAGTTTTGAAGTTAAAAAACAAAGATTTTCTGCCTATATAAGGTATTTTTTTGGTTCTAAGTATGATGTCTCAATTTTAAGCCTGAGTGTTAACATTTGTATATGAAGTATTTTTAAGCATATAGAAAAAATATGATCTAGACTTTACTCTTAGAATTTGTCCATTTCATCCTAAGTTTCAAATGTACTGCTAAAATGTTGCTCGTGTTATTCTTTTACTAGGGGTTTAATCTCTGCAGAATTGATAGTAATGTCTCCCAAACTCTCTCGTATGTTCTGTTTCAAAGCTTTCTATTTCCATGTTTTAAATTTTCTTCCTATAGTCAAAGCTTAGCTTTTTAATCCAGCCTTTCTCCTCTTTTCTAATATAAATATTCAAAAGTATACATTTCCTTAAAGTGCCACTTTGTTCATCTCATATGTTTTAGTGTGCAATATTGCATGTTATTTGCTCCTAAACATTTTGATTTCTCTTTGACCCTTGAAATGTGCCGAACTGTGTTTTTCTTTTATTAAAAATAAGTATTTTTTTCTAGTTAGTTGATTTCTAACATATTTACATTCTGGTTAGAGAGCGTGGTCTGTATGATACCAGTCCCTTGAAATTTGTTGAGCCCAGTTGTAGAGCCAAAATACACCAATATTAATAAATATTCAACGTGTGCTCAGAAAGAATTCATATTTTATAGTTGTCATATTCTGTGTACGTGTTCATTAGATGAAGCTTATTCATGGTGCCATTGATATCTTTGTACATTTCTTAATCTTTTGTCAGTTTATTCTATTGTTTATTGAGAGTTTTTTTTAACGTATTTATTCTTGTAGTTTTGTCATTTTTTGAGGTTATGTTATTAGGCATGCAAAACTGAGAATTAAATTCTTACTATTTAATAGTAGAGAGATTACATAACTTCTAACTGTAAAATTTTTTTAGCCTTGATGGCTTTTATGGTCTGTTATTAGTAAACATAGCTTACCCACATTCTTTAGGTTAGTAGTTACCTGATATGTGCTTTAATTCCAACCTTTTTATGTCCTTTGTTTTCTTTACATGTGTCCCTATAAACAGGAGATAGCTAAATTTTTAAAATATCTAGTTTGAAATTTTTTGTCTTTTGACTGGCGCAATTATTCATTCTCGTTCATTATAATTCTTGATATACATAAATTAATTTTAACCATCTTAATTTATAATTTCTTTTTTTTTTTGAGTTGAAGTCTCACTGTCGCTCAGGCTGCAGTGCAGTGGCACACTCACAGTCACCGCAGCCTCAACCTGCTGGGCTCAGGTAACCTTTTTGTCTCAGCCTTCCAAGTAGCTGGAACCATGGGCGCATGCTACCACACCTGGCTAATTTTTTTATTTATTGTAGACTCTGCCTCCCAAAGTACTGGGATTACAGGCTTGAGCCACTGCACCCAGACTTTAATTTATAATTTCTGGCAGGGTGTGGTGGCTCACACCTATAATCCCAGCACTTTGGGGGGCCGAGGCTAGAGGATTGCCTGAGCCCAGCCTGGGCAACTTGGCGAGACCTCATCTCTATAATAAATCAAAAAATTAGCCAGGCATGGTATACACGACTGTAGTTCCAGGTACTTGGAAGGCTGAGACGGTGGATCGCCTGAGCCCAGCAAGTTGAGGCTGCCATGGCTGTGAGTGTGCCACTGCACTCCAGCCTGGGCAACAGAGTGAGACTCTGACTCAAAAAATAAAATAAAATATAACTTCTATCTGGTTTACCTTTTCTGGTTTTTTTTTTTTTTTTCTTCCCTTTATTGCTTTCTTTGGATTGATTGAAGTTTGTTTGTTTTTCTTATTTTTACCCCCTCTTCTAGTTTGAAAGCTATTCATTGCATTTTTTATTTTTGTAGTAGTTATCCATTGAAGTGTAATAAACATACCCCCAGAAAAGTACAATTCATAAGCATACACCTAAGTATATAGACCAAGTGGACACAGCCCTCCAGTTATATCTCTTCTGACTTGTGTGTTATTATGGTCATATATTTTAGTTCTCTGGGTTTAGTTTTCATGTATTTTAGTCCTCTCTCTCTCTCTCTCTCTTTTTTGAGTTGGAGTCTTATTGTCGCCCAGTCTGGAGTGCAGTGGCACAGTGGCACGTTGCTCACAGCCACTGCAGCCTCAATCTGCTGGGCTCAGGCAATCCTTCCTCCTCAGCCTTCCAAGTAGTTGGAACTACAGGTGCACACCACCACTCCCAATTAATTTTTTTTTTTATTGTAGTGATGAGGTCTCACCAAGTTGTCCAGGCTGGTCTCAAATCCCTGAGCTCAGGTAGTCCTCTCACTTCAGCCAGCCAAAGTGCTGGGATTACAGACATGAGCCACTGGGCTCGGCTTATGTTCTCTCTAAAAATAAAATCTTTAGGCATTGCTATAATAGTTTCAGGTAAGCCGGGCACGGTGGCTCACTCCTGTAATCCTAGCATTTTGGGAGGAGGAGGCAAGAGGATTGCCTGAGCCCAGGGGTTCAAGGCCAACTTACAAGGGACAAAAAAATTAGCTGGGCGTGTGGCATGTGCCTGTAGTCCCAGCTACTTGGAAGGCTGAGGCGAAAGGATCACCGGAGCCCAGCAGGTCGAGGCTGTGGTAGCTGTGATTGTGCCACTGCACTCTAGCCTGGGCGACTGGGCTGACAAAAAAAAAAAAAAGTTTCAGATAGTGTTTCACTTTACCCACATTGTTCCTTTATTCACAAATGATTTTACAAGTTTTCATCAAGTGCCCTCTGTGTGCCAGGTATGGTTTAGCTGCTCAGTGTACATAGGTATCCTTGAAAAGGTGAGGCTTAAGCCAGGCTCGGTGGCTCAGCCTGTAATCTCGCGCCTTTGGGAGGCTGAGGTGAGTGGATTGCCTGAGCTCGCGGGTTCAAGACCCGCCTGGGCAGCGAGACCTCATCTCTACAATAAATCAAAAAATCAGCCGGGCGTGGTAGCACGCGCCTGTAGTTCCAGCTACTTGGGAGGCTGAGGCGGAAGAATCGCCGGAGCCCAGCGGGTCGAGGCTGTGGTGGCCGGGAGCGGCCACTGCACTCCAGTCTGGGTGACAGTGAGACTCCAACTCAAAAAAAAAAGAAAAGAAAAGGTGAGGCTTAAACAAAGACTTTAAGGTGGTGAGAAAGTTCTATGGCTCTCCAAGGAAAGAGCATTCGGGCAGAGTTCAACCAGGGAGAAGGTGAGAAAGTGCATGGCATTTTTAAAGACTAGCAAGGACTCCCTCTCTCCCTCCCTGTGGCCCCTACTCTTGTTTTCTTTCTCTCTCTCTCTTTCTCTGGCTCTCTCTCTGGCTCTCTCTCCTCTCCCTCCCTCCCTTCCTTCTCTCCCTCTCTTTCTTCTCTCTCTCTTTCCCTCTCTCTCTGGCTGTCTCTCTCCTCCTTGCTTCCTCCCTCACTTCTCTTTTTCTCCGTCTCTCTGTCTCTGTGTCTGTCTGTCTGTCTCTCTCTTGCTCTCCCTCTCCCTCCTCCTGTCCTTAAAAAAGAAAAGCAAGCCAGGCTTGGTGGCTCAGCCTGTAATCCCACGCTTTGGGAGGCTGAGGTGAGTAGATTGCCTGAGCCTGCCGGTTCGAGACCCGCCTGGGCAACTTGGCGAGACCTCATCTCTACATAAATCAAAAATTAGTCGGGCGTGGTAGTGCGCGCCTGTAGTTCCAGCTACTTGGGAGGCTGAGGCAGCAGGATTGCCGGAGCCCAGCAGGTCAAGGCTACGGTGGCCGGGAGTGGCCACTGCACTCCAGTCTGGGCGACAGAGTGAGACTCCAACTCAAAAAAAAAAAAAAAAAAGAAAAACAAACAAACAAAAAAGACTAGCAAGGAGGCCAGAGTGGCTGGAGCCCGGTAAATGAAGAGGAGAGAAGTAGGAGATGAGGTCAGAGAGGTAGATGCTAAGAGGTATAGGCCGTCTTAAGACTTTGTCTTTTATTCTGAGTGAAATGGGGATTCATGGTAGAGTTGAACAGTGCAGTTAGATTATTCAGACTCCCACTCTGGGAGTTGCAGCTTGAGTAGAACAGGAAGACCAGTGAGAATGCCCTTGCAGCCATTTAGGTGAGAGGGAGGAACTAGTCTGATTCAGAATAGATCATGAAGGTGAAGCTCACAGAATGTTCAAATGTAGAGTATAAAAGAGTAGAGTCAAAGTATCTCTGAGCCGGGCTCAGTGGCTCAGCCTGTAATCCCAGCACTTTGGGAGACCGAGGCAAGTGGATTGCCTGAGCCCGTGGGTTCGAGACCAGTCCGGGCAACTTGGCAAGACCTCGTCTCTACAATAAATTAAAAATTAGCCAGGCATGGTAGCATGCACCTGTAGTTCCAACTACTTGGGAGGCTGAGGCAGAAGGATCCCCGGAGCCCAGCAGGTGGAAGCTAGGGTGGCCATGAGTGTGCCACTGCACTTCAGCCTGGGCGACAGAGTGAGACTCCAACTCAAAAAAAAAAAAAGTATCTCTGAGGTGTTTGACCTGGGCAACTCGAGGGTTGAGGTTGCCATTTATCGGGGGAAGATCAGGAGTTCAGTTTGGGGTGTGCTAAATGTGACTTGTCTAATAAGAGGAGGGACCAAAAATAACCCCAGAATGATCTTTTAGAGGGCAGGCCTCTTGTAGATCAGGCTTCCCTCACTAGATAAATGTTCTAGGAACCCATTGGCATCAGTGTACCAGCTAGTGTTATTGTGAGAGGTTGCATTCGGCCTCAGTGAATTTTTTGATGGCAAACAAATTACTGGTTCTTCCACCATGACAATGCACCTGTCCACACCGCACTGAGTTTTCAGTAGTTTTGGACCAAAAACAGCATGACCCCCGTGCCCCCACCCTCCCTATTCACCCACTCTTGACCTGAATGCCTTTATTTTTTCCCCTGAGTGAAAAAAAAAAGTCCTCAAAGGGAAAAGTGTTGCCCATGTGGAAGAGGTGAACCAAAAAGCGGCAGAGTAAAAGGCATCCAAATTGATGAGTTCAAAAACTGTTTTGAGCAGTGGAAAAAGCATCTCGATAGGGGTGTTGTATCAGACAGAGTACTTTGAAGATGACTTACATTTAAGCTTGTAAGAATAAATCACAATTTTTAATAAGTAAATTCCAAGTTTTTATTGGGGAGGGTTTCCCCTCATATATATGTCCTAATGGAGATATAAAGTGGGCAGCTGGATATATAAATCTGTAGTTTGGGACAAAAGTCTGATACTTTGTCCTAGCACCACACTTCTTTACTCTTTATTCCTTTTTTTGCAGTTCAGTCATTCCATCTGAGATGCCTCTCCTTCTAATTGAAATATATTCTTTAAATTTCATTTAGTGAGCAAACTTTCTTAATTTTTCCTTGAAACAAATTATTTTCGCCCTCTTTTTTTTTTTTTAGTTGAAGTCTCACTCTGTTGCCCAGGCCGGAGTGCAGTGGCTCGCTCATGACCACCGCAGTGTTGACCTACTGGGATCAGATGATCCTTCTGCCTCAGCTTTCCAAGTAGCTGGAATTACAGGCATGGCTAATTTTTTGGTTTATTGTAGAGATGAGATTTTACCAAGCTGCCTAGGCTGGTCTCAAACCCGTGGGCTCAGGCAGTCCTCTTACCTTGACCTACCAAAGTATTGGGATTATAGGTATGAACCACCGTGCCCAGCCACCATCATTTTTTAAATGTAGTTTTTCTAGACTGTTTTCTCTCAGTATACTGATTTCTGACTTGTGTTGCTGCTGTTGAGAAGTCGGTTGATTCTACTCTGTCACGCCTTTGAAGGTAATCTTTCTTTCCTCTCTGATAATTTCTAAGATTTTCTCTTTGTATTTGTTTTTGTTTGTTTGTTTGTTTTTTGAGTTGGAGTCTCACTCGGTTGCCGAGACTGAAGTGCAGTGGCCGCTCCCGGCCAGTGCAGCCTCGACCTGCTGGGTTCCGGCGATCCTTCCGCCTCAGCCTTCCAAGTAGCCGGAAATACAGGTGCGCGCTACCACGCCTAGCGCGTTTTTGATTTATTGTAGAGATGAGGGCTTGCCAAGTTGCCCAGGCGGGTCTCGAACCCGCGGGCTCAGGTAATCCACTCACCTCAGCCTCCCAAAGTGCGGGATTACAGGCTGAGCCACTGAACCTGGCTAATTATCATTATTTTAAAGCTTTTTTCGGATTATTGTAATACCACATCTTGTGGGTCTACTTCATTGGCTTTTGTTTTTCCTCTTAGTTTTTGATCCATTAGTGTTGTCACTATATGTTGGCTTTTTTTCTCATCCAGAAGCCAATAAAACAAGAGAAGGAGATCATTTAGGCTCTGTTTTTTTCTTCCAAAGGAGATTTACTTTTACTTCTAGCAGGTAGTTAGGGTAGAGACAGATCATCTTAATCCAATCAGGAAGTAAGCTAATTTGAAGGTGGGCGTCCATCTTTGTGAGGGCTGGTCTATTTCTGGTTCACCTTCTTAGGGGTCCGACTGAGGGCCTGAAGTGTTTACGAGGATCCTTCCTCCCTGATGATTTCTGAAGTCCAATTTTTATCTTTCTGACCCTAGAAGACCCCAAGAAGTGGTGTTTAGCTTTTAACCTCTCACCTGGCCTTTAGGAATTGACAGATGCCTTGATGGGAAAACTGGTATCAAATATTAGGCTCACATCATGACATTTTTTCTTTTTCTTTTTGCAGTGGTAACCACTTACTTCCTTTCTGCTTTGGTAACTTTCTGATGCCTTCAGATGGATATTTTAAAACATCTTGTACAAATTTTCTAGATATTTTCCACACAAAAAGCTAGCTTCAGAGATTTACTTAGCCTTTAAGAGATTCCCCAAACCACCCCAGAGGTTTGTTATTTACAAATCCTAACACATTCAGAGCACAGAGAATTCCTTGCACAAATAATTTTTCTGACACCTGTAGATCATCTGCTTAATCATTATAGAAACATTTATGTAGCACCAGTTTTACAGTTTCTGTGTTAAATGCTAGAAATAAGCAATGAGTATACGATGATCCTTCATTGGAGGGGCTGGCAGAAGAGATAAAATGTGACTCCCTCTTACCCTAGAAGTCCTCCAGATACAGTGAACCAGCTTTCAAACAAGTTTTAAAGATGTGGCAAATATGCAATTTGATACCTCTCTCACCAGTCTTAGCCTTTGGTGGGTGTGTGTGGGAAGTCAAATATTGTGCGAGGGGCAGAGTCACAGAGTAGAAAAGTTTTAAAGAGAGATAGAAAAGTTTTAGAGAGTCTTGGCTGTAATACTCTTGGTGGACAAGGAACCCTTCTTCCACCTCTGTGCAAAATGCTCAGAACTCCTTCTCAGAGGAAGATGTACAACAGCTATTGTTATTATTATTGCTCATGTATGTCATTCTAAAATTTCAAACTGGAGTTAAATACTCTTTTGGAAATTTGTGCTCATTTATCCGTCAAGCCTCTACGGACAATCACCTTCAGCAGCTGCGGCAGTCACCACTGCTTAATTGCTCCCAAGAAAATCAAGGAAATATCACTCCGCAGCCTTGATCTGCTGGGCTCCGGTGATCCTGTTAGCCCGGCTTCATCCTATTAGTTCTTATCTGACGTCCACACCCAAAGGGTATCTTGTTACAGAGTGTGACGTGAACACCCATAGATTTTTCTAGACAGAAGTTGATGTTCCCTGTTTATTTTTGGTGTTTCCTCTTCTGTTAACTAGAACTACTGATTTGATTGTATTGCCTGTGGATTTAATTTCTTTTATTGGCAGTTGCTTCATTTCACAAAGCACTTCAGGTTAATTTATTTATCTTCTTCCTTTCTTTTTTTCTGTGTTGGAGTCTCATTGTCACCCAGGCTAAGTGCAGTGGCATACTCATGGCCACCGCAGCCTCTACCTGCTGGACTCCGGCGATCCTTCCGCTTCAGCCTTTCAGGTAGTTGGAACTACAGGTGCGCGCTTGCTACATGCCAGGCTAATTTTTTGATTTATTATAGAGACATGGTCTTGCCAAGTTGGCCAGGCTGGTCTCGAACCCCTGAGCTCAGGCAATCCTCTCGCCTCCGCCTCCCAAAGTGTTGGGATTACAGGCATGAGCCACCGTGCCCGGCTTATTTATTTATCTTCTTTTTTTTTTTTGGAATTGGAGTCTCACTCTGTCACCCAGGCTGGAGTCCTGTGGCACACTAATGGCCACTCCAGCATCGAGCCACTGGACTTCAGTGATCCTTCCGCCTCACCCTTCCAAGGAACCAGAACTACAGGTGCATGCTACCATGCCCAGCTAATTTTTTTGATTTATTGTAGAGACAAGTTCTCACCATGTTGCCCAGGCTGGTCTTGAACCTGTGGGCTCAGGCAATCCACTCAACTCAGGCTCCTAAAGCACGGGATTACAGGCTGAGCCACCGAGCCTGGCTAGAATTTTACTTCTTTTAATTGTTTAATAATACTCCATTGTGTGGATACATGACGTTTTAATTCTTTATCTCATTCATCTGATGATGAACATTTAGTTTCCATCTTTTAGTTATTTGAATAATGCCACATTGAATATCAGGGTACAAGTATCTATTTCAGTCTCTGTTTCTATTCCTATGGGTATATGCCTAGGAGTGGAGTTGTTTGTATGTTTTTTTGTTTGTTTGTTTGTTTTGAGTTGGAGTCTCACTCTGTCGCCCAGACTGGAGTGCAGTGGCCGCCCCCGGCCACCGCAGCCTCAACCTGCTGGGCTCCGGCAATCCTTCCGCCTCAGCCTTCTGTGTAGCCGGAATTACAGGCATGCACTACCACGCCCAGCTGATTTTTTTATTTATTGTAGAGATGAGGTTTCGCTGCCCAGGCGGGTCTCGAACCCGTGGGCTCAGGCAATCCACTCACCTCAGCCTCCCAAAGGCGCGGGATTACAGGCTGAGCCACCGAGCCCAGCTTGTATGTTTATTTTTAGAATAATTTTCTTTCTAAGATAGTGAACTTTTCTATACCTAATATGAAAAATAATCCAAATCAGATTTAAGACAGATATTGTCATGTGCTTTTTTTGCATAAAACATCACTTTATGACTGGGCTCAGTGGTTCAGCCTATAATGTCAGAACATTGGGACGCCGATGCAAGCAGATTGCCTGAGACTGCGGGTTCGAGATCAGCCCAGGCAACTTTGCAAGACCTCGTCTCTACAATAAATCAAAATTTAGCTGGGCATGTTATCACGTGCCTGTAGTTCCGGCTACTTGGAAGGCTGAGGCAGAAGTGATATATATATATATATATATCACTTCATATTTGACCTCTCATAGCTCTGCATTTTAATTCTCTCAGTTCTAGCTACTTCTTTTTGTTCTCCCCTGCCGCCCCTCACATTTTTCTTGACCTTCCCAGGTCTTCCAACTGATGGCTGTGATAGTCTTACACTGTTGCCCTCTGTACCTCCAAAGTCAAGAGGCCCCACTGTACACACCACTGCCGGGACCATTCTTCAGCACCAGAGCCAGCAGAATAATTTTAGACCTCAGTATGGAGTGACTGGGACAGGATTTGGCTCTTTAACAATCTCTAGTTCTTTTTCTGCCCTGATTGTCTCTTCTCACTGTCTAGTGTAAATCATCACCTCTGTACTTTCTTCTAATATACCAATGACACTGTCACCTCTTTCTGATACTTCAGGTTTGAAAGACAAATTAACTACTTTAAAAGAGTTAGCAGACTCTTTCTTAGACTTTGTAGACATTTCATTAGCTGATTTGATAAATGGTATTCAAAATATTTGCTTGCATCACAGGAAGCAAATTCAATGGTAAATATTTCACATACAACTCTACCTGACAACTTCCTTCAAAAGTGAAATGTGTCTCCTCTTTAATTCATTTCAAGAGTACGTTCAGTGGTGATGGACAAAATGTTTCACTGACATGGACACTTGGAGATAATTTCCCAGCAGGCCGCACAAGCCTGTACTCGGTAATAAAGGCCCCAGGCAGATATTTTCATATTCATATTCATATTCACAGAACCTTCAAAGCATGACAAAGCTTGTGACATTTGCATTTTTAAAGGTAGTTTCTTTGGTGTGGGTAAAACTCAACCAGACATGGTTAACACTTTGACCTCGAGGGTGAACCATAAAACTAGGGTGGCAGCAGCCTCCTCCCCACCAATTCCTGAAAGGGGCAGTTGCGAGCTTATTTTTGTATGCTTTCTAATAAATGTAAGGCCCATTTTAAGAGTTTTGTTCCTATTCTTCATAGGGAGTCCATCAAAGGTAGAGTCCAGCTGACATTTTGGAGATGGGTCCCTCTACAGAAATCAATCAAGTGGTAGTTGAGGACCTTGATCATTGGAGTGGATTCTGAGATTCCCAAAGGTGGTAACTGGGACTGGGTGGGAGAGTAGAGATGGTAAAAACAGCCACAGCAATTTTCGAAGCTTAATGAAGTTTGAAACTTGATCCAGGATCAGTCTACACTGATTGATTGATTGTCCTCCTCTGTTTATGACTGGAATGGCATTGACTCCGTGGGCAGACACGTTCTGTCTCCTGCTGATCCATGATGTTGGTGGAAAGAGAAAGGAAATATTCTTTAACAAATGTTAGGTAGCTGCTTTTTAAATTTTCTTTATATTTTTTGAATTGGAGTCTCACTCTGTCACCCAGGCTGGAGTGCAGTGGCATGCTCTCGGCCACCACAGCTTGACCTGCTGGGCTCAGGTGATCCTTCTGCCTCAGCCTTCCAAGTAGCTGGAAGAACAGATGCTCACCACTATGTCTGGCTAGTTTTTCTTTATTGAGACAAGAGACAAGATTTCACCAAGTTTCCCAAGCTAGTCTCGAACCCCTGAGCTCAGGCAATCCTCTCAAAGTGTTTGTTAACCATGTCCGGTTGAGTTTTACCCACACCCAATTCTGTGAATGGGACAGTGTTGTTTATTCCTCCTGGTCTTTTCATGTACTGTTCTCTCTGGCCTCTTGCCTCCGCCTCCCAAAGTGCTGGCATTGCAGGCTTGAGCCACCACACCCAGCCAAAGGTAGCTTCTTTTTTTGTTTTTTTTTTTTTTGAGTTGGAATCTCACTCTGTCACCTAGACTGGAGTGCAGTGGCACGCTCCCAGCCATTGCAGCCTCAGCCTGCTGGGCTCCAGCGAGCCTTTCACCTCAGCCTTTCAAGTAGCCGGAACTACAGAGGTGCGCTACCGCGACCGGCTAATTTTCAATTTATTGTAGAGACAAGGTCTTGCCAAGTTGCCTGGCCTGGTCTCAAACCTGCAGGCTTATGCAATCCACTTGCCTTGGCCTCCCAAAGTGCTGGGATTACAGGCTCAGCCACCAAACCTGGCATGGCTATTTCCTTTTTCTAAAGACTGAACACTTATCATGAGACCAGAGTATAAACCTCTCAGTGAATGTTGTCCATCATTCATTTCACTGGACTAATTAATAGTTCTCAAACATATATCAGAATCACCTGCGGGGTTTGTTAAAACAGATTCCTGGGCCCCTTCTCCTGGAATTCTTTTTTTTTTTTGAGTTGGAGTCTCACTCTGTCACCCAGACTGGAGTGCCGTGGCCGCTCCCGGCCACCGCAGCCTCAACCAACTGGGCTCTGGTGATCCTTCCGCCTCAGCCTTCCAAGTAGCCGGAATTACAGGCATGTGCTACCACGCCTGGCTGATTTTTGATTTATTATGGATATGAGGTCTCGCCAAGCTGCCCAGGTGGGTCTCAAACCAGCAGGCTCAGGCAATCCACTCACCTCAGCCTCCCAAAGGCGCAGGATTACAGGCTGAGCCACTGAGCCCAGCTAACTCTCCTGAAATTCTAATTCAGTAAGTCTGGAACGGGGCCTAACAATCTGCATTTCCAACATTCCTCAGTGATGCTTATGCTGGTAACGAGACCACACTTGAAGAACTACTGGGCTAGACACTTCCTACACTAAGCCAAAGGCTAGAATACCAAGCTCCTTACTGCAAAGTTGCCATCCTCTAGGAGCTCTTAAATTGGAGAGGGAAGCCGGGCTCGGTGGCTCAGCCTGTAATCCCGCACCTTTGGGAGGCTGAGGTGAGTGGATTGCCTGAGCCCGTGGGTTCGAGACCCGCCTGGGCAACTTGGCGAGACCTCATCTCCACAATAAATCAAAAATTAGCCGGGCGTGGTAGCACGTGCCTTTAATTCCGGCTACTTGGAAGGCTGAGGCAGGAGGACCGCCGGAGCCCAGGAGGTCGAGGCTGCAGTGGCCAAGAGAGGCCACTGCACTCCAGTGTGGGCAACAGAGTGAGACGCCAACTCAAAAAAAAAAAAAATTGGAGAGAGAAAACAGGAGACAATTTAAAGATACTGTCAGCAGGACCACACCAGAGGTATGCGACAAATCAGGAGGCAAGAGCCTGGTTTTGCTAGTCAGAAAGGGCTCTGCAGAGAAGGTTAACACTTCAGCCAACTCTTGTGGGGTTAATGAACCATGAGGAGTTAGTCATTCCAGAAATAAGAAAAGCATGTACAGAGACCTAGAGGCAAAGAAGTGTCCTTCTAGAAAGGACAAATAATGTCTATGCAGGAAATTGAGGGTGTGAGGGGGAAAGGAAACAGAAGGTGAAAACACACAGGAGGCCAGATCATGAAGGGCATCTATGCCAGGCTGAGAAGGTCGTCAGACCTCATCCTAAAGATGCTGGGAATCTACTGGCAGAGTGAGGTTACTTTAGAAAGACTGACAGGGCAAAGGTGTGGAAGAATGGCCGACAAGAGTAAGTTTAGGAGAAAAGAGACCACACAGCAGACTATGACTGGAGTCCGAGCAAGAAAGGAGACGGGTCTGAACTAAGGCACTGGGGTGGGGCAGCTGTGTTCAAAGGCCGATTAGCTTTGGGGTGGCAGAGAGAAGGCGCAGAGTCAGAGGAGGCTGCCTCGCCACAGCTTCAGCAACGCCACCCTCTCCTACCATCTGCCGCGGAGGTGGCTGGTCCCAGGTCTTTGCGGGCTGCTCTTCTACGCCGCCCAACATTTGTGATCACCAGGGCTCCTTCCTCAGTCTTCTACTGTCTCACTCTGTAAGTAACTCCCAGAGAATCTGCAAATCTGTGACTTCAGTGCCCCCTTTAATCTGGTGACCCATAGGTTTCCTTCAAGCCCTGGCTTTTCCTGAACTGCTTAATGATTACTCGGATGTCACATAAATACCTCACATTTCAATATGCACAAAAGCAATATTATCATGCCACTTACCCCCAAATATTCACTTACATAACCATTAATAAAGATTGCAACCTCGAAGCCTTTCTGTCCACCATTTCCTCTAACACTCTTTTTTTTTTGTTGGAGTCTCACTCTGTCACCCAGACTGGAGTGCAGTGGCCACTCCCGGCCACCGCAGCCTCGACCTTCCAGGCTCCAGCGATCCTTCCGCCTCAGCCTTCCAAGTAGCCGGAACTACAGGTGCACGCTACCACGCCTGGCTGATTTTCTTATTTTATTGTAGACATGAGGTCTCGCCTGCCCAGGCGGGTCTCGAACCCGCAGGCTCAGGCAATCCACTCACCTCAGCCTCCCAAAGGTGCGGGATTACAGGCTGAGCCACCGAGCCCAGCTACAGTGTACTTTCTTAGTGAGAGTTTCTTCAACTGGGCACAGTGGCTCACACCTGTAATCCATTTTGGGAGGCCAGGCTTTCGAGACCAGCCTGGGCAACATAATGAGACCACATCTGTATAAAAACATTTTTTTTAATTAACCAGACATGGTGGCACAGACCTGTAGTTCCAGCTACACAGGAGGCTGAGGCAGAAGGATCACTTGAACCTAGGAGTTTAAGACTGCAGTGAGCTATGATTGTGCCACTGCACTCCAGCCTGGGCAACAAAATGAGGCCCTGTCTCCAAAAAAGAAAGAGTTTGTTGGATGAATGAATGGAAAGATGAGATACCTTAGTAAAGGAAAAGCTAGTCACCATTGAATCTAATGGATTCCATAGGGAAAAGAGCATCTTCCCATGTCAAATTTGTACAGCTAAGCAAATGTGATAAGAGGCAACATTTGTGATTGGTCTGAGAACTATGATTGAAACACAAATTATTGTAGAGGAATAAAGGTTTAGAAGCACAGTATTTGGGTATATTTGTTCATTTCATTTCTGAAACTAATCAGCTGGGTAAAGATGAAGATTTTGCTATACAGTAATCAAACTAGTATCCATAAAAAAAATCGCTAAAGCCGGGCTCTGTGGCTCAGCCTGTAATCTCGCGCCTTTGGGAGGCTGAGGTGAGTGGATTGCCTGAGCCCGCGGGTTCGAGACCCGCCTGGGCAGCAAGACCTCATCTCTACAATAAATCAAAAAATCAGCCGGGCGTGGTAGCGCGTGCCTGTAATTCCAGCTACTTGGAAGGCTGAGGCGGAAGGATCGCCGGAGCCCAGCAGGTCGAGGCTGCGGTGGCCGGAAGCGGCCACTGCACTCCGGTCTGGGCAACAGAGTGAGACTCCAACTCAAAAAAAAAAAAATCGCTAAAATTAAAATGAAAAGACAAAATCATAGCAAGTCGGATAGAAAGATGAAAGCTTAATATCTATATTATAAGGACCAGGATATCAAGATTCAGCTGGGCATGGTGGCTCACGCCTGCAGTCCCAGCATTTTGGGAGGCCAAAGTGAGAGGATTTCTTGAGCCCAGGAGTTCGAGATCAGCCTGGGCAACATAGAAAAACCTCTTCTCTACTAAAAAATTAGCCAGGCACGGCGGCATGTGCCTGTAGTCCAAGCCACTTGGGAGGCTGAGGCAGAAGGAGGCTGCCGTGAGCCTCATTAGTCATGACTCTGCCACTGCACTCCAGCTTGGGTGACAGAGTGAGAGCCTGACACACACACACACGCAAACACGCACACACGCACACATGCACATACAAGAATGTATCAAGCTCCAAATAGAAAATTGGGTCAAGCACTTAAACAAGTATAGACATTTAGTGAAAATTTGGGACTCTCTTTTAAGAGTCATATAAAATACTCATATTCTTTGATCTAATCAACCCTCCCTTGGGGCTTTATTTATTTATTTATTTATTTGAGTTGAAGTGTCATTCCGTCACCCAGGCTGGAGTGCAGTGGCACGTACACTCACGGCCACCCCAGAGTCGACCTGCTGGGCATCGGTGATCCTTCCACCTCAGCCTTTCAAGTAGCTGGATCTACAGGCGTGCACTGTCACACCCAACTAATTATTTATTGTAGAGACGAGGTGTCTCTAAGTTGTCGGGGCTGGTCTCAAACCCACAGGCTCAGGCAATCCACTTGCCTCGGCTCCCAAAGTTCTGGGATTACAGGGGCTGAGCCATGGAGCCCGGCCTGGGGCTTTATTTATTTTTTAAAATTTATTTAATGATTATGTTGCTGGGTGTGGTGGCTCATACCTGTAATCCCAACACTTTGGGAGGTGAAGGTAAGAGGATTGCCTTAGCCCAGGGGTTCAAGACCAGCCTGGGCAACTTGCAAGACTTTGTCTGTACAATAAATAAATAAAATATTAGCCAGGCGTGGTGGCACACACCTGTAGTTCCAGCTACTTGGAAGGCTGTGGCAGAAGGATCACCTGAGCCCAGCAGGTCAAGGCTGTGGTACCCATGAGCATGCCACTGTACTCCCGCCTGGGCCACAGAGTGAGACTCCAATTCAAATAAAAAATTAAAATTAAATTAAATAAGCGAAAATTATCATGCTATTATCAAGAAGTTGTTCATTGCAACTTGTAAATTTTGATATTTATATCAAAATTGGAAATAATTCATCCTCTAATATAGAAAGGATGATTATGTGAATTCTGTCATATCCATTTAAAGCAATATAATATGCCATAAGTCAAATTGGTTTTTTTTTTGGTTGGAATCTCACTCTGGCGCCCAGACTGGAGTGCAGTAGTACGCTCCCAGCCACTGCAGCCTCAACCTGCTGGGCTCCTGCAATCCTTCCACCTCAGCCTTCCAAGTAGCCGGAACTCTAGGTGTGTGCTACCACGCCCAGCTAATTTTTGATTTATTGTTGAGACAAGGTCTCACCAAGTTTCGCAGGTGGGTCTCGAACCCATGGGCTCAGGCAATCCTTTTGCCTCGGCCTCCCAAAGTGCTGGGATTACAGGCTGAGCCATGGAGCCCGGCCCAAATTATTTTTAACATTTGCTTTTGGCAAGTGGCAGTAGCAAGTTGCAAAAGTATTTTTAAAATTTATGATTTATGTGTGCATAGGGAAAGGTTCTAGGTGGGAAACCACATGAGAAAAGGTTTTGTTGGGGGCTTGGGGGTTTGGTTTTGGGAATTACAGGTAAAGCAGAATCTCTTCTATTATTGTTACCACATTAAGGAGGCCAGGTGGGGCAGGGGAAATGTAGACTTGGGGTCACAACAACAGTGCTCTTCCTTGTCCTCTTTATAATCATGAGCAGTTTCTCAGCGTCATCTCTAAAGGAGAAATGTCACAAGAAGGTATGAGGACCTTTTTGAGTAGTAAATGAGGTGACACAGCTGACACCCAAGCCCTGCATCAAAGTGACCTGAATGCAGGTGGAATGAAGAGATCAGTGACTTTTCCTTCCAATGTAGTAGAAGAGATTACAGTCCTAGTTAAATTGGAATCCACTTTGACTTTAGGAATTAGTTATGGCATGGTCGCTGTGATGTACAGGTAAATAGGAGACCTCAGAAAACAAAGCAGACAGCTCTCTCTCTGTGAATTGGTGTTTTCTGCTTTTATAGGCCAGAATGTGGGGTGAAAGAAAGAGAGGTGGGTACATGGCCCACAGAGAAGGAATGTGGACTAGACTTCAGGGAAAGCAGGAAGAAGCGGTCTTGCAACATCTGGCTTTGTCGAAGATCAGAAGTGATTCTTTGGTCTCATATTTATATCTTCTAATATTACCTTTTTAAAATTTTACAAAAATACAGGTTCATAGAATATTAGGAGTACAAAGGACTTTCCAGTTCAAGATGGCTGACTGACCGATGATGTATTTCTTTCTGCTCTCTTCTAAAATGTTATGAAATAATAAGAAGGAATTTTTTTTAAACCAGCAAGAGGGAAGTTGTTCACATAGGAGAGTTCAGAGACCAGCCTAGGCAACATAGTAAGGTCTCATTCCTACAAAAAATTAGTCCGGGTGCAGTGGCTCAAGCCTATAATCCCAACACTTTGGGAGGCCCAGGCGACAGGATTGCCTGAGTTCAAGGTTTCAAAACCAGCCTGGGCAACTTGACAAGACCTCGTAGCATCTACAGTAAATCAAAAAATTAGCCAGGCATGGTGGTGTTTGCCTATAGTTCCAGCTACTTGGAAGGCTGAGGCGGAAGGATCACCGGAGCCCAGCAGGTCGAGGCTGCGGGGGCCAGGAGCGGCCACTGCACTCCAGCCTGGATGACAGAGTAAGACTCCAATTAAAAAAAAAAAAAATCAAAAAGTTAGCTGGGCATGGTAGCACATACTTGTACTCCCAGCTACCCGGGAGGCTGAGGCCAAAGGATCACCTAAGCCTAGGAGGCTGAGACTGTGGTGAGCTGTGATCATGCCACTATACTCCAACCTGAGCAACAGAGTGAGACCCCCCAACTCAAAATAAATAAAAATAATGTAAAAATAGTTTCAAGCTTACAGAAAAATTACAAGAATGAAAACAGTACAAACAGCATTTGTATATCTCCCCCCACCCCCAGATTCTCTGGTGTCAACATTTTGCTCTACTTGCTTTATTATTTATGCATATGCTTATAGCCTCTACCCTGCAGTGTATGTTTTCTAAACCATTGGTGGATCAAACAAGTCATGACCTTGACCCCTAAATGCTTCAGTGTATGTTTCATAAGAATACGGAAATACCCTGGTTCATAGTCACTGTGGATTTAACATTGATACAACACTTTATCTACCAATAAGATGGGTATTTTTCCTACTCCAGGCTACCCCCTTTCAGAGTCTGTTTTGCCACATACCTGTGTCTTTTTTTTTTCCACTCCCCAGTCTTCCACTGTTTTTTTTTTTAAATTATAAAGATATGGGGTACAATTCAGAGTTAGGTATACAAACCATTGATTATGCAGGTACCCTTGTTGATGAGATATGCCCCTCCCTCCCCTAGCAGTTTCCCTTAACTGCCAATCCATCCCTCCTCCCCTGACAGTTTCCCACTACTGCCAGTCCCTGTCTTATAGTATTATAATTGTTCAAGGTCCACTTATGAGTGAGAACATATGGTACTCTGTTCTTTGTTTCTGTGATAGATCACTGAGTATGATCCACTCTAAATCCATCCAAGTCGCTGCGAAGTCCGTATGTTTGTCCTTTATGGCTGCATAATATTCCACTGTGTATATGCACCACATTTTTTTTATCCAGTCCAGCTTCAGTGGGCAACATGGTTGGTTCCATGTTTTTGCTATTGTGAATAGAGCTGCAACAAACATACATGTGCAGGTATCTTTTTTGTAGAATGATTTGAGTTCCTCCGGGCATATTCCCAATAGGGTAATTGCTGGGTCATATGGAAGGTCAATTTCTAGCCACACTGTCTTCCAAAGAGGTTGCACTAGTTTGCATTCCTTTTATGTCTTCCACTGTTTACCCTCATTCTCCCTACTTGTTTTTGCTCTTTCACTTTGTAGTCTTTTGTTCTATAATTATTTGGGTGATTCCTGGAGCTTAAAACCCAGGCATACACTTACAAGTAAAAACGTGACCAGATCCTGTTTTGGAAGAAGTCCCTTGTTCCTTTGTCTTTCCAAAAATCACTAGCACTGTCCTTTGAATCTTTGACCTTCCCTTTGAAAAACAAGTTGTATGCATATGTTTCTTGAAAGCTTAACAGCTTTTTTTTTTTCTCTCGCTCTCTATTTCTACTCTGGTTTATAGTTTGAGAAAGTACCAGAAGGTCCCATCCCTCCATCCACACCAAAGTTTGCATATGGAAAAGTTGCTCTGAAAAAGGTAAGAAAAAAATAACAGAAACGTTGAAATGAGATGGGAGTGAGGAAGTGGAATTTAGCAGCAGTAAGTGAAAGTGCGTTGCTGGGGAATCGGTTTGTTATTTTTCTGTGAATTTGTTTTCTGCAAGCCTGATGGCGTCAATGATGTTTCTGGGAAAAATGTCGAGATGGAGGTGAGAGACACTCGTGCTTATTGACGGGATTAGCAGGTGGGACCTTGTGGGAGTAGTGAGCATCTTAGATCATTTGGGTCATTTTGCTTCCATTATCAGTTGTCAAAAGTTGCGTCAGGAGCCTTTGTGGTGATAACACACCACCTCATCGTTCTGGCTGGTGGGGCTCTTGTCCTTAATTCACCTTTTTTTAAGGAGTTCCCAAAAATCGCAAGCACTTTCTGCCCATGATATACATTCCCCTCCATCTCAAAATCAAGTCCTAATTTTTTTTTCCTTTGGGTCTCACTCCGTCACCCAGGCTGGAGTGCAGTGTCACGCTCACGGCCACCCCAGCCTCGACCTGCTGGGTTCCGGCGATCCTTCTGCCTCAGCCTCCCAAGTAGCCGGAATTACAGGCGCGCGCTACCACGCCCGGCTAATTTTTTTTGCTTTATTGTAGAGACGAGGCCTTGCCAAGTTGCCCCGGTGGGTCTCAAACCCACGGGCTCAGGCAGTCCCTTCACCTCGGCCTCCCAAAGTGCTGGGATTACAGACTTGAGCCACCACGTCCGGCCCATGTCCTAATTTTTATGGTCTGTGGTTTATATGGTAAAGGGGACATCAGGGGAAAAACTAGAAAGTAATCATAAATAGGAGTTAAGAGCATTGTCTTCTAGGAAAAGAGAAAAAGCAGACCGGTTTTATTTTCTAGCCTGAAGGAGTGACGTAAGCCAAAGTCAATTTGTTTTGACCATCTGTGCCTTCAGGTTTTCCCCTTCTATAATCCAAAACTCCTACATGTATTAATGCATAAGAAAAAAAAAAAGAACAGCTACTTATTTCTTAAGAATCTTGATATCCTAAAATAGCATCATACGTTCTTATCTTTAAGCAAAATGCCAAACATGATTATATAATTTTTCCATTCGAGAAGCCCTTTGACAGGGTTGGTTGGTTGGGCTTTTCTAACATTTTCCACCTAGTGTCAGATAATGTGTGCTACATTTTACAAAGAATGTGGTCTCTCTCTCTCTCTGATAAGAATCTTTCTTTAGATTAATCAAACTTTAATCACACTTGTGAAAGGAACACCTTCTACTGGTTCATTGCTATAGCTACTTAAGGCAGAGGTTGGTTTGTGTTAGAGCCGTGAGAAATTTATTTTTATGCAACAGAAAATAACTCTAAATGTTCAAAACAACAACACTGCCAAGACAAACCTAGCATAGTACCAAAGCACATTCTTTTTTTTTCCCCCTACACCCTCACCCTCTAAGTCCAATCAAAAGCACATTCTATTTACCATGAAGGGAAGTTGTGTGAACAGAAATGACTTTTCCTTGTTAACTAATGTATATTATTTGTTAGCAAATTGGCATATAACAATTAAATTTATGTAGAGCAGAGTAAAAGCTTTTACTGTGAGTTGAATGCCTTTAGTTGTCAAGGTGGTAAAACACCCATGCGAGTAGCTGGCTTGATGAAATTTTTTTGTTGTTGTTGAGTTGGAGTCTCACTCTGTCGCCCAGACTGGAGTGCAGTGGCATGCTCCCAGCCACCACAGCCTCGCCCTGCTGGGCTCCGGCAATCGTTCCGTCTCAGCCTTCCAAGTAGCTGGAACTACAGGAACACGCTACCACACCCCAGCTAGTTTTTGCTTTAATGTAGAGACGAGGTCTCGCCAAGTTGCCCGGGTGGGTCTCGAACCTGCGGGCTCAGGCAATCCACTCACCTCGGCCTCCCAAAGCACTGGGATTATAGGTTTGAGCCAGCGAGCTCGGCTGATGAAATTGTAATTAACACTTTTTTCCTCCTCTCCTACCTTGAGGGGGTGAATCTCCTTCCTCCCTCTCTCTCTCCCCACCCCCCATCTCTGTCTCTATCTCTCTCGCTCTCACTCTCTTTCTCCCTATTTCACTTTCTGCTGTTGTTTTGGTAAGCACAGACCCAAATGATCTGCACGCTGGCCAGGCCATGTGCTCTTTGAGCTATGGGCCACCTTGCTTTCTTAGCTTTGGATCCGTCCTCTACCTAAGGGAGGTGAATCCTCTCTCTCTCCCATTTGCTTTTAAATAAACTCTATTTTCCAATTTTTTTTTAATTACAAAACAATTTTTAAGATTTTTTTTCCCCTCAAGATACTACATATCAGCAAGGTAACTGTAGAAAGTGTTTATAAAATTCCTGACCAGTAATCCCAGCACTTTGGGAGGCTTGAGGGGGGTGGATTGCATGAGCTCAGGAGTTTGAGACCAGCCAGGGCAACAGAGTGAGACCTCGTCTATACAACAAAAATCAAAAAATTAACCGGGCATGGTGGCAGGTGCCTGTAGTCCCAGCTACTTGGAAGCCTGAGGCTGAAAGAACACTTGAGCACAGGAGGTCAAGACTGCCATGAGCCATCCTCGTCATGATCACGCCACTGTGCTCCAGCCTGGACAACAGAGTAAGACCCCAACTCAAAAACAACAAACAAAATTTGTTGACCAATATCATGCCACAGAAGGCCCTGGGTGTTAGACCCAAACCAAACTACAATCCTGGCTCTGCCATTACTCAAGTGAGCTTCTCTAAATCTGTTTCCTCATCTGTAATATGGAGACAGTAATGCCTACCCCACTGGGTAGTTGCATTAAATGAGATAGCGCATGTAACATGCGGAGTATGTAGGCACGCAGTGACTGGAAGCTGTTGTCGTTGTTATTGCTGCAATGGCATATATATTCTGGGTTGCAAGAATACACAATCCTTTGGATTAAGTGTTTATCTAGTATCTGCTATGTTCTGGGCATTGGAGGTGAGCATAGTACTCATCTTACCCTTAAGGAGCTGACAGTCTGCTGAGGAAGACAGAATGATATGCTATAACTCAGTGATCTATCACAGAAACAGAAAACAGGGTACCACATGTTTTCACTCATAAGCAGACCCTGAACATTTACCATAAATATGGTAAGAAAAGGATTGGCAGTAGCGGGATACTGCTGGGGGTGGGGGGACACAACCTCAATAAGAGTACCTGATCTCAAACCAGGCAAAGTGGGGACCAAAGGGAGGCCCAAACTTTACCTGTACGATGACCACTTGTACACCTAATCCTGAATTGTACCCCACATCTTTAAAAAAAAAAATGACATGCTACAGGCAAGTCCAGGGGAGGCTGAAGTAACTAGGAAGTATTACGTATTAAAGTGATGTCATAATGGCATTTCGAATGTTAGTTTAATGTAATTGGCCTCTAGTTGCTATTTTTACGTGGTAGCTACTTCACTTGGGGGTGCTGAGAGAGGCTTTACAAGGAGGCAGTCTCTGAGCCTTGGTTTTCATTCGTTTTAAAGACCTTTTATAGATCTCTGAGCAGGGTGAGTTTCTGAATAGGTATGTTTGAAACTTTTTAAACTACCATCATTTACATTTTTCATCATGAGTTAGGGAGTAGATGGAGAGGACTAAAGGTGACTGGAAGCAGCACTGAGTGGTTTAAACAATGTGGGTTTGCGTGGCATTTGGTCAGATCCACATTTGGAAATGATGCCACCCTCTGCTCTGACGACCAGCACAGGGGCCATGAGTGAAGGATGCTGCTTTTGTTTCTTTTCAGTTAAAGACAGTGGAGGCAGCTCTGGACATCCTGTGTCCCTCCGGGCCCGTCAAGAGCCTTTATCCCTTGACTTTTATCCAGGTGAAACAGGTAGGCCTGCAAACGTAATGCTTCACCTTTTTTCTACTTGTAAATCTGTACTCTCTGTACTGCCTTGTGGTTCCTGTCCTGAGGGCAGGGGCCAAAGCAGTGAACAAATGGATCAGACCCCAGGTAGGTTGACCCTGGATCTCCAGGCCCTCTTGAGCTTTCCATACTGCACAGTGGGTGGATCTTTCCTATGTTACCCCCGTGTCTTATCACTCACACAGGAGTAGCTCATCTTGCTTCCACATCATTCTGTGCAAGTTATAAATTGAGTGCACGGACTGATCTAATTAATTCATCTTTTTTACTGAGCATCAGTGGAAGTCATTATTTTAATCCTCAAAAAAGACAATTTATTTCTTCTTAATTAGCTCAATGGTATAGCAGACTGGGTTCTTGGCCATTCTTTTTCCTGCATTTGAAGAGAACAGAGCATGTGTGTTTGTGTGTGTGTGTGTGTGTGTGTGTGTGTGTGTGTGTGTGTGTGTGTGTGTTTCATTTCCAGACACTGCTTCATTTGTTTTTCCCAGCTTTTTATTTTGGAAAATCTCAAATTTAAAAAAAGTTGGGAGCCGGGCTCAGTGGCTCAGCCTGTAATCCCGCGACTTTGGGAGGCTGAGGTGAGTGGATTGCCTGAGCCCGTGGGTTCAAGACCCTCCTGGGCAGCAAGACCTCATCTCTACAATAAATCAAAAAATCAGCCGGGTGTGGTAGCGCATGCCTGTAATTCCGGCTACTCGGAAGGCTGAGGCGGAAGGATCGCCGGAGCCCAGCAGGTCGAGGCTGTGGTGGCCGGGAGCGGTCACTGCTCTCCAATCTGGGCGACAGAGTGAGACTCCAACTCAAAAAAAAAAAAAAAAAAAAGTTGGAAGGTGAGTACAACAAGTACCTGTATATGTTTTAGCTACTTTCACCGATTGTTAAGTTGCTTCACCTGTGTTTTGTTCTCTCTCGTGTATGTGTGTGTGTTTTTGTCAACTGTTTTCCTTTTTTAGACCATTTATTAATTGTCAACACCATGACACTTTACCCCTAAATACCACACCTTATATCTTTTTTGAGTCGGAGTCTCACTCTGTCACCCAGACTGGAGTGCAGTGGCACGCTCACAGCCATGCAGCCTCGGTTTGCTGGGCTCAGGCAATACTTGCGCCGTAGCCTTCCAAGTAGCTGGAACTACAGGTACACGCTACCACGCCAGCTTATTTTTTGATTTATTGTAGAGACGAGGTCTTACCAAGTTGCCCAGGCTGGTCTGGAACCTCAGGGCTCAGGCAATCCTCTCACCTCAGTCTCCTAGACTGCTGGGATTATAGGCGTGAGTCACCATGACCGGTCACACCTTATATCTATTAAGAAAAAGAAGCCGGGGCTTGGTGGCTCAGCCTGTAATCCCGCGACTTTGGGAGGCTGAGGTGAGTGGATTGCCTGAGCCCGCGGGTTCGAGACCCGCCTGGGCAGCAAGACCTCATCTCTACAGTAAATCAAAAAAATCAGCCGGGCGTGGTAGCACATGCCTGTAATTCTGGCTACTCGGAAGGCTGAGGCGGAAGGATCACTGGAGCCCAGCAGGTCGAGGCTGTGGTGGCCGGGAGCGGCCACTGCACTCCAGTCTGGGCGACAGAGTGAGACTCCAACTCAAAAAAAAAAAAAGAAAAAGAAAAAGAACATATCTTACATGACCTCCATACAATGATCACACTTAAGAAATTTAACATCAATACAATCCCATTATTTAATACACATCCTATATTTGTGTCCCTAATCATTTCAATAATGTCTTTTATGGCTTAATTTTTTTTGTTCAATCCAGTTTCCAATCTGTGGCCACATGTGCATTTAGTTATACTGTCTCTTTAGTTCTCTTTCCTCTGAAACTGTTCCCACGGCTGTCTCTGATGACATGGACATTTTTGAAGATTCAGGATGTTTGTCGACTGTTCCTCACTAGATTCAGTAAAACATTGTTGGCATGAACACAGCAAAGGTGATGTGTCCTTCTCAGGGTAGGATATCTGAATTTTTGTTTGGATTCTCTTCTGAAACTCAGGATTTTGTCCTGGCTCGCCCTTGCTGGTGTCCACAGCCAGAAGAAAATAGGCAAAGTCAATTACTAGAATTCTAAGGATGCCATTACTGCTGGGGCAGATTGTTTGAGGCTTTCCTTTTGGACCAGGGATGTCAGCATCTAAAGCTGTTTTCTGACGTAATGATGGGTTGCAGCTTAGACTCTCAACTGTCTCTTTCCCCTGAGCTCCTCCAGTTTTGATTGACTTTTTT
Organism: Cephalopachus bancanus; assembly: GCA_027257055.1. NCBI lineage: Eukaryota > Metazoa > Chordata > Mammalia > Primates > Tarsiidae > Cephalopachus > Cephalopachus bancanus. The sequence goes on along the minus strand of JAPVLO010000021.1, from coordinate 299,430 downwards.
TTTTTTTTGAGTTGGAGTCTCACTCTGTCGCCCAGGCTGGAGTGCAGTGGCACACTCCCGGTCACCCCAGTGTCAATCTGTTGGGCTCCGTCGATCCTTCTGCCTCAGCCTTCCAAGTAGACAAAACTGCAGGCATGCGCTACCACGTCCAGCTAATTTTTGTTTTATTGAGGAAACGCGGTCTCTCCAAGTTGCCCGGGCTGGTCTTGAAGGTTCAATCCACTCGCCTCTGCCTCCCAAAGGTTCAACCCGGGCTCAGGCAATCCACTCGCCTCTGCCTCCCAAAGTGCTAGGGTTACAGACTGAGCCACTGAGCCCGGCCATTTATTTTTTTTTTTTAGAGGCAAGGTCTCACTATGTTGCCAAGACTGGACTGGAACTCCTCCCACCTCAGCCTCCTAAGTAGCTGGGACTACAGGTGCATGCCACCACGCCTGGCTTATTGACTCTTGTTTTGTTTGTTAGAGCAGATTTAGCCCAAGAACCTGGAGAAGGTTTTACTTCATCTGTTGACTTTGTTTTTATTTTATTTTATTTTATTTATTTTTTTTTTTTGTGGCCGCTCCCGGCCACCGCAACCTCAACCTGCTGGGCTCTAGCGATCCTTCCTCCTCAGCCTTCCGTGTAGCCAGAATTACAGGCATGCGCTACCATGCCCGGCTGATTTTTTGATTTATTGTAGAGATGAGGTCTCGCTGCCCAGGCGGGTCTCGAACCCGCAGGCTCAGGCAATCCACTCACCTCAGCCTCCCAAAGGCGCGGGATTACAGGCTGAGCCACCGAGCCCGGCTTGACTTTGTTTTTATATGTCTTGCTATTTTGTTGGATTTTCTTAGTTTTGCTTCTGTTGGCAGAACTTCATGTCTTGGTTTTGTTGTTATTTGTCTTTTGTTGTTGGTGGTGTTGTTGGTCTTTTTTTTTTTTTTTGGCGATTGGGGGGAAGAAGAAAGAGAGAGAGAGAGAAAGAGACTGGACTCCAGTCTAGTGCAGAAGCCTGTGTTGTTGGTCTTTATTGGCTTTGTTTCTTGAGTTAACATCCATAATGTTTGCTTGATATGGATTACCCTGGAGTGACTATGGGCAAATGATTTAACCTGTAAGGGTTCAGTTTCTTCTTGTCAGAAAGGGATGCTTGGTAAGACATTCTTCAGGGTTCCTTACAGTTTACTATTATGATAGTTATTGTATGATCTAAAAATGTAAAGCTGGCCAGATGTGGTGGCTCAAGCCTATAATCCAGCACTTTGGGAGGCTGAGGCAAGAAGATTGCCTGAGCTCAGGGGTTCAAGACCAGCCCGGGCAACTTGGTGAGACCTCGTCCCTACAATAAATAAATAAATAAGCCGGGCACGGTGACACATGCCTGTAGTTCCAACTACAACTTGGAAGGCCGAGGCAGAAGTATCACCTGAGCCCAGCAAGTCAACGCCGGGGTGGCCATGAACGTGCCACTGCACTCCAGCCTGGACTACAGAGTGAGACTCCGACTCAAAAAAAAAAAAAGTAAAGCCAAGTACAGTGGCTCACACCTGCAATCTTATTGGTTTGGGAGGGTGAAGTAGGAAAATCACTTGAGGCCAGGAGTTCAAGACCAGTCTGGGGAACATAGGAAGACCTTATCTCTATAAAAAAAATTTTTTAATTAGCCAAGTGTGATAGCACGCACCTTTAGTCCTAGCTACTTGGGAGACTGAGGCAGGAGGATCAGTTGAGCCCAGAAGTTCAGGGAGGTATGATTGTGCCACTATACTCCAGCCTAGGCAACAGAATGAGACCCTGTGTGCTAAAAAAAAAAAAAAAAAAAATTTAAAAGAAAAACCAGTTTCCTTTTTCAGATTGAATTTTCCTGGAGGTGGGGAAAGTTTTACATTCCTTACGGTTTTCAAAACATCACTGTCCTACAGATCCAGGGTAACCAAGTTCACTTTAAATGAACGACAAGGATGACTTGATGTATCTCTCTTAAATCCTTTTCTAACCAGTATTTTGGGTTCGTGCTGTACCGAACAACACTTCCTCAAGACTGCAGCAACCCGGCACTTCTCTCCTCCCCCTTCAACGGAGTCCATGATCGAGCCTATGTTGCCGTGGATGGGGTAAGTATCATCTCTGAACCATGCATGTTTGCTCTGAGGGTGGAGGGATGAGTAGTCTGCACTTATTGACATGGCATTTGAAGTCTTTGCTCACCACTTGCTGTGTGACCTCATGCCGGCACCATCTGCCTGGAATACACCCCCTTTACCCTGAGGGTTGTGCTCAAGGCCCCACCCACCCTGTCGGAAGCCTTCTGTGTCTCCCCAGTCAAGACTATCCTTCTCAGACTGACCACAGCATGTTGTCCATGTTTTCTTTGTTTGCTTTTTAAGGACAGGGTCCATTTCCAATTCATTTGTGTATAAACCACTCTACAAAGTTCACTGAGGCCAGATGTGGTGGCTCATGCCTGTAATCCCAACACTTTGTGAGGCCAGGGTAAGAGGATTACTTGAGCCCAGGAGTTCGAGACCAGCCTAGACCACATAGTGAGACTCCCATCTCTGCTGAAAAAATAAGCTGGGCATGGTGGCGCCTGCCTGTAGTCCAGGCTACTGGAAAGGCTGAGATAGGAGGATCACCTGAGCCCAGGAGGTTGAGGCTAGGTGAACAAGATCATGCCACTGCTCACCAACCTGGGCGACAGAGTGAGACTCCAACTCAAAAAACAAACACAAACAAAAAAGGTCATTGAACGTTGTGACTTCATCCTGCATGAGAAATTATATTCTAAAGGATTACACATGACAATTAACACTAAGAGGCACAACAAGCTTTGTTTCATGACAAAATGCCGATACCACTTAAGATCTGCATTCGACCAGGCGCAGTGGCTCAGCCTGTAATCCCAGCACTTTGGGAGGCCGAGGCAAGAGAATTGCCTAAGCCCAGGGGTTGGAGACCAGCCTGGGCAACTTGGTGAGACCACATCTCTATAATAAATCATAAAAACTAGCCGAGGGTGGTGGCTTGCATCTGTAGTTCCAGCTACTTGGAAGGCAGAGGCGGAAGAATCACCGGAACCCAGCAGGTCGAGGCTGTGGTGGCCATGAGCATGCCACTGCACTCCAGCCTGGGTGACATGAATGAGACACCAACTCAAAAAAATTTTTTTTTTAAGATCTGCATTGCTCTCGCTGAAATGGTCATAGGAAAAAACACATGAAAAGACCTTCAGTTTTGTTCAGAAAATTTTAAATGAAAATATTTCGATTCTCTTGTAAATAGCAGCATTCACCTCAGTGGGCTTGAGTTTCTAAAACATTATGCTGAAAACTGATGGCGATTGTTTCTGGGCTTCCAGCTTAGCTCTGTCTTACTGAACTGTGTTCAGTGTCTTGTCAGTTTTTAAAATCTAGCTTTTAAGAAAATTAGGAATATGTTGCTGATAAGAATACCTATTGTTTTTCCTCGTGCTATAATGTAATTTTTGTGGTTACCGCATCATGTCAACTATTTTGAGGTGAGAATACTCCACCTAACTCTCTGATTTTATCTTGTTTTATCTGATTTTGTCTCATCTCTCCATGTTGTTTAGAAGCTATTTTTTTTTTATTTTTTGTTTTTTTTTTTTAGTTGGAGTCTCACTCTGTCACCCAGACTGGAGTGCAGTGGCCGCTCCTGGCCACCACAGCCTCGACCTGCCGGGCTCCGGTGATCCTTCTGCCTCAGCCTTCCGAGTAGCCGGAATTACAGGCACGCGCTACCACGCCCGGCTAATTTTTGATTTATTGTAGAGATGAGGTCTCTCCAAGTTGCCCAGGCGGGTCTCGAATATTTTTTTTCTTATGACTGACTTCTGTGCTGTGAGAACACAAAGCAGTTCCTCTAATTCTCTCTTGGCATTTTGCCTGCATTCTCTTTCCATTAAAAATAGATGCTGCCAGCCGGGCTCGGTGGCTCAGCCTGTAATCCCGCTTCTTTGAGAGGCTGAGGTGAGTGGATTGCCTGAGCCCGCGGGTTCGAGACCCGCCTGGGCAGCGAGACCTCATCTCTACAATAAATCAAAAAATCAACCAGGCGTGGTAGCGCGTGCCTGTAATTCCGGCTACTCGGAAGGCTGAGGCAGAAGGATCGCCGGAGCCCAGCGGGTCGAGGCTGTGGTGGCCGGGAGCGGCCACTGCACTCCAGTCTGGGCGACAGAGTGAGACTCCAACTCTTAAAAAAAAAAAAAAATAGATGCTGCCAGGCTCAGCGGCTCAGCCTGTAATCCCAGCACTTTGGAAGGCGAGGCAGAAGCATTGCTTGAGCCCAGGAGTTAAGACTAGCCTGGGCAACATAAGAGACCTCATCTCTACAAAAAAGTAAGCAATTAGCCAAGCATGGTGGTGTGCACCTGTAGTCCCAGCTACTTGGTAGGCTAGGGCAGGAGGATCACCTAAGCCAAAGAGGTCGAGGCTGCTGCAAGCCGTGATCGTGCACTGGACTCCAGCCTGGGTGACAAAGTGAGGCCCAGCCTCAAAAAAGAAAAAAAAAATAGATGCATAGTTGACATGTCAAGGCAAAGGAAACAAACTTAGATCTTTCCGTGCTCTAAGCTGTGTCTGGCAATTTTTCTGTTTAGGAAGGCATTGATAGGGGAACTTGGCCACTTGGCCAGTGACTTGGGCTAAGGGACTATCTAAGCATTCCTTACTGAGTCTGCTGACCCTTCAAGGCAGAAGAGTGAGTGCTAAGTCGACTGAGCAGGCTGCCTCTCTTTGCTGATCTTTTTGTCTTCAGGTCAATTCTCATTTGATCTTGAACCCACAGGTCCCCCAGGGAGTCCTTGAGAGAAGCGGTGTGATCGCTCTGAATATCACAGGGAAGGCTGGAGCCACTTTGGACCTTCTGGTAGAGAACATGGGACGTGTGAACTATGGCAAATATATCAATGATTTTAAGGTAGGACAGGCCAAGCTATTCACCAAACTGTGCCTAAGTGGTCTGAGGAACTTTGTGTATCCTTTTAAAAACTCACACACATACTAGTCTTTCCCTCCATCCCATTAACATAGAAGCAATTTAAAAATTTTTTAGGGCCCAGTATGGTGACTCAAGCTTGAAATCCCAGTACTTTGGAAGACTGAGGCGAGATGATTACCTGAGCTCAGGGGTTCGAGACCAGCCTGGGCAACTTGGCGAGACCTCATCTCTACAATAAATCAAAAAATTAGCCAGGCGTGGTAGCACGCGCCTATATTTCCAGCAACTTGAAAGGCTGAGGCAGAAGGATCACTTGAGCCCAGCAGGTCGAGACTGTGGTGGCCATGAGCTGGAGCCTGGGTGACAGACAGAGTGAGACTCCAACTAAAAAAAAAAAATTAAGTATTTAAAGTATACAACCTACTGGGCTCGGTGGCTCAGCCTGTAATCCCAGTGCTTTGGGAGGCTGAGGTGAGTGGATTGCCTGATCCGGCGGGTTCGAGACCCACCTGGGCAACTTGGTAAGACCTCATCTCTACAATAAATCAAAAAAATCAGCCGGGCGTGATAGCGTGTGCCTATAATTTCAGCTACTCGGAAGGCTGAGGCGGAAGGATCGCTGGAGCCCAGCAGGTCGAGGCTGCGGTGGCCGGGAGCGGCCACTGCACTCCAGTCTGGGCGACGGAGACTCCAACTAAAAAAAAAAATAAAAATAAAAAAATAAAGTGTACAACCTGATGTTTTGATATGTGTATACATTGTGAAATGATCACCACAGTTAAGCTAGTTAACATCATAGGAGTAATTTTTTTTTTTTTTTTTTTGAGTTGGAGTCTTACTCTGTCGCCCAGACTAGAGTGCAGTGGCCGCTTCCGGCCACCACAACCTCGACCTGCTGGGCTCCGGTGATCCTTCCGCCTCAGCCTTCTGAGTAGCTGGAATTACAGGCATGCGCTACCACGCCCTGCTGATTTTTTGATTTATTGTAGAGATGAGGTCTCGCTGCCCAGGCGGGTCTCGAACCCGCGGGCTCAGGCAATCCACTCACCTCAGCCTCCCAAAGGCGCGGGATTACAGGCTGAGCCACCAAGCCCGGCTCATAGGAGTAATTTTTAAAAACACACACACCAGGCCAGGCATGGTGGCTCATTCCTTTGATCCCAGCACACTGGAAAGTCGAGGTGAGACGGTTGCCTGAGTCCAGGGGTTCAAGACCAGCCTGGGCAACTTGGTGAGAGCTCATCTTTAAAATAAATCAAAAAATTAGCAGGACGTGGCAGTGCATGCCTGTGGTTCCGGATCCTTGGAAGGCTGAGGCGGAACGATCGCCTGAACCCAGCAGGTTGAGGCTGTGGTGGCATGATTGTGCCACTGCACTCTAGCCTGCATGACAGAGTGAGACTTCCACTCAAAAAATAAAAATAGCCGGGCTCGGTGGCTCAGCCTGTAATCCCGCACCTTTGGGAGGCTGAGGTGAGTGGATTGCCTGAGCCCGCGGGTTCAAGACCCGCCTGGGCAGCGAGACCTCATCTCTGCAATAAATAAAAAAAAAAAATCAGCCGGGCGTGGTAGCACGCGCCTGTAATTCCAGCTACTCGGAAGGCTGAGGCGGAACGATCGCCAGAGCCCAGCGGGTCGAGGCTGCGGTGGCCGGAAGTAGCCACTGCACTCCAGTCTGGGTGACGACGGAGTGATACTCCAACTCAACTCCAACTCAAAAAAATAAAAATAAAAAAATAATAAATAATAAATAAATAAAAACACACACACCTTGCTGGGTAACTTAGAAGCTGAGGCCGAGTGTGGTAGCTCACATTTATAATCCCAGTGCTTTGGGAGACCTAGGCGAGAGGATTGCTTGAGCTTAAGAGTTCCCCAGTAGTTTAAGACCAGCCTGGGGAACATAGTGAGACCCCATCTCTACAAAAAATTAAACACTTAGCTGCCATGGCGATATGCTTCTGTAGTCCCAGCTACTTGGGAGGATTGCTTGAGCCCAGGAGTTCAAGGCTACAATGAGCTATTATTGGACCACTATACTCCAGCCTGGATGACAGAGCAAGACCTTGTCTCACAGAAAAAAAAAAAAGAAGTTAAGCTACTTTGTAGAGTCGTTTTCCTCTGCAGGTGATGAGAAAGTTGAGCTTTGCAAGCAGAACCTTTCCCTTGTGTTTGAATTTGGTCATCCTGTAGAAACGGAAGGAGGAAGCCACACCATCGAGTGCTTCCTCTGCCTAAAAAGCCCACCAGCTCACGGAAGGCTCTTCTTTGCCAGCAAAACCGGCTGAGCCTTTGGGCTGCGCTGTCTTGTGGGCTGCGACAGCTGGTCCATGACAAACATTTGACTTGCAGAAAGCTTGTTTCCTTTCTGCACTGCCTCTCGCTTCTGCTGACTATTCTGTGCCCAATGTCTAGCTCAAACATGTTTTCCTAACACATATTTTTAGAGCATTATTCAGCAAGGTTTTGTTGAGCTCGTACTCTGTGTGAGATGCCCCACAAGGTGCTTCCAGGAATACAAAGATGTCGAGATTCAGACTCCCCTCGGGTAGCTCACCATCTGTGAGAGGTAAGAAGGCCTCTTCGAGGGAATTATGGACCACCCAGTCTCGGGCAGGACAGGGGCTGTTTTCTGGTCCACCTGAGGGCAACTCACAGGCAAAGCAGTGACACACTTAGGAGACTGTGGGCTGTCTTTGCCTCCAGCATAAATGTCTCTCCCTAGTCCTTGTGCTCAGGCTATATATACTTAAGGGCCTTCCTGCCTGACTCTCACAGGCCACTGTGACCCACGAATGATTGGGACTCTTGTGCAGTTTCTGGGTCCCCAATAACCTGGCAAAGAACCTGACACACAGCTGCCTGGTTAATGCTTACTGAATTACTCAATGAGCAGTTGAGACTTGGTGTCTGGATCCCACACTTGAGCCTGGGAAGGGGAAGGTAGATGAGCCGTGAGCACAGGCTTCTGGGCTGTGGCCACTGGACACCCCAGCCCCAGCCCATGTAGAACAAATGGAGCTGCTTTCACATTCAGGCGTGAGGTCTGCCGTCCTTGTAGCGGTCCTTTCTATCCTTTTACCCATGGCTCAGTGTTTGCGTTTGTGTTCTCTCATTTGGTCCTCAGAACCAGTGAAGGACTTGGGTGTCTCCGTGCCTGTGAGGCCTGCCAGGGGGCCTCCGGCTAGATCCATCAGCCTCCCCACATCTGCAGTGGGGTGAATGTTCGTTGGCCTCCCACAGTCATTCCTTCTCCCATTCCTCAGACTCCCTCCTTTCTTCCATTCTTGCAATGGCTCTGAACGAAACACTGAAGACTTGGGGTCAATCACTCCAGCAAGTCAGCCCTCTTTCTGTAGAAGCAAGAAACTCGGCCTTTCGTGGAGACATCCTGACCTCCAAAAGAGAGAGAGAGCTGTCATTTGGGAAATATGTCCCATGGACGTGTGACTCAGCCTCTGGTTAGCTTCGTGTTGCTTTGGTGTATGTGCGGTTTGAGTCTCATTCACTGTTGGTATTTTGCATCCCGATTTGCTTTTCCCAGGAGTGCGGGACTGGAATGCAAAAACACTTCAAGTCTTTTCCATCCCTCTTCAGCTCACTATGCTCTGTTTCTTTTTTGCAGGGTTTGGTTTCTAACCTGACCCTCGACTCCAGTATCCTCACGGGCTGGACAATCTTCCCACTGAACACCGAGGATGCGGTGCGCAGCCACCTGGGAGGCTGGGATGGCCATGATGGCAACCACCATGATAAAACCCGGGCCCGCAGCGCATCTAACTACTCGCTCCCGGCCTTTTATGTGGGGAACTTCTCCATTCCCACTGGGATCCCAGACTTGCCCCAGGATACCTTTATCCAGTTTCCTGGATGGACTAAGGTACGTGTCTTCATGGGAAGGGTTTGAATTCAGGCCGCAAACGTCTGATTGATCATGTCTGAGAAAAAAATCAAAAAGAGCCATTAATGAGATGCTGGGTGACAGTTTTGAGTGGAGTTTTGGCTGTGCTCATTTACTCATTCTTCAGGAGGGGAATCGTGGTAGATCTTCGGGGATTCGGTGGCCAGTGGGAGGTGCCACTATCTGCCCCATTGTCATTGGCTTCCTTTAGTGAATGACACTTTCCTGCTTCCTCTAAGAAGAATTATGACCCCTCTTGATACTGATCATGAGGGGCACTTCCTCTTTATCTTGAGGAAAATTCAGTCCAGGCAAAGGGGTGAATTTCTCTGGGATGGTCTGTTTTTCATTCATGACAAGCTCTGTGTCCCCAGAATACCCCCACCTACATGCAGCTCAGCACCCTTGGGGCTTCTGCCATTATCTCTGTTACCCTCAAATCTTCTTTGTCCGTTTCACTGCCTAGTCATTACCCTTTATTCTTTGAAGACATATCTTCTTCCTTCAATATCTTCTACTCTATCTCAAGTCCTATTTTCATCCTAGATCACCATACCATCACTCAGTCATTCAACAGATTTTTATTCTGAGGTCTCTATGTGCCCAAAATTTGTGCCAGGGACTAAGGACAGAAGGATGACTAAAACAAGACACAGGCTTTGCCCTCGCAGAACTTTATGTCTACTAGGGAGGCAGACTTATATTAAATACAGGGAGAGGAAAAAGTGTGTGCAAAGGTCATGTGGTTGGAGAGGAAGATGGCAAGTATGGGAAGGAGGTAGAGGCCAGATTGGGATAAGCCACATTAAAGTTTTGTCTTTGTGCTGAGAGCCGTTGATTGTGCTGTCTGAGCCCAGTATGCAGAATGGGTTGGGCAAGGATACTTGTGGGTTCAAGGACACCATTGAGAAGGCTGGGCCATAGTGTCCTTGAGAGACTGGATGGTGGTGGTCAAGATGGAGATGACATCAACTGAGTGATAATAGATTGGATATGCAGGTGTGGGGAGAGGGCTATGTCTCAGATGACTCTCAGGTTCCAGGCTCGCAGCTGGGCAGATTGGTACCATTTAGAAGAAACTTCAGAAGAGGACTTGGGCTAGGAAAGGAGGATAGTGAGTTTGCATTTGAATAAATTGCATTTGAGAGGCCATCTTGGTCTATTTGGGCTGCTATAATAACATACCACAAACTGGACTGCTTATAAACAACAAACATTTCTCACAGTTCTAGAGGCTGGGAAGTCCACAGTCAAGGCATAGACAGATTCGGTGTCTGGTGAAGGCTCACTTCCTCATAGATAGCCCCTTCTGTGTCCTTACATAGTTGAAGGGGCAGGGGAGCTTTCTGGGGACTCTTTTATAAATTCACTAATCCCATTCCTGAGGGTTCCACCTTTATGACTTAAGTTCTTCCCAAAGGCCCCCACCTCCTAAACCATCACCTTGGGGATTAGAATTTCAACATATAAATTTTAGGGGTACACAAACATTCAGGTCATAGCAGAGTCCTTTGAGAATGCTAAGAGAAGATATCGGAGTGGGTTGCTGGCTCTGTGGACTGGGAATTCAGAGGAGGGATTTGGGCTGGGAATGATAGAGAAGGTCGTTGGAGTATAGATGGTCATCGAAGACATGGGATGGAGGGGGGATACAGAAGGAAGAGAAGAGGACCTAGAGATGATCTTTGAGGGACGCAGACATGATGAAGAGTGAGGAGGGAAAAAGAGGTGGAAAACCAGCAGGCATGCTGCGGAGAGGACAAGTAAGATGGAAATAGAAGCACTAATGCTGGATTTAGCAAGAAGGGGGTCCTCAGGACCTTAGTGAGTGCTTTTCCATTGGAGTGAAGCATCTGCAAGCCACCTTGCAGGGAAGGAGATGAACACATGAACATGAACATGGATACTTGAATAGAAACATGTCTTTGAGAAACGTAACCCTAAACAAGAAGAAAAATTATGTTAATAGCTGGAGGAGGAAAAAGCAAAAGATGTACCATGATTACCAGGATATGTGTTTAATAAATACTCTTTTTTATTCTTTGCTTTTTTGGGAGGGAGATCAAGGTGGGAGGGTTGCTGGAGCCCAGGATTTCAGACCAGCTTGGGCAACACAGTGAGAAGCATCTCTACAAAAAAGTTTTTAAAATTAAAAATATATAAACACGTATATGTTTGCTTTTTTAAGGAATATTGAAATGTATCTTCCTTATCTGTTTGAAATTTTTTCTAATTTCCCTTATGATTTCTTTTTTGGCCCATAGGTTATTTCAAAGTATGTTGTTTAATTTCCCTCTATTTTGGGTTTTTGAAATCATATCTTATTGTTATTGATTTCTAATTTAACTATTCTATAAAACTTCTAGAAGAAGGAGAAAAATATTCATTTTCTTGGGTTAGGCCAGGACTTCTTAGATTTGACAACTAACGTATGATCCTTAAAGGAAAGAAATGTAAAAATTGGAACGCATCAAAATTTAAAATGTTGCTCTTCAAAAGACTTTTTTTGGGGGGAGGGGTCAGAGTCTCACTCTGTTGCCCAGGCTGGAGGGCAGTGGCACACTTCCAGCCACCACAGCCTTGACCTGCTGAGCTTAGGCAATCCTTCAGCCTCAGCCTTCCAAGTAGCTGGAACTACAGGCACGCACCACCATGCCCGGCTAATTTTTTTATTTATTATAGAGGCAAGGTCTCACCAAGTTGCCCGGGCTGGTCTTGAACCCCTGGGCTCAGGCAATCCTCTCGCCTCGGCCTCCCAGAGTGCTGAATTATAGGCTGAACCATCGTGCCTGGTCTCTTCAGAATACTTTATTAGGAAGATTAAAATTGATAGGCAGGCATGGTGGCGTGTACCTGTAGTTCCAGCTACTTGGAAGGCTGAGGTAGAAGGATCGCCGGAGCCCAGCAGGACAACGCTGCAGTGGCTGTGAGCATGCCACTGCACTCTACCCTGATCAACAGAGTAAGACTCCGACTCAAAAAAAAAAAAATTTCAAAATTGAGGCCACAGACTGGGAGAGTTTCAAATCATATATCTGAAAAAGAGCTTGTATCTAGAATATGTGAAGAATTTTTACAATTCAATAACAGCCCAATAAAAAAATGGGCAAAGGACTTGAATAGACATTTTACACAAGAAGGTATATAGATGGCTAATAAATACATAAAAAGATGCTTAATGCTCAGCATCATTAATCATTAGGGAAATGCAAGTCAAAACCACAATGAAATACTACTTCAAACCCACTAGAGTGGCTACAATAATGAGGACAATAACAAATGTGGGCAGGGATGTGGAGGAAAGGGAATTCCCTCACATTGCTGGTGGGAATGGAAGATGGTACAAACATTCTTGGAACATAGTTCAGTAGTTTCTTCCAGTTTCTTGGTAGTAACTTAAATGTCTATCACTTGATGAATGGATAAAATGCAGTATATCCATACAGTGGAATGCTATTCCTTAGTACAAAGGAACGGAGTACTGATACATGCCACAACACAGGTGAATCTGAAAAATATCATGCTACATAAAAGAAACCAGCCATAAAAGGCCACATATTGTACGGCTGCATTTACTTGAATGTTGAGAAAAAGGCATATATCTATAGGGACAAAGTAGGTTAATGGTCATCTACGGCTGAGGGTGGGAATGGAGCGTGATTATAATTGGGTATGGGTATCTTTTGGAACTGATGGAAATGTTCTAAAATTGTGGTGACTAGCTGGGCGCAATGACTCAAGCCTGTAATCCCAGCACTTTGGGTGGCAGAAGTGAGAGGATCGCCTGAGCTCAGGGGTTTGAGACCCACCTGAGCAACATGGTGAGAACTTGTCTCTACAATTAAATTAAAAAATCAGCTGGGCATGATGGCACATGCCTATGGTTCAGCTACTTGGAAGGCTGAGGTGGAAGGATCACCTGAGCCCAGCAGGCCGAGGCTGCAGTGGCTGTGAGCATGCCACTGCACTCCAGCCTGGGCAACAGAGTGAGACTCCGACTCAAAAATAATAATAGGCCGAGCTCGGTGGCTCAGCCTGTAATCCCGCGCCTTTGGGAGGCTGAGGTGAGCGGATTGCCTGAGCCCGCGGGTTCGAGACCCGCCTGGGCAGTGAGACCTCATCTCTACAATAAATCAAAAAAGCAGCCATGCGTGGTAGCGCACGCCTGTAGTTCCGGCTACTCGGAAGGCTGAGGCGGAAGGATCGCCGGAACCCAGCAGGTCGAGGCTGCGGTGGCCGGGAGCGGCCACTGCACTCCAGTCTGGGCGACAGAGTGAGACTCCAACTCAAAAAAATAATAATAATATAAAATAATAACAATAAAATAAAATTGTGGTGATGGCTGCACAGTCTTCTTAAATTTATTGATACTCGTTTTGTGACCCGGCACAAGTATGCCTTAGTGAACAAACCTCTGGAATTTTAAACTTTAATATCCTGAATCGAGTAAGCGTGGTGGCTCATGCCTGTAATCCCACTTTAGAAGGCTGAAGCGAGAGGATTGCTTGAGCCCAGGAGTTCGAGACTAGTCTGGGCAACATAGCAAGACTGTGTTTCTATCAAAAAAAAGAAAAAGGTCAACCGGGTGTGGTAGCACATGCCTGTATACCCAGCTACTTGAGAGGCTGAGGCAGAATTATTACCTGAGCTCTGGAGATTAAGGCTATGGTCAGCTGTGATCTTGCCACTAAACTCTTGCCTGGGTGACAGAGTGGGACTCTTGAGTCAAATAAATCCTATCTCTGGCCACATATTTCTCTCCCCAAACTTTCACACCTACCAACCTTGCTCTTGGAGCTTAGTAATGACATGAAACTTTTCACCACTAAGACTGCAGCCCCTCCTGTCTCCAGCCTAGACATCACCCTTATCCTTTTTGTTTTGTTATTGTTGTTGTTTTGAGTTGGAGACTCATTCTGTCACCCAAACTGAAGGGCAGTGGCAAGCTCCCAGCCACTGCAGCCTCGACCTGCTGGGCTCAGGCGATCCTTCAGCCTCAGCCTTCCAAGTAGCTGGAACTACAGGCACGCGCTTCCACGCCCGGCTAATTTTTTGATTTATTGTAGAGATGAGGTCTCACCAAGTTGCCCAGGCAGGTCTCGAACCCGCGGGCTCAGGCAATCCACTCACCTCAGCCTCCCAAAGTGCTGGGATTATAGGTGTGAGCCACCAAGCCCAGCATCAGTATCCTTTTTGAAGAACCGTCAATCCACGTATCTCCTTACCCTTCCACTCTGCCTCTCTGCCATCCTCCATCTTGAATGGGTCCACCACTGGCCATCTCTGCTGGTTCACCAGTAACTGAACACAGCAGAGGGCCTCTCAGTGCACTCCTCATGGCCGTGATACCCTCATTGTCACCAGCATCCAGAAGCCCTTGGACCTGCCCAGCAGCCCTTGGTCTCTCTCTGCTCCCCTCCCCCACTGGCCTTTCTAACCCTTCACTACCCTCCTGAAACCACCTTACCCTCCCCCCCACCGCTGCACTGAGGACCTCATCCCCCTTGACTGCTATCAGGTGTAACTCCTTTGTTCCCTCAACTTCCTGTCAGATTTATCTCTGCCACCACCCTCACTTCCTGCCCAGTGGCGTCTAGGAGAAGTCTGAGCTCTGAATCCCCTCCACACCTCCCTCCTCCAGCCAAGAACCTGTCCTCCTATCTCGTCCTCCTGCATTTTTGTCGGCCTTTCCATCTTTCTGCCAGCTCTCATCTTGCAGCCAAAAAGCAACAACTAGAGAGGAGCCCTAGGACCTAAAAATAAAATAAAGGCCGGGTGCAGTGGCTCATTCCTGCAATCCCAGCACTTTGGGAGGCAAGACGAGAGGATTGCTTGAGTCCTGGAGTTCGAGATCAGCCTGGGCAACATAGACAGATCTCGTCTCTACAAAAAATGTTTAAAAATCAACCAAGTGTGGTGGCACGTGCCTGTAGTTCCAGTTCTTGGGAGGCTAAAGCAGAAAGATCACCTGAGCCCTGGAGGTCAAAGCTGCAACGAGCCGTGATTGTGCCACTGCACTCCAGCCTGGGTGACAGAGTGAGACCCCAGCTCAAAACAAACAAAAACAAAGCAAAGCCCTCCCTGGATGTCTCCCCTTCGGCTAGCAAGCATGTTCTTGTGCCCTTACCCCTGCTTCTTCTCCCTTCCTAACCTAGTAGAAGCAAAGTGAAATGGCAAAGCCTGGGACACGTTACAGGTCAGAGGAGGTTTACCTTGGCCAGGTCATAACGCTGTCACATCCAAGAGTTACTGACCCAGGCGTTCTGCTCAACACTTGGCAGACACTGTATCCTTCATCATCAAAAAAGGCATATGTGATGATGTTGTTTCATTATCTCCCGTTTGTAATGAGCAGCTGGAGAGGTAGCGCGCGAAGTAACTCATATGAGTTTCAGGAGTGTATGGTGGGCCTGGTACCTGAGCCCTAGGTGTGTCTTGAAGGCCCATATGGAAAGGCAGACTGCGTTGTAGGACCTCAAAGACCAGTCAGGAGCGTGTGCTGATTGTCCAGGCAGGGGCTGTTTACTTATTTGATCTGATGGGTGCTTCACATCATCGTGCCTGAAAAATACACATACACACAGTATTTGTGAATGCACCAGAGAGTTCAGACCTCCAAACGCTCATCTAATCCACACGTTCACTCAAAAACTTGTACACAAGCCTTCATAGCAGTATCATCCATAATTGCCAAAAGGTGGAAGCAACCCAAATGTCCATCAACTGATGGATGAGTAATCAAAATGGGGTATGCTCATACAGTGGAATATTGTTTGGCAATGGAAAGAAATGAAGTATAGATGCATGTTACAACTTGAAAGAACCTTGAAAACATTGGGCTAGGGCCGGGCTCGGTGGCTCAGCCTGTAATCCCAGCACTTTGGGAGACTGAGGCGAGTGGATTGCCTGAGCCTGCGGGTTCGAGACCCACCTGGGCAACTTGGTGAGACCTATTCTCTACAATAAATCAGAAATTAGCCAGGCGTGGTAGCGCACGCCTATAGTTCTGGCTACTTGGAAGGCTGAAATGGAAGGATCGTGGAGCCCAACAGGTGGAGGCTGCAGTGGCCAGGAGCGTGCCACTGCACTCCAGTCTGGGCGACAAAGTGAGACTCCCAACAACAACAACAAAAAAAATTGGGCTAAATGAAAGAAGCCAGTCACAACAGGCCACATATTACCTGATTTCATTTATGTTAAATGTCTAGAATGGGCCAATCCATGCAGATAGGAAGATGTGTGGTTGCCCTAGAGCAGGAAAGCGGAGTGTTGGGAAGAGAATAGGAAACAAATGGGTTTCTTTGGAGCAGGGGATGAAAATATTCTGAAATGGACTGTGGTCATAGTTGCGAAGCTCTGGAGTATATCAAAAACCACTGAGTCGCGTGGTCTGTGAATTGAATCTCAGCAAAGCGTCACACACACAGGCCCATCCAGATTTGTGGGTGCTGGAGTGAGTAGGTCTGAAAGTCAGAGGATACACCTGCATCACGCGTGAAATAGAACGAATATGGCTCTTGTTGTTTGCGGGTACACAGTGGTCCCTGCTGCTGGAGACAGTCCTAGGCCAGCTCTGGAGGTTCTGAATGATCAACCATGGTAGAACAGATAAGATCCCACTCCCGACCGGGCTCGGGAGCTCAGCCTGTAATCCCGCACCTTGGGAGGCTGAGGTGCGTGGATTGCCTGAGCCTGCGGGTTCGAGACCCGCCTGGGCAACTTGGCGAGACCTCGTCTCTACAATAAAAATCAAAAATTAGCCGGGCGTGGTAGCGCGTGCCTGTAGTTGCAGCTACTTGGAAGGCTGAGGCGGAAGGATTGCCAGAGCCCAGCAGGTCTAGGCTGCAGTGACCGGGAGCAGCCACTGCACTCCAGTCTGGGTGACAGAGTGAGACTCCAACTCAAAAAAAAAAAAAAAGATCCCACTCCCCTACGGGGTGCTGAGTACTGACATTTGGGAAGTAAGCACCTTGGCAGGTAGTTGGTGGGTGGGTGGGGATAGTGAGGGGTGCGCCAAATGGCATCTGAAGCCCTAGCCATTTCTTTTTTTTTTTTTTTCTTTGAGTTGCAGTCTCACTCTGTTGCCCAGGCTAGAGTGCAGTGACATGCTCACAGTCACCACAGCCTCAACCTGCTGGGTTCAGGCAATCCTTCCACCTCAGCCTTCCAAGTAACTGGAACTACAGGCACACGCCACCGTGCCCGACTAACTTTTTGATTTATTGTAGAGATGAGGTCTCACCAAGTTGCCCAGGTGGGTCTTGAACCCATGAGCTCAAGCAATCCTCTCACCTCAGCCTCCCACAGTGCTGGGATGACAGGCATGAGCCACCGCGCCCGGCAACCCCAGCCATCTCTAAGGCTGTGCCACCGGGCCCACACCCCCTCCATCCTCGTCCGTTAGAGGAGTCTCCACCAAGGCCCACTTCTGCAGTTAATTTGCTGTAAAGGAACTACCTTGATTTAGAGAACAAACTCACTGATAAGGTGAGTCATAAGATAAAGAAATCACTTCTGATTATACTGGCTTTATGTTAATAGGATGTGGCTTTCTGGTTAATGCCGAATGAGAATAAATGTCAGCTGGGATTGCGGTGGGAAGGGGCCAGGCCTGTTTTGCTCTGTGCAGGAGACACAGGGCCATACCCTCGTCTGATTACAGATTCCCTTAGATAGAAAGCATTCTCCAGCGCTTCAGCAATGTGTCACGCACGCCATACCTGAAATGTCATGTTCTCCCAGTGCGGTGATGTTTGTAGCATGTATCTCTCTCTCAGATGGGTGTGGGTAAGTCTCCTGTCAGTACCCCCTGCAGCTTTCCTGCATTCGTTGGACTTTCATGGTGGGCTTGGGTGCGTGACAGAGCATGGTGGTGAGTGGGGTAATATCCCACTTTCCTCAAGCTAAGAACCAAAGTAGAATCCTGACTAAAATCAATTCTGTTTCTTTTTTTTCTTTTTTTTTAATTTAATTTTATTTTTTGAGTTGGAGTCTCACTCTGTCGCCCAGACTGGAGTGCAGTGGCCGCTCCCGGCCACCGCAGCCTCGAACTGCTGGGCTCCGGCGATCCTTCCGCCTCAGCCTTCCAAGTAGCTGGAACTACAGGCACGCACTACCACACCAAGCTAATTTTTTGATTTATTGTAGAGATGAGGTCTCACCAAGTTGCCCAGGCGGGTCTCGAATTCGCGGGCTCAGGCAATCTACTCACCTCAGCCTCCCAAAGTGCTGGGATTACAGGCTGAGCCCCTGAGCCCAGCCTCAATTCTGTTTTTTAAAGGCAAATGATTCTGCCTTCAAGATGTAACAAAAAGTATGAAATCAAAGAATTTATGGGAGTGGGGAGATAAAAAGAGTCTATAATAAAGAGCTGAGGCCAGGCACAGGGACTCACGCCTATAATCCCAGCACTTTGGGAGACCGAGGTGAGAGGATTATCTGAGCTCATGGGTTCAAGACCAGCCTGGGCAACTTGGCGAGACCTCATCTCTACAATAAATCCAAAAATTAGCCGGGCATGGTGACACGTGCCTCTAGTTCCAGCTACTTGGAAGGCTGAGGCAGAAGGATCACAGGTAAGGGCTGTGCTGACTGTGAGCATGCCACTGTACCCCAGCCTGGGTGACAGAGTAAGACTCTGACCCCCCAAAAAAATAAAGAGTTGAAAAAAATCCCTTCTAACTCTTATTGCATCTTACTTTTGCAATTTCCTTGCCTTCTTAAAAAGAGTATCGGGAGCCAGGCTCAGTGGCTCAGCCTGTAATCCCGCACCTTTGGGAGGCTGAGGTGAGTGGATTGCTTGAGCCCGCAGGTTCGAGACCCGCCTGGGCAGGCGAGACCTCATCTGTACAATAAATCAAAAAAATTAGCCAGGCGTGGTAGCACGCGCCTGTAATTCCAGCTACTCGGAAGGCTGAGGCAGAAGGATCGCCGGAGCCCAGCGGGTCGAGGCTGCGGTGGCCGGGAGCGGCCACTGCACTCCAGTCTGGGTGACCGAGTGAGAATCCCAACTCAAAAAAAAAAGAGTATCTGGGACTTTTTGAAGCTTGTTTATGTCATGTAATATAATGTTAATAATTGGGTTTCAGTCTGTTCGGAGAAATGGAGGTATAGTCAGAGCCCAGGAGAACCATAAGAGATGTGTGTAAGAGATGTCTGAACCATGCAGTTTGGCCTAAAAAAGAGGAGATTCTAAGTGCCTGGGTTTGCTGGGAAGTCTTGGTCTTCCTAGATGAAGAAGGACATTTTGTGCAGAAGGATTGACATTTTCAAGGGTGTGATATAATGAGAAATATATTTTGTCTTTGTCCCTGGTTCCAGAATTTCCTGAGTGGTTGTGGTCTTCGGTTATTCATAACAAGGCCCTTTTAATCACACCTGAGTTTACGCTGGTGAGGTGACTTGGGATGGATCCCCAGATAGCTTTAGGATAGGGGCTGGTCACCTGAAAGACCAAGAGATCAGAGGGTTGCCACTTTCAGTCCCACCCACTTACCGAGGGAAAGAGAGGAGCTGGAGATTGAGTTCTGTAAAAGTTCTCAGCCAGCTGTGGTAGCTCATGCCTGTAATCCCAGTATTTTGGAAGGAGAGAGGATTGCCTGAGCCCAGGGGTTTGAGACCAGCCTGGGCAACTTGGCAAGACCTCAACTCTGTGATAAGTCAAAAAAATTAGCTGGGTGTGGTGGCACACGCCTGTGATTGCAGCTACTTGGAAGGCTGAGACGGAAGGATCACCTGAGCCCAGCAGGTCAAGGCTGCAGTGACTGCACTCCAGCCTGGGTGACAGAGTGAGACTCTGACTCAAAACAACAACAACAAAAAAACACCTCTCAAGGCCAGGTGTGGTGGCTCACACCTATAATCCCAGAGCTTTAGGAAGCCGAGGCAGGAGGATCGCTTGAGCCCAGGAATTCAAGATCAGCCTGGGCAACACAGCAAGACCCCCATCTCTATTTAAAAAAAAAACCAAAAAAATAAACTCTTGAACAATGAGATATGGAGAGCTTCCTGGTTCGTGAATTCATGGAGGTGCTGTGAGGGTGGTTTTCCTGGAGAGGGCATAAGAGCTCGAAGCCTCCTTAGGGCGAAGTTCCCCAAATACTTCACCCTAAGTATCTCTTCCACTGACTCATCTCGATTTGTATCTTTTATAATAAATCAGAAAATGTAAGTAATGTATTTTCCTGAGTTCTGTGAATCATAGCAAATCACCAAACCTGAGGAGGAGGTTATGAGAACCCCCAGTTTATGACTGGTTGGTCAGGAGTACAGGTGGTCTGGGACATACAAGTGGCCCCTCTACAGTGGGGAGCAGTCTTGTGGGACTAAGCCCTTTTATTTGTGGAATCTGACACTAACTCCAGGTAGACAGTGTCAGACAGTATCCAGGTAGACAGTATAAATTGTTTAGGGTCCAACTGATGTCCAGAGAATTGGCTGGTGACAGAGAAAACACTCCAGAAGGGGCAAGAAGGGGGATAAGAAAAAATGCTGCAGGGCTCAGTGGCTCAGCCTGTAATCCCAGCACTTTGGGAGGCCGTGGCAAGTGGATCGTCTGAGCCCACGGGTTCGAGACCCACCTGGGCAACTTGGTGAGCCCTCAGCTCTACACTAAATCAAAAAAATTAGCCGGGCATGGTAGCGCGTGCCTGTAGTTCTGGCTACTTGGAAGGCTGAGACGGAAGGATCGCCGGAGCCCAGCAGGTCGCGGCTGCGGTGGCCAGGAGCGGCCACTGCACTCCAGTCTGGGCGACAGAGTGAGACTCCAACTCAAAAAAAAAAAGAGAAAATGCTGTTGGAGAGGTGGTTTTTTGACCTTATCTGCCAAGGAGTTTGGGTGTTATCTCGAGAACGTTGTAGTACGAGGGGAAAGTTTTAAGTATCAAAATATGATCAGATATGGCAACAGTGTGTAGAAAGTACCAGAGAGGGGAAGTACTTGATGACTGATTGTTGAGTCTGTGAACACTGTAGAGAAGGACATTGCTGGTGGGAAGATCCCACAATTTAAGAATTAGGAAGAAAATAAATGGGATGATAGGATGTAAAGTAGATTGTGACTGTGACAGTTTTGCCCCCTCATACGGTGTATTAGTTATCTGTTGCTGTGTAACAAAGCATCTTAAAACCTATGGCTTACAGCAGCAATAAACATTTCTTATCCTCACAGTTGCTGTGGGTCAGGAATTTGGGACTGCTTTGTGGGTGGTTCTGGATCAAGGTCTCTCAAGACCCGGGCTGCATCATCCGAAGACTCAGCTGGGGCTGGAGGATCCACTTCCAAGGTTGCTCCTCGCACGACTGGCAACCTGGTGCTGGCTGTTGGCAGGAGGCCTTGGTTCTTTCCCGCATGGGCCTCTCCACAGCCTGCTTGAGTCACCTCATGACATGGCGACTGGCATTTCCCAGAGGGAGCAATCCAGGCATGAGAAAACCAGGCAGAAATTAGCATTTTTTAATTGCCTAGCCTCGGAAGTCCCACAGTGACACTTGGGTCACATTCTGTTGATTAAGAGAGTCATTAGGTCTGGGCCCTGTTTTCACTTGGATGTTTTTTAAAAGCAGTTGTTTCTTTTTTAATGTGGGGTACAATTCAGGGTTAGGTATGCAAGTGGTCATTATACAGGTGCCCTTGTTGATGAGGTGTGCCCCACCCCCCACCCCCCACCCCCAGCAGTTTCCCACTATCGCTAATCCCTTTCTTTTTTTTTTTTTTTTTTTTTTTTGAGTTGGAGTCTCACTCTGTCGCCCAGACTGGAGTGCCGTGGCCGCTCCTGGCCACTGCAGCCTCGACCTGCTGGGCTCCAGCGATCCTTCCGCCTCAGCCTTCCAAGTAGCTGGAACTACAGGCTTGCACCACCAAGTCTGGCTTATTTTTTGATTTGTTGTAGAAATGAGGTCTTGCCAAGTTGCCCAGGCTTGTCTCAAACCCGTGAGCTCAGGAAATCCTCTTGCTTCAGCCTCCCAAAGTGCTGGGATTACAGGCTTGAGCCACTGCACCTGGCCACTGGTTTACATTTGAAAGATCACTTCTCAGTGGGAAATGGATTATAGTAGGGCAAGACGGAAAGTTGGGATTTCTGGTGGGAAGCTATTGTGGCAATCCTATAAGAAATTGTGAATGTGGGTGATGGCAGTGGAGATAAATGCAAGATCTGTAAAGAGAAGACAAGACTTGCTGAAGGATTGGGTGTAGGGTATGAGAAAGAGTGAAGGACTCTTTTTTGGAAATGGAGGCATAGGGTTGTTAGTTTCTGAGGTAGGGAAGACCAGGGGAGAGCAGATGGCTTGGATCAGAAGCTCTGTCTGGGGCATGTAAAGTCTCTAGGACTTAGTAATCATCAAAGAGGATCTGTCTTCTCTTAGACATTCAAGAGATAGCCATCAAGTCTGGAAACAGCAAAGAAAAAGTAAAATTTTATTCAACACAATAAAGTAATGTCATCTGCGTTTCTAGACTGCTAGGAGACCTGTCTGTCCTGAATCTGTCCATATGAACTGGGAGGTGGGTTACCATGTAAGTTTTTTTTTTTTTTTTGAGTCGGAGTCTCACTCTGTCATCCAGACTGGAGTGCAGTGGCATGCTCACGGCCACTGCAGCCTCGACATACTGTGCTCAGGCAATCATTCTGCTTCAGCCTTACAAGTAGTTGGAACTGCAGGCACGTGCCACCACACCTGGCTAACTTTTTTGATTTATTGTAGAGATGAAGTTTCATCAAATTGTCCAAGTGGGTCTCGAACCTGTGGGCTCAGGCAATTCTCTCACCTTGGCCTCCCAAGGTGCTGGGATTATATGCATGAGCCACCATGCCTGGCCTACCATGTAAGTTAAAGGTGTGTATTCAGGGCTTGTTATGGAACGCAGAGCTAGATGGGAACCGTTAGGAAAAGGACCCAACTGGTGGGGCTGACTGCCCAGTGGAGCCCACGAGAAGGAACGACTCTCCTGCTCCCCTATTCTTCTGAAGGTTTTCTTGCCAAGGCCACCAGCACTGACAGGATGGGATGTTCCCCAAACATTCCTCGGGCCTCATCTTGCTTGACCTTCTGGCAACATCTGACATGGATAACCACTCCTTCCTCTCACAACTCTTCTCCTGTCTTCCATGCCCATGTTTCTCCTGGCTTCCCTTTCCCCTCTGTTCCTTCTCAGACTTCTCTGTCAGCTTCTCCATCACAGCCCTCAGGACTTGGCCCTGGATCTCCTTCTTATGCTTTTAGAGTATGTTTTTATCACAGATGTGCCAGTCATGCCCAAATTTCCATTTCTGATTCAGCTCTTACAAGGCTCTGGAGCACCATATTCAACTGCCAGCGTAGGCCTGCTTTGAGAGTCTCATAGGCATCTCCGGCCTGGTATGTGTAGAAGTGGACTTGTCCTCCCTGTTAACCCCTGAAAGCTGCTCGTCTGCGAAGAGGTGGCCCAGACAGGAAGAATGAAGCTGGGACTTGAGTAGGGAGGAAGGAGAGGGCCCAGCTGTGGGAAATTCTAATACCAGCGGCCACATGTGAGCCGCATGCCGGTCACTGTGCTGGGTGCTCACAGGTGGCTTCTCATCACAGCAATCCTGAGAGAGGCACAGGCATGGCTGAGGGAGCCCTCACAGGGTTTGGTGTTTGATGAGTGAATGCAGAACTGACTAGTAGAGGATGAGTCCGCTGTTTTTAGAGTGAGTTTATAAACATCATCTCCTAGGCCGGGCGCAGTGGCTCACACCTATAATCCCAGCACTTTGGGAGGCCAAGGTGAGAGGGTTACCTGAGCTCGTGGGTTCAGGTGATCCTTCCACCTCAGCCTTCCAAGTAGCTGGAACTGCAGGCACATGCCACCACACCCAGCTAATTTTTTTGATTTATTGTAGAGATGAATACAATAAATCAAAAAATTAGCTGAGCATGGTGGTGCTTGCCTGTAGTTCCAGCTAAATGGAAGGCTGAGGCGGAAGAATCGCCTGAACCCAGCAGGTCGAGGCTGCGGTGGCCATGAGCATGTCACTGTACGCTAGCCTGAGCAACAGAGTCAGGCTCCAACTCAAAAAAAAAGAAAAAAAATCATCTTCTGTCCTGAAAAGTAGCATGCTAGGACGAATTGTGGCCATCAGTTAGCTTTTGCTGCATAACAAGCCACCCAAAACTAATGCAGTGGCACTATCACAGTTCACTGCAGCCTCAACCTCTTGGACTCAGGCAATCTTCCCACCTCAGCCTCCCAAGTAGCTGGAACTACAGACACATGCCACCATGCCCAGCTAGTTTTTTTACTTTTTGTCGAGACAAGGTATATTGCCCAGGCTGGTCTCAAACTCCTGGACTCAAGCAATGCTCCTGCCTTCGCCTCCAAAAGTGCTGGAATTACAGATGTGAACCACCACATCTGGCCAGATTTGACCTCTTGTTAGAAGAAGCTACAAAGAATAGTGACCATTTTTTCAATATTTGCCCTGTTTGACCCTACTTTCATTCTAAATCTGATATGCTTTTTTAAGCTTTTTTTGGGTGCCTGATTTGCAGTTATGCTTGCATCCAAAAGTGCTACTATTTCCATAACTTTCTTTTTTTTTTTTTTTTTTTTTTTTGAGTTGGAGTCTCACTCTGTCGCCCAGACTGGAGTACAGTGGCCGCTCCTGGCCACCGCAGCCTCGACCTGCTGAGTTCCGGCGATCCTTCCGCCTCAGCCTTCCAAATAGCCGGAATTACAGGCATGCGCTACCATGCCCGACTGACTTTTTGATTTATTGTAGAGATGAGGTCTCGCTGCCCAGGCGGGTCTTGAACCCGCGGGCTCAGGCAATCCACTCACCTCAGCCTCCCAAAGGCGCGGGATTACAGGCTGAGCCACCAAGCCCGGCTTCCATCACTTTCTAATCACAAGTCTTGTCAATTTGGAAATTAGATAATCAAACTTCTGTCAACAGATATATATTAATTTAGCAACAAAACTTACTAGAATTGTAGGTAAAAGCAGGCTCTGCGGGAGGGAGGGAGGGCTTCTTACAGTTTTTAGTTCATGGGGTCTATGACTGATATTATCCTGCCTGGTTTTGCTTAGCAGTTCTTAGGTTGGTTCCCGATATGTAAAGTGGCTTGATGCCTGTTTTTAGGTGAGGTATTATATACTAAAAGTCAAGCAGTGATGATAAGAAGAAAAGGAGGTTTTGGTTTGGGATTTGATGAAGAGAAGAAGTGATTCATCTTATTAGAAGAGTGTATTAAGATAACTTAAAACAGACAGACACACACACATCTGTCTGATCAAAGAAGTAGGTCGGGTATTTCCGAGAACCTCATATTATCGCCTTGGTGATAACAGGAAAGCATGGGGAGTCTGCCAGGGGTCAAGCCATGGTCAGAGAAAGTCACTTTGTCATGGAACGGTTTTATCTGGGACTGCCTCGGGAAGCCCAGAAACAACTGGTGTTTACTCTATAAATACTTGGTCCCAGTGGGCTGACTTCATTAAGAGTATAACTACTTTTAAATCGCATTCAACATGTGCAGTTTCCACTCCGGATAATTTCAGCAAAGGTTTTTTTTTGCATTGGGATCTCACTGTCACCCAGGCTGGAGTGCAGTGGCACAATCACAGCTCACCGCAGCCTCGACCTCCTGGGCTCAGATGATCCCTCTGCCTCAGCCTCCCGAGTAGCTGGGACTACAGGCATGTGACGCCACTTCCAGCTAATTTTTAAAATTTTTTTGTAGAGACAAGATCTCGCTATTTTGCCCAGGTTACCCTCAGATTCTTGAACTCAAGCAATTCTCCTGCCTTGGCCTCACAAAGTGCTGGAATTATAGACAGGAACCGGTGTGCCTGGCTGGCATGAGCCCTTCTAAAGAATACTTCACTTTCTTCTGCTCCTAGTTTAAGAGTAAGAGTTTTTTGTTTGGGGGTTTTGTTTTTTTGTTTTTTGAGTTGGAGTCTCACTGTGTCGCCCAGGCTGGAGTGCCGTGGCACACTCACGGCCACCCTAGCATCCACCTGCAGGGCTCCAGTAATCCTTCTGCTTTAGCCTTCCTAGCGCGCCGTAACTACAGGTGCACACTACCACGCCCAGCTAATTTTTTTATTGATTTATTGTAAAGATGAGATCTCGCCAAGTTGCCCAGGCTGTTCTCGAACCTGTGGGCTCAGGCAGTCCCAAAGTGCTGGGATTACAGACTTGAGTCACCATGCCCGGCCAGTTTAAGAACTGTAAAGAACACTGTTTACTGAAAGAAAAATAAAATAGCTGCATTCCAGCCTGGGCAACAGAGTGAAACTCCAACTCAAAAAAAAAAAAAACTATACTGAGGCCAGACAAAGTGGCTCATGTCATCTCTTCGGTGACTCTTTTTCCATGCAGAATTATCAACAAGTATTTCAATATTCCAACAAGTATTCGCAGTAATGAGTGCTGCTAAGTATTTATTGAATATCTGCTGAGTGCTGAGAATCTCACCTCAAACAAAACGGACAAAGCCTTGCCCTTCCTAGAGCCTGTGTTATAGCTGGAATTAGCTGATAAGTCAATCATCAAACAATGAAACACATTTCAAATAATAACAATAACTAGATGCAAAGGAGAGAACAGAGGGATAGTGAGTGACTTGGAACAGAAAGGAGAAGGATCGCGATCCTGCCTGAGTAGTCACAAGTCTCCGGATCTGGGGAAGCAGTGTTCAGGGAGGACTGACTGATACTTCCATGAGACGAGCTTGGTGCCTCTAGTCCCAGCTACTCAAGAGGCTGAGGCAGAAGGATCACTTGACCCAGGAGTTCAGGGCTACAGTGTGTTATGATCACACCATTGAACAGCCACTGCTCTCCAGCCTGGGCAACGTTGCGAGACCCCATCAAGAAAAAGAGAGAGAGAGAAGATAGAAGGAAGGAAAAGAAAGGAAGGACGAAAGGAGGGAAGAAGAAAGGAGAGAGAGAAGAGAGAGAGAGGAAGGAAAGGGAAGGAAGGAAGGAAGAGAGAGAAGGGCAGGGTGAGCAAGGGGGGCGTGATGGAGACGCCCTTGCTTGACATGAAATTCTCAAACAAGGGTGGAGAGGAGGA
Source organism: Cephalopachus bancanus (assembly GCA_027257055.1). Taxonomy (NCBI): domain Eukaryota; kingdom Metazoa; phylum Chordata; class Mammalia; order Primates; family Tarsiidae; genus Cephalopachus; species Cephalopachus bancanus. Next base: position 272,547 of record JAPVLO010000021.1, on the reverse strand, counting down.
AAGCCGACGCTGTGAGCCATGGGAAGGAGGTTAGAAGCAGGAACGTGCTGTGCCAGGGGTCCCGAGTTAACAGAGGAGGTCGGGAGGCCTGTGTGGAGGCCACAGCAGTCCAAAACAGCTTAGAGAGAGACTTGCTCTGGAAGCCTGGCTGAGAGGGTGGAGAGCAGTGGAGAGATTGTGGTCTGGCCATAAAATCACCAGCATCTCGCCACACCTCAGCTCTGCGGTCCAGTGTGGTAGCCATGAGCCACATGTGGCTCCTTACATTTCAGTTTAAATTAATTAAAAGTGAAAATCCAATTTCTCATACACAACTGTTTTTTAACTACCTCAAGTTGAACGTGTGCATGCTCTGTGACCCGGCAGTTCCACTCCCATGGGAGAGGGTGCATTGTGTGCCCTACTGGCACATATAAGAATATTCGTATCTTAGTAACCCACAGCTGGAAACAACCCAAATGCCTGTTTCTAGGAGTAAAAGGAGTAGATAAACGTTGGCATAGTCATACCAACAAATACCGTAGAGCAATTAGAATCAACAAAGAACCGTGCTGTGTGATAAGCTACATGAGAAAAACTGTACTGTATGGTTATATTTGCATATAGTTCAAAATGGGGCAAAACAAATCTGTGACAAGTGAAATCAGGACAAATGGTGACTCTGAGGGAGAAAGAGGGGTAATTCCTGATCTGAGTGGTAGTTATACAAGAGTGTAATTAATTTTTTAATTTAAACAGTACAACAAACTGCATTTTTCTCTCTGTATGTTATGCTTCATTTTGCCCTAAAAGGTAGCCTTGAAAACACCAGGACCAGCCAGGCTCGGTGGCTCAGCCTGTAATCCCATGCCTTTGGGAGGCTGAGGTGAGTGGATTGCCTGAGCCCGCAGGTTCGAGACCCACCTGGGCAACTTGGTGAGACCTCATCTCTACAATAAATCAAAAAAAAATTAGCCGGGCGTGGTAGCGCGTGCCTGTAATTCCAGCTACTCGGAAGGCTGAGGCGGAAGGATCACCGGAGCCCAGCAGGCAAGGCTGCGGTGGCCAGGAGCGGCCACTGCACTCCAGTCTGAGCGACAGAGTGAGACTCCAACTCAAAAACAACAACAACAACAACAAAAAAAAACACCAGGACCTAATAAAGAAAGAACAAATGTGCAGTAGAGAACCAATAAGGCCAAAAGTTGGTTCTTGGAAAAAAAAAAAAAATTCAATACGGCAAAACTAATCGGTATAAATATAATCAATATAAAGGATGAAAAACAAAGAGGTATTACTGTAAACCTAAGTGTACTGTGAAAAATTTCATGCCCCAAACTGGAAAATTCAGGTGAAAACAGAAAAATTCCTATAATTAACAAAACTGACACACAAAGAAGATGGAAACATTGAAATAACCCTGTGTCTCTTAAAGGAATTGAGTCTATAAATTAAAAAACAAGACCCCAAAAAAAAACCTTCCCCTAAAGGAAACTCGAGGTCCAGGTGGTTTCCGTTTTTAATACCTCCATAAATATAAGGAGAAAATAAAATCAGATTTTTCATGTGAAATGTCTTGCCACTTGTGTGTTGTTGTTTTTTTTTTTAATTTATTGTAGAGACAAGGTCTCACCAAGTTGCCCAGGTTGGTCTCGAACCCGTGGGCCCAGGCAATTCTCTCAACTCGGCCTCCCAAAGTGCCGGGATTATAGGCATGAGCCCTGCGCCCGTCCGTCACTTGTGGGTTTTATAGCTCTGAGAACCCAGCATGATATATACAAGGGTACTTGAAGGAGGCAGTGATTCACTCACTGTCACTCACCCAGCAGTCATCATTGAATTGCTCTGTAGTAGGCACCGTGCCAGCTGGTGGTGGAACAGGGCACACACCACCCTGGCCTGTGGAGAGAGTCAAGTTCATGGGGAGGCAGACACGTCATGGTCCAATCAGCAGCTTACCGAGATGGGATGGGACACATTTAACAAAATTTGGGTAAGAAGGAAGACTAGGCTGGGCACGGTGGCTCAAACCTGTAATCCCAGCACTTAGGGAGGCCGAGGAGAAAAGATTGCCTGAGCCCATGGGTTCAAGAGCAGCCTGGGCAACTTGGTGAGACCTCATCTCTACAATAAATAAAAAAATTAGCCAGGCGTGGTAGGGCACACCTGTAGTGCTGGCTACTTGGGTGGCTAAGACAGAAAGATCGCCAGAGCCCAGCAGGTCGAGGCTGCGCTGGCTGTGGTCATGCCACTGCACTCCAGCCTGGGTGCTGGAGTGAGACTCCAACTCAAAAAAAAAAAAAAGAAGGAAAGAAGAGTAGATGAGTAAGAAAGACCTGGGCAAGACTCCACACTTTGGGGTTGAGTTCGGCCAGGGGAACTGCTGTGAGTATTCTCAGTGAGGAATTAGACCTCACCCATATGTGGCAGGCAGAGAGCACAGAGGATCAGATGTCAGATCACTAGCCCCCCCAAAGCGCTGGCACATGCTCAAGGGGGGTCAGACGCAAGTCCAGATGCCCACATAGTACCTTGGGGCACCCGCAGAGAGGTCTTGGGAACTGCTGTCCCCGGGGGGCCACTGCATGACTGGTCAGCAGGGAAATGTGCTGGGTGCATGGGTGCAGAGCCGAGGAGACTTGCCAGGGACCCTAGTTCTATGCATCCCTGTGTCTGACCATTGTACCCTCCTCAGAGCCACGGCGGCTGCTTCCTTCCACCGTCCCCGTCTCCAGTAAGGTCCTCTTCTGACCAACCCTAATCCAGAATCACCAGCGAACGGGACTCAGGGACACAGTTCCCAGATTACTTGCCAGGTTGACATGCCCAATTCAACACAAGGATGTGAGCGCCGTCTCTTGGACATGTATGATGTAGAACTTTAGATTGAGAAGGGACCACACCTCAGGAGTTGGCATGGCCCTTGTCAGGAGCATGACATGAAGCCTGGGTAGCACGTTCCATTCCTGGGGTGCCGTGCACACAGCCCTGTCGCTAATCTACCTCTGAAACCATCTTCTCCCACGACCACAAAAGTAAGTGCTACTGTTCTCTAATACTGCAAAAACAGTCACTGGCAGATTTTACACTGATAAAAACCTGGTAAAGCTGTCGTTGTACATACCTTTTAGGATAGATTGAGATAACGTATCCCATGGTAAAAACAAGAGTAAAATAGTTCTGAGAACTGTGAAACTGTCATCCTTTTTCTAAATGACTTGATCCAACAGACGGGTGGTTTTTAATCACTGACCCCCTTTTTCTGTCGCCATGTGACCAACATCTCTTCATTTTGATGGTGTAAGGAGCCAGGCGCGGTGGCACACGCCTATTATCCCAGCACTTTGAGAGACTGAGGCAAGAGCATTGTATTGCCTGAGCCCAGGGGTTCGAGAAAAAAAAAAAGGAACTGAGCCACTGCTTTGTGCTAGCCATTTTACTAGGCAGTTCGATGGTGGGTATTTTTGGTGGGGTTAATCTAAATCATGAATATTTTTTTTCCTGAACCTCAATTTCTTGGAATAATAAAGTCAACCTTATCCTCTTTAAGAAGAGGCTGGCCAGGTGCGGTGGCTCACGCCCGTGATCCCAACATTTTGGGAGGCTGAGGTGAGGGGATTGCCTGAGCCCACGGGTTCAAGACCAGCTTGGGCAACTTGGCAAGACCTTGTCTCTACAAAAAAAAATTAGCCAGACATGATGGTGCATGCCTGTGATTCCACCTACTTGGAAGGCTCAGATGGAAGGATCGCCTGAGTCCAGCAGTCGAGGCTGCGGTGGCTGTGAGCATGTGACTGCACTCCAGCCTGGGTGACAGAGTGAGACTCCGACTCAAAAAAAAAATAGTTGAGACCTGCCCAGGGTCAGACAGCTGGTAAGTGGCAGGACTAAGACATAAACCAAGGTGGAAAATTCAGAAGGAGCTAGAATCCAGGGGATACATGGAAGCTGAAAAATACCCAGAGGTGAGCAACTCAGGCACTCTGGGGTAAGCAGTGGCAGTTGTGTCACGGAGCATGGTAGGGATCGCAGCTCAGCCCGTGACAGCCGTGGCTGGCCCTTCTCCAGGGTGTCTCCCAGTATGCTGGGGCCACAGCAGGTAGCATTTCCTTTCCTTCTTCCTCCCCGCCTTTTTCCATTCTTTTCCTCTCCCTATATGGTCCCGGCTCCTTCACCTTGTTTCTTTGTAACAGAATGTTCCATCTATCCCCACTGCTGAGTCCTGTCCTGTGAGCAACTTCCAGCACTTGCAGAGAGGCTGAGCAGATATGCCCCAAACATGGTCCCTGTTTCTCCCGCACCTGCAGTTTTGTTATGGGAAGCAGTTTCCCCTACTCACAGAAATTGCCACTGCGGCTGATAGGATCCCTTCTGCTCCTTAAGCAGACGTGGAATTCACACCCGCCCTCTGAAGGTGGTTGTGACAATCATTAAACACAGCATTAATTGCCTGGTGTGGTGACTCAAGCCTGGAATCCCAGCCCTTGGGGAGGCCAAGGTGAGAGGACTGCCTGAGCCCAGGGGTTCAAGACCAGCCTGGGCAACTTGGTGAGACCTCGTCTCTACAATAAATCAAAAGTTGGCCGGGCGCAGTGGCTCATGCCTATAAACCCAGCACTTTGGGAGGCCGAGGTAAGAGTATTGTCTGAGTGCACGGGTTCAAGACCAGCCTGGGCAACTTGGTGAGACCTCATCTCTACAATAAATAAAAAAATTAGCCAGGCGTGGTGGCACGTGCCTGTAGTTCCAGCTACTTGGAAGGCTGAGGTGGAAGGATCACCTGAGCCCTGCAGTTCGAGGCTGCAGTGGCCGTGAGTGTGCCACTGCACTGCAGCCTGGGCGACAGAGTGAGACTCCAACTCAAAAAATAAATAAATAAATTGAAAGTTTAGCTGGGTGTGGTGGCACGTGCCTGTTGTTCCAGCTACTTGAAAGGCTGAGGTGGACGGATCACCTGAACCCAGCAGTTCGAGGCTGCAGTGGCAGTGAACATGCCACTACACTCCAGCCCGGGCGTCAGAGTGAAACTTCAACTCAAAAATAAATAAATAACTCGAAAGTTTAGCCGGGCATGGTGACACGTGCCTGTAGTTCCAGCTACTTGGAAGGCTGAGGCAGAAGGATTGCCTGAGCCCAACAGGTTGCGCAGTGATCATGAGCATGCCACTGCATGCCAGCCTGGGCGACACAGTGAGACACTGACTCAAACAAAACAAAACAGAAAAACACAGCAGTAATACAGACACCCAGCTGTGTGGGCCCCTTCCTTGTCCTCCCCTGAGCTTCCATACCCATCTTGAGGGTTGTCTGGAGGACTGTTCTCGGGCGGCAGGCCCTGGTGTTCTCTGTGCCCTGTGTTCACTGGGTGTGCAGCAGACAGCGTGGCCAAGTCCTGCATCTGGGGCGGGGCGGGGGTGGAGGCTGGCGAGAACCGAAGGAAAACTCTTCCACTTAAGGAAGCAGTTCAACAATTCTGTGTACAGAGAAGTCAGGGGAAGGCTGGTGTGTGAAGACAGGCAATACCAGGGACCCAGGATGCAATTCAAAAACTTGGTGACAAGCTGGGCTCGGTGACTCAGCCTGTAATCTCACGCCTTTGGGAGACTGAGGTGAGTGGATTGCCTGAGCCCGCGGATTCGAGACCTGCCTGGGCAACTTGGCGAGACCTCATTTCTACAGTAAATCAAAAAATCAACCAGGTGTGGTAGCGCATGCCTGTAATTCCGGCTACTTGGAAGGCTGAGGCGTAAGGATTGCCGGAGCCCAGCAGGTCGAGGCTGCGGTGGCCGGGAGCGGCCACCGCACTCCAGTCTGGGCGACAGAGTGAGACTCCAACTCAAAAAAACAACAACAAAAAACTTGGTGACAACTGCCCCGTTGTTCTCCAGTACCAACACTCGAGGCTTCTGAAGCCCATTAAAGGGACCACACCTGTATCTTCCTGAAGCAGGAATGGGTGTTCCGGACAGCTTTTTGTTATCCCTTCCACCTACCCTCTGCCCGACTTGGCCAGTTATCTCAGCAAGATGCGGGAGCCAGGACCAGCGTGGGCCTGGTTCTCAGCCCCACCTTTACGGGGCGTTTCTTGTTTCCACTGCCGCTGGCTCCCCACGTCGGGGTCCCATGCTCCTCAGGGCCGTCCGTGCATCCCGGCTTGACAGTTTTCTGCCTCTCTCTCTCTCTCTCCAGGGTCAAGTGTGGATTAATGGCTTTAACCTTGGCCGCTATTGGCCAGCGCGGGGCCCCCAGGTGACCTTGTTTGTGCCGCAGCACATCCTGATGACCTCGGCCCCAAACACCATCATGGTGCTGGAACTGGAGCGGGCGCCCTGCAGCGGCGATGGCCTTGAAAAGTGTGCTGTGGAGTTCGTGGACACACCAGTTATCAACACAGCAATCCCCTCCAGGGCTGGACCATGTGTGATGACAAAAACCGGTGACTCGGAGGTGCTGGCCCTGCCCATACCTCACGTATCCTCCCTGTCATGCCACCGTTCACCAGAGAGCGCGGTGGGAAAATGAACTTCGGGCGCCCGCTTTCCCCTTAGTCTCCCTTCAGCCCTTCAGTGCCTGATCCCCGGCCTCGGGGCCACCCGGGGTGTGCGAGGGGCCCGACAGCACAGTATCACAGAGATGTATCTGCAGAATCAGAACGGAAGCTTCACAAGTGTTTCTGATTTTTATTTCGGAAGAATCATGTTGTCTTTTTGTTCAATAAAATTTGTACTCAAATGATGTTACTGTTTTTCATGTTGAGCCGGTATTAAATTATATAGTCTGACTTAAATCATAACTAGACTTGAGTGGGCTGAATAAAGCCACTTCATTAACTTGAAGTTCAAAGGCGCGGAAAAGTGTCTTGGTTTCCTCTGGTGGGCTATTGCTTTTCTGATCCTTATTTGACTTGCTTTTGAATTTCTGTGATAGCTACTAGGCAGCCCTTAAATAAAGCTTAAAACAATTATTGTGACAACCTAAATGACGAACAGTTGCAAAGCGTGTACACCACGTGGTCCACCTGCACGATAGGGTAGTATTTTAGCCATCAAAATGATGGTGCGGGTCTATATACAATGGGTGTCAAAAATATATATACACATTTTAAGAAAGGAAAAAAACTGTTAAAATTGTAATCATAAAATTAATACAGACCAGGCACGGTGGCTCAGCCTGTAATCCCAGCACTTTGGGAGGCCAAGGCGGGAGGATAGCCTGAGACTGGAGGTTCGAGACCAGCCTGACCAACTTGGTGTGACCTCATCTCTACAATAAATCACAAAAACTTAGCCGGGCTTGGTGGCTCAGCCTATAATCCCGCGTTTTGGGAGGCTGAGGTGAGTGGATTGCCTGAGCCCGCGGGTTTGAGACCCGCCTGGGCAACTTGGCGAGACCTCATCTCTACGATAAAATTAAAAAATCAGCTGGGCATGGTGGTGTGTGCCTGTAATTCCGGCTACTCGGAAGGCTGAGGCGGAAGGATCGCCGGAGTCCAGCAGGTCGAGGCTGCGGTGGCTGGGAGCGGCCACTGCACTCCAGTCTGGGCGACAGAGTGAGACTCCAACTCAAAAAAAAACAAAAACAAAACTAGCCGGGTGTGGTGGTATGCGTCTGTAGTTCCAGCTACTTGGAAGGCCGAGATAGAAGGATCACCTAAGCCCAGTAGGTCGAAGCTGTGGTGGCTGTGAGCACGCTGCTGCACTCTGGCCTGGGCAACAAGAGTGAGACTCCAACTCAAAAAAAAAAAAAAAAGATCAATACAAGTCATGCTTGACTTCTGCAATTACAAGAGGTGCTCAAAGTGGTCACCAGACTCTTCTGAGGACAGTGGATATCTCTTTGTGTGTGTATGTGTGTGTGTGTGTGTGTGTGTGTGTGTGTGTGTGTGTGTGTCGGGGATGCCAAAAAAGTGTATGTGTGTGTATATATATATATATGTGTATTATACATACACACTTTTTTATTTTATATATATATACATATATGTGTGTATTATATATACACACTTTTATATATATTTACACAAACATATACACATACACACTTTTTTTTTAGTCAGAGTCACACTCTGTCACCCAGGGTGGAGTGCAATGGCACAATCACAGCTCACCATGCAGCTTCGACCTCCTGGGCTCAGGAGATCCTCCACCTCAGCCTCTCAAGTAGCTGGGACTACAGGCGCGCACTACCACACCCAGCTAAATTTTTAAATTTTTTGTAGCGACAAGGGCTCATTATGTTGCTTAGACTGGTCTTGAACTCCCAGTCTCAACAATCCTCTTGCCTCAGCCTCCCAAAATGCTGGGATTATAGACATGTGCCAACGTACCTGGCCTCAGATCTATATTTATATGAAAACACTTTCATGATAGGTTGTGTGTGGGGAGGAAAAGTGGATAACCTTGAAGTTGATCTAATTTTGTGCTTTTAAGCATAAGAACTGTAATGCAGGCTTGTACACATGTCAGTTGGCACATACAGGTCAGTAGCAGGCATACATTGTGTGTGTGCTGTGTTTGTGGATAGATCTGAAGGGATGTGGCATGGCATGACATAATGTGTCCTGACATAGGATAGTAGCTCCCATTTTGTTGAGTTCTTGTTCTATGCTGTGCACAGCTCTGAGCATGTCATATGTTAAAGCCACCTGCCCCTCACAAGAACTCAGGAGTGTATTCTCCTCTCCCCAGTTTATCAGCCCTCACAGCTGTAAGTGACAAGACAGCGTTGGAGCCCAGGTAGTCTAACTCTAGTGTCAGGACCCACATAGGATATTAGGACATACTTGTCTTGCGTAGGAAAGCTTTAGAATAACATACACAAAATGTTATGGCTATATGTGGGTGATAAGTAACTGAGAAACTTTACTTTTCTTGATCTGTATTTTTTTTAGATGGAGTCACTCCGTCGCCCAGACCAGAGTACAGTGGCACGCTTACAGCCACCCCAGCACTGCCCTGCTGGGCTCTGGCGATCCTTCTGCCTCAGTCTTCCAGTAGCTGGAACTACAGGCATGTGCTCCCGTGCCCAGATGATTTTTATTTATTTATCGTAGAGACAAGGTCTCGCCAAGTTGTCCGGGCTGGTCTCGAACCCGCGGGCTCAGGCAGTCCACTTGGCTTGGCCTCCCGAAGTGCTGGTATTACAGGCCGAGCCACCTAGCCTGGCCTGCTTAAAATTCTTAACAGAGAATACGTAATTGTTAAAAGGAGGAAGAAATGAAAAGCTTTTTTGTCAGTCTACAACATTTTCTTAACAGTGTATTTTTCCCTGTTTTTTGTTTGTTTGGTTTTTGTTTTTGTTTTTTAAAGTCAGAGTCTCACTCTGTCACCTGGGCTAGACTGCAGTGGCACACTCATGGCCACCACAGCCTCAACCTGCTGGGCCTAGGTGATTCTTCCACCTCAGCCTTCCAAGTAGCTGGAACAACAGGCACATGCCACTATGCCCAGCTAATTCTTTGATTTATTGTAGAGATGATGTCTTGCCATGTTGCCCAGGCTGGTCTCAAACCCCTGGGCTCAGGCAATCCTCTCGCCTCTGCCTCCCAAAGTGTTGGAATTACAGGCATGAGCCACTTCACCCAGCCTATTTTTCCCTCCGTTATAGGCACAAATAATAAATATCTGCTGATTGAACACAGTCTTTTTTTCTTGAGTCAGGGGTCTCACTTTGTCACCCAAGCTAGAGTGCAGTGACATGATCCCAGCTCACTGCAGCCTCCACCTCCTGGACTCATGTGATCCTCCCATCTCTGCCTCCCAAGTAGCTGGAACTACAGGTTCATGCCACCATGCCCAGCTAATTTTATTTTCTATAAAGACAAGGTCTCACTATGTTGCCAAGCTGACCTCGAACTCCTAGACTCAAGCAATCCTCCCGCCTCAGCCTCCAAAAGTGCCAGGATTGCAGGTGTGAGCAAACAAGCCCATGAATAGGGAGTCTTTAAACGCTAGTCAAGCCAGCTGCAGGAGGCATACATGGGCTGAAACAAACCAAGACTGGAATGTAGTTGAGGACTGTTTTCCATCGTATCTTTTTCTAGACGTTCTGCACCACTTGATATTCAGGTGACCTCAGGGTGAGAGAGGTGCTACGTGGACACACAGCCTCTGACTGCTAAGTTACTGAAAACATCAAATGATGCTCAAGACCTGTGGCCAGTGATCAGTTTTGGAAAGAAACTTGAGATGATTCCTTTTAAAGCACATGTATGAGCCGGGCTCGGTGGCTCAGCCTGTAATCCCGCACCTTTGGGAGGCTGAGGTGAGCCGATTGCCTGAGCCCGCAGGTTCGAGACCCGCCTGGGCAGTGAGACCTCATCTCTACAATACATCAAAAAATCAGCCGGGCATGGTAGCGCATGCCTGTAATTCCGGCTATTTGGAAGGCTGAGGCGGAAGGATCGCCGGAGCCCAGCAGGTCGAGGCGGTGGTGGCTGGAAGCGACCACTGCACTCCAGTCTGGACGACAGAGTGAGACTCCAACTCAAAAAAAAAAAAAAAAAAAAAAAAAAGCACATGTGTGGCTGGGCGCAGTGGCCCATGCCTATAATCCCAGCACTTTGAGAGGCCGAGGCGAGAGGGTTGCCTGAGCTCATGGGTTCGAGACCAGCCTGGGCAACTTGGCGAGATCTCATCTCTACAATACATCAAAAAATTAGCCAGGTGGGGTGGCACATGCCTGTAGTTCCAGCAACTCCGAAGGCTGAGGCAGAAGGATCGCCTAAGCTCAGCAGGTTGAGGCTGCAGTGGCCGTGAGCATGCCACTGCACTCCAGCCTGGTTGACAAAGTGAGACTCCAACTCAAAAAAATAAATAAATAAGTAAAGCACATGTACATTGGTCAATTGCACATCTCCTGCCTCAGAGACAAGCAGTGTCTCCAGAAGGCACGGGCATGAGGTGTGGGCACCTTGCCAGAGTGTACGCTCCTCTTACATTCGTTCATCTTATCTCCAGAACCACACTCTCAGGTAGGTAGCAATTAACCCATTTTACAGTTGAAGACTTTGGCGAGTGGCAGAGTTGATTTCAAACCTGGTCTGTCTTCCTCCAAAGCTGGAGTGTTTTGTCTCCCTAGAGTGAGGGAATTGGGGGGGGGTTTTCTCCGCCTTCCCCAACACCTATGCCATCCCTTGCCCAGAAAGCTTCTGAAAAGCAGAATCTTAACATAGAAACAGTACCGGCCATTGCCAGAACATCACCGCCATTGCTTTGCTAGACTCTGGTGTGGCCATGTGCTTTCTGAGCTAGGGCTGTTGCCATGCTTCCTGGCTTTGGCCTCCTAACCTACCTTAGGGAGGTGAATCTTTTCTTTCTCTCTCTCTCTGTAATTTACTTTTTTTTTTTTTTGAGTTGGAGCCTCACTCTGTCAACCCAGACTGGAGTGCAGTGGCCGCTCCCGGCCACCGCAGCCTCGACCTGCTGGGCTCCAGGGGATCCTTCCACCTCAGCCTTCCAAGGAGCCGGAACTACAGGCGCGCGCTACCACGCCCGGCTAATTTTTTTATTTATTGTAGAGATGAGGTCTTTCCTGTCTTCCCCCTTAATTACCTCACTCCAACATACCGGATGAACCAGCTTTAATTATTTAACCTTTTTAATCTAAAATGGAATGTACCATCTGAATTCATCAAAGGCGATACTTTTGCTGCCTCTATGGCACCTTTCCTTTTACATTTATCTTCACTGATTTTTTTTTTGGTAGCTTGGCAGTCACACCTGTATCCCAGGCTGGGGCAGCGGCATGGGTGGAGCCCAGAGTTTGACCCTAGGCACATAGCAAGACCTTCGCCTCAAGCCTCCAAGTAGCTAGAACCACAGGCACACGCAACCACGCCTGGCTAATTTTGGATTTATTGTAGAGACAAGGTCTCGCCAAGTTGCCCAGGCTGGTCTCAAACCCGCGGGCTCAGGCAATTCACTCGCCTCGGCCCCCCAAAGTGCTGGTATTACACAGGCTAAGCCACCAAGCCAGGTCTCAACTGATCTTAATATTTCAGGATTTTCTGAGCAGGCGTGTGCTAAACCAGAACACTGATGATCTTAGAATTTTACCATATTCTCAGGAACATGCAGCCTTCTCCTCTGTACCCTTGGTTTCTGGCACCCCAGATTATATGAACGGCAGAACATCTTGTTTTAAACAGCTTTACTGAGGTAGAGTTGACATACCACAAAATTCACCTATCTTCAGGAACATTTCTGCGAGTTTTACTAAATGTACACAGTGTGCAGCCATCACCTCAGTCCAGTTTTTAGAGCACTTCTTCACCCTGGAAAATTCTCTCGTGCCTGTTTGGTAGTTCATCTTCACTCCTAGCTCCATGCCAGGCAATGACTAATCTGTTTTCTGTTCCTATAATTCTGCCTTTTTTTTCTTTTTTTGATTCAGGGTTTTGCTCTGTCACCCAGGCACAATCCCAGCCTTGACTTCCTGGGTTCAACTGATCCTGCCGCCTCAGCTTCCCAAGTAGCTAGGATGACAGGCATGCGCCACCATGCTCAGAGAATTTTTGTATTTTTTGTAGATGTGAGGGTCTCACTATGTGGCCTAGGCTGGTCTTGAACTCTTGGGCCTCAAGCAATCCTCCCGCCCTGGCCTCCCAAAGTGCTTGGATTACAGGCGTGAGCCACCACATCTTGTCAGCTCTACCTTTTTTTAGACATTTCATAACCAAGATTGCAGTAAATAGTTTCTGTGTCTGACTTCTTGCAATTAGAATAATGTGTTTGAGGTCCATCCATGTTGTAGCATGTTTGGGAACGTGTTTCTTTTTATTGCCGAGAAGTATTTTATTGCATAGATGGACCACATTTTGTTTATCCATTTGCCAGTTGATGGGCATTTGAATTGTTTCCAGTTTTTGACTGTTATGAATTGTTGAGATGAACCTTCATGTACAATTCTTTGGGTGATCATATGTTTTCCTTTCCCTTGGGTAGATGTCTAGGAGTGGGATTGTTTAGTCTTATGATAATATATATTTGACTCTTTAAGGAATTGTCAACAATCTCAGAGTATCTTTTTTGAGGACAGTGAGCAAAGAAGAGAAAGAATTCCACTTGGAAGTCCCAGAATTAGCTTTCCTCTGTCCATTCTCCCTCTCTCCCCCTCTCTGCTCCGGGCTGTTTAGTGTCTTTCTCCACTTGTCATTGTCAATCTGTCCATCTTTGTTTCTCAGCGAATCCAGGTTATTCAGAATGAAATTGTTGAGCGCCAATCTTAGGTTGGGTTTTTTTCATTGTTTCCCCATCAAGCCCCGTATCTTCTGTCAAATGACACAAATAGGAAGTGATCTTGTGTGGTCTGTGTTTCTCCCCTCTCTGAAAACAAAGTCATTTTCTGAAATCCCTCTTTGAGTCAGTGTGAGGGGTTCTGTCTGAGCTGTGGTAGAATACACGGCTAGTGTGGACCGCCAGCCACGTGGGCTGCGAGGAGGTCCAGGGCGACGTCCAGATATGGGAGCAAGGAGGTTCTGGGTTCAGTCCCCACCCCTGCTCCTGGTCTGAATGAGCCATACCAATCGTCCCTCGTCCTCCAGTCCTCTGGCCCTCGGCCTTGTTAGAACTGGGCGCCCCACAGGCCTCTGGGTGTCTGTAAATGCGCGGTGAAGATTCTAAACTGAATCCCCACCAGGCGCTCGCTCTCTAGACTTGCTCTCCAAGGGACTTTCCCTGGTGTGACAAGCCTCCCACGAACCTGAGTCCTACAAACTCCCAGACAGCAATGCTGTCTCCTAGGGTACAACGGGACAGGTTTTGAGGACAGAAACCCAGGGTCACGTTCCCACTCTATCACTTACCATCGGCATGGCAGGATCACGGTTCACTGCAGCTTTGAACTCCCAGGCTCAAGCAATCCTCCCACCACAGCCTCCCGAGTAGCTAGGATTATAGGCACACACCATTACATTCAGCTACTTTTTGGTTTTTATTTTTTCAGAGATGGGGTCTCGCTGAGCTGCCTAGGCTGATCTTGAACTCCTGGTCTCAGGCAATCCTCCCATCTCAGCCTCGGGCAAGTGATTCACCTCTAAGCCTCGGTTTATTCTTCTTCTTTGTGTGATCCCCACCTTGTAGGGTTTTTTAATTAAATGAGGTCATCCTGGCTGGGAACAGTGGCTCATGCCTATAATCCCAGCACTTTAGGAGGCCAAGGTGAGAGGATTGCCTGAGCCCACGGGTTCGAGACCAGCCTGGGCAACTTGGCGAGACCTCATCTCTACAGTAAGTCAAAAAATTAGCCGGGCATGGTGGTGTGTGCCTGTAGTTCCAGCTACTTGGAAGGCTGAGGTGGAAGGATCGCCTTAGCCCAGCAGGTCGAAGCTGTGGCGGCCATGAGTGTGCCACTGCACTCCTGCCTGGGCGACAGAGTGAGACTCCAATTAAAAAAAAAAAATGAGGTCATCCTAGAAGTACCTCGCACAGCACTTACCACATGCCAAGTGCTTACCAGATGCTAGTTTTATTCTTTCCCATCACATTCCCCCACAGAAGCAAGTAAGCGGTCATCTGGAATCCTGGGGACAAACGGGGAAGAAATGACCCAGGACACACTATCCTTTCCGTGTGCCCCTTTGTGTACGGTTCAACAATTTGGTTCTCTTCCTGACCAGCTGCGGTGCTTAGCTGCGTACACAAAGGTAAAAAAGATAGTCTAGTATAAAACATGACCCAGACCAGGAAGAGGGATTCTGTAGAAAGGATGAACCGGGCTCGGTGGCTCAGCCTGTAATCCCGCGACTTGGGAGGCTGAGGTGAGTGGATTGCCTGAGCCCGCGGGTTCGAGACCCGCTTGGGCAACTTGGTGAGACCTCATCTCTACAATAAATCAAAAAATTAGCCGGGCGTGGTAGCGCGCACCTGTAGTTCCAGCTACTTGGAAGGCTGAGGCGGAAGGATCACCGGAGCCCAGCAGGTCGAGGTTGCGGTGGCCGGGAGCAGCCACCGCACTCCAGTCTAGGCGACAGAGTGAGACTCCAACTCAAAAAGAAAGAAAGAAAGAAAGAAAAAGGATGAAGGGCCATCGTCCATCAAGACCTTCAGTGTTAACCTGAGATGAACATGAGTCTACGGGAAATTCTTAAGATCCAGGGTTTGGACTTCAAAGACCTCGTTGTGGACTCCTTCAGTGCTCCACTTCTTTTTTTCTTTTTCCCTTTGGTGGGTTGGGGGGGAGGTCAGGGTCTCACTCTGTTGCCTAAACTGGAGTGCAGTGGCTCAATCATAGCTCACTGCAGCTTCAAACTCCCAGGCTCACGCAATCCTCCTGCCTCAGACTCCAGAGTAGTTAGGACCATGGATGTATGCCACCATATCCAGCTACTTTTTAATTTTTTCGTAGAGGTGGGGTCTCACTCTGTTGCCTAGGCTGGTCTCAAACTCCTGACCTCAAGCAATCCTCCTGTTTCAGCCTCCCAAAACTCTGGGATTCCAGGCATGAGCCACCACGCCCAGCCTGTTCCACTTTCTTAAATCTTCTGTTGCTTGTTCTCAAAATAAAAACAGTTTTTCAGTGCCGATATATTGAATTCCTTGCCCAAAAGGGCATTTCTCATTACTGTATGCTGCTTTGATTCTTGTCTACTGCTGTGTAACAAACCAATAAGTCTGCATAAGTGGCATGAAACAACTATTCTGTTATGCACATGATTTTACGGGTCAGGAATCTCAACAGCCCATCAAGGCTGGGTTGTCATTGTTTGGTGATATCTGGGGCCTCTGCTAAGTTCTGGAATCATCTGCTGATTCCTTTATTCACTTGTGCTTGGTGTGGGATTACTTGAAGTTTTTGGTTTTTCTGGAGGGGGGTGTTTTGAGTCAGAGTCTCACTCTGTTGCCCAGGCTGGAGCACAGTGGCATGCTCACAGCCACCGCAGCCTGGACCTGATGGTCTCAGGTGATCCTTCTGCCTCAGCCTTCCAAGCAGCTGGAGCCACAGGCATGTGGCCACCATGCCTGGCTAATTTTTTGATTTATTGTAGAGCTGAGGTCCTGCCATGTTGCCCAGTCTGGTCTCGAACCCCTGAGCTCAGGCAATCCTCTCACCTCCACCTCCCAAAATGCTGGGATTACAGGTGTGAGCCACCATACCCGGCACTTGAAGTTTAAGCTCAGCTGAGACTGTCTGCAGAGCATCAAGACAAGTGGCCTTTCCCTGTGACTCAAGTTTCTTATAACACGATAGCCGGGTTCTGGGAGGGTGTGTACCAGGAGAGAGCTTCCAGAAAGTGAACACTGTAAAAGAAGCTGACAGAGGCTTTAGGGCCCTTTAAGACCTAGACTCAGCCAAGCTCGGTGGCTCAGCCTGTAATCCTGCGCCTTTGGGAGGCTGAGGTGAGTGGATTGCCTGAGCCCGTGGGTTCGAGACCCACCTGGGCAGCGAGACCTCATCTCTACAATAAATCAAAAAATCAGCCGGGCGTGGTAGCACATGCCTGCAATTCCGGCTACTCGGAAGGCTGAGGCGGAAGGATCGCCGAGCCCAGTAGGTCGAGGCTGCGGTGGCTGGGAGCGGCCGCTGCACTCCAGTCTGGGCAACAGAGTGAGACTCCAACTCAAAAAAAAAAGACCTAGACTCAGAAATCATATGCTATCAACCCACTGTGCTCTCCTGGTCAAAGCAGTCACACACAGCACACCCAGACTCAAGGGGACAGAATACAGACCCCCCCCACCCTTGATGGGTGGAGTGACAAAGACTATTTTGTGGCCATTTATTTATTTTGATTCTTCTGCCAAGACAGCAAAGAGATGATTTATTGTACACTTGTTATACTTGGCCACAACGCAACACAAAACTCGTCCAGAATATCATAGGTCCAGGGCAAAGGACCAACAGGGCCTGTTTTGGTGTGAGCAAGGCGGGTCTCTCCGAGGTAGTCTTGGCGATCGGATGGCCGTGGATTTCTAGATGCATTGAGCAACAAGTTAGACAGTATGCAGTCCGACAACTTGTCCCAGTATCCCGGGCCTCTGGCATTCCACGTTTCTGCTCCTGTGGCCTCCACGGGTGCACAAGCTAGAGGTTTACTTGGACCTCTGACTCATTTTCTTTCTTTTGCGCTGCAGCCCACACATTCGCTGCTTCCTCCACTTGGCTCTCATGGTGTGGAGGCTTCTAAGAAGATGGTGCTTGCAGCTCTATTCACAATAGCAAAAGCATGGAACCAACCATGTTGCCCAGCGAAGCTGGACTAGATAAAGAAAATGTGGTACGTAGACACAATGGAATATTATGCAGCCATAAAGAAGGACAAATATATGGACTTCGCAGCAACTTGGATGGATTTGGAGTCGATCATACTCAGTGATCTACCACAGAAACAAAGAACAGAGGACCATATGTTCCCACTCATAAGCGGAACTTGAACAATTATAACACTATAATAAAGTATTAGCCGGGCTCGGTGGCTCAGCCTGTAATCCCGCGCCTTGGGAGGCTGAGGTGAGTGAATTGCCTGAGCCTGCGGGTTCGACACCCGCCTGGGCAGCTTGGCAAGACCTCATCTCTACAATAAATAAAAATGAGCTGGGCGTGGTAGCGCGCACCTGTAGTTCCAGCTACTTGGAAGGCTGAGCGGAAGAATCGCCGGAGCTCAGCAGGTTGAGGCTGCGGTAGCCAGGAACAGCCACTGCACTCCAGTCTGGGTGATAAAGTAAGACGCCAACTCGAAAAAAAAAAAAGAAAGTATTTGACAGTAATGGGAAACTGTCGGGGAGGGGAAGTGGGATTGGCAGTTGAGGGAAACTTTTAGGGGAGGGAGGGCATACCTCATCAGCAAGGGTACCTGCATAATCAATGTTTGTATACCTAACCCTGAATTGTACCCCACATCTCTATATTTAAAAAAATAAAAATAAAAAAATAAAGACAAAATATCATTCTCACCAGGATTGGGGAATATGGGGAACGATGGGGAAGAGTCAATGGAAAAATTCACTTGGATTACAAATAAGACTGCATTAAAATGTATCACTCCAGTAGTGGGAAACTGCCAGGGGATGGGGAGGGCACACCTCATCAACAAGGATACCTGCATAATGAACACTTGTATACCTAACCCTGAATTGTGCCCCACATATTTAAAATAAAAAATTATAAAGCCGGGCTCGGTGGCTCAGCCTGTAATCCCGCGCCTTTGGGAGGCTGAGGTGAGTGGATTGCCTGAGCCCGCGGGTTCGAGACCCGCCTGGGCAGCGAGACCTCATCTCTACAATAAATCAAAAAATCAGCCGGACGTGGTAGCGCGTGCCTGTAATTCCGGCTATTTGGAAGGCTGAGGCGGAAGGATCACCGGAGCTCAAAAAGTTGAGGCTGCGGTGGCCGGGAGCGGCCACTGCACTCCAGTCTGGGCAACAGAGTGAGACTCCAACTAAAAAAAAAAAAAAAAAAAAAAAAAAAAAAATTATAAAAAATAAAATTTTAAAATTTTAAAAAAGAGCCGGGCTCGGTGGCTCAGCCTGTAATCCTGTACCTTGGGAGGCTGAGGTGAGTGAATTGCCTGAGCCCATGGGTTCGAGACCTGCCTGGGCAACTTGGTGAGACCTCATCTCTACAATAAATCAAAAAACTAGCCGGGCGTGGTAGCGTGCGCCTGTAGTTCCAGCTACTTGGAAGGCTGAGGCGGAAGGATCGCCGGAGCCCAGCAGGCGAGGCTGCGGTGGCCAGGAGCGGCCACTGCACTCCAGTCTGGGTGACTGAGTGAGACTCCGACTCAAAACAAACAAACAAACAAAACAAAACAAAAAAACCCATTACATGTACACACCGTGCTGTGTGACAACATCTGCAAAAAGTCTGAAAAACTGTGAGCATGATTGAGGTTCGAGGCCCCATTGGCAATGCAGAGGGGCCCGCTGGCTAAATGATTCCTTTCGCCTGTGTTTGGTGAACTGGATCCTTTTTATCTTTGTCAGATTGCTGGTCCCTGGTGATCTCACCACATGGTAACTGAAGGGAAATTGTGACTGCACACAGGCTGGGAAGCCACCATGTGACACCAGCCCCCAAGCCAGAGCATATGGAGGTGTGAGGTGCTGGGCACTGCCAAGGTTCAGGCTGGCTTCTTTGTTCCTTATCTTTGGGTGAAATCTTTTGATTCCGATGTCTGAGCAAGAGGTACACTCTGTCCAATTTACTTCGATTTTGCTTTAATGTCTACCAAGCAATGGAATCACTTTCCCAAGGTGCGTTGGTGGTTGTGGCTCCCCCGTCCCCTCTCCTGGGGCCTTGGAAATCAGGAAGTCTCCCAAGAAGTGCCAGGGAGGAATTCCCAGGGTTTCAGGTCTCATCACTTCTGGGGTGGGGGGGGAGCCCCTCTGTGTCTGACTGTGATTGTAGGTGGGTTTTCTCATTTACCCCATTGGTATTCATTCAGTACTTCCTCTGAACCTCATGCTACCGTGGAGGACACATTTCTTGCCCCTCAGAGAGCACATACATCTGTAAATAAACAATGCAGTATTGTGGGAGGCAGACAATGCCAGGGATGAGACCACACGCTATGAGTGTGCTGGATCCAGTCTTGACTGGATGTGGAGCAGGACAGACTTCCAGGAGTTGAGCCAGATGGCGAATGAGAGACAAAAGAGAGGGACTGGGCCCAGTGGCTCACACCTATAATCTCAGCACTTTGGGAGGCCAAAGTGGGAGGATCATTTGAGCCTAGGAATTCAAGACCAACCTGGACACATAGGGAGACTGCAACTCTACCAAAAAAAAAAAAATTAGCTGGGCATGGTGACACATGCCTTTAGTCCCAGCTACTCAAGAGGCTGACATGGGAAGATCACCTGAGCCCAGGAGGTCAAGGCTGCTGTGAGCCGTGATGGTGCCATTGCACTCCAGCCTGGGTGAGAGATACCTCAACTCCAATAAAAAAAGAGTAAGGAGAAAAGTTGGAAGTGGGAGAGCAGAAAATTCTTCACAGAGGGAAGAAGCATCCTCAAAGATCCAGGGTCTGGAGAGACAAGTGGAGAGCTCCAGAAAGTGATGACATGGACGCTCAGTCTGGCTGGAGTCTGGGATAGGCAGAGATGAGGCAGGAAAGAGGCAGGGATGAGAATTCTCACCAACCCGATGATAGTATCCTGAAAACGATTCTTCTCACACACCTCTCGTCCTCTGAAGTTTCTAGGTTCATGTGTTAAACTTTGATGGTGCTTAATAAGAATAATAAACACATCGTAAAGTGATTTTAATACGTTAATTTGCACACAGTATAAGAAAAAAGTTTCTTCATAAGAAACTTTTTTTTTTTTTGGAGTTGGAGTCTCACTCTGTCGCCCAGACTGGAGTGCAGCGGCTGCTCCCGGCCACCGCAGCCTCGACCTTGCTGGGCTCCGGCGATCCCTCTGCCTCAGCCTTCCGAGTAGCTGGAATTACAGGCATGCGCTACCGTGCTCGGCTGATTTTTTGATTTATTGTAGAGATGAGGTCTCGCTGCCCAGGCGGGTCTCGAACCCGCGGGCTCAAGCAATCCATTAACCTCAGCCTCCCAAAGGCGCGGAATTGCAGGCTGAGCCACTGAGCCCGGCTAAGAAACTTTTGAAGAAATAGGGCGGGTGACATATAGCCCAATTTGCAGTTCATGATTTACACAGAACTGGGGGCCAGAAACTCAGACCCAAGTCTCTTGTCTCCAAATCCCACACTTTTTCCATTTGTAGTTTGCCTTGATTGATTGAGATGCAAGGAGAAAATCTCCTATTCCATCTGAGAAAACTCACAACACAGAACGGTATTTCAGCCACGCCTTGCCTGGCGTGGAGTCAGGTCAGGTCTGAGCTGTGGTTCTAGTGATTGACCCATGAGTTTTGTGTGTGTCTCTGGTGCGCAGAATGGCCTGTATACATGGGATCCCACTGGACACAGGTCAGGAAGCAACTAATCCTCCACACCGGAAGGGGCCTGCTCCCAAGTCTGACCATCCCTCTCGGGCAAAACCCACGGACGTAGTGCCCACCCCCTCTTCTACTTTAATTTACTCTTTGACACTCAGCAAATTCCCCAGGGACTTAGCTGAAAAGTTATGTAAGGAGTAACAATTTTCTCTGAAAGAGGTGAGCCGAGAGAGGTACATGGAATTGTAGTTGGGCAGAGACAAATGGTGACTCTTGGTTTTTCTCTGGAGAGAGCTTTTCCTCAAGGTGAAACCGGGCCTGAGGAGACATGAGAGTGGGCAGAGAAAGACTGCCGTCTGGCATCAATGTGATGCCTTCGGATGTTAAGATCATCACGACTTTCCCTGTGGGTGACTGGGTTCATCTGTCCGCTGTCGGCCATGATCAGTAGATAGCAACACATTTGCCAAGTCCAAAGAACAAACATGGCAAAGTATTGAAAAAAATCACACCAAAGGTATCATTTGTAGTGGAACAGAGGTCACTGGTCCGCTGCCAGACCCCACCCCCACCCCAGTGATCTTGATGAGTCTTTCATGGTTTTGTCATTACCTGAAACCTAAATGCCAAATTCTTCCACTAGATGGGATTTTTGCAGTACTGAATGTGTACAAGAAAGAAGAGATAGGTGGGAGACAGTTCTGGGTAGAGGACTAGTTTTGTTTAGTTTTCTGTTAAAAGCATCTGTGATTGTCTGACAAGCAAACAGGAAGCTATTATTGGAATACATCTTCCAGATTCTATCCTGAAGTCACTGCACATTCTACTCAGTCTTCTTGCAAAGTCTGCAGAAGCTGGCCTGGTGGGGGAAGGTGCACTCAGACCTCCCCTCTTTTTTTTGAGTCAGAGTCTCACTCTGTCGCCCAGACTGGAGTGCAGTGGGCAACCTAGATTCCTCACATGCACAGCTACCGCAGTCTCGACCTGCAAGGTTCAGGCGATCCTTCCACTTCAGTCTTCCAAGTAGCTGGAACTACAGGCATGTACCAACTCATCTAGATAATTTTTTGGTTTATTGTAGAGATGAGGTCTCACCACGCTGCCCAGGCTGGTCTCCAACCCCTGAACTCAGGTAATCCTCTCACCTATGCCTCCCGAAGTGCTGGGATTACAGGCATGAGCCACCGCACCTGGCCGGTTCCCAACCTTTTTGGCATCAGGGTCGGGTTTCATGGAAGACAGTTTTTTCATGAATGAGGGGTGGGGGAATGTGCAGTCAAACTTCACTGCTAATGTTCATCTGTATTTGCAGCCAATCCCCAGCGCTAGCATCACCACCTCAGCTCCACCTCAGGTCATCAGACATTAGATTCTCATCAGGAGTGGGCAACCTAGATTCCTCACATGCACAGTTCACACTAGGGTTCACGCGCCTATGAAAAATCTTTTTTTTTTGAGTTGGAGTCTCACTCTGTCGCCCAGACTGGAGTGCAGTGGCTGCTCCCGGCCACCGCAGCCTCAGCCTGCTGGGCTCTGGCGATCCTTCCACCTCAGCCCTCTGAGTAGTCGGAATTACAGGCGCGCACCACCACGCCCGGCTAATTTTTTGATTTATTGTAGAGATGAGGTCTCGCTGCCCAGGCGGGTCTCGAACCCACGGGCTCAGGCAATCCACTCACCTCAGCCTCCCAAAAGCGCAGGATTACAGGCTGAGCCACCGAGCCGGCTCCTATCAAAATCTAATGCCGCCACTGATCTGACAGAAAGTGGAGCTGAGGCGGTAATGTGAGCTCTGGGGAGTGGCTGTAAATACAGATGAAGCTTCGCTCAACAGTCACTCACCTCCTGCTGTGCAGCCCAGTTCCTAACAGATCACTGACCAGGGGTTGAGGACCCCTGCTCTAAGAAGAAAGGGAAAGCCGGGCTCGGTGGCCATGAGTGTGCCACTGCATTCCAGCCTGGGTGACAGAATGAGACTCCAATTAAAAATAAAATAAAAGCCGGGCTCGGTGGCTCAGCCTGTAATCCCGCGCCTTTGGGAGGCTGAGGTGAGTGGATTGCCTGAGCCCGTGGGTTCGAGACCCACCTGGGCAGCGAGACCTCATCTCTACAATAAATCAAAAAAATCAGCCGGGCGTGGTAGTGCATGCCTGTAATTCCAGCTACTCGGAAGGCTGAGGCAGAAGGATCGCCAGAGCCCAGCAGGTCGAGGCTGCGGTGGCCGGGAGCGGCCACTGCACTCCAGTCTGGGCGACAGAGTGAGACTCCAACTCAAAAAAAATAAATAAAATAAAATAATAATATAAAATAAAATAAAATAATGCATATATATATATATTTATATCCCTACAATAGTTAAAGACAAAACAAACTTGAAAATATCCGCAGGTAACAGAAAACTACAAGGAAACATCATAGACTTGTAAAAGAATCAAAGAAAGCGGCTTGGTGTCAGCTGTAATGCTTTGGGAGTGAAGTGGATTGCGACCCGGGTTCGAACCCAGCGACCTCATCTACAATAAATCAAAAATCAGCCGGGCGTGTAGGCATGCCTGTTCCAGCTACTGAAGCTAGGGGAAGGATCGCCAGAGCCACGTCAGGCTGTGGTGGGGATGCATCCAGTCTGAGCGACAGAGTGAGACTCAAATCAAAAACAAAAACAAAAAAAGAATCAAAGAACACTTTTGGAACTGTAAAATAAAATGACCAGATTTTAAAGCTCAATGTATGGGTTTAAACAAAGTAGAAAAAAGAATTTGTGTATTGGAATATAGCTCAAAAGAAATGATACAGAATGTAACATAGAAATCAAACGAAAAGTAAATCATGAGAGAAACATTTAGAGACACAGGAGACAAAGTGAAAAGATTAAACATATGTTTCATCTGAATTTCAGAAGGAGAAGACAGGATGAAGTAGAGGTAGTAAATGAAGAAATAATAAGCCGGGTACAGTGGCTCACGCCTGTAATCCCAGCACTTTGTGAAACAAAGGCAAGAGGATTGCCAAAGCCCACGGGTTCGAGACCAGCCTGGGCAACTTGGTGAAACCTGGTCTTTACAATAAACCAAGATATTAGCCGGGCATGGTGGCACAAGCCTGTAGTCCCAGCTACTGGGAAGGTTGAGGTGGAAGGATCGCCTGAGTCCAGCAAGTCAAAGTTGCGGTGGCCGTAAGTGTGCCACTGAACTCCAGCCTGAGTGACAGAGTGAGATTCCAACTTAAAAATACATATATATTAAATGAGGATTTTCTAGAATCAATGTAAAACACCAGCCCATAGGTTCAAGAGACTCAACAAATACCAGCGTTTAAACTTAACAAAAGCTTACAGCCAGAATTGAAGAACACCAGCAACAAACAGAAGCATCTAAAGGAACTAGAAAATAAAAATTACCTTCAAGAAAGTGATAGTATTCGGGCTCGGTGGCTCAGCCTGTAATCCCGCGCCTTTGGGAGGCTGAGGTGAGTGGATTGCCTGAACCCGCGGGTTCAAGACCCGCCTGGGCAGCGAGACCTCATCTCTACAATAAATCAAAAAATCAGCCGGGCGTGGTAGCGCGTGCCTGAATTCCGGCTACTTAGAAAGCTGAAGCGGAAGGATCGCCGGAGCTCAGCAGGTCAAGGGCACGGTGGCCGGGAGCGGCCACTGCACTCCAGTCTGGGCGACAGAGTGAGACTCCAACTCAAAAAAATAAATAAATAAATAAATAAAAAGGGTATACTAAAGCATGTACCTTAGTGAAAAGGAAAGTGATTCTAGAAGGAGGATCTAGGATATAAAAAAAGATCAAAAAAGCAAATAAAGTGATAAATCTATGTAAATATAAACAAATATCAAATTAATGACACAGCAATAATAGCTAGTGGACCTCACAAGATTAAAGTACAATAAAGAAAAACAAGGCCAGACGCAATGGCTCAAGCCTGTAATCCCAGCACTTTGGGAGGCTGAGGCACGAGGATTGCCTGAACCCAGGAGTTAGAGACCAGCCTGAGCAACTTGGTGAGACCTCGTCTCGACAATATATCAAAAAATTAGCCGGGTGTGGTAGCACGCACCTGTAGTTCCAGCTACTTGGAAAGCTTAGGTGGAAGGATCACCCGAGCCCAGCGGGTCAACGCTGGGGTGGCCGTGAGCGCGCCACTGCACTCCAACCTGGGCGATGGAGTGAGACTCTAACTCAAAAAAAAAGGCCAGGCATGTTGTCTCAAGCCTGTAATCCCAGCACTTTAGGAGGCCAAGGCAAGAGGATTGCCTGAGTCCAGGGGTTCAAGACTAGCCTGGGCAATTTGATGAGACCTCGTCTCTACAATAAATTTTAAAAGTAGACAAATGTGGTGACACATGCCTGTAGTTCCAGCTACTTGGAAGATTGAGATGGAGAGATTCCCTGAGCTCAGCAGGTTGAGGCTGTGGTGGCCAGGAACATGCCACTGCCCTCCAGCCTGGGCGAGAGAGTAAGACTCCATTGAAAGGAAGGAAGGAAGGAAGGAAGGAAGGAAGGAAGGAAGGAAGGAAGAAGGAAGGAAGGAAGGAAGGAAGAAGAGCAACAAGACTTTAGCTGGGCACAGTGGCTCACGCCTGTAATCACTCACTTTGGAGGCCAAAGTGGAAGAATTGCTTAGCCCAGGAGTTTGAGACCAGCCTGAGTAATATAATGAGAGCTTGTCTCTACAAAAATCAAAAAATTAGGCAGGCATAGTGTTGCGCGCCTGTAGTCCCAGCTACTCAGGAGGAGACTGAGGCAGAAGGATTGTCTAAGCCTAGGATGTGAAGACTGCAGTGAGCCGTGATGGTGCCTTGGCACCCTAACCTTGGCACTAGAGTGAGATCCAGGCTCAAGAAAAAAAAGAAAGAAAAGGAAAAACAAGACTTATAAGACAGAAACAATATAATAAAGTTTAAACTTCCACTTTTGTTATTGTTTATCTTTGGGGCTTTTTTGATCATGTCTGTAATAAGGGCAAAAGTAATTGACTTTGAAAATTAAATATATTCCCCCCCAAAGGCAAGAAATAATATAAAAAGAAACCTATAACAAGTAGTACAAATAGAATCCATAAAATACGATTTATACAAGAATATATCAGAATTCACATTATATAAAAGAACTAAGTACAACAGTCAAAAGACCAAGTTTGCCAGAATATACCTTTAATAACCTAAATACATATTGCCTTCAAGAAACCAAGTTGAAAACATGAATATTAAGAGGTTGGAAGTAAAAAGATGGAAGACATACCATGCAAATACAAAAACTAAAACAAACACACTGATGTAACTTTATTAATATAAGACAAAATATCTTTTAAGAGTTACAGAAGTTCTTCTCATAATGACAATTTTTAATTCACCAAGAAGACAAATACATTATATTTGTATACACCTAATAACATGGTCTTAAAACATATAACGCAAAAATACAAGGGAGGGTGGCTCACCTGTAATCCCAGCACTTTGGGAGGCCGAGGCGAGTGGATTGCCTAAGCCCGTGGGTTCGAGACCAGCCCGGGCAACTTGGCAAGACCTTATCTCTACAATAAATAAAAAATTAGCCGGGCATTGTAGCGCGCACTTATAGTTTCGGCTACTTGGAAGGCTGACGCATAAGGATCACCGGAGCCCAGCGGGTTGATGCTGGGGTGGCCATGAACGTGTCACTGCACTCCAGCCTGGGCGAAAGAGTGAGACTCCAACTTTAAAAAAAAAAAAAAAAAAGGCCGGGCTCGGTGGCTCAGCCTGTAATTCTGCGCCTTTGGGAGGCTGAGGTGAGTGGATTGCCTGAGCCCACGGGTTCGAGACCCGCCTGGGCAGCGAGACTTCATCTCTACAATAAATCAGAAAATCAGCCGGGCGTGGTAGCGCGTGCCTGTAATTCCGGCTACTTGGAGGGCTGAGGCGGAAGGATCACCAGAGCCCAGCAGGTCGAGGCTGCGGTGGCCGGGAGCGGCTATTGCACCCCAGTCTGAGCGACAGAGTGAGACTCCAACTCAAAAAAAAAAAAAATACAAGGGGGAGACCCAAAAATAGAATTTATTTATTTAAAAATTGTGTATTTATTCTTACATGTTTAAACTTCAGACACTTTCTTTTTATGAGTTAGAGTCTCATTCTGTCACCCAGGCTGGAGCGCAGTGGCAAGCTCCTGGCCAACGCAGCCACGACCTGCTGGGCTCAGGCAATCCTTCTGCCTCAGCCTTCCAAGTAGCTGGAACTACAGGCATGCGCCACCATGCCTGGCTAATTTTTTCATTTATTGTAGAGATGAGGTCTTTCCAAGTTGCACTGGCTGGTCTCGAACCTGCAAGCTCAGGCAATCCTCTCATGGCCTCCCAAAGTGCTGGGATTATAGGCCTGAACCACTGCACCCGGTCAACTTCAGACACTTTCAAAGTACTCTCCATTTGATGCAATACACCTATCGAAATGCTTTTTCCACTGCTCAAAACAGTATCTGGACTCATCAATTTTGATGCCTATTAGTGCTTCTGCCATATTTTGCTTTCCCTCTTCCACATCAGCAAAATATTTCCCTTTGAGGGCATTTTTCATCTGGGGAACAAAAAACAGTTGCTTGGGGCAACATTGGGTGAATGGGGGGGTGGGGTATGGAGCACAGGGGTCATGCCGTTTTTGGTCAAAAACTGCTGAACACTCAGCGTGGTGTGGGCAAGGTCACTCACAAATCACTCATCATGAAATGGACAGATGGGTTGAAAGAATCTCAAAAAAAAAAAAATTCACCGAAGCTAAACGCAGTCACTTATAACAACGCTAGCTGGCACACTAATGCCAATGGGTTCCTACAACACTTACTTAGTGGGGGAAGCCTGTAGTACCCGGGCCCTACCCTCCAAAAGATAATTCTGGGTTTTTTTGGGTCCCTCCTCATATATAAAATCACAAGAAGAAATAGTTAAATCCAAAATCATCATAGAAAAAATGTATCACAATTCTCTCAGGATGTATATATCAGGATGTGTATATATATACACACACACATAAACACACACACACACACACACACACACACACACACACACACACACACATATATATTTGGTTTGGTTTTTTTTTTGAGTCGGAGTCTCACTCTGTCGCCCAGACTGGAGTGCAGTGGCCACTCCCGGCCACCGCAGCCTCGACCTGCTGGGCTCCAGCGATCCTTCCGCTTCAGCCTTCCGAGTAGCCGGAATTACAGGCATGCGCTATCATGCCCGGCTGATTTTTTGATTTATTGTAGAGATGAGGTCTCGCCTGCCCAGGCGGGTCTCGAACTCACGGGCTCAGGCAATCCACTCACCTCAGCCTCCCAAAGGCGCGGGATTACAGGCTGTCCTTCCTTACAAAGAAAATAGAAATAAGAAAAAAAAAAACTTTTGACACTCTCTTGAATATACACTTTGCATTTCCTTAATTTCTGCTTTTACATGTATTTCTTTCTTGGACTTTTAAAAAAGTTTCTTTTGCTGTTTGATAAACTCAGGGAGGAAAAGGTACCTCCTCCTCACCTTTATAAGTGTTTTAGTCCTAAGAGCTAAAGAAAATCTTCCTGCATCAGGAAAGTCTGAACCTGCCCTCTGAAACAAGGGGCATTGACTACCAGGTTTCACAAGGACAGAACTGTGAAGGAACCCAGTGTCCCAATCTGTTTCAAGAAGGCGGAGAACTTGGAGTCCCAGAGAAGGCAAACAGACTCAAGTCACACAGCCAGGTCAGCCGCAGAGAGCGCGGCCCGCCCTCGGGCCTAGCTCGCTCCTCCCTCTCCTCCTTCCCTTCCCTCTCTCCTCTCCCTTGGCCCTCTGCACTCTCTCAGATCCACCCCATGTGGAGGCGTTTCAGCTGGCCAAGCAGGGCCTCCTTCAGGCAGGGCTGCCTCTGCTGAGTCACCCCAAAGATTATTTTGCCTTGGGTTTGTTTGTTTATTGAAAGAAAGGGAAGAAAACAGTCTTGGACCTTTTTGCCGGGCTGTTTCAAAGTTCCTGCTTGTCAAAGTCTCACGTATCCCTCATTGGCAGGAGTCTGCCATAACAGAGCTTATTCCCTCCCTAACTCTTTTTTGTTGAGTCGGAGTCTCACTCTGTCGCCCAGACTGGAGTGCAGTGGCCGCTCCCGGCCACCGCAGCCTCGACCTGCTGGGCTCCGGCGATCCTTCCGCCTCAGCCTTCCAAGTAGCTGGAACTACAGGCAATGCACTACCACACCCGGCTGATATTTTGATTTATTGTAGAGATGAGGTCTCGCTGCCCAAGTGGGTCTCGAACCCGCAGGCTCGGGCAATCCACTCATCTCAGCCTCCCAAAGGCGGGGGATTACAGGCTGAACCACCGAGCCCAGCCCTCCCTAACTCTTAAAACTTAGAAATGTGCTGGGTGCGGTGGCTCAAGCCTGTAATCCCAGCACTTTGGGAGGTGGAGGCGAGAGGATTGCCTGAGCTTGGTGGTTCTTGACCAGCCCGGTCAACTTGGTGAGACCTCGTCTCTACGATAAATCAAAAAATTAGCTGGGTATGGTGGCCCATGCCTGTAGTGCTAGCTACTTGGAAGGCTGAGACGGAAGGATCGCCGGAGTCCTGCAGGTCGAGGCTGTGGTGGCCATGAGCGTGCCACTGCACTCCAGCCTGGGTGACAGAGTAAGACTCCAGTTCCAAAATGAAAAAAAGAAACTCAGAAAATGTGGTTTGTTTTTTAATTCTGATGCTGTTACTGTGCAAGGGGGTGAGGAAGAATTGTTCTTTTCAACTCCCTCTTAAAGAAAACAGCATGTCCCCTGAAAACTTTCCCTCTTCACGCTGAATGTGTCCCGAAAGAATCTCCCCGCCAGTCTGTTTGTGGCAAATGTCCCCTCCAAAAGCAGCCTGTTGTTTTTCACCCTGACGGTGGCGATGCAGGCAAGTATCTCACCCAAAGCTTTTTGAGATCACGGGCATTTTCCTGTTTTGGTGACACTTGTTCTTCATACTCCACCTGGGCTCTCCTGTCAGACTAACCACAGTGTCACAGGTGTCATCGTGTGGTCATCACACCGCGTCTGCAATGTGTAGTCCTGTGCTCACTAAGCAACTGTGAGTGCTCGTAACAATAAATAAAAGAGAAGAGACACTTCCGTGCTTTCATTAGGGAAAGGACATGCCAATATCCACCACTGTGTCAGAAATTCAGACTTGAGGATCGGGACCATGTTGCCAAAACTTTCTGAGAGCCTTGGGGACAGATGAGGAAGTGGATAGGACAGATGGTAAACTCTCCCGAGTCCTCCAAGAGCTGGGTTCCTCTGCAGCGCAGGGACTGTTGATCCTTTCTGAAGTTACATCCCTCTGTGTGGTGCTGAGCTTGTATTGTAGTTCTTTGTTTACCACCGTCTGAGGAAGCCTTCCTGACAAGAGCCTATACTTTTTATTCTCGTGTTCATGGTACCCCGTACAGCACATTTAGCCCATAACAGGCCCTGAGTCGATGCTTCCTGGGTGAATGAATGCTTCTGTCGCTCCATTCAGGGACTGCGAGCGGGGCGTGTGTTTTTAGCATCCTTTAGGCATGTCTAACACGGCTGTCAGCTGAGGTGCCCCTTCTCTTCGAGAATTTAGATAAGATTCATCTTTAAAATCTTCCTCCCATTTCTGTGAACCCCTGGAGGACTTGCTTTCTCATGGTTTCTCTGGCTAGACTTTCTGCCGCCGCTTCCACTGAATTCACTCAGTTCATGAACAATCTCACCATCTTACACATTCTTTGACTCAAATGTGGAAGACAGTCCCTTTGAATTTCGCAGAAACCTTATCCACATCTGACCTTTTTTTTTTTTTTTTTTCAGTCGGAGTCTTACTCTGTTGCCCAGGCTGGAGTGCAGTGGCACGCTCACGGCCACCACAGCCTTGACCTGCTGGGCTCCGGCGATCCTTCCACCTCAGCCTTCCGAGTAGCTGGAACTACAGGCGCGTGCTACCATGCCCAGCTCTTTTTTTTTTTTTTTTTTTGATTTATTGTAGAGATGAGATCTTGCCAAGGTGCCCGGGCCGGTCTTGAACCCCCAGGCTCTGGCAATCCTCTCACCTCTGCCTCCCAAAGTGCTGGGATTACAGGCATGAGCTATCACCACCCTCGGCTACATCAGATTTTTATTTTTTTTTTTGAGTTGGAGTCTCACTCCGTCGCCCAGACTGGAGTGCAGTGGCCGCTCCCAGCCACCGCAGCCTCGACCTGCTGGGCTCCGGCGATCCTTCCGCCTCAGCCTTCCGAGTAGCTGGAACTACAGGCACTACCATGCCCAGCTAAATTTTTTTTATTTATTGTAGAGATGAAGTCTCGCCTGCCCAGGTGGGTCTCGAACCCGCGGGCTCAGGCAGTCCACTCACCTCAGCCTCCCAAAGGTGCGGGATTACAGGCTGAGCCACCGAGCCTGGCTATCAGATCTTTTTAATCTGCAGAAACTTACAGAAGCTTTGAAGAGACAGAGGAAGTGGAAGGGTGCTCCACACCACAACAACACAAGTTCAATACTATTGAACATTGGACATCCCAGTTTATGAAAGACATTCTGCTACCATCCATTTGCTTGGCCATCCTTTGATCTTCACTGTTCTCCTCTTCTTTGCCCAATCCCACCTCTGAGTTCCTAAAAATTTTTTATTTTTTTGAGTCAGAGTCTCACTGTGTCTCCCAGGTTGGAGCGCACTCCTGACCATCAGAGCCTCAACCTGCTGTGCTCAGGTGATCCTTCCACCTCAGCCTTCCAAGTAGCTGGTACCACAGGAGCATGCCACCATGCCCGATTAATTACTTTCTTTTTTTTGAGTTGGAGTTTTACTCTGTCACCTAGACTGGAGTGCAGTAGCACGCTCCCGGCCACCGCAGCCTTGACCTGCTGGGCTCCGGCGACCTTTCTGCCTCAGCCTTCCAAGTAGCTGGAACTACAGGCATGCGCCACCACGCCCGGCTAGTTTTTGCTTTATTGTAGAGACGAGGTCTCGCCAAGTTGCCCGGGTAGGTCTCAAACCCATGGGCTCAGGCAATCCACGTGCCTCGGCCTCCCAAAGTGCTGGGATTACAGGCTATACTTTATTTATTGTAAAGATGAGGTCTCGCCAAGTTGCCAGACTGGCCTCGAACCCCTGAGCTCAAGCAATCCTCTCGTCTTGGCCTCCCAAAGTGCTGGAATTATAGGCGTGAGCTACCGCACCTGGTCAATTCTAATAATTTTTAAACTAGGCATGTCCCATTTATATTCCAGAAAGAACTACCTGCTCACCTTTGTTCTCCAGGTCCAGTGTCTTAGAAAGGCTTTCTAAGAGGCGTGAGGCTTCCAGGGCCTGAGAAAGGGAGAGAAAGGAGTTCAAAGAAAGGAAAAAGTCGGAGGCTAGTGAGCACCCCTGAGAAGAGTCCTGGCACTGCCGTCTCCCATGGCCAAGCCCATGGGGTGAGGAAGCACAGTAAGATCCCCCTCAGGTTTTGGGATCTGACTAAACAGGGCTTAGAGCCACACTCACAAGGTCCAGTTCAGGGAGGAAGCAAGGATCCTGATTTTCCTTCCCATCAGGGTGCAAGTGCAGACGCGGCATGGTGTGGGTTGTCTGCACGTAAGCCAGGGCTGCCTTTAAGAGTTCCCACAGCGCTGGGTTTGGTGGCACAGCCTGTAATCCCAGCACTTTGGGAGGCCGAGGTGAGAGGATTGCCTGGGCTCACAAGTTCGAGACCAGCCTGGGCAACTTGGCGAGACCTCATCTCTACAATAAATTAAAAAATTAGCCAGACGTGGTGGTACACTTCTGTAGTCCCTCTACTTGGAAGGCTGAGGCAGAAGGATCGCTGGAGCCCAGCAGGTCTAGTCTGTGGTGGCCATGAGCATGCCACTGCACTCCAGCCTAGGTGACAGAGTGAGACTCTTACTCAAAAAAAAAAAAAAAAAAAGAATTCCCATGAGCCAGACATGGAGAGGAGAGAGTAGGAGGGTTTTCCACACCAATCAGAGGAGCAGGAAATAGCAAAGGTCATAAATAGCCCCGGTAACTCTTCTGAGGCCACAGAGTAGAGCAGGAGAAAATGGGGCATTTCCCAGTTCCCAAGAGGAGTGCCGAAGGACCTGAGCCAGAAGCATCTGTGTGGGAATAGATCAACCCAGCAGGTGACTTCATGGGTTGATAGTTGAGGCCCAGACAAGACGATGCATCTCAGCAGGAAGGGCTGACATCAGCAATGACACACGGAGACCAGAGTCACACTCCCAAAATTGCATCACCAGATGTTCCTGAGAAAAGAAAGAGTGGGTGGAAAGCTGAATTGACTGAAATTAAGTCCCTATCTTCTGGGGAAACTGGGGTCTCAAAAAGGAAATGAAGTTCAGTACTAGAAGGAAGTTTACCGTTGACACTCATGTCTATCTCTCCTAACACCTTTGGGTAGGATCCGCCTCCCTGGTGTCAGCAAATATTTTATAAGTATTTGTTCTTTCTTCCTGGGTGTTACTACTTCAAGATAGATCAGGATATTTATTTAAAAGTATGAGTAAAATCTTCCTTCCAAAAGAGAAAATGCCAGGTGAAATGACTCACACCTGTAATCCTAGCACTTTGGGAGGCCAAGGAGGGAGGATTGCTTGAGACTAGAGTTCAAGACTACAGTGAGTTATGACCACACCACTGCACTCCAGCTAGGGTTATTAAATAAAAGAGAAAATAAGAAGTCAGGCAGGGTGATGCTTGCCTATAATCTCAGAACTTTGGGAGGCTAAGGCAGGAAAATCGCTTGAGCCCAGGAGTTTGAGACCAGCCTGAGCAATATACGAGATCCCTGTCTCCACAAAAATTAAAAAAATTAGCTAGGCATGGTGGCAAAAGCCTGCGATCCCAGGTACTTGGGAGGTTGAGGTGGTAGGATGATTGGAGCCCAGGAGTTTGAGGCTGCAGTGAGCTATGGTCATGCCACTGTACTCCAGCCTGGGAGACAGAGCAAAACCCTGACTTTAAAATAAATAAAATAGGCCCGGTACAGTGGCTCAAGCCTATAATCCCAGCACTTTGGGAGGCCGAGGCGCAAGGATTGCCTGAGCCCAGGGGTTCAAGACCAGCCTAGGCAACCTGGTGAGACCCTGTCTCTACAATAAATCAAAAAATTAGCTGGCCATGGTGACACGTGCCTATAGTTCCAGCTACTTGGAAGGCCGAGGCAGAAGGATCATCTGAGCACAGTAGGTCGAGGCTGCGGTGGCTATGAGTGTGCCAGTGCACTCTAGCCTGGGCAATAGAGTGAGTCTCCAACTCAAAAAAAAAAAAAAAAAAAGAAATGAAATAAAATAAAAAGTATTTTCCACATAATTCTATCGTATAAATAAATCGTATTAATAATTAATAAATCAGCATATTTATTTAAAAGTATTTTCCACATTATTTTATTATATTTATTTCATCTCAAGTGAGCTTTTGGTTTGATTGTTGATCTAGTTCATTGCTTTAGAATGATATTTCCTTGTTGAGCTATGGAATTTTGGTTTGCGTGCTCATTTTGAATGAGAGATTTTCTATTAGTTTGTTTATAAATATTTCTCTCTCCCCTCCTGTCCCAGTTCCTGCCCTTTCTTCTTCTCTATCCTTGTATAGGAATTTTGAGGTTGCCCCTGTATTGGGTGTGGTTGGTGTCCTACCCAGAAACCTGTACCTACTGGTGCATTCTCCCCTAAATCCTGCGAGGGATAGTTGCCCCTTTCCCCAGAAAACCATGCTTTGCTTCATTGGAAGACACCTTCCCGACATGGGACTACAAAAGGCCAGACCCTTTGCTCCAAAGTTAATCTTTGCTGCAGAAATTAATTCTGTCATACAGTTCATGTTCCAGGGCTCCCCAGGAGATCAGGCTGAGGCTACACTCCACCAGGGAACATGTGATGGTTAATTTCATGTGCCAGCTCAACTAGGCCACAGGGTGCCCAGATGTTTGGTCAAACATAATTCTGGGTGTGTCTGTGGGGGTGTTTTGGGATGAGACTAACATTTGAACTGGTAAATTGAGCAAAGCAGATTGTCCTCCCTAATGTGGTGGGCCTCAGCCAATCAGGAGAAGGCCTGAACAGACCAAAAAAACTGACCTCTCATGAGTAAGAGGGAACTCTTTCTGCCTGGCTGCCTTGAGCTGGGACGTTGGTCTTTCCCTGCCTTCAGGCCCTAACCGAAACATTGGCTCCTCCTGGGTCTCAAGACTGCCAGCTTTTGGACTTGTACCATAGGCTCTCCTGGGTCTTAGGCCTTCGGACTCACACTGGCACTACATCCTCAGCTCTCCTGGACCTCCAGCTTGCCAACTGCAGTTCTAGGGACTTTTAAAATCCCATGATCATGCAAGCCAATTCCTTGTAATACATCTCTTCAAAAACGGAGATGAGCCAGACGCAGTGGCTCACACCTGTCATCCCAGCACTTTGGGAGGCCAAGGCGAGAGGATTGCCTGAGCCCAGGAGTTCAAGACCAGCCTGGGCAACATGGTGAGACCTCATCTCTACAGTAAAAAAAAAAAATTAGCCAGGCGTGGTGGTACACACCTATAGTTCAGCTACTTGGAAGGCTGAGGCAGAAGGATCGCCTGAGTCCAGCAGGTCAAGGCTGTGGTGGTCATGAGCGTGCCACTGCACTCCAGCCTGGATGACAGAGTGAGAGTCTGATTCAAAAAAATCCCAAAAAGATGGAGATCATAGAGATAGAGATAGACTTGGAGACATATCTCCTGCTGGCTATTTCCCTGGAGAACCCTAATACAGAGCACGACTTTGGTCAGCTGGTCAGCTTCTTCCATGCGGGGGGCCAACCCCTGCAGATTTTGGGGAGTCCTTGGAAAGATGTGGTGGCGTCGGTGAAACTGGAAGGAATAGATAATAAAAGAAAGAAAGAAAGAGACTGGACTCTGTCTAGTGCAGAAGCCGTTAAGTCTTTTATCTTAAATTTTCACAGGTTAAATCACAAGACTTTCACGTGAACACAAAGCCAGGTGGATGAGGGGTGTTCCCCACCCACCAGGCATTGTCCCAAGCATGAAGAAGGACAACCCCAAATTATCTCACTGTTCCTTATGCTTGGTTAATGTTCCTCAAAAGCAGTACAACAGTTCTAACATCATAATATTCTAATAATCAATAACTTCTAAAGCTTATGCATACACAACACCTAATGACTAAATTAAATCCTAATACCTTTCTATTCTGTGCTAATTCTACCTACACTATAGAAACTCTTAATTATAGCTCAAACCAGTTCCTAAAGAATGTGGCCCAGTCCAAAGATCACACTGGGCCGTTTCTAGGAACAATTGATTATAATCTCTTAACAAAATGGCTATTCTAAAATCCTATATATCTATCTTAATTTCTATAAAAGTTTCTAATTCCTAATCCTAATATATAAAGCTGGTCATCAGCAATAAAGCTTCTAAAAATAAAACCCAAATATAAACTGTAAATTGTACTAAGGCCAAAACCACAATAGTAGAAAATGGGAACAATGAAATTTCTAAAGTTAGCTGTATTCTTATTAAACCTCAAAATATCATGTTTGATCATGCTTGAACTAACATAATTCACTGACGTAACATAACCTATTCTACAATACTTTCTATGAATAAAATAAATTCAATTTCTATAATAAGTAGAAAAACCCTACACTAACTGTAGCTAAAACCAGTTTAAAAGAATGCAGCCCAGTCCAAAGTACACTCTGGGCCCTTAGGAATGTGGCCCAGTCCAAAGTTCGTGCTGGGCCATTTCTGGTAACTCTAGATAATCACCTATACCATCTAAAGCTGAAAACAGCTCTCCGTATGTATATACTAATTCTACAAATATACTTTTAAATCTTATAAAGAAGCTTGTACCGAATAGAAGGCTCCCAAATGTGACCTGAGTTTGAATTATATCTAATACCTAAGCCGAAACCGCTGTTCATGGGAAACAGGAACAATGAGTTTCTAGAACTAGCCATACCTGTCACAGTCACAAAGCCTTCACCTTAGGTCAGCAGAGCTCCTTCTGATGAATGTGCCAAATGGCAAAAAAAAGGGAAGAGGAAATGGGCCAACAGCTCCTGAACACATCCTAGTGGTCTCAGGGTCCAAGCCCACCTCGATCCCTAACATTCAGGTGGGCCTCCATGGCCGGCTCCCCACATCTCCCCCTTTTTTATTTTTTATTTTTGGCACAAAACCATGAAACTCGGTGTTGAGCTGAGAATTACTTCTCTTCTGTACTCTGCAAAGTTCCTTCTAATGGGGTGTGCTAAATACCAAAAAAGGGAAGAGGAAATGGGCCATCAGCTCCTGAACACATCCAAGTGGTCTCAGGGTCCACAGCCCACCTTGATCCCTAAGGTTCAGGTGGGCCTCCGGGGCCAGCTCCCAACACTTCCACTTCCATGTGTTATTTATTTATTTATTTATTTTGAGTCGGAGTCTCACTCTGTCACCCAGACTGGAGTGCAGTGGCCGCTCCAAGCCACCGCAGCCTCGACCTGCTGGGCTCCAGCAATCCCTCTGCCTCAGCCTTCCAAGTAGCCAGAACTACAGGCGCGCGCTGCTACACCTGGCTAATTTTTTATTTACTGTAGAGACGAGGTCACCAAGTTGCCCGGGCAGGTCTCAAACTCACGGGCTCAGGCAGTCCACTTGCCTCGGCCTCCCAAAGTGCTGGGATTACAGGCTGAGCCACCAAGCCCGACCTCCCTGTTTTATTTCTTTCCCTTCCTTCACTTCTCCAGGGAGAAGCCCCCAAACTCACTTGCACTAGAATCCCTGTCTCAGGTTCTGCTTCCAGGGAACCCAGCCCAACACTCCTTCCAGTCAGCAGCCTAGAGTCACAATTTGGAACCAGGTCTTCTGTTGGTGGATTGGATCTCAAGTTCCGTAATGGTGTCGGGGTACCAGTTATGATTGTTGAACAATGGGCTTGGGAGTTGGTTCACATCGTAGCTGTGAGTTCGTGTTTATCCTCCAGCCTATTGAGACTATCATTGCCAACCAGCAGTTTTTTTGTCTTCTTTCAGAGGTGGGTAGCCCTGGCCTCTGCTTCAAGCCATTTTCCATATATCTCATACCGCAGGAAGCAGAGTTATCTTACAGGATCTGAATTCCTGGCAGCTACAGCCTGTTTCTAATCCCAGGACTCAGAAGACTTAAGATTTCAACTTCACTCAACAATTTGCATCTCTTTTTTAGTTCTGGTTCTCAAAGCTACTTAATCCTGTATTTTCTTGAAATCCTATGTATTTTTAATTGAGCATAATTTACATGCAGTTTTTTTTTTTTTTTTTTTTTTTAGTCAAGGTCTCACTCTGTTGCTAGAGTACAGTGGCATGCTCACAGCCACCACAGCCTTGACTTGCTGGGCTCAGGCAATTCGTCCTCCCCAGCCTTCCAAGTAGCTGAAACTACAGGCACATGCCACCACGTCCAGCTAATTGTTTGATTTATTGTAGAGACGGGTCTCACCATGTCGTCCAGGCTGGTCTCGAATCCCTAGGCTCAGGCGATCCTCTTGCCTCGGCCTCCCAAAGTGCTGGGATTACAGGTTTGAGCCACTGCGCCTGGCAGCACAATGATTTTTGACAAATGTATATACCCAGGTCACTCACACCTAATAAGACACAGGAAATGAGCCGGGCTCGGTGGCTCAGCCTGTAATCCCGCGCCTTTGGGAGGCTGAGGTGAGTGGATTGCCTGTGCCCGTGGGTTCGAGACCCGTCTGGGCAGCAAGACTCGTCTCTACAACAAATCAAAAAATCAGCCGGGCGTGGTAGCACATGCCTGTAATTCCAGCTACTTGGAAGGCTGAGGCAGAAGGATCGCTGGAGCCCAGCAGGTTGAGGCTGCGGTGGCCGGGAGCGGCCACTGCACTACCTGCCTGGGCGACAGAGTGAGACACTAACTCCCCCCCAAAAAAATAAATTTGTAAGTCAAAATATGATTCATTTTGAGTTAATTTTTTGTGTATGGAGTGATCCAACTTCATTTTTCCACATGTGGCTATACAGTTGTTCCAAGACCAGTTCTCAGAAAGACCATTCTTTCCCCTGTTGAGTTGTCTTGGCACCCTTGTCAAAAATCAACCAGCCATAATGTGAGGGTTGATTTCTGGACGCTCAATTCCTTTCCCTTGGTCTATATGTCTGTCCTTATGCCACACCACATTGTCTCAATTACTGTAGCTTTGTAGAAGTTTTTGAAATTTGGAAGTAGGAATCTTTCAACTTAATTTATCTTTTCCAAGGTAGTTTTGGTTCTTCTGGGTCCCTTCCATTTCCCTGCGAATTATGAGATCAGCTTGTCAGTTTCTGCAAAAGTCTAGCTGGAATTGTGACAGGGATCGTGCTGAATCCATAGGTCAATTTGGAAAGTACAGTGTTGCCATCTTAACAATATTAGATCTTTCAATCAATAAACATGGAATTTTTTTCATTTAAGTCTCCCTTAATTTATTTTCATGATATTTTCTAGTTCTCAGCGTACAAGTTTTGAACTTTTTGGTTTGGTTTATCCCTAAATATTCATATAAACAGAATAATAATTATTATTGTTGTTATTATTTTGAGTTATAGTCTCACTGTTGCCCAGGCTGGAGTACAGTGGCACATTAATGGCCACCGTAGACTTGACCTCCTGGGCTCAGATGATCCTTCTGCCTCAGCCTTCCAAGTGGCTGGAACTACAGGCATGTGCCACCATGCCCAATTAGTTTTTTGATTTATTGTAGATACAAGGTCTTGTCAAGTTGCCCAGGCTGTTCTCAAACCCCTGGGCTCAGGCAATCCTCTTGCCTTTTCCTCCCAAAGTGTTGGGATTACAAGCATGAGCTACCACACCTGACAGAATTATTTTCTTAATTTCATTGTTTGATTACTCATTGCTCGTGTATACAACTGCCTTTTGTATGTTAATCCTGTATTCTTTAAACTGCTGAACTCACTAACTCTAACAGTTTTATGATGGATTCCTTAGAATTTTCTACATATAAGATAATGTCGTCCACAAAAAGAGATAGTTTTACTTCTTCCTTTCCGATCCGGATGTCCCTTAATTTCTTTTTCTTGGCTATTTTTCCTTCCAAGAATTTCCAGTACAACATAAATAGAAAGTGGAAGCGCAGACATCCTAGTCTTGTTCCTGACCTTCGGGAGAAAGCAGTTTATTTTGCATCATTAAGTATGATATTAAGCATTCTTGAACAAGTCATTTCATGGACTGAAGTTCTCATTTGTCTTGAATCAACACCTAAGTGTAAAATTCTTGGATCATAGAATCAGTATATGTTCAACTTTACAAAGAATTGTCAAAGTTTTCCAAAGGGGCGTTTGCAGCCAGCCGTCTTTCAGACTTCTCTTATTATAGACGATCTATCACATTTCAATGAGTTTTGGAAAACAGGAAGACACCCCAACTGTGAACTTCTCACTGTACCTTAATTGGAATTCCTCCTAGTGGCAGACCTAAGGTCTGCGACCCTCGACCCCCGAGAAGTTCTTTTACATTCCCTCATAAATTCACCCTGGATCAACTCAAGGGCACAAACTCTCTCAAACTCCCCCTCACTTGTTCCCCTAAGAGGAACCCAGCTAGATCACACCATGCTTACTTTATTTGCATGTGATGTTTTTATTGTGATGTCGATACAATCAGGAGGAGCGTCTCTAACTGAAACAACCACGGAGAGATTAGCACAAATCTTCTCCCTGCCTACTGGCCTCCAAGGATGGTCTCAGTTTATCTCATGTGTGATTTTAAAAAATGCAAACAAGCCGGTCTCGGTGGCTCAGCCTGTAATCCCGTGCCTTTGGGAGGCTGAGGTGAGTGGATTGCCTGATCCCGCGGGTTTGAGACCCGCCTGGGTAGCAAGACCTCATCTCTACAATAAATCAAAAAATCAGCTGGGTGTGGTAGCGCATGCCTGTAATTCCGGCTACTTGGAAGGCTGAGGTGAAAGGATCGCTGGAGCCCAGCAGGTCGAGGCTATGGTGGCGGGGAGCGGCCACCGCACTCCAGTCTAGGTGACAGAGTGAGACTCCAACTCAAAAAAAAAAATAATATAATTAAAAAATAAAAATTAAAAAATGCAAACATTCTGCAGGCCCCAACATGCTATCTTGTACCCATTTCATATCGTAAACTCTGCTACCCATCCTCAGGACTGATGTCAGCATCTTCTTTTTTTGCTGTTGGAGTCTCACTCCATCGCCCAGGCTGGACCCCAGCGTTGACCTGCTGGGCTCCGACGATCCTTCCATCTCAACCTTCCAAGTAGCCGGAGCTACAGGCGCGCTGCCACGCCTGGCTAGTTTTTTGATTGACTGTAGAGACGAGGTCTTGCCAAGTTGCCTTGGGCTGGTCTCGAACCTGCGGGCTCAGGCAATCTTCTCGCCTTGGCCTCCTCACTGCACATTTCCGTGGGCAGGTATACTCTCAGAAGGACATCTGTGTGTTCTACTCACCTGGAAACCCTGTATTCTAGAATATCTCTGTGTGATTTATTAGTCAGTTTTCCATCATCACAAAGTTCTCCCTTTTTTTCCCCTAAAATGAAAATATCTCTATTGCTTTGGCAGATTATGAAAGTAATGCTTGTTTATTTAAAGAAACAAAAAACCTACAAAGTATGCAGCATAATTCTTTGTTTATCTCTTCTGTTTGTTTGCTTGTTTGTTTGAGTCAGACTTTCTGTTGCCTAGGCTGAAGTGCAGTGGCACACTCAGGACTTCTTCGGCCTGGACCTGCTGGGCTTAGGCAATCCTTCTGCCTCAGTCTCCCAAGTAATTGGAACCATAGGTGCATCACCACACTCAGCTAATTTTTTGATTTATTGTAGAGACGAGGTCTCCTAATTTCTCAAGTTGGTCTCCAATCCCTGGGCTCAAGCAACCCTCTCGCCTCCACCCCTCAAAGTGCTGGGATGACAGGCATGAGCCACTGCGCCCAGCTACTTTCTGATTTTTTAATGCACTTAATATATCATAGGACATTTGTGCATTATAGTAAGTATACAACTGAAAATTATTCTGTTTAATGGCCTCATTTTTTTTTTATTTTTATTTTTTAGTTGGAGTCTCACTCTGTTACCCAGGCTGGAGTGCAGTGGCATGCTCACAGCCACTGCAGCCTCAACCTGCTGGGCTCAGGCAATCCTTCCACCTCAGCTTTCCAAGTAGCTAGAACTACAGGCACGAATCACCACGCCCAGCTAATTTTTTGATTTATTGTGGAGACGAGGTCTCACCAAGTTGCCCAGGCTGGTCTCAAACCACTGGTCTCAGATAATCTTCTCACCCCGGCTTCTCAAATGCTGGAATTACAAGTTAGAGCCACTACATCCAGCCAAATTTTTTTTTTTTGAGTTGGGTCTCACTTGGTCCCCCACCTGCTCGGAAAGTGGCCGCTCCGCCACCGCAGCCTCGACCAATTTACCTGGAGCGATTGGTGGCCAGCCAATCCCGCGCCTTTGTAGGCTTGTTTGGTGATTTGGAGTCCTTGAGCCCGCGGGTTCGGACCCACCGGGGCTAGCCTCATCTCTACAATAAATCAAAAATTAGCCGGAGTGGTAGGCCACTGTAGTTCCAGCTATTCGAAGGCTGAGGCGGTAAGGATTCGCCGGGGCCCAGCGGGTCGAGGCGCGGGGCCGGGAGTCCACTGCACTGCAGCCTCCGGCGCATTACAGTGAGACTCCAACTCAAAAAACTAAAAATAAATAAATAAATTTAAAAATTTATGTCTTAAAGAATACACTGATCTACAATTCATCTTAAAACTGACGTTTTATACACCGAGCCTCCTCTGTAGGCCTCTTCAGCAAATTTTCATGCATATTAATTTGTAATATATTTCTCCTCATTGCCCTTTCCCAGGAAAGGCTAGTGGCTGTTCTTCTTTGGAGTGAGTCTCAGTCACCGATGAGTGCAGTGGGCACCCTGGCCACCGCAGCCTCGATGCTGGGCTTGGCGATCCTTCCGAGCCTTCCAATAGCTGGAACACGCACGCGCTACCACGGGCAAATTTTTTTTAAAAAGGGCTCACCATTCCCAGGCGGGTCTCAAACCTGCAGGCTCAGAATCACTCCCCTTTAAAATGCTGGGATTAAGCTGAGCCACCAAGTGCCCCATTTTTTCAAATTTAATATCATATAAGTAATACATTTCGAGTAATCATGGCTAGTTGTTGTTGTTCATTCTTAAAAAAACCAGTGTATGAAATTTTTTTTCATATCAGCCTTGTCAGGTAACCCGGCCTTGGGAGGCTGAGGTGAGTGGATTGCCTGACCCGCGGTCGAGACCCGCCTGGGCTAGACCTCTCTCTACAATAAATCAAAAATTAGCCGGACGTGGTAGCGCACGCCGGTAGTTCCAGCTACTTGGAAGCTGAGGCGGGGAAGGATCGCCGGAGCCCAGCTGAGGCTGCGGTGCCGGGAGTGGCCACTGCACTGCAGTCTGGGCGACCGAGTGAGACTCCAACTCAAAAAACAATAAAAATAAAAATAAATAAAAATAAAAATTCATATGTCTTAAAGAATAACACTGAATCTACTAATTCATCTTTAAAAAAACTGACGTTTTATAACACCGAGCCTCCCTCTGTGAGGCCTCTTCAGTCCTAGTCCTGCAACCGTGTTTTGGTTTTTTTTGTTTGTGTTTTTTGAGTCAGAGTCTCACTCTGTCACCCAAGCGGGAGTGCGGCGGCATGCTCACGCCCACTGCAGCCTCAACCTACTGTGCTCCGACGATCCTTGCTCCTCAGCCTTCCAAGGGGCTGGAACTACAGGCACGCACCACCATGCTCGGCTAATTTTTTGATTTATTATAGTGACGAGATCTCGTCAAGTTGCCCAGGCTGGTCTTGAACACCCGGACTCAGGCAATCCTCTCACCTCCACCTCCCAAAGTGCTGGGATGACAGGCATGAGCCACCAAGCTCGACACAATCATGTTTTAAGGTGGGTTTTGCCCATATATTTATTTCATATATATGCATTTTCATTAGAATTTATTTCTTTTGTCTTTCATAATGTGGGTCTATTTTCCCACCATACCTTCTGATTATTTGTAAACATAAATATAATGGAGTTTCAAGTATATACATTTTCCCTATTAACTTGCTTAATTGCCTTGTTTATAACAGCTTTTCAGATGATTCTCTTGGGTTTTCCTGTTATCCAATACTGTCATTACAACTTTCCCTTTCCAATTATTATTTTTATTATTTTTGAGATAGGCTTTCATTCTGTTGCCCAGACTGGAGTGCAGTGGCAGGATCATGGCTCACCATAGCCTAGGGCTCTTGGGCTCAAGTGATCCTCCTGCCCTAGCCTCCCATGTAGCTGGTACTACAGGCATGCACCATAGCATCTATCTAGCTAATTTATTTATTTTTTTGCAGAGATGGGGTCTCGCTATGTTGCCCAGGTTGGTCTCAAACTCCTGGCCTCAAGTAATCCTCCCACCTTGGCCTCTCAAAGTGCTGTGATTACAAGTGTGAGCCACTGCTCCCAGCCTCTTCAGATTTTCTTAGTTTTTAGCTAATGTCGCTTTTCTGTTCCAGAACTAATTACATTTTAGTTGTCATGTCTCCTTAGGCTCCTCTTGGCTTTGACAGCTTCTCAGGCTTTCCTTGTTTTTTGATAACGTCACAGTTTCAAGGGGTCCTGGCCAGATGTCTTGTAGACTGTCCTTCTACGCGCCGGGCGCAATGGCTCACTCCTGTAATCCCAGCGCTTTGGGAGGCGGAGCCAAGAGGATTGCCTAAGTCCAGGAGTTTGAGACCAGCCTGGGCAACTTGGTGAGACCTCGTCTCTACAATAAATCAAAAATTAGCTAGGTGCGGTGGCACACACCTGTGGTTCCAGTTACTTGGAAGGCTGAGACAGAAGGATTGCCTGAGCCCAGTAGATCGAGGCTCTGGTGGCTGTGAACGTGCCATGGCACTCCATCCTGGGCGACAGTGAGACTCCAGCTCAAAAAAATAATGGATGTCCTTCTATTCCAATTTCCACACCTCTGCTGTATTCCTCTGATCACTAGGACCTTCACTGGGACCTACATGCGACGTTCTACAGAAGCGGTGATGCAGACATTCTCGTCTTCTTCCCTGTGTTTGACTGGAATGCCGCTGGAGTGCCCACGAAGCCTTTTGAGTGGAGGTAGATCTATTTT
The DNA here is from genome assembly GCA_027257055.1 of Cephalopachus bancanus. NCBI lineage: Eukaryota > Metazoa > Chordata > Mammalia > Primates > Tarsiidae > Cephalopachus > Cephalopachus bancanus. The sequence continues at coordinate 227,564 of JAPVLO010000021.1, read as the reverse complement.
ATCAAGGTAATGAAATGTCATATGCCTATGTTTCTCTAGTGTTCCTACCCTGACTACAGTCATTTTTCTTAGTGTTTACCTTGAATTGTTTAATATGCTTTTGTTTGTGTTTGTGCCTGGGAGGGCAGTGTGGTCTACCTGACTGTATTATCATACAATGCTTGCTCGCATTATAGTTCAACTCTGGGTCTTCGCTCACCTGATGGTGAATTCCATGGGTGGCAGAATACTCCTCTATCTTTTTATTCTAGTTTTCTAGGCTGTTTCACAACCACTGTGGTTGTTCTCCTCCTCCCCTTCAGGGTCTCACTCTGTTGCCCAGGTTGGAGTACAGTGGCTCGGTCATGGTTCACCACAGCCTTGACCTCCTGGGGACTTCCTGGGCTCAGCCGATCCTTCCACCTCAGCCTCCCGAGTAGCCAGGACTACAGGCATGCGCCATCACACCCAGATAAATTCTTTTTTTTTTTTTGAGTTGGAGTCTCACTCTGTCACCCAGACTGGAGTGCCGTGGCTGCTCCCGGCCACCGCAGCCTCGACCCGCTGGGCTCCGGCGATCCTTCCGCCTCAGCCTTCCAAGTAGCTGGAACTACAGGCGCACGCTACCACGCTCGGCTAATTTTTTGATTTATTGTAAAACTGAGGTCTCACCAAGTTGCCCAGGCGGGTCTCAAACCCGCGGGCTCAGGCAATCCACTCACCTCAGCCTCCCAAAGCGCGGGCGGGATTACAGGCTGAGCCACCGAGCCCGGCTCCAGGTAAATTCGTATTTTTTTATTCTTTTTGGTAGAATCAAGGTCTCGCTATGTTGCCCAGGCTGGTCTCGAACCCCTGGGCTCAAGCGATGCTCCAGCCTGAGCCTCCAACATGCTGGGATTACAGGCGTGAGCCACCGCAGCCAGCCTCTTCTACTGCTAAGAGACAGGTTGTCTGCTTCCTCCACATTTGAAATTTGGCAAACCTGCCTCCTCTGCTTCTGTTCATCAAATGGGGGTTAGGAGGACTTCTGGCTCAAGCCCTGGCCATCTCTGTTCCTGCTCCGCACGGTGCACCCTCCGCTCAGGAAATGTCTCTGGCGTGCTCCTGTCTGTCCCTCCTGCGCCGTCTCCCACCCTTCTGCTCACCTTTACCCAAGCAGTTTCTGCCTGATCTCAGCTGTTCCGGGCAGACCTTCCAGATAATCTGGAATCTGAAAAGTATCTCTCTCTTCCAGTTTGATTAAAACAGAGTTTGTGAGTTTTTAAAATCATTTTTCTTGCTGTTCCTTTACAAATTCCCAGAAAAGGTGAAAATGCAGACTTTTGTGTTATCTTCATACCAGAAGTCTTAGTGAAATAATTTTTGACCCAAAGCCCACAGCTATTTCTGGAACAATGCAGTCCATCTTTGAACTCAGTCATATAAAGTTTTATTAGAAACACAATGGGGATTTTGGAGATGGGACTAGAGAACTCTGTGTAGTTAAATAGAAACTTGAATTGCCAGTATAGAGTGCTTGATTAATAGATAAGGACACTCACTTATTCAGTAAACAAGGAATTGAAGCCGGGCTCGGTGGCTCTGCCTGTAATCCCACGCCTTTGGGAGGCTGAGGTAAGTGAATTGCCTGAGCCCACGGGTTCGAGACCCGCCTGGGCAGGTAAGACCTCATCTCTACAATAAATCAAAAAAATTAGCCAGGCGTGGTAGCGCGCGCCTGTAGTTCCAGCTACTTGGAAGGCTGAGGCGGAAGGATCGCCGGAGCCCAGCAGGTCGAGGTTGCGGTGGCCGGGAGCGGCCACTGCACTCGTCTGGGCGACAGTGAGACTCCAACTCAAAAAAAAAAAAAAAAAAGGAATCGAGCTGCTACTTTGTTAGCCATTTTACTAGACAGTTAGATGGTGGGTGTTTTTGGTGGAGTTAGTCGACAGCATGAATATTTTTTCTCCTGAAGCCTCAATTTCTTGGAGTAATAAAATCAACCTTATCCTCTTTAAGGAGAGGCTGGCCAGGCACGGTGGCTCACGCCTGTAATCCCAGCACTTTGGGAGGTGGAGGTGAGAGGATTGCCTGAACCCAGAGGTTCGAGACCAGCCTGGGCAACTTGGCGAGACCTGATCTCTACAATAAATCAAAAAATTAGCCAGGTGTGGTGGCGTGTGCCTGTGGTTCCAGCTACTTGGATGGCTGAAGCGGAAGGATCGCCTGAACCCAGCAGGTCGAGGCTGCGGTAGTCATGAGCGTGCCACTGCCCTCCAGCCTGAGTGACAGAGTGAGACCCCAACTCAAAAAAAGAGAAGAGGCTGAAATGAAAGCACACAATGGATTTCTGACTCTGAAAGGGGAATCTGGAACCATAATAAGCTTTGAAGGAGTAAAGTATTGTGATCACAAAAATGAGTGGGGTTGGTATCTGGTTCATCTGAGTTGAGAAAGGCTGGAGATGGAGTGACAGTCACTGCCTAGTACAGGATATGGGATGTCAGGTTGTGGCAGGACGGAGAATAGAGATGGGGCTGGGCGTGGTGGCTCACGCCTGTAATTCCAGCACTTTGGGAGGCCAAGGCAGGAAGATTGCTTGAGTTCAGGAATTCAGGACTGGCCTGGGCAACAACGTGAGACCCCCGTCTTAAAAAAAAAAAAAAAAAAAAAAAAAAGAGATGGGCTCTGATTATAACAGGAATCAAGTGGTGAAGGGAGAGATGCCTCAGGGCTTGAGGTAGGCAACCTGGGCCAAGGTGAGCCTCACTAGAGCCAGGAGTCAGTGGATTGACAGAGGACAATGAACGAAGGACCTCCTGAAACGAAGATGATGTCTCCTCATTTTCCCACTCCTGGGTCAGTTTCCATTTATATTTGGTGCTCACGGCCACTGCCTCGCTAAGCTATGGTCTGGTCATGTGTTCTTTGCGCCATGGCCAGACCATGTTTTCCTAAGCTTTGGCCCCCTCCCCTACCTTAGGGATGTGAATCTCCTCCCCTCCCCTCTTCTTTCTAATTTACTTTCTGGCCAGGCACAGTGGCTCACGCCTGTAATCCCAGCACTTTAGGAAGCCAAAGTGAGAGGATTGCCTGAGCCCAAGGGTTCAAGACCAGCCTGGGCAATATGGTGAGATTTATTGTCTCTACAATAAATCAAAAATTAGCCAGGCGTGGTGGTGTGTGCCTGTGGTTCCAGCTACTTGGAAGGCTGAGAAAGAAGGATCACCTGAGCCCGGCCGGTTGAGGCTGTGGTGGCTGTGAGCATGCCACTGCACTCCAGCCTGGGCGACAGAATGAGACTTGAACTAAAAAAAAAATGTATGTTCTAGCCATTGCTTTGTTAAACTCTGGTGTGTCCACGTGGCTCTTTGAGCTATGGCCACCACACTCCTTGACTCTGGCTCCCTCACCTACCTTGGGGAGGTGAATCTCTCTCTCTTGTCTTTCTCTAATTTACTTTCTAAATAAACTATATTTTCCAATCATATATATATATATGACTCACTTATCCCCCAGGGTGACCCGAAAGACCCTGCTTTTGACTGGGATTCCTAAAAGCAGACTCTGAGACTCTGAGCTTAGCATGCAGGAGACTTCATGGGGCATCTTCGTGGGGAACAACACCTGGGAGGGCTCAGGAAAGCAGGACTGGACAGTGGGAAATATTGAACTGCGACAGGGTTGCCCCAGAGACCTCGGCCGACCTTACAGGGCCCTGGAGTAGCCATGACCCTTCAGGGTTCTCCAAGTCTGGGCAAAGGGGCAAGGGCTTGTATCCCCTCATGATGCAGCCACTGGATATGAGCTGCCCTCGGGGAGGACGGTTCCTGGAGGGAGGCCAGCGTGACCCCTCGTCTCCTCAAGCGCAGCGCAGGATGACAGCCAACTCGCCGCAGCCTTGCAGGTCTGTACGTCTCACCTATCCTTGTTTCGCTCCACTCTGCCACTGCCATGTATCCACTTTAAGGACAGAAGCCCCCACTCCCACCCACTGAGCGCACAGTGTTCTCTTAATATCACCCTACAGACCGGGCTCGGTGGCTCAGTCTGTAATCCCAGCGCTTTGGGAGGCCGAGGCGAGTGAATTGCCTGAGCCCGTGGGTTTGAGACCCGCCTGGGCAACTTGGCGAGACCTCATCGCTATAATAAATCAAAAATCAGCCGGACGTGGCAGCGCGCACCTGTAATTCCGGCTACTCGGAAGGCTGAGGCGGAAGGATCGCCGGAGCCCAGCGGGTTGAGGCTGCGGTGTCCGGGAGCGGCCACTGCATTCCAGTCTGGGTGACGGAGTGAGACACCAATTCAAAAAAATAAAATAAAAATCACCCTACCTTTTCAGACACTGTTTCCTGAGCCTAGAGTGTCCTTTCTCTCTTCCACTCATCAAAATCATGCCTCCCTATAAATATAAAGATAGAGTCACAGTCACTGGCCAGGACAGGCCGTAGGATGCAAGGTATACTTCTAAAGCTAATTACGAAAATTGGAAATTTAATCAATTCCTCCTTCCTCTGGAGCCCCGAAGAATCTTTTTTTGTGGCTCTGTTACCGTACTCACCTGCCTGTATTATGATTAATCTCATGTTTGTGTTTTCCTTTACTGGATGGTGAATTCCATGAACAGCAGAACCTTTTTTTTTTTTAAGTTGGAATCTCACTCTGCCACCCAGGCTGGGGTGTGGTGGCATGCTCATAGCCACCGCAGCCTTGAGCGACTGGGCTCTGGTGATTCTTCCGCCTCAGTCTTCCAAGTAGCCAGAACTATAGGCGTGTGCCACCACGCCCAGCTAATGTTTTTTTTTTTTTTTTTTTGAGTTGGAGTCTCACTCTGTCACCCAGACTGGAGGGCAGTGGCCGCTCCCGGCCACCGCAGCCTCGACCTGCTGGGCTCCGGCGATCCTTCCACCTCAGCCTTCCAAGTAGCTGGAACTACAGGCGCGCACTACCACACCCAGCTAATTTTTTGATTTATTGTAGAGATGAGGTCTCGCTGCCCAGGCGGGTCTCGAACCCGCAGGCTCAGGCAATTCACTCACCTCAGCCTCCCAAAGGCGTGGGATTACAGGCTGAGCCACCGAGCCCGGCTTAATTTTTAATTTATTGTAGAGATGAGGCCTCACCAAGTTGCTTGGGCTGGTCTTGAACCTGCAGACTCAGGCAATCTACTCACCGCGGCCTCCCAAAGTGCTGGGATTACAGGCTGAGCCACCAAACCTGGTCAAAATTTTATTTTAAAAGGGCCTTGCACTAGATTTAGTTCACAAACCAGTTTGCTGACCTTTGCTCTACCTTGCTGGTTTTCTTTCTTTTTTTGAGTTGGAGTCTCACTCTGTCGCCCAGACTGGAGTGCAGTGGCCGCTCCTGGCCACCGCAGCCTCGACCTGCTGGGCTCCGGCGATCCTTCCGTCTCAGCCTTCCCAGTAGCTGGAACTACAGGCGAGCACTATCATGCCCGGCTAATTTTTGATTTATTGTAGAGATGAGGTCTCGCCAAGTTGCCCAGGCAGGTCTCGAACCTGCGGGCTCAGGCAATCCACTCACCTCAGCCTCCCAAAGTGCTGGGATTTTAGGCTGAGCCACTGAACCCAGCTCCTTGCTGGTTTTCAAACTTGAGTGGTCATCAGGATCACCTGAAAGGTTTTTTGTTTTTGTTTTTTTTTTTTTTTTTTTGTTTGTTTTGTTTTTTTTTGAGTTGGAGTCTCACTCTGTCACCCAGACTGGAGTGCAGTGGCCGCTTCCGGCCACCGCAGCCTCGACCTGCTGGGCTCTGGCAATCCTTCCTCCTCAGCCTTCCGAGTAGCCGGAATTACAGGCGCGCGCTACCACACCCGGCTGATTTTTTTTTTTTTTTTTTTTGATTTATTGTAGAGATGAGGTCTCGCTGCCCAAGCGGGTCTTGAACCCGTTTTTTTTTTTTTTTTTTAAAGTCAGAGTCTCACTCTGTTGTCCAGGCTGAAGTGCACCCAGCTAATTTTTTGATTTATCATAGAGACGAGGTCTTGCCAAGTTGCCCAAGTTGCCCAGGCTGGTCTTGAACCCCTGGGCTCAGGCAGTCCTTTCGCCTCTGCCTCCCAAAGTGCTGGGATTACAGGCATGAGCCACCGCACTTGGCCACATTTATTCTTTTATTTTCTCCATAACCTAGCATTCTGCTGAGCACAAGATGGGCATTCAACAGATAGGGGTTAAGTGCACCAGACACTTCCCATTGTTATGGAGTTTCTTGCAAAAGGTCTCCCCATCTGTCTTTACCCTGTCTCGTTCCTTCTCATAGGAGGCAGATGAAATTCATTTATTCATCCAATAGGCTCCGAGAGCCTACTATGGGGCAGATATTGGCTTGGCTAGTTCCTATCGCTCTTGTCATTGTTGTTGAGGTAATAGTCACATAATATAATCATTTTAAATGTATGATTTGGCCAGGCTCAGTGGCTCAGCCTGTCATCCCAGCACTTTAGGAGGCTGAGGCAAGTGGATTGCTTGAGCCCACAGGTTCGAGACCAGCTTGGGCAACTTGGCAAGACCACATCCCTACAATAAATCAAAAAATTAGCCAGTCGTGGTAGCACACGCCTGTAGTTCCAGCTACTTGGGAGGCTGAGGTGGAAGGATTGCCAAAGCCCAGCAGGTCGAGGCTGCGGTGGCCGGGAGCATGCCATTTCACTCCAGCCTGGGCGATAGAGTAAGAATCTGACTCAAAAGAAAAATTAAAAATTAAAAAATAAATGTACGATATGTGGCATTTAGTGCATTCACAATGTTGTGCAGTCATCACCTCTGTCTAGTTCCAACAAACCATCTCTATTGCTCTTAAGCAAATCATACCTAGCATGTGTTTCTCAGAAGCAAGACTGTGCAACAAGGAGGAAATGAATCCAATATCTGAAAACACAGTTGGCTGGGCGCAGTGGCTCACGCCTATAACCCCAGCACTTTGGGAGGCCGAGGTGAGAGGATTGTCTGAGTCCAGGGGTTTGACACCAGCCTGGGCAACTTGGCGAGACCTCATCTCTACAATAAATCAAAAAACTAGCCGGGTATGGTGGCATGTGCCTATAGTTCTGGCTACTTGAAAGGCTGAGGCGGAAGGATCACCAGAGCCCAGCTGCTCGAGGCCGCAGTGGCCGTGAGCGTGCCACTGCACTCCAGTTTGGGCGACAGAGTGAGACTCATACTCAAAGAAAAAAAAAAAAGCACACTTGAACCCACCTTTGTGTGGAAGTCACATCGCCTTGTTCTCCATGGTCCTGTTACTGAGTGGGGAGAAACTTGCTTTTTGGTGTTCTGGGGAGATCCTGTTCGGATAGCACCAGAGGGTCTAAATTCGGGTCCTGAGGGAATATCCCCCCAACTCTGGAACAAGGGAGCCCTGAGCGACTTGAGGTGATGGAAGACCCATCTTCAGGCACAGAGAGGTATGGAAGTCACTTGGCTGTGCCTCGCCATTGCTTAGCTCAGCGTGGGATGGGAAGTGAAGGGACAGCAAGACCCCGTGGCCCGTCTCATCTTTTGGTGAATGAAATAAATGGTAAGGTCCACCCGGAAAAGAGAGGCAGCCTCTGATTGGGCAGACCAACCATCCTTCATCTATACTTAGGAACACAATGCTTTGCTTTAATCATCTTACTGATTTGTTTCCATCATTCTGGAGTACCTTCCATTTTACAGATGAGGAAACAGGCTGAAAGGAAAGGAATGAGCTCTGGCAGGTCCTAGCCCACCTTGCAGGGGTCTTCTAAGGGAACGCCGCCTGGGAATGTGGTTCGCTTACCCACTCTCGTCCCCAAGGACACCAGCACGCTCAGTCTGCAGCCCGAGGGGAGCTCTCCACAGGGAACCCTGGGATTCCTTCCCTTGGCGAGTCCACAACATGCTGTGGGTGCTGGGCCCCGCGGGAACTCTGATTCTCACCCCCATCAGGATCAAGCAAACATGAACAGGGGGAAAAAAGGCTCAGAGGCTACACACAAGCTTGTTCTTTTTTAAAATTATTTTTAATAAAAGCAACGTCAGCTTTCCCTTTGAAAACCACTTGTCTGAAAAGAAACTTTCTGGAAATGCGTTCTTTACAAATGTAGAGCAGACAATCATGTATAAGCATAACAAGCATTTTAAACTGTTTAGTTCCGTTAAGAGCTTGCAAAATAGGTTGTTGTTTTGGGGGGGAATCGGAGGTCTTTCAGATTTTGTTGGAGTCTTTGCTTAATTCTAATGAATGAAGGCTGTAAGGACAGAGCTAGCCATTTATTTTAACAGTATAAAATGATGACTTTAATGGGTTAAACGACTTGCAAGAAATGGCTGAGCAACTTTTCAGTCACCCAAAAGTTAAAAACTAGGGCCAATATTTTAAAACAGGATGAGAGGCAGACGAAATTCATTTATTTATTCAACAGACTCTGAGAGCCACATCAGCAATAAATTTTTTTTTTTTTTTTTTTTGAGTTGGAGTCTCACTCTGTCGCCCAGACTGGAGTGCAGTGGCCGCTCCCAGCCACCGCAGCCTTGACCTGCTGGGCTCCGGCGATCCTTCCACCTCAGCCTTCTGAGTAGCCGGAATTACAGGCGCGCACTGCCACGCCCGGCTGATTTTTTGATTTATTGTAGAGATGAGGTCTCACTGCCCAGGCGGGTCTCGAACCCGCGGGCTCAGGCAATCCACTCACCTCAGCTTCCCAAAGGCATGGGATTACAGGCTGAGCCACCGAGCCCGGCTAGCAATAAATTTTAATTGATTATTCTTACCTCAGTTGATGGCAGTCACTTCCAAATGGTTAAGGATAGTTCTTGTACCTTATTCATCCTTATTTTTAATTTTGAAAGCACTGTTTATAAACAAGTAAAAAAACCTCAAATAAATGTATTCTTGGCCGATGTATTATTTTTTAAATTTGAATATTCACCTGCTAAAATTAAAACAAAACCTGTCCACAAACAAATAAAACTGTGCCTACATTTTCACAAGTATGCTTGGATTTTGAATGCCTTGTATCTCATGTTTAGATATCAGACCATGCTCTCACCTTCACATTCTTACCCCTGCAATCAGCGCAAAAAGTTTAGCCTCAATTAACAAATAATCCTTTACAGTAAAAGAACTGAGATCTAGCTTCATCACTTCACAACTGTTTCGGCATCTATCTGGTTCGACGGCATATACGATATCCCAGATACACTATTAGAAAAACATTAGGACAGCATGTCAGGATTTCTCTATAGTTCCATGAAAGCTATAAACGAATTGGAAAACCCATTTTTCATAGCAGAAGGTAGCAATTTATTCCATCAGTCAAGGCTCTGTAGTTCCCTCTGGAGAACCCCATGAGTTCAGGTGAGAAGGAAACAGTCTTTCCCTTGCAATATTATCTGCATCCTCATGGAGACACTGCTCGGAATTCTCATCCCTGTGGGAAGTCTGCTATGAGGAAGGAGGCCTCAGCCCAGGTGAACCCTTGCTGGGCTGGACTTTGCTGGCGGAGGAGAAGCCACCTACAGATCGAGAAGCCCTCTTTCCACCACGGTGTCAGCCTTCCTCCTGACACGGGCTCGGGGATCTCTCACCAAAATACAATTTTAAGTAAGCTCTGAGTACGGGAAGCTCATCGGCTCTGCGTTTTTGCACCTTCATTTGTTTCACAGAGCGTCACGGAGGTCGTGATCCACGGTGGACTGTGTGTAAGATGAGCTGGGGGTGTCAGCAGAGTAAATTTGGAGGAGGCCACAGTATTGGCAGAGCACGAAGGGGCCCCTGCAGGTTTTGAAGAGCTGTATGATGTACTTGCGAAACTTCTCCCCCAGGAAAAAGTAGATGACTGGATTCAGGCAGCAGTGAATGAAAGCCAGGGCTTCTGTGGCCTGGAGCGCGTAGTCCAGGTACTTTTCCAGGGCGCAGTCCTGAAGGACTTCTAGCTGCACCAGGGTCTCCAGGAAGAGCACCACGTTGTAAGGTGTCCAGAAGCCCAGGAAGAGGACCACCACGGCAAAGATCATCTTCACCGCCTTGTTCTTCTTCTCATTTTTGCAGTGCTGCAGGGTCCTGATGATCAGCGAGTAGCAGAACAGCATGACCCCGAAGGGGACCACCAAGCCGAGGATGTTGATCTCCAGGGAGGTCAGAACCTTCCACGTGGTGGAGTTGAGGGAGTACTGGGTTTTGCAGTAGGTGTGGTTGCGCTCGGTGTAACAAGTGCTGAACAAAAAGCCAGGGAGGGAGGCGAACACGGCCACCGTCCACGTGGCCACGCTGGTGATGACCCCATAGGTCAAGGTCCTCGCTCTCAGGGAAAACACCGCGTGCACGATGGCCAGGTACCGATCGATGCTCATGAGCGTGATGAAGAATATGCCGCCGTAGAAGCCCACCAAGTACATCCAGGACACGATCTTGCACAGACCTTCGCCGAAAACCCACTGGTCTGCCGCGTAGTAGCCCCAGAAAGGGAGAGAGAGCACGAAGAGGAGGTCCGAGACGGCGAGGTTGAGCAAGTACACGTCGGTCATGGACTTGAGCCGCTTGTATTTGATCAGAACCAGAACCACCACGGAATTCCCGAGCAGACCCAAGAGGAAGACCAAGGAATAGAGCGGAGGCAGGAAGAGCCTCCCGAAGGCCTTGAGGCCCTCCTTGGTGCAAGGCTTGGCGATGTTTTCGTAGAGGTAGTAATTGCTATAGATGCTTTCATCCGGGGTGGTGTCGGCTGTGTCTGTGGGGTTCATTTTGCGACCCGCAGGCTTCTCAAAGCAGGTCTGGACCCAACCGGAAGAAGCTGATGAGAGCAAGAGCAGACAAGATTCCGTAAGAACAAAAACCAACCAAGGTGGCGCTGAATGCGGGTCACGGCCGCGCACTGGGATGTCCCGGGTCTTTGTATGCCTTTCCCAAGATGAAAGACTTGATGCTGCCTGGGCGCCGTGGCCCACGCCTATAATCCCAGCACGTTGGGAGGCCAAGGCAAGAGGATTGCCTGAGCCCATGGGTTTGAGACCGGCCTGGGCAACTGGCCCGACCTCGTCTGTACAAAAAAAAATCAGAAAATTAGCCAGGCAGGGTGGGGTGTGCCTGTAGTTAAAGCTACCTGGAAGGCTGAGGTGGGAGGATCACCTGAGCCCGGGGAACTGAGGCTGCAGTGGCTGTAGGTGTGTGCCAATGCACTCCAGCCTGGGTGACAGAGTGAGACTCCAACTCAAAACAAACAAACAAAAAGACTCAATTCCTTGCAGGGCCCTGCAGCCAAATGAAACAAGCCCTGGACTTTGGAGTCAGACAGCTCAGTCATTCCTAATGTTTTTACTTCTCTCATTTGTGTGGATAGTAAAATCTTTTTTTTTTTTTTTTGAGTTGGAGTCTCACTCTGTTGCCCAGACTGGAGTGCAGAGGCACGCTCCCAGCCACCGCAGCCTCGACCTGCTGGGCTCTGGCGATCCTTCCGCCTCAGCCTTCCAAGTTGCCAGAACTACAGCTACCACGCCCGGCTCATTTTTATTTATTGCAGAGACGAGGTCTCGCCAAGTTGCCCAGGTGGATCTCGAACCGCGGGCTCTGGCAATCCACTTGCCTCGGCCTCCCAAAGTGCTGGGATTACAGGCTGAGCCACCGAGCCTGGCTAAAACCTTTTCAAGGAGGTATTTTTCTTTTTTCTTTTGAGTTGAGATCTTACTGTCTTGCCCAGGCTGGGGTGCAGTGGTACCATCACAGCTCACCACAGCCTCGACCTTCTGGGCTCAGGTGATCCTTCTGCCTCAACCTCCCAAATAGCTGGGACTATAGACACACACCAACATGGCCGGCTAATTTTTTTTTTTTTTTTTTTTTTGGTAGAGATGAGGTTTCGCTATGTTTCCCAGGTTGGTCTCGAACTCTTGGGCTCAAACAAGCCTCTCGCCTCAGCCTCCCAAAGTGCTGGGATTACACTTTGTTTTTCAAGGATGTGTTTCTGAAAGACATTTTGTAGTCTGAGATTACTGAAATCACTTTCATGGATGACAAAATCAATGATATTCTCTAAAGTATTGCACACAAAGCCAAAAGAAAGAAACAAAGAAAAAATCTATACGTTTCCCCTTTGGATTGTAACTCCAAAATTCACTACCTGTTTAGGTAATCTAATTCAGCTAGAAGGAAGCCAGGCTGGTCCTTATGTAAGAGTTACAGTTCAAGCCGGGCTCGGTGGCTCAGCCTATAATCCCGCGCCTTTGGGAGGCTGAGGTGAGTGGATTGCCTGAGCCCGCGGGTTCGACACCCGCCTGGGCAGCGAGACCTCATCTCTACAATAAATCAAAAAATCAGCTGGGCATGGTAGCGCATGCCTGTAATTCCAGCTTCTCGGAAGGCTGAGGCAGAAGGATCGCCGGAGCCCGGCAGGTCGTGGCCGGGAGCGGCCACTGCACTCCAGTCTGGGCGACAGAGTGAGACTCCAACTCAAAAAAAAAAAAAAAAAAAAGAGTTGCAGTTCCTCCCATGTGCTTTGCACTTGATAGCTCTCGAAGCATGTTGACCAGCACTGTGTAATTAATCTGGTCCCTTGCTCCTGTCCCTACCCCACCCCCCACAAAAGGCCTCAACACTAAGCCAAGCAAGCAACATTGACCCATGGTGTCGATGACTCATGAAAGCTTCAGAGAGGTTAAGTGACTTCCGGAAACCACACAGCTGTGCATGGAACTTGCTCTTGGGGCCTCTCACCCCAGTGAGAGGCCTTGGAAATTAGGTCTCCAAGGCGTGTGAATGAAAGCTCTGAGGTGCAGCGTTTGCTGATTCCTGTCGTGTAAATACTCCCACCATGACCAATGTCAAGCTAGCAACTGCCTCACACACTCCCAAGTATGTACCAGTGGGCTCTTGGGAGCTGGAGCAAGACGGCCCCTGCACGCCCTGCTCAGGCGGGGATGGGCATGGCCTACCAGGCACGAGTGGGTAGCTGCTCTCTGGCCCATTTGACACTAACACAGCAAATGTGCTTTCCAGGCCTTTCGGAAGGCTGCAATACTCAGCTGGGTGATTTGAAGATTTTAAAAATTTTTTCGTCAAGCTCCATATAAAAATCAATTCTAGCCGGGTGTGGTGGCTCAAATCTGTAATCCCAACACTTCGGGAGGCCAAGGCGAGAGGATTGCCTGAATGCAGGGGTTCGAGACCAGCCTGGGCAACTTGGTGAAACCTTGTCTCTACAATAAATAAAAAAATAAGCCAGGCTCGGTGCCTCAGCCTGTAATCCTGCACCTTTGGGAGGCTGAGGTGAGTGGATTGTCTGAGCCTGTGGGTTCGAGACCTGCCTGGGCAACTTGGCGAGATGTCATCTCTACAATAAATCAAAATGAGCTGGGCGTGGTAGCGCACGCCTGTAGTTCCAGCTACTTGGAAGGCTGAGGCGGAAGGATCGCCGGAGCCCAGCAGGTAGAGGCTGCAGTGGCTGGGAGTGGCCACTGTACTCCAGTCTGGGCAACTGAGTGAGAATCCAACTCAAAAAATAAAAATAAAAAATAAGCCAGGGGTGGTAGCGCACACCTGTAGTTCTAGCTACTTGGAAGGCTGAGGTGGAGGGATTGCCTGAGCCCAGCAGGTCGAGATTGCAGTGGCCATGAGCGTGCCACTGCACTCCAGCCTGGGTGATAGAGTGAGACTACAACTCAAAAAAAAAAAAAAATCAATTCTAAGTAGGGAATCCTATGAGAGTGGGAATTAGACCGACAGTTGTGGAAAAGGCACATCGTAGCCAGAAATAAAATTCCACCTCCCCAAGCCCCTTCATTGCCTGTGTAGACGGGCAGGAGAAGTGGCTAGAACCTTCTTCAAGGCCGGGCGCAATGGCTCACGCCTGCAATCCCAGCACTTTGGGAGGCTGAGGCGAGATTACCTGAGCTCAGGGGCTCGAGACCCGCCTGGGCAATACTTCATCTCCACAATAAATCAAAAAATTAGCTGGGTGTGGTGGCGCACGCCTGTGGTTCCAGCTACTTGGAAGGCTGAGGTGAAAAGATCACCGGAGCCCAGCAGGTCGAGGCTGCAGTGGTCATGAGCGTGCCACTGCACTCCAATCTGGGCGACAGAGTGAGACACCGACTCTCTCACACACACACACACACACACACACACACACACACACACACACACACACACGGCTTCAAATGAATCACAGGCTCACACCTGTCAAAGCAATGCAGGGATCGATAAGCTTTCCGATTCAAGGTCACCCCCCCTTGCTTCCTTCTTGATGCTTTTGTGGGACCTCAGCCTTATTAAAACCCTTTTGACATTTGTCAGGAATTTACATCCGGGGCCAACCCCCTTCGCCCTCAACACCACACACCCAAATGCCAAAAATGTTTCCGAAGAGGGAGATTTCGGTTTACTCCCGCAAACGAATGCTGAGCATCCACCGTATCCGAAGATCTCCAAAAAACTTTGCTCAGTGAATAACAATTGTCGTCCTTCTCCACCCTATTACCAGTGAAAATCCAAGAAACAGATGAGGCTGAGGAGTTAGGAAAGTATCAGAAAAACAAGAAAACGAGAAACGCAGCTGGTAAATGTCTGGACTCCTTCTGCAGGCTTATGTGTCCACGTGGTGTTTCTGGGGAGCCTTGCTAGAAGCCAGAAGCAGAAAAGTGTGTCTTTTTGATGCACACCGTCAGGACATGTGGACGTAGGCCAGACGTGTGCAGCGGAAGAGGCTGCGTGTACAGATGCGCAGCAGACGGGGGCTCAGAAGGTGTGGGGACAGGTGGAGGCTGTGGGCTTGGAGAGAGGTGCCAGCCGTGAGCCCCAGATAGGTGAGGGGCCTGAGAGTCGGGGCTGGACAGCAGCTGGCCAGGGGTCTAGAGAGTCCCCGTTCCCACTTACCTTGTGCTCCTGAAGTTCTGCAGAAGTTCTGCGAGGCAGCGCCAGGCTGGCTCAATAAGCAGAGTGCTGAGGAAGACAGGTGCCTTTGAAGGGCGTGTGGCTTCCTGTGACACCAGCTCTCCCCTTACCCATCTGTGCTGAGTACGAGTGGGGTTTTTTTGGATGGGAGTAGAAAGCAGAAAATGAGTGGCTCTTAGTCATTCTTTTCTAAAACTGAGAGCCAGGGAGGTTTGCTCTCTGGTAGATTAGGAGGGGGGAAAAAAATTAAGTCAGTTTTTAAAAAGAGAAGGTTTTTAATTTTTTAAAAAATTATCTGTTGACTTTTAAACTTAGAAAAAAAAAGTTGGCCAGACTCGGTGGTTCAGCCTGTCACCCCAGCACTTTGGGTGGCCAAGGCGAGTGGATTGCCTGAGCCCACGGGTTCGAGACCCGCCTGGGCAATTTGGCGAGACCTCGTCTTTACAATGTATCAAAAAGTTAGCCGGGTGTGGTAGGCGCGCCTGGAGTTCCAGCTCCTTGGAAGGCTGAGGCAGAAGGATCGCCGGCGTCCAGTGGGTTGACACTGGAGTGGCTGTGAGCATGCCACTGCATTCTAGTCTGGGGGAATGGAGTGAGACTTCAACTCAAAAAAAATTTTTTGCTCACCCGTAATTCCAGCACTTTGGGAGGCGGAAACAAGAGGGTTGCATAAGTCCAGGGGTTCGAGACCAGCCTGGGCAACTTAGTAAGACCTCATCTCCACAATAAATCAAGAAAAATCAGCTGGACATGGTGGCACGCACCTGTGGTTCCAGCTACCTGGAAGGCTAAAGTGGAAGGATTGCCTAAACCCAGCAGGCCGAGGCTGCGGTGGCCGTGAGCATGCACTGCACTCCAGCCTGGGTGACAGAGTGAGACTCTTACTCAAAAAAAAAAAAAAAAAAGAAAAAGAAAAAGAGTAGCAAAGAGATGCCAGGCACAGTAGCTCACACCTGTAATCCTAGCACTTCGGGAGGCTGAGGGGGGAGGATTGCTTGAGCCCAGGAGTTTGACACCAGCCTGAGCAACATAGTGAGACCTCATCTCTACAAAAAAAAATTTTTTTTTTTTTTTTTGAGTTGGAGTCTCACTCTGTCGCCCAGACTGGAGTGCAGTGGCCGCTTCTGGCCACCGCAGCCTCGACCTGCTGGGCTCGGTGATCCTTCCGCCTCAGCCTTCCAAGTAGCCGGAATTACAGGCATGCACTACCATGCCCAGCAGATTTTTTGATTTATTGTAGAGATGAGGTCTCGCTGCCCAGGCGGGTCTCGAACCCGCGGGCTCAGGCAATCCACTCACCTCAGCCTCCCAAAGGCGCGGGATTACAGGCTGAGCCACCGAGCCCGGCTCACAAAAAAAAATTTTAAATAGCCAAGCATAGTGACGCACGCCTGTAGTCCCAGCTACTCAGGAGGCTGAGGTGGAAGGCTCACCAGAGCCCAGGAGGTCAAGGCTGTCGTGAACCGTGATTGTCGTGATCACCGCACTCCAGCTTGGGTGACACAGTGAGACTTCAACTCAGAAACAAAACAAAACAAAAAATAGAGAAGAGGAAAATCTGCCCACAAGTAGAGCCTGTGCATGACTCGGAAGGTGTTAGTCAGCCACCTTGTTTGACTGGATTGTTGACATGTCCTCAGACTCAGCAAAGCGACATGGCAATGCAGCTTCAAGTCTTGTTGCTCCAAGAAGATCCCTCGCTCGTGCCCCTTCGGCCTGGGGATTGAGGAGCTTTCACAGCAGTGGCCTTGCTGGGCTCTGGGTTTGGGTAGTGGTCATGGCCACAGGGCTGATACGAGCCCCATGTGTCTTGTAGTCTAGGATTCTGGCCAGGTTGCAGGTGTCTTCCTTCTGTGGGGCTCCAGTTGCTTGGCTGTTTGGTTCTTTTTTTTTGAGTTGGAGTCTCACTCTGTCACCCAGGCTAGAGTGCTGTGGCCCACTCATGGCTACCGCAGCCTCGACTTGCTGGGCTCCGGCGATCCCTCCGTCTCAGCCTTCCAAGTGGCTGGAACTACAGGCGTGCACTATCATCCCCGGCTTATTTTTTTATTTATTGTAGAGACGAGATCTCACCAAGTTGCCCAGATGGGTCTTGAACCCCCAGGCTCAGGCAATCCTCTCCCCTCAGCCTCCCAAAATGCTGGGATTACAGGCATGAGACACCACACCTGGCCTTGCCAGGAATCTTTGAGATTTTTTTTTTTTTTCCTAACAGCCCATAACAAAATTTTTTTTATAAGTCAGTGTCCACCCAGGCTGGAGTGCAGTGGCACGATCACGGCTCACCACAGCTTCAACCTCCTGGGCTTAGGTGATCCTTCCGCCTCAGCCTCCTGAGAAGCTGGGACTACAGGCGTGTGCCAGCACACCTGGTGAATGTTTCATTGTTTAGGAGAGATGGGGTCTTGCTATGTTGCCCACGCTGGTCTAAAACTTCTGGACTCAAGCAGTCCTCCTACCTCGGCCTCCCAAGTGTTGGAATTACAGGTGTGAGCCACCGAGCCCAACCCTCATAAAATTTTAATACCATAGACATCTGTATTTTATACATAAAAGGAATACAAACTTTCTCTCCCCCATGAACCAATTTTTGCCCCCTTGAGAGCAATAGGACTTGGATTGAGAATGCATGGTTAGGGTACTGGTACTTAGTGGCTGGGGGTGGGGGTGGGAGTCTGGGCCCCCCAGGGATCTACGGCCTAGCCCAGGCATCCATCCATCACGAAGAAAAGCTGGAACTTGAGACTACAGCGCCCCCTGGTGTACAAAGCCTTATTTCAATGCCAAGGACATCAAGGTGCGTTTCCCAGGCCATTTGCAAGCACCAACACACAGAGACCGCATATCAGAAAACTGGAAGCCTTGAACTTCCAAAGCCTTTGGGAGGAGTACCGTAGGCCTCAGCTGCAAAGCTGTGGTGGTGAAGCATCTGAGTTTGGTATCAGAACTGTTATCTACAGCTCAAAATGAGAGAAGATTGTCAGACAGGGCCACCCAGGACATTGTATCCAGGGACAGGAGCGGTGGGGGGCGGTTTATGTGGGACAAGCTGTGAGGTTAGGTGGGTTTCAAGGGCTTTCTGTTGATTGGCTATTTTTTGTTTGTTTGTTTTTGAGTCAGGTCTCACTCCACCCAGGCTGGAGTGCAGTGGCATGCTCACGGCCACCGCAGCCTCAACCTGCTAGGCTAAGGTGATCCTTCCGCTTCAACCTTCCAAGTGGCTGGAACCATAGGCGAGCGCCACCCTGCCCGGCTAATTTTTTGATTTATTGTAGAGACAAGGTCTTGCCAGGTTGCCCGGGCTGGTCTCGAACCCCTGGACTCAGGCAATCCTCTCTCCTCCACCTCCCAAAGTGCTGGGATTACAGGCATGAATCACTGCACCCACGTGAAATTACAAATTAATTTTGAAAAATAGCCAGGCTCGGTGGCTCAGCCTGTAATCCCAGTGCTTTGGGAGGCTAAGGTGAGTGAATTGCCTGAGTCCGTGGGTTTGAGAACTGCCTGGGCAACTTGGCAAGACCTCATCTCTACAATAAATCAAAAGTTAGACAGGTGTGGTAGTGTGCACCTGTAGTTCCGGTTACTTGGAAGGCTGAGGTGGAAGGATCGCCGGAGCCCAGCAGGTCGAGGCTGCGGTGGCCGGGAGTAAGCCACTGCACTCCAGTCTGGACAACAGAGTGAGACTCCAACTCAAAAAAAAAAAAAATTGAAAAATATAACTAAATTCCTACACATTTGGAAGTTAGGTTACACGTGTCCATGTAACCTGGATGTCAAAGAAGATATCATAACAGAAAATAGAAGCTGGGCACGGTGGCAGGATCACAGCTCATAACATCAACCTGGGTTCGGGCAATCCTTTTTCTTCAGCCTCCCAAGTAGCTGGTACTACAGGTGTGCGCCACCATGCCTGGCTCATTTTAAAATTTCTTGTAGAGATGATGTCTTGACATATTACTCAGGCTGGTGTTGAACTCCTGGGCTCGACCAGTCCTCCTTCCTCAGCCTTACACAGTGTTGAGATTATAGACGTGAGTCACCATGCCCAGCCATTCATGAAGTTAGCATAACCTTGATAACAAAACCAGACAGAAGGTATGAAAAAAATAATGCCGGGTGCAGTGGCTCACACCTGTAGTCCCAGCACTTTGGGAGATGGAGGCGAGAGGATTGCCTGAGCCCATGGGTTCGGGACTAGCCTGGGCAACTTGGCGAGACCTTGTCTCTACAATAAATCAAAAAATAAGCTGGATGTGGTAGTGCATGCCTATAATTCCAGCTACTTGGAAGGCTAAGGTGGAAGGATCGCCTAAGTCCAGCAGGTCAAGGCTGTGGTGGCCGTGAGCATGCCACTGCACTCCAGCCTGGGCGACAGAGTGAGATTTCAACTCAAAAAAAAAATTGCATTTACCATAGTATCAAAAAAAAAAAAAAAAAAAGAAAGAAATACTCAGCAATAAATTTAACCAACGAAGTGAAAGACTTGAAACTACAAAATGTTATTGAAAGAAATCAAAGATG
The DNA here is from genome assembly GCA_027257055.1 of Cephalopachus bancanus. Taxonomy (NCBI): domain Eukaryota; kingdom Metazoa; phylum Chordata; class Mammalia; order Primates; family Tarsiidae; genus Cephalopachus; species Cephalopachus bancanus. The sequence continues at coordinate 208,222 of JAPVLO010000021.1, read as the reverse complement.
ATAAAAATAAAAGGAAAGACATCCTGTATTCATGGATTGGATGACCTAACATTGTTAAGAAGGCAATACTCCCCAAAGCGATCTACAGACTTAATGCCATCCCTATCCAAATCTCAATGGCATTTTTTTCAAAAGGAGAAAAATCCCTCCTAAAACTTATATAAAATACCAAGGGACCTCATATAGTCAAACCGAAGTTGAAAAAGAACAAAGTTAAGAGGTCTTACACTTACCAGTTTTAGAACTTACTACAAAGCTACCATAATCAAAAGAGTGTGATACTGGCACAAAAACAAACATATAGACCAATGGAACAGAACAGAGCCCAGAAATAAACCCACAACCATAGGATCGAGTTAATATTTTTCTGTACTGCCTTTATTTTGTCCCATTCACACTGTATGGTAAAGGCATCACTTAGGACATTCTCTGTGGGATTTGTCAAAATTTTTTTTGAGAAGGGTGTCAAGACCATTCGCTAGGAAACAAAGAGTCTTTTCAAGCAATAGTGCTGGAAAAACTGGATATTCACATGAAAGAGAATAAAATCGGACCCTCAACTTACATCAGATACAAAAATTAACTCAAATGGTCAAAGATCTAAATGTAAGAACTTAAACCATAAAGCTGATAGAAGAAAACAGGGGAAAGGCTTCATGACAATGAATTTGGCAGTGACTTCTTGTATCAAAATATTGCAAGAAGGATAGCACGTGTTTGTATGTGTGTGCCTATGTATACAACTATTTTTTAGTATGAAAATTACTTATGTGAGCAGTAACTGCACATGATGAGCTGATGTGGTAAGTTCACGTAATAAAATAGATCCATGGTGCAACTGGATGTCACAATCATAAACCTCCCCCATCTCCCATGTTTTTAGGCTCCATTTCCTCTATGACATGCACACATTGTTAACAGTTCCCAGATGTATTGCTCTGAATCTTTCTTTTTATTTTATTTTATTTTTTTGGAGTTGGAGTCTCACTCTGTTACCCAGGTTGGGGGGCAGTGGCATGCTCTCGGCACCACAGCCTCAACCTGCCGGGCTCAGACAATCTTTCTGCCTCAGTCTTCCAAGTAGCTGGAATTACAAGCATGCGCCACTATGCCTGGCTAATTTTTTGATTTTTATTGTAGAGATGAGGTCTCGCCAAGTTGCTCTCAAACCTGCGGGCTCAAGCAATCCTCTCACCTTAGCCTCCCAAAGTGCTGGGATTATAGGCGTGAGCCACCGCGCCCGGCCTGCTTTGAAACTCTCGCTAACCTCTTACTAAAAAGGGAAAAGAAGGTGAGATGTCATTAATTATCCCTCTTGCATATAATTGAGAAGTGGGATCGATCTGGGCAAATGTCAGTCAAGTTGAACTGTGAATTTTTTTCTTTCTTTGAGTCAGAGTTTCACTCTGTTGCCCAGACTAGAGTGTAGTGGCATGCTCACGGCCACTGCAGCCTTGACCTGCTGGGTTCAGGTGATCCTTCTGCCTCAGCCTTCCAAGTTGCTGGAACCTCAGGCATGCACCGCCATGCCTGGCTGATTTTTTTTATTTATTGTAGAAATGAGGTCTTGCCAAGTTGCCCTGGGCTGGTCTTGAACCCCTGGGCTCAGACAATCCTCTTGCCTTGGCCTCACAAAGTGTTAGGATTAAAGGCATGTGTCTAGCCAGGCGAAGTAGCACACGCCTGTAGTTCCAGCTACTTGGAAGGCTGAGGCGGAAGGATCGCTGGACTCCAGCAGGTCGAGGCTGCAGTGGCTGTTCCAGTCTGGATGACAGTGAGACTCCAACTCAAAAAATAAATAAATAAATAAATAAATAAATAAATAAATAAAGGCGTGCACCATCGCACCCAGCACGGATTGTAAATTTTAAGAAAAATTGAAGGGCTCGGTGGCTCAGCCTGTAATCCCAACGCTTTGGGAGGCTGAGGTGAGTGGATTGCCTGAGCCTGCGGGTTCGAGACCTGCCTGGGCAACTTGGCGAGACCTCATCTCTACAATAAATCAAAAAAATTAGCTGGGCATGGTCGCGCGCACCTGTAATTCCAGCTACCTGGAAGGCTGAGGCGGAAGGATCGCCGGAGCCCAGCAGGTCGAGGCTGCGGTGGCCGGGAGCGGCCACTGTACTCCAGTCTGGGTGACAGAGTGAGACTCCAACTCAAAAAAAAAAATTAAAAAAAGAATAATTGAAGTCATTGCCACGGCCAATGCCAGACCATCGTGGCCATTGCCTTGCTAAGCTATGGTGTGCCATGCGCTCTTTGAGTTATGCCAGGCCATATTTTCTAAGCTTTCGCCTTCCTACCTTGGGAGGTGTATCACCTCTTTCTCTCTCTCTCTAATTTACTTTCTAGATAAACCATATTTTCTAACGTAATAAAAATAGAAATTGTCCACATTTCATCATGCAATATCAAAATCTCACTGTATTAGATTTCTATTAATGATACAACAAGTTATCACAAACCCTGAGGCTTAAACAACATGAATCTATTATCTTACAGTTCTGGCGATCAAAAATTAGTTTCACAGGCAGGCATGGTGGCTCACACTGTAATCCAGCTCTTTGAGAGCCGAGACAAGAGGATTGCTCGAGACCAGGAGTTCCAAACAAGCCTGGGCAATATAGCAAGACCTCATCTCTACAAAGAAAAAGCTGGGCGTTGTGACATGCACCTTGTAGTCCCAGCTACATGGCAGGCTAAGGCGGAAGGATTATCTTAGTCCAGGAGGTGGAGACTGCAGTGAGCTGAGATCTGCCACTGCACTCCAGCATGGTGAAAGAGTGAGATCCCAGCCTCCACTCCACAAAAAAAAAAAAAAAGAAAGAAACAATCGTGTCACTAGGTGTTAGCAGGGCTGGTTCCTTCTAGAGGTTTCTGGAAGAATCTGTTTCCCTCATCTTTTCAGCGTCTGGAGGTTGCTACAATTCCTTGTTTCATTGTCTTTCCCATCTCCAGAGCCAGCAATGCAGTCTTCTCTCTCTCTAAGCTCATGCCTTCATTTTTTTTTTTTTGAGTTGGAGTTCACCCTGTCGTCCAGGCCGAGTGCGTGGCACGCTCCCGGTCATGAAGCCTTGACCTGCTGGATTCGGCGATCCTTCCACCTCAGTCTACCAAGAGACGGAACAACAGCCAGCGTTACCACGCCGGCTAATTTTTGATGTATTGTAGAGACAAAGTCTCACCAAGTTGCCCAGGCGGGTCTCGAACCTGCGGACTCAGGGAATTCACTCATCTCGACCTCCCAAAGTGCTGGGATTACAGGCTGAGCCACCAAGCCTTGCCAGCTCATGCCTTCTGTGTATAAGAACACTTGTGATTACACTTGTGATTACACAAAATTCTAAAGCACATCTGGAAGTTTCTTTTGAATGAAGAATAACTTGGCTGGGCGTGGTGTCTCACACCTGTAATCTCAGCACTTTGGGGGCAGAGGTGAGAGGATTGCCTGAGCCAAGGAATTGAGACAGTCTAGGCAACCTGGTGAGACCTCGTTGTACAAAAAAAGTCAGAAAATTAGCCGGGTGTGGTGGTGCGCCCCTGCAGTTCCAGCTACTTGCAAGGCTGAGGCAGAAGAATTACCTGAGCCCAGGTTGAGGCTATGGTAGCTGTGAGCGTGCCACTGCACTCCAGCCTGGGCAACCGAGTAAGACTCCAACTCAAAAAAGAAAAAAATAACACATACATTGGTTCTGGGGATTGCGGACATCTTTATGGGCCATTATTCTGTCTACCACGTCACATTAATATTATCAGAAAACTCTTACTGGCAAGTGGTCATATTAATGGCATCAGATACAAATTTTCCAAGATTATAATTTTTGCTTAAAGCTCAAATTTCATCATTGGCAACAAACATGGTCGATGGTTTTACTTGAAATTACATACTTTTTTTTCCTTTTTTTTGAGTCAAAGTTCTCACTCTGTTGCCCAGGCTGGAGCACAGTGGCATGATCACAGCTCACTGCAGCCTTGACCTCCTGGGCTCAGGCAATCCTTCTGCCTCAGCCTCCTGAGTAGCTGGGATTACAGGTGTGGGCTGCCACATCCAGCTTATTTTTGGTAGATACTTGCTCTGTTGCCCAAGCTGCTCTCAAATTCCTGGGCTCAAGCAATCCTCTTACCTCGGCCTCCCAAAATGCTGGAATTACAGGCATGAGTCATCGCACTTGGCCCTAGGCTCACTTTACTGTCGATAAAATGTCTACCAAATACCTGTTTATTTTTATTTTTAATTTTTTTTTTTTTTGAGTTGGAGTCTCACTCTGCCACCCAGACTGGAGCGCAGTGGCCACTCCCGGCCATCGTAGCCTCGACCTGCTGGGCTCCGGCGATCCTTCTGCCTCAGCCTTCCGGGTAGCTGGAACTACAGGCACGCGCTACCACACCCGGTTCATTTTGATTTATTGTAGAGATGAGGTCTTGCTGCCCAGGCGGGCCTCGAACCCGCGGGCTCAGGCAATCCACTCACCTCAGCCTCCCAAAGGCGCGGGATTACAGGCTGAGCCACCGAGCCCGGCTTAAATGACTGTTTAAAGAACCATAAACTGTCAGTCATTCTTTCAAGTGAAATGGAGTCCCATGTGAATTCAAGGGTACAGATAACGAAATTAGTTTTTCCTGCTTTGTCAAGGAGATTATTAGGTCAAACTTGTTCTAAGAGTACATGGCAGTAGGTAGTTTTGATGGTTTTCAATACATTTTGGTGGCGATGCCTGAATTGGTCCTAAGATCTCAGTGGTTTTGCTCAACACTTGCTTTTGCATCATCAGAGCAAATATCAACAGAGTGAGAAAAGTTATAGTATTATTATGAGTATAATTTGGGTACCATGGATTCCCTGAAAAGGGTCTCTGAAACCTCTCCCCACTTCCATCACCTTCCAGGATCCGTGGACCACATTTTGAAAGTTGCTGTTTTAGGGAATTAAAAACTGCCAGCAGGTGGCAGCACCTACCGTAGCATTTTTTCAGATTGCATTTCCCATTATTCAGGAAACTGATTTCATGATATATTGAAAAATTTGTCTTTGAAACTCAAAGATAACATTACTTTTCAGAAACTGTTTAAGATATATGAAGGAGTTTCATGAAATAAGGGTGACTTCAGCTCACAACTTAAACAATTATCTAAGAACTTTTTCTTGAGACAACCATATTTCAGTACACTGGGCTTCATATCTGTGGGTTCAGTACCCTCAAATTAAACCAATTCAACAACCTAGGATGTGAAATTTTTTAAAAAAAATTAAAGGTCGGGCGCAGTGGCTTGCATCTGTAATCCCAGCACTTTGGGAGGCCAAGGTGTGAGGACTGTCTGAGCTCAGGATTTCAAGACCCACCTGGACAACTTGGCAATAAAAATCAAAAAATTAGCCAGGCGTGGTGGCGCATGCTTGTAGTTCAGCTACTTGGAAGGTTGAGGTGGAAGGATCACCTGAGTCCAGCAGGTTGAGGCTGCGGTGGCCTTGAGTGCGCCAATGCACTCCAGCCTGGGCAACAGAGCAAGACTCCAACTCAAAAAAAAAAAAAAAAAAAAAATTAAAGGCCAGGCACGGTGACTCACGCCTGTAATCCCAGCACTTTGGGAAGCAGAGGTGGGAGGACCACTTGAGCACAGGAGCTCGGGACCAGCCTAGGCAACAACATAGCAAGCCATCCTCTCCACAGACAAAAACAAAATAAAATAAATCAGCCAGGCATAGGGGTGTGTACCTGTAGCTCTAGCTACTTGGGAGGCTGAGGCAGAAGGGATCACCTGAGCCCAGGAGGTCAAAGTTGAGCTGTGATTGTGCCACTGCACTCCAGCCTGAGCAATCAAGTGAGACCCCGACTCAAAAAAAAAAAAAAAAGACTAAAAATGCTTAAAGCAGGAAAGAACTCAAGTAAAGAGTGGCTCTTTAGGAATGGAGTATGGTTCTTACCCTGTGTCCTCACTGGACAAGCGGCTCCACTCACAAAGCACACACCGGCCCATTCTCTGTCTCCATCATGGCTCCCCCTTCCCAGGGCTAGGCTTCTGCTGCTTCTTGGTCTGCCTGGCTTTGTCCTAGAGGAAGATCTTCTCGGGTCAGGTTATGTCATGTGGAAGGGGTAGCAGTCACAGGTGGTGCTGTAACACCACAGAGCTTGTTTCTCAGAGATTTCTCTGCTGGAATTGGCGGGAACCTCTCTTGCAGGAGGGCTGTGGAACAGTGCATTCTGGGTACACTCCTCACCCCTTCTCTTCTCATTCCCGTCACAGACCCAGAAGCTGTGGGCACAATCCTCAAATGGGTTCCCAAACCTGAAGGGGAGATCAGGCACTCAGCTCGGTGCTGGCCCCCCACAAATAACCAGTAATTGTGTGACAGAGTGGTCCGTGATGCCTTTGAACTCTCCCCATACAATAGGGTGTCCCCAGGCCCAGGACATATGCACTACCACCCCTTACTAATTTTTTCTGTTTTTGTAGAGACAAGATCTCACTGTGTTGTCCAGACTGGTCTTCTTTTGGGGGGGGCGGAGGGAGGGAACATCGGAGTCTCACTCTGTTGCCCAGGCTGGAGAGTAGTGGCATCCTCATGGCCACCACATTCTTGACCTACTGGGCTCAGGTGATCCTTCCACCTGAGTCTTCCAAGTAGCTGTAATCACAGGCATGTGCCACCATGCCTAGGTAATTTTTTTACTTTGTTGTAGAGATGAGGTTTCACCAAGTTGCCCAGGCTGGTCTCAAACCCCTGGGCTCAGGCAATCCTCTCACCTCTGCTTTCCAAAGTGCTGGGATTACAGGCGTGAGCCAGAGTGCCCAACTCAGGCTGGCTGGTCTTGAACTCCTGGCTTCAAGCGATCATTCTGCCTCAGCCTCCCAAAATGCTAGGATTACAGGCATGAGCCACCACACCCATCCTGTCTTTAGCCTTTTGTAACAAGAATAGCACACATGGCCAGAAACAGAACTCTGGATCTTGTTGTATATGATAGCCACTTTGAAACATGTTGGGAATGATTGGCCATAAAAGTTGCCAAGACCTCGTCTCTACAATAAATCACAAAAACTAGCCGGGCATGGTGGCGTGCGTCTGTAGTTCCAGCTACTTGGAAGGATGAAGCGTAAGGATCGCCTGAGCCCAGCAGGTTGAGGCTATGGTGACCGTGAGCATGCCACTGCACTCCAGCCTGTGTGACAGAGTGAGACTCCAACAACAACAACAAAAAAAATTGCCAAGATTAGCCTCAATCACTAAAATCAGAGTTGACATCTTTTGAGAAAACGTCAGGAAATGACTCCACCCGAGAAAACAAAGTTGTTGTTGGGTCACCTGTCCTGACAGGCCCCAAAGGGCTTGGTGGAGCAGAAAGTACATTCACATCACAAACCACCAGGCAAAAATGCTTGAATACCCAGCCAAGCTGTGTGTCTGACGACTAGAATGGTCATGTTCACATTTGTCAGTTGCAGGAAGTATCAGCTCCCAATCGCCGTGCCAAACTCCATGCATCTTCTTCCTCCCCACAAAAGGGCTCCTTTACTAACCTCATTTCTTCCAGGAGAGCCTTGGTTTTGGCACCAGGCTAGGTATAGAGCGTACAAGCGTAAAGTCATGACCCTACTTAAAAAACAACACATACAGCCGGGCTCGGTGGCTCAGCCTGTTATCCCGCGCCTTTGGGAGGCTGAGGTGAGTGGATTGCCTGAGCCCGCGGGTTCGAGACCCGCCTGGGCAGCGAGACCTCATCTCTACAATAAATCAAAAAATCAGCCGGGCGTGGTAGCGCATGCCTGTAATTCCGGCTACTTGGAAGGCTGAGGCGGAAGGATCGCTGGAGCCCAGCAGGTCGAGGCTGCGGTGGCCGGGAGCGGCCACTGCACTCCAGTCTGGGTGACAGAGTGAGACTCCAACTCAGAAAAAAAACACAAAAAACACATACACACACAGTCAGGCACGGTGGCTCACGCCTATAATCCCAGCACTTTGGGAGGCTGAGGTGAGAGGCCAGAGTCCATGGGTTCGAGACCAGCCTCGGCAACTTGGTGAGACCTCGTCTCTATGACAAATCAAAAAGTTAGCCAGGCATGGTGGCATGAACCTATAGTTCCAGCTACTTGGAAAGGTGAGGTGGAAGGATCACCTGAGTTCAGGAGTTTGAGGCTGCTATGGCCGTGAGCATGCCACTGCACTCCAACCTGGGTGACAGTGAGACTCTGACTCAAAAAAAAAAAAAAAAATTGCTGAAAAAAAAGTGGCCAGGTGGAGTGCCTCATGCCTGTAATCTCAGCATTTTGGGAGGCCAAGATGTGAGAACTGCTTGCGCCAAGGAGATCTAGATCAGCCAGGGAAACAGTGAGACTTTGTCGCTACAGGGGGAAGAAATAAAGGGGGGGCATTGCCTTACTAGGCTCTGGTGTGACCATACACTGTTTGAGCTATGACCATCACCATGTTTCCTAGCTTTGGTCTCCTCCCCTACCTTGGGGAGGTGAACCTCCTTTCTTTCTGTCTCTAACTTGCTTTCTAAATAAACTATATTTTCCAATCTAAAAGAAAAAAAATTAGCTAGGCATGGGCAGGCGCATCTGTAGTCAAAGATACTCAGGAGGCTGAGGTGGAAGGATTGCCTGAGCACCGGAGAGGTTGCGGTGAGCTGTGATTATGTCACCACATGCCTGTTTGAGTGGCAGAGACTCTGACCAAAAATTAAAAAAAATCAAAGATATCTGAAATATCACTGAATTGTATATTTTTAAATGGTAAATTTCATTTATACCACGCTAAAAATTCAATTTAAAAGTAGGCTAGGAGGCTGGATACAGTGGCTCATGCTTATAATCCCTTCACTTTGGATGGCCAAGGGGGAAGGATGGCTTGAGCCCAGAATGTGCCAGCCTAGACAACCTAGCAAGACATCATCTATAAAAAAATTTTAAAATAGCCGGGCTCGGTGGCTCAGCCTGTAATCCCACGCCTTTGGGAGGCTGAGGTGAGTGGACTGCCTGAACCCGCGGGTTCGAGACCCGCCTGGGCAACTAGGCGAGATCTCGTCTCTACAATATATCAAAAATCAGCCACGTATGGTAGCGCGCGCCTGTAATTCCGGCTACTCGGAAGGCTGAGGCGGAGGGATTGCCGGAGCCCAGTGAGTCGAGGCTGCGGTGGCCGGGAGCAGCCACTGCCCTCCAGTCTGGGCGACGGAGTGAAACTCCAACTCAAAAAAAAAAAAAAAATTTAAAAACTAGCCAGGTGCGGTGGCATATGTCTGTAGTCCCAGCTACTCCAGAGGCTGAGGCGGAAGGATTGCTTGAGCCTAAGAAGTCAAGGCCGCAGTGAACCATGATTTGAATTCGAGGCTCTGGTGAGCTGTGATCATGCTACTGCACTCCAGCCTGGGCAACAGTGAGATTGACTCGAAAAATAAAAATAGGCTGAAGGAAAGTCATTTCTGGCCAGGCTTGGTGGCTCAGCCTGTAATGCCAGCACTTTGGGAGGCCAAGGCGATTGGACTGCCTGAGCCCATGGGTTTGAGACCAGCCCAGACAAATTGGCAAAACCTTGTCTCTACAATAAATAAATAAAAATTAGCCAGGCATGGTAGCACATACCTGTGGTTTCGGTTACTTGGAAGGCTGAGGCAAAAGGACTGCCTGAGCCCAGCAGGTCAGGGTTGTGGTGGCCGTGAGCGTGCCACTGTACTCCAGCCTGGGCGACAGTGAGACTCCAATGCAAATTTTTTAAAATTCTCAGCCTGTAATCCCAGTGCTTTGGGAGGCAGAGGTGAGTGGATTGCCTGAGCCTGCAGGTTCGAGACACGCCCGGGCAACTTGGTGAGACCTCATCAGCCACTGAGCCTCAACCTGCAGGGCTCAGGTGATCCATCTTAGCCTCCCAAGTAGCTGGAAGCACAGGCACGCCAACCACACCTAATTTTTTTTGACTTATTGTAGAGATGAGGTCTCGCCAAGCTGCCCAGGCTGGTCTAGAACCCCTGGGGCCCAGGCAATCCTCACTTCTGCTTCCTAAATGCTGGGATTACAAGTGTGAGCCACTGCACCCCGCCAATGCTCTGTAATTTATAAAGGAGGTTCCTGTTCTGAAGGTATAAAACCTAAATGGAAACAAGGTGGAAGACTTCAGGGAAAAAACAGAACCCAGGTTGTCTCCTGCTTGCCAGACAGAATTCCCGTTCAAAGGTCAAAGTGAGGCTGTATGATTACACACAGGAATGGGTGAGCAAAGCTAGGAAAGCTTAGTTCCACTGAAAAATGAAACCCCGACTTAAGTTCTGAGCACACCAGGCTCAAGGGAACAGTCTTTATCCACCTGGCACCTATGGCATTCAGCTCCATCTGCTCTGCAAAAAGAGAAATTAGGTGTTACTCCCTTCCCCAGGGGCCACCAGTTCAGACCCCAGATTGTCCCCTGGTACAAGCCGAGTTGAGGCCAGGACCTGCCAGGAAAGGGGTGGGGGGGGTGCAGCAGCAATTGAGAAATTATATCCTTGCCTCTCTAAAGGGATATCTGCGGCCAGGCGCTGTGGCTCACGCCTGTAAACCCAGCACCTTGGGAGGCAGAAGCAAGAAGACTGCCTGAGCCCATGGTTTGAAGACCAGCCTGAGCAACTTGGCGAGACCTCATCTCGCCAATAAATCAAAAAATTAGCCGGGAGTGGCCATGTGTGCCCGCAGTTCCAGTTACTTGGAAGGCTGAGGTGGAAGGATCACCTGAGCCCAGTGTCGAGGCTGCAGTGGCCATGAACGTGCCACTGCACTCTAGCCTGGGTGACAGAGTGAGATTCCAACTCAAAAAGAAAAAATAAGCAATAAATAAAGGGACATCTCCTACCCAGTTCCCTGGGAGAAGGCCTGCCAGGGGGCTTCCAGACCTGTAATTTCCCAAGAATCCAGAAATCCAGATCTTAAAAGGTCTAAACTCTAACCTTTCCTGTTTTAACCAAGGGCCCAACCTGGCCCCCCAGCCAAGTGCAGCCTCCAGGGGTGACCACCCCACAGACCGCCTTTTCGGACACAGTGCACACACCCTTATAGTTACTTGGGATTGAAAGGACCACACGGACACATGATAGCCATGGAAAAACCCTCTTGTTTATTTGATTAAACAAAAATAAAATAAGCTGCATAGGAACAATTTTAAAGTCCAGAGAGACACCAACTTTGTTTTAAGGCTGCAGTAGCTGATACAGCATCTCCTTGCTACTTTCCCCAGCCTTCTCTGTGGACCACGGTGATACATTCAGAAGCCTGTTAGCTAACACAGGAGTTTTTGAACACTTTTCCATTGGTTCTTCACCTGCTCATTGCCTGTCATGCCTGCGGCCTGCAATATTCAAGATTTAAAAGCGAAAACCAAAAAAGGGAGGGGGGGAACCAAAAAAACCAACCAAACAAAAACCCACGTTTGCCTGAAGGTTCAGGAGAACACCCTCACTTCCCCATCCATCTGCTGGATTGATGGGACTCGCACATCTCCATAAGGCCCATAGAAAACGTAGCAGGAGGCACTAGCACACCAGGTGGCCTGCATGCAGCGTGGTTTCTGCAGCCAGGGGAGACTTTCTGGTGGGTGCATATTCCTCCTGTCATGTCTACCTTGGACAAATAAAAATAATAAGAGGTCTAACTTAGTCATTCTAATAAGGCCACAAGCCCCTGTTAACTGCCCTAATTTCTGCATTTACTCTTTAAAAGAAAAAAAAAAAAAGACTCAACTGAGTCGTGTGTTCTCCAGTTACAAATTAGAGCATTTTGCTGACCGGCATGAGAGCTAATGAACAGTATTAAGAAAGATTCCTTAAAAAAATACTAACGACCCTCCCACCCACCCAAGTATACCTAACGTGCTAGTTAAAAACAACACCCCTTACCCACCCACCCTCGCCTGCATTGATTTTAGGAGAAAAGAAGAAAACAGGAAAGAACTCTTACCACCCTAAAAACAAGAAAGCCCCAGAAATGTGAAAAATCTTCCTCTGATGAAAGATAACTACACAGACTACTAGGAACATAAAGAACGATGATGGAGCTGGTTATTTTAAAGAAAGTAAACACTTTGCTACACACATCAACATTCAGTCAGTGTGCTCCGAGACAGAGCCTTAAGAAAAATACTACCTGAGCTTGTAAGTTAATACAATCATTAAAAGGAGGTCTAAGACCATGTGGATACACAAAACATTTAGAACCATTACTGGTTAAATGATGATGGAAAACGTCCCACCAGGCTGGCTTGTTAACCCGTAGATCAACTTTAAAAAGAGACAGCATTGAGGTATTTCTTCACCATGACATTTACAAACCCAACTCGCGAGAATGACGGTGGTCTGTCTTAGGACCCTCCTCTCTTCCAGCCAAACCAATAACGAGGGAAGCAGAGAGAGAGGAGAGTCAGTACAGTATATCCTGGCCATGTGCTTCTTAACTTCATCAAGTATCAATAAACAGGGGGGGGGGACAACCCAAAAAACACAACCCGTTAACATGTTACCTTTGGTAGAAAAAAAATTAAAACACAAAACAAAAGAGCAACACACACCTCACCAGTCACTGCCCAGGAAAAACAGTGATTGTTGCAACACCATGGTGATGACCACCCTGCTGGGTCCAGAAAAGCTACAAATACAATCAGGAATGCAAAAGGATTCTCATTCCCTTCCAATAGCAGATGTTGCCAACGACTAGACCATTAGAATTGCTCAAAAGAGGGTAGTATTTGCAGACATTCAAAATACAGATAAAACATTTTCCTCTTGAAGAGGAGACCTAAAGGTCTTTATTTGTAGTGAAGTCCTCCAATAGGTCAGATGAACCAGTAGTTTCATAATACTGAACGACATGGTAATGGTATGCATGATTCTTTCTTGGGGGAGGGAGCCAGATTGGTCAACAACTACTTGGTTTTTATGACTACATTTGCCTGATGTCTCTGGAGGTTAATCAAACACTTTTCTGGGAGAAATCAGTTTTAGATTTAATGAGAACATTTCTTTTAGAGGTAGCTTCCTGCTCCCACCCACTTCCTAGTGGATTAATACTACTCTTTTCGAGATCTGTCAGATGCTAACATGAGGTAGATGACTTTCGCCAAAAGTGAGGTAGAAACTCAAACAGAAGCAGTCAGTGTGGTATCGAGTGCTGTGTCCTGTGCCTCTGGCCTGCAGGAAGCCGGAGGCGGCCGTAGAGGTCCGGGGGCCCTGGCTCTATGGTATTATCACCTGTGCATCCAAGAGTTTGACTTTTATACAGCCCCAGACTGTTGGAAACTCACTAAGAGCGATGTCTTAAATATACTTTAAATATACCCTAAATACTTTTTGGCACCTTTGGATTAAAAAAAGAAGAAAGAAAGAAAGAAACAGAAAAAGAAGCCTAAAACTTTGGCATATCTTTCACTATCTACCAGAACACAGCAATCTTAGAAGCTTCCCAAGAGGAAGACAACACAATATAAACAGTATCCTACTGCTTCAAGCCTAAAAGACTTCCCTCCTCAAATAATTAAGCTTTGGCTTAACTAGAATCAATCAGACTGAGCCTATCTTAAGCTGTTCTCTGGCAACTCCATCACGAAGTGCGCCTTGATTCTGGCAACTTTTTTGGCCTGACACATCATTGAGATTTTGTTTATGGTACCCTTGTTTGCGCTTCCCTAAATAAGTTAGACTTAAATGGGCATGAGGCGTTAGTGCACTTGGGGGGTAAGCCCAGGCCGCTGGGCTCCAGTCAACTCGAGTGCCACCTGCCAGCCACAACAGAGCACAGGTTCTGAGACAGGATTGCTTCTTGTGACCCGAAAAATAACACTTCTGAAACATTATGTCAGTGTCAAGCGAAAGTGATTTTTGCCAAAGGGTTCCTTAGATTTTCATTCAGTATCTCAACTCCCAAACATACACATCCAAATCCAATGGGCATCTCCCAACGTCAACCAACCTGACATCCCACCCAGATCAGACCTACATGGGGACTCGTGTCTCATGATCACATTGACTCCCTAGAAATTGTTTATTCTCCCACCTCACAACACCCAGGACCCTATATCTTCATCATGTTGAAGACTCCCGTCTTTGACCCAGTTCCTACCAACCCTAGCACCACCTCATCGTGGGCAGGAGATACGCATTTTAATACATGCACTGTTAACAGCCTCGCACCAGGGAGCACCCAGTGTTGGCTTTCATCATCTTTATGTCGGACATTCTACATCATACAATCAACACTCTCCAATGTGCTTTGCACCGAGCCCTATGGGTTAGGAGCCGACTGTGGGGGCAGCCACGACAGGCTAGTGTTTTAAAAACAAAAGCTTCCTAAACGTGGCCAGGTTTCTCAAATGCCAGCCATGCGCGATTTTGGGTACAATAACAAGGGGCCGTGCCACCACTGAGGCCAGAGGAAATATCTCCCACCTACACTCATTTCAGGGGATGACCTTGCTTGCTCTAAGCCTGCCAATGTGTGAGTCTGCTAATATTAAGACCTGATCATTTCAGCCAAGGAGCAGAAACCCTGGCTAGACAACCAAATCCATAGTATAATATTAAATAAGGAGCTTTAAGTGACAGCTCTGCACCAAGAAAATTTCTCATTCGGGTCCCAAGATTTTCCTACACATGGGGAAGATAGGAAGGAAAGAGGAGGGTGAAGACGGATAGGAAAACGAGGAGAGAAAAAGAGAGAAAGACAGCGACAAACAGAAGTAGCTTCTCTGGGCCACAGTCATGACCTGGGTTTCAGAGGCATTTTTATCAAGGTCCATTTCCTCCATAAACATTTTCTTTTTTCCAAGCACTTAAAACCAGTTGTCTTTGGTATTTAAAAGACGATTTGTTGGGCTGTTTGGGAGAGAGGAAAGGAAGATCAGCACCAAGTTACTCTAAAATAAAAAACAGTGGAAACGTGTAATTATAGGAACATACAAAAAGGCAATGGAACAGGCATGGGGGAAGGCGTCACGGTTACATCTTCAGGAAAAGGAGCATTTACCAAACAAGACTGCTTAAACACCTCCCATCCTGTAGCCCGGCAGCTGGAGACGGCAGCTGGAAGGGACTTTCCAACTTTGTGGATCTTTTCATTGCATGCAGCTCTCCTTTGTGAGATGAGGGGTTCCCCCCCTCGCCCCCAAATTTTGGTTACTCAGAAACCCTGGAATTAAAGCAATAGGAAGAGATAGCCTGAAATGGTAAGTTAAATGTCCAAAATAGATGAGTGGGAAAAGCAATTTGATTGACTTATCACATTGTCCCCATCATCCACTGAGATGACAAAAAGCAAACTGCTCCATTTACTAATTTAGTCCTGCTTGTTTAAAATGACATCCATTCTGCGACAGAAATCTCTCCAATACAGCAAGAGACACGGATCCACTGGTCTCTCCTTTTCCAGCAGGAGGTCTCCCTTGCAAGCCACTGCCGCTTGTCTGAGAGCTTTGAGCGTGTCTCTTTTCCCTGAAGACTGCTACTCTGGGATTTGCGTCTATCTCCGTATGTGGGGGAATGCAAAAACCTGTGTGGATTCTGACAAGCAGGGCGTCAGCGACATCTGCTTTCCACTTGAAAGACAGTACCCAGAAGCACAGCTTTGTACCCAAGTCCGGCTTAGAACCAGCCGATCCTGTAAAGTGACACAGATTCCAACCCACAGTTCTACAGTGGAAACCTCGTGCACATTTTCATTCTTTGGTACCGAGTTACTGGTTTAACACATCACATCCTACGTTTCAGGTTGGGGTGATTTGGTTTTCAGGTCCTGTACATTCAAAGGCCTTGTGGGGGGGGGTTATGTTAACCATGAGGCCCTAAAGCATGGCTCGGGTGCAAATAATCCTATAAAAAAACTGACCCGAGCAGAGGGTGTGGGAACGGGCTGCTTCTATCAATGTGACTGTGAAACATTCTATTTCCCTGAACTTCCAAAGCAGGAAAAAATTGTGCTTGTAAATTAAAAGTCCATTCCTTTGCCTACTCTTTCTTCGGGAAAGAAATTCCTAGTATAGCACTACTAAACAACATTCACTCTCGGGTCAGGGCCCGGGATGGACCCCGCCCGTCCCGCCGACTCCCGAGTTTGGGGGTACCTGGCTTCTTCCGTGTGCCCTCCACTGACGTCCTCGGCACATGCCTGTCCACCCACATGCATGTCGAGCACATGCCAGCCCACAACTGAAAACCCTCTCTCTGAAGACGAGGCTGATCATCTTCTTCCTTTCAAGTTAACTCTTTATATCCGACAGCAAAATAAGAATACTTACCTTTGGAGAATACTTTTAATCAAAAATCCTGAGCTACATCTATTTTTTTTTTCTTTTAAGAAGCCGAAGCGTGAAAAGAAAAGGTTCTTTGGGAGGCAGCGTGTCAATTTTACCTTTGCTACTTGGGTACAAGATGGCTTTCAAACACACACACACACACACGCATCCTCCCTTAAAAGCAACAAAGGTTATATACCCTAAAACATGAATGGTCTGCTTTTCTTGGCTAGCAAGCCACAGCTACAACTTCTAGGATTAAGAAAAGATGCCGAAGAGAATGTTAAACACGCTGAGGTATAAAAGAAGAACACAAGAAAGTTCTCCGTTGCAGCACTTTAAAAGAGAGAAAGAAAGAGACAGAGACAGAGAGAGAGAGAGAGAGAGAGAGAGAGAGAGAGAGAGAGATTTTCCAAAAAGATCAAACAACACAATCTAACCCCACATAAACACAGCATCTCTATAATTATGCATTTTAAATCCTATTTTTTCCACCTTTTATAGTTTTTTGTTTTTTTACTTAGTAGTTTCTTTTGTGTTTCCTTGGCTCAATCTACAGAATACACCCCGCCACACACATCCAGTGCCCTCCCAGCCGCAGAAGCTAGGCCCGTGCATACCACGCCCGCGGGGGGGGGGGATGTGAGCTCCGCCAAGGGGGGGGCAGAGGGCCTGCCGAAGAAGGAAAAGTCAAGACGTATGAGGTAGATAGAGTTCTCACTTCACAGGCTCAATCCCTGCAGAACAGACAAGTACATTCATCTGTAAAAAAATAAAGATGAGGTAGGACTCAAGCAATGTTGTACTTTTCTTGTTCTCTTTAAAAAAAAAGAAAAAAGAAATTTCCCTGAGACGGTTTCTTCTTTGAAATTCAAAAAGAGATAGGAGAGAGAAGAGAAGAAGCGAGAGGAGAGAGAGACGCACACCCCAAACACAGAAACCTAGAAACTGCCATTAGAAGACGAGGATTCGATTGTTGCCAAAGTCCACGACCACGATCATTCCATCGGGGGTGACGGCGATGCCGGAAGGGCGGTCCATCTGCCCAAAGCCGCTGCCTTGGGCGCCGAACTTGCACAGGAAGCTGCCGTTGGACTCGAACATCTGTACCCGGTGGTTCCTGGAATCTGCCACAATGATGCGCCCTTCCTGGTCCACCGCCACGCCTTGTGGACGCAGGAACTGCCCGTTGCCCGTGCCCTCCGAGCCCAGGAAGCGTGCGGACTGGCAGTCGGGGTGAATGACCAGGAGCCGGTGGTTGTTGAAGTCGGTGACCACCAGGTGGCCCTCGTGGTTGAAGGCCACACCCCGCGGGGAGTCAAAGTGCTTCCAGAGAGCCCCCTCGAAGCCGTACTTATTCAGGAAGACCCCGTCGGGCCCAAACAGCTGGATCCGGTGGTTCCGCGTGTCTGAGACCAGGATCCTGCCCTCAGAATTCACCGCGACATCCCAAGGGTAGTTGAACTGCCCATTCTTGGTTCCTTTCTCACCAAACTTGAGGAGGAACTGGCCCTCGAAGGTGAAGATCTGGATGCGATGATTGTCCTTGTCAGCCACCACGATCCTGCGCGAGGTGTCGCAGGCCACTCCCGCTGGCCGGTCGAACTGCCCGGGCCGGGAGCCCAGGGTGCCGAACTTGTGATGAAAGGTGCCGCAGGGCTTGAACACCTGGATGCGGTTGTTGCTGCGGTCGGCGACAATGATGAAGCCCTCCTTGTCTACGCTCACGCCCCAAGGGCGGCAGAGCTTGCCGTCGCTGTCGCCCTCGCTGCCGAAGCTCAGGCCCGGGAGGCCGATGCCCACGTAGCTGCGGCCCGACTTGACCACCACCTTGAAGGGGCTGTTTTCGATGTGCTGGTTGCACATCGTCACCGACACCAGGTGCTCGCCCTCCAGCTGGGGCCGGTAGCTCACCACGTAAGTCCCGTTCTGCTGATCGCTCACCTCCGCCCCAAACAGGTTGCCATCAGGGCCCAGGACCACGGCCGACATGAGGTCACCCCCCGAGAGGCGGGGCTCACCATCGTGGTCATAGCCGATGACCGTGAAGGATGCCACCTTCCCCTGGAGGGCCCGCTTGAGGCCATCGCCCGTGGCCTTGGTGAGCGGCGCAAAGGCCCCGCTGCTGACGAAGCCGAAGGACTTGATGGCAAGGTACAGCGCCTGGTCAGGGGGCGTGAACATGACTCGGTCGTCCTCCTGGGGCTGCAGGAGGCTGCGCACGGTCTTGAGATCCTGCACCTGGGCCAGCATCCGGTCCCGGGCCAGCAGGATGTCCAGCGCCCTGCCCTCTTCCAGGACCTGCTGGACCGCGCTGATGGTGCTCTCGAGTTTGTTGAGGTTCTGCCGCAGTTTCTCCACCTGCAGATACAGAGACTTGGCTTTCACCTGGCGGATCTTCTCTACCTGGAGGGAAAGGAGACAGGGAGAGACCGAGGCAGAGGCTTAGATCCAAGCACAGAAAAGAGGCCGTCGCTGAGGACGAAGAAGCACTGGGCGGGCCACGCTGAAAGAGAGTCTGCAAGACAACTGGCCTGCACTCTTCAAAGCCAGCAAAACCAATAAAGACCCAAAAAGGCTGAAGGGGTTCCAGATGATGCCCGCTAAGCAGACATGACAACTAAATGCAATGAGTGAGCTGGGCGAGGTGGCTCACGCCTGTAATCCCAGCACTTTGGGAGGCAGAGACAAGAAGACTGTAAGCCCACGGGTTCAAGAGCAGCCTGAGCAACTTGGTGAGACTTCCATCTCTACAATAAATCAAAAAAATTAGTTGGGCGTGGTGGTGTGTGTCTATAGTTCCAGCGACTTGGAAGGCTGAAGTGGAAGGATCACCTGAGCTCAGCAGGTAGAGGCTGAGGTGCCTATAAGCCACTGCGCTCAAGCCTGGGAGACAGAGTGAGACTCTGACTCTAAATAAGTAAGTAAATGTAATGGGTGATCTTGGATGGACCTGGTGAAACAGCTATTAAGAGCCCTATGGAGACAATTATTCAACCATGATTACAAATGGAAGATTAGATACTAGTATCAAAGTTAAACTTCCTGATTTTGTTAACAGCTGTTAATTATGTGAAAGAATGACCTTGTTCACAGGAAATAAACATTACTTAGGGTTAACAGGATCTCTCCAGGATGTTATTCTCTCTCTCTCTCTCTCTCTCTCTCTCTCTCTCTCTCTCCTCTCACACACACACATATATACACACACACACAGAATGAGAAAGTTAATGGGGCAAAATGTAAATAATCAGTGAATCTGGAAAAAGGATATATGAATTTATGACTACTGTATCTTCTCTATAAGCTGGAAATTAAACATAGAGGTGAAAAAAAACCATTTAACTGGGTGCAGGGATATACACCTATAGTCTCAGCTACTTGTGAGGCTAGAACGGCAGGATCACTTGATCCCAGGAGTTCTGGGCTGTGATCGTGCCTGTGAACAGCTACTGTACTCCTGCCAGGGCAACACAGACAGACTTGTCTCTTAAAAAAAAAAAGAGCCAGGCTCGGTGGCTCAGCCTGTAATCCCGCGCCTTTGGGAGGCTGAGGTGAGTGGATTGCCTGAGCCCGCGGGTTCGAGACCCGCCTGTGCAAGTTGGCGAGACCTCACCTCTACAATAAAGCAAAAAAATTAGCCGGGTGTGGTAGCGTGCGTCTGTAGGTCCAGCTACTCGGAAGGCTGAGGCGGAAGGATCGCCAGAGCCCAGCAGGTCAAGGCTGCGGTGGCCGGGAGCAACCACTGCACTCCAGTCTGGGCGACAGAGTGAGACTCCAACTCAAAAAAAAAAAAAGAAACCAAACCAACCACCTACCAAATGTGTGTGCGGCAGTTAATTTGCATCAGGCATTGGAGACACTGTACTAACCAAGAGAAACTACAGTTCTTACCCTCACAGAGTTGAATTTTAGAAGGGCAGATAATGAGACGTAATCAAAGAAACAAGATACTATCAGATAATGCCAGCTGTTAAAAAGTAGAAACAGGATGAAGACAGTGACCAGGTATGCCTGATTTAGACAGAGCAGGGTCAGGAACAGCTTCCTTGACAAGTTAAGACCTAAAGGTTGGGACTCGCAAAAAAGCTCAAGAGAGCCGGGCACAGTGGCTCAAGCCTATAATCCCAACACTTTGGAAGGCCAAGGTGAGGGGACTGTCTGAATCCATAGGATCGAGAACAGCCTGGGCAACTTGGCGAGACCTCATCTCTACAATAAAATTAAAAAATCTAGCCGGGCTCAGTGGCTCAGCCTGGAATCCCGCGCCTTTGGGAGGCTGAGGTGAGTGGATTGCCTGAGCCCGCGGGTTCGAGACCCGCCTGGGCAGCGAGACCTCATCTCTACAATAAATCAAAAGATCAGCGGGGTGTGGTAGCGCATGCCTGTAATTCCGGTTACTTGGAAGGTTGAGGCGGAAGGATCGCCGGAGCCCAGCAGGTCGAGGCTGCGGTGGCCAGGAGCGGCCACTGCACTCCAGTCTGGGCGACAGAGTGAGACTCCAACTCAAAAAAAAAAAAAAAAAAACCTGGGCTCAGTGGCTCAGCCTGTAATCCCGTGCCTTTTGGAGGCTGAGTTGAGTGGACTGCCTGAGCCCGCGGGTTCGAGACCCGCCTGGGCAGCAAGACCTCATCTCTACAGTAAATCAAAAAATCAGCCGGGCGTGTAGCGCGCGCCTGTAATTCCGGCTACTCAGAAGGCTGAGGCGGAAGGATCGCCGGAGCCCAGCAGGTCGAGGCTGCGGTGGCCGGAAGCGGCCACTGCACTCCAGTCTGGGCGACAGAGTGAGACTCCAACTCAAAAAACAAAAAAACCAAAAAAACCAAAAAAACCAAAAAAAAAAAGAAGACGCCAAATCCACTGGAAACGTGTGAGGCATGAGAATGAAGAGGCATGTTCAGACATGCAAAACAGGGACACCTTAATCCTCACACTCATGTAATGTTCAATAACTAGAGATACAAGGAAACAAAACATTCTATAACAAAGAGATACCGGTTGGGCGGGATGAGAGGACTGCCTGAGCTCAAGGGTTCGAGACCAACCTGGGCAACTTGGTGAGACCTGACATCTCTACAATAAAACAAAAAAAAGAGATGCTCAGATATAAGTAAGAAGGCTTTACTGGGAAGGAACATTAAAAAAAAAATCAGTAATGAGTTAAAGAGAGGGGGATTCCCAGGGGAAATGGGACAACGGTCTACAGCAAAAAAGTAAAGATATAAACACCGAGGTGTATCCAGAATGAGCAAGCTCACTGTGGAGTGATCTGTGAATGAGTTTCTAGGCAAGTGGAAACAGTTTATTTCATGAAGAAGAGACCGACTCTTCTTCCAAACAGGCTTCTCCCAAGAGTACAAACTTGCTTTCTATTTCTTCTGAAAAAAGCCTTCAGACCGAGGACAGTGCGTCGGCCTCACAGGGAGGGTAACTAAGGTGAGAGCCACAGAAGCCCCACACACAAAGGCCTTTTTCATCAGGAAATCCAGACGTGGCAGAGTTCACTACAAAGCTCTCAGGTTGCAAGAAGCGGGCCTCTCAGTCATAATGAACATTCGTGGGTGGCATAACACTGGGAGGCCCAGGGGGACATCTGAGAGTCTGCAAACTATGTCACGCACACAAAGGTGCTCAAAAAATATGTGCTGAATTAAGTCAGAAGAGGCAGAAAGCTGCCGGTTGCGAGGCTGACTAAGCGGCCAGTGCAAGGCGATGCGAGACGAAATGGAGCCTTGCAGAAGATTCTGGAGCACAGCATGGGTCATTTTCAGGAACGGAGACGCCATCCTGCCATCATACAATCTGGAGATCAAAACAGGCATGCGCGCGTGCGCACACACACACGCATACCCTTTAAATCAGTTACACAGTCTTGCTGTGTGCTCAGACAACGTAATTAGTGAAAGACCTGGTATGGAGTCCCACCAGCCCATTCCGCCTTCCTGAGAGGGAATGTGAAATCTGCAGAGGAGAAGCTGGGATGCAGACTTGGTGGAGTGAGGAGACTCTACCAGTTGATTTTTTTTTCTTCCTTTTTTCCTTTTTGAATTGGAGTTTCACTCTGTCACCCAGGTTGGAGTGCAGCGGCACAATCATGGTTACTGCGGCCTTGACCTGCTGGGCTCAAGTGATCCTTCCGCCTCAGCCTTTCAAATACCTGGACCTATAGGCATGCACTACCACACCTGGGTAATTTTCTTTCTTTATTTTTTTTAGTTGGGAGTCTCACTCTGTCGCCCAGGCTGGAGTGCAGTGGCACACTCATGGCCACCCCAGTGTTGACCTGCTGGGCTCAGATGATCCTTCTGGCTCAGCCTTCCAGGTAGCCGAACTACAGGTGCACGCTATCATGCCTGGCTCATTTTTTTATTGTAGAGACAAGGTCCCACCAAGTTGCCCAGGCTGGTCTAAAACCCGTGGGGGCTCAGGCAATCTACTCACCACAGCCTCCCAAACTGCTGGGATTATAGGCTGAGCCACCGAGCCCAGTCTCATTTTTTTTTTTTTTTTTGAGTTGGAGTCTCCCTCTGTTGCCCAGACTGGAGTGCAGTGGCCACTCCCAGCCACCGCGGCCTCGACCTGCTGGGATCCAGCAATCCTTCCGCCTCAGCCTTCCAAGTAGCCGGAATTACAGGCATGTGCTACCATGCCTGGCTGATTTTTTGATTTCTTGTAGAAATGAGGTCTCGCCAAGTTGCCCAGGCGGGTCTCAAACCCGCGGACTCAGGCAATCCATTCACCTCTGCCTCCCAAAGCACGGGATTACAGGCTGAGCCACCGAGCCCGGCTCCGGTCTCACTTTTGAAATTAACTACAGTGACTGAGAGATTGAGGTCTGCCAAGTTGCTCAGATTGGTCTTGAACCCGTGAACTTAGGCAATCCTCTCGCCTTCACCTCCCAAAGTGCTGAGAGAACAGGCGTGAGCCACCAGGTCCAGCCTCTCCAGCTGATTTTTATCTAAACAGCACACCAGTGCGCTTGACACTCTTTCCTGCCCCAACAGGAAGAAAGGACACACACTCACTGACCTCAAGGGGAAAACTGGCTTTCCACAAGAGCTCAGGAAGTGCAACCAGCCCAGGCACCAAAAATAAGGATGTTTCCTACCAGCCAGCCTTTCTCAACAACAGTCCTGATTGTGCTTCCTTCTTTCTGGCTCCCTTTGAGCGTATGCAACATAAAACTCGAGCTTCCTTCCAGCCCTGGCTACCCAAGGACTGCTGAAAAGGCTTCTTGTTGCTTGACTGCGTGGACAGCACCCACAATGTTCCAAGACCCCCTTGCATCTTTTCGCCAACAAGCCTTCTGGAAAGTGGCCAAGTGTTCTCAACTTAGAGGGTGGATCTGAAATCAGAGTGCCCGTAACGTATGTGCGGGCACCACCAGGGAAAGGGCATAGGCTGTGTTCAGGGGCGCCCCTCCTGTTACCTTCCACAGCAGCTCACACTCGCGTTCCTCCAGGGCCTTCTTGTGCCTTGCCGTCACGGCCTTGACCTCCGACTGGACGACCTTGGCCTTCATCTCCACCTGTTCTGCCACCGTCTGGGCCTGCTCGATGCTCAGCTGGAAAACCAAAAGGCAACTTCGAGGCATTAGAAGGACCGTCACTCCTTATCCAACACCAGCGGGCCTCAAGAGCTCACACCCGGGGGCCCAGACCACTTGATCCTTGTTCCCTAGAAAGAAAGGAGTCACTTAGGGAGAGACTGGCAGCCGCTTGACATGTAACTGAAGGAGCTGCTGGCAAGAGCCGGGTTTCTTTGTATGAGAAATGGCACCTGTGCAGTGGACGTGGGGACTATTAAGAGATACGGACACAGGGAAACCCGTGTAGCTGGGTGACAGCCGAAAACTGGGAATGAGTATCAGGTGAAATGTGCAACTCCGGGCACACGAGCCACTTCCCCAGACATCCTGGCCTGGCTCACTGGGGGAAAACCCCGCAGGCCGGGGTGTACCCCTCCAGTGAGAGTGTATGGCAGAGCCAGAGGCTAGGCCATTCTGCTTTTGTTAAGGCATTCATTAGCAGCAACACAGCTCATCCCGCTGGAGCCAACACCTGGGTTCTAGGATTTTCCCCTGATCTACCTAAGAAACCATGCCCTGTGGTCAGAGACCAGCCACACACCACCACACGCCCCACCCTGTACCACCAGTCCTCGTAAATCAGCCACATTAATCAGCCGTATTATTGTTCATAAAAAATTAATCCAGACAGAAGGCACGGTGTTTTCATTAATATTATATGATGCGTCTTGAAAAGCCACAAGGATTTCTTTGAGACAATGAAGTATTAAATCAGGGATTCCAACCCGACAGCTGGTGGTGCAACAGGTTTTAGAGCAGGTGACCCGATCGCAGGGTCCTAGGGAAGCGGGAAGGGTTGGGGGCCTCATCTGGGCTTGGCAGCCAGTTTCTGAGAGGGGTTCTCAGGGGAGTTGCCAAGACGCAGGACTTCCAGTGCTAAAACGGGGACGGTCCTGGGCAGACCAGGTTAGTCAGTCAACGTTGGAATCAGGTAACCCAGTCAGAGTCTGGCCTCACCTCACACTGGAGGTGAGGCCTTGGAGGAGCTCCTGGTCTGTGCCAATATTGGCAAGGGCAGACGCGAGGGAGGCACAGAGCCAACACTCAGCGCAAGCACAGCACGCAGCAGCGGGATCTACTGGTTTGGTGTAGTTTGGCTTTTGGTTGTGTGTTGAGTTGGAACCTCACTCTGTCACCTGGTCACTTTTGGTTGTTTTTAGATTAGAAAACATAGCTTATTTAGAAAGTAAATGAGGCCGGGGGCAGTGGTTCACACCAATAATCCCAGCACTTTGGGAGGCCGAGGTGAGAGGAATGCCTGAGCCCATGGGTTCGAGACCAGCCTGGGCAACCTGGCAAGACCTTGTCTCTACAATAAATCAAAAAATAGACTGGGCATGGTAGTGCATGCCTGTAGTTCCAGTTACTTGGAAGACTCAGGCAGAAGGACTGCCTGAGCCCAGCAGGTCGAGGCTGCGATGGCTGTGAGCGTGCCACTGCACTCCAGCCTGGGTGACAGAGTGAGACTCCAACTCCAAAAACAAAACAAAACAACAAAAAAAAGTTGTGGTAACACTTCTATTCAATGTCCGGAGACCATGTCACTATCTAGCTCCAGAATATTTTCATCACCCAAAAAGGAAAGGTCTTCTTTACGAAATTCACGTCCGTCCCCTCCTTTCCACCCTATGGCAATCGCTACTCTCCAGTCTCCACAGATCAGTCTGTTCTGGGTACTTTATACAGATGGAGTCATACCATATACAACCCGCCTTATTTTTATGAGTACCTTCCCGCTGGACAGTTGTGAACTGTCCTCTCTTTCAGCAGGGGTCCCTCTTTGCCACCTATAATCCTCTCCTCCTTGATGAAGCTTGACACACTCTTGTCACATAGGCCATACCCACAAGGCAGCCCCCAAGTGCCATGGCTCACATGGCTAACAGCCTCACTGCATTCCCTGCCCCAAACCCTGGGAGCCCTGAGAATCCCCGGAGCTTTTCCCAGGCAGCCTGGGGTGGATCTGATGGTCCACAGGCTGGAATGCCCTCCTCTCCATATATATTGCAAAATCCAGCTCAGATGCCACCTCCCCTCTGAAGCACCCTTCCCTAAGTTCTCTGTTCCATGTGTACAATCCTGTCCCAAGGGCTGTTGCACAGCAAACAAAGTAGGGGCTAAGTACACAGTTCATGAAACTTAAGTCACCAGGATTGCAACAGAACAATGTATGTATCTTTTTTTGGTTTTTTTTTTTTTTTTTTTTTTTTGAGTTGGAGTCTCTCTGTCACCCAGACTGGAGTGCAATGGCCGCTCCTGGCCACCGCAGCCTCAACCCGTTGGGCTCTGGCAATCCTTCCACCTCAGCCTTCCAAGTAGCCGGAATTACAGGCATGCGCTACCACGCCCGGCTGATTTTTTGATTTATTGTAGAGATGAGGTCTCGCTGCCCAGGCGGGTCTCGACCCGCGGGCTCAGGCAATCCACTCACCTCAGCCTCCCAAAGGCGCGGATTACAGGCTGAGCCACCGAGCCCGGCTAATGTGTGTATCTTATATGTGCATGTATCTCTTGCCATAACCATGTTGACCAAAGCACTAGGTAACTATATTGGATTAAATACGGTCCCTCCCAGCCAGACACAGTGGCTAGGCTCATGCCTGTAATCCCAGCACTTTAGAAGGCAGAGACAAGAGGATTGCCTGAGCTCAAGGGTTCAAAACCAGCCTGAGCAACATGGAGAGACCTCATCTCTACAATAAATAAAAAAGTTAGCCAGGTGTAGTGGTGCTTGTCTGTGGTTCCAGCTACTTGGAAGGTTGAGGCAAAAGGATCACCTGAGCCCAGCAGGTCGAGGGTGTGGTGGCTGTGAATATGCCACTGCACTCCAGCCTGAGTGACAGAATAAGACTCTGATTAAAAAATGAGTAAATAAATAAATATGGTCCCTCCAAAAAGGTTATGCTTCTACACTGTTGGTAGGAGTCCAGACTTGCTGAACTTCTGTGGAAAGCAGTGTAGCAATTCCTCAAAGAACTAAAAACTGACTTTCCACATGTTCCAGCAATACCTCTCCTAGGGATATACTCAGAGGAACATAAATTGGTGTTCAACACCTGCACACGCATGTTTTCACTGCACTATTCACACTAGCAAAAACATGAAACCAACCCTACTGCCCCACATCTCTATAATAAAAAGCAATTTTTTAAAAGAAAAGGTCTGCCAGGCACAATGGCTCATACCTGTAATCCCAGCACTTTGGGAGGCCGAGGCGAGAAGATTGCCTGAGTTCACAGGCTTGAGACCAGCCTGGGCAAGTTGGTGAAACTTCATCTCTATAGTCAGTCAAAAAAAATAGCTGGGCTCGGTGGCTCTGCCTGTAATTCCAGAGCTTTGGGAGGCCGAGGTGAGTGGAATGCCTGAGCCCGCGGGTTCGAGACCCGCTTGGGCAACTCATCTCTACAATAAAGCAAAAATTAGCTGGGCGTGGTAGCACATGCCTGTAATTCCGGCTACTTGGAAGGCTGAGGCAGAAGGATCGCCGGTGCCCAGCAGGTCGAGGCTGCGGTGGCTGGGAGCGGCCACTGCACTCCACTCTGAGCGACAGAGTGAGACTCCAACTCAAGAAAAATTTTAAAAAGGGCCGGGTGGTAACACATACACCTGTAGCTCCAGCTACTTGGAAGACTAAAGCAGAAGAATCACCTGAGCCCAGCAGGTCGTGGATGCGGAGGCCGTGAGCATGCCACTGCACTGCATCCCAGGCAACAGGTGAGACTCTAACTCAAAAAAATAAATAAAAATAGAATACAATAAAAAGGTCCTTCAAAATTCAGGTCCAGCTGAAACCTCAGAATGTGATGCTGACCTTGTTTGGAAATAGGGTCTTTGTAGACATAACCAGTAAAAGATGAGTTCGTATTAGATTAGGTTAAATCTTAAATCCCAAAAGTGACATCCATGGCAGGCCAAGTTAACACAAAGATGCACAGCAGAAAAAAGCCATGTGACGCCACAGGCAGAAATTAGTAGTGACACAGTTACGAGTCAAGGCTGCCACCAACCACCAGAGGGCTAGGACGAGGAAAGGAAGCAGTCTTTCCAAGAGCCTTCAGAAGGGCATGGTCTTCTGTCTGTAATCCCAGTACTTTGGGAGGCCAAGGTGAGTGGACTGCCTGAGCCCACGGGTTTGAGATCCACCCAGGCAACTTGGCAAGACGACCTGTCTCTCCAGTGAATCAAAAATGAGCTGGGTGTGGTAGCACACGCCTGTCGTTCCGGCTACTCAGAAGGCTGAGGCGGAAGGATCGCCAGAGCCCAGCAGGTCGAGGCTGTGGTGGCCAGGAGCGGCCCCTGCACTCCAGTCTGGGTGACAGTGAGACTCCAACTCATAAAAAAAAAAGGTTGGGGGAGGGGGAGGGCATGGTCCTGATACCTTGATTTTGGATTTCCAGCTTCCAGAAGTGTGAGATAATAAACACCTGTTGTTTTAAGTCACCAAGTTTGTGGCAACTTGTTACAGCAGCCCTAAGAAAGTAGATGCTAACACAGAGACCTACAAATTGAAGCATACAGGCATTACACCGAAATTACCTAAAATACAAAAAATTAGAATGACTAGGTCAGGCACGGTGGCTCACACCTGTAATCCCAGCACTTTGAAAGGCCAACAGAGTAAGACCCCACCACTACAAAAAAATTTTTTAATTAGAATGACAAAACAAACAAGCATGCATATGCAGATTTCATAATAGGATTGATAAATTTTGAGCATCTCAGGCTGTTAAAATTCAGAGACAGAGAGAGGCAGGCAGGCAAGCAGGCAGACACACCCCTCCCTGGACCTCTAACCAGAGAATTTAACATCGGGAAATGGTTAAACAGGTGTAGGAGAGCTGTTAGGGCAGAGAGCACACAGAGGATTAGAGACAGACAGTAAGCCCAGAAGCAGCTGCCTTGGGTTGTGCTGGGAGAAAGCTGTGGTTGTAAGAACCCAGAAGTAAGGAGCTAGGCCATGCCCAGCTAATTCAGGGAGTAGCAAAATCTGGCACCAACTTCGGATGACGAGGTGAAAAAAATCCTTCCTTTCCTTGGAAGCAGACAGTCCCTTTTCCAGATATATGTGGCTCGAAGTGTCACAGCCAGCATCGCAAGGCAAGCATGTGGAAGGGCCAGTCAGAGCTGAGAGCACACCTTGCATTTAGACGTGTTACTCATTAGCAAAGCTGGTGTCCAAGGCAAACCAACCAAGCTTAGGTCTGTAAACATTCCCTAGCACTCCCTCAACAGAAAGCACGGGTGGCAAACTGCTTTCTACTTAAAGCTATGTCATATTACTTGACAAACTGATTTTTACACACATACACACACCCACACAGATCTAAAAATTACAGACTTACATTTCTTTCTTTTTTCTTTTTTTGTTTTGAGTTGGAGTCTCACTCTTGTCGCCCAGGTTAGAGTCTAGTGGCATGCTCACGGCCACCGCAGCCTCAACCTGCTGGGCTCCAGCAATCCTTACACCTCAGCCTTTCAAGTAGCTGGAACTACAGGCACATCCACCACGCCTGGCTAATTTCGGGATTTATTGTAAAGATGAAGTCTCACCAAGTTGCCCAGGCGGGTCTCAAACCTCTGGGCTCAGACAATACTCTCCCCTTGGCCTCCCAAAGTGCTGGGATGACAGGCTGAGCCACCGAGCCCGGCCCAGACTCACATTTCAAAAGGGCAAAGCCTGGTGGAGACAGGAATGACCACTCCCTCTGCATAGGAAGGGATTTACTATCCTATTCACCACTGCCACATGCCCGTCACCTGGCCAGGTTTACTCACCATTTTCTGCCAGGTCCCTGAAGACCCTTGTGTTTAAAATCTCGGGTCCCTGATAAGAACTGCTTCTTCCATTTCCCAAACAGGTATGGGGACTCGAAGCATCTACTGCAATTTGAGTCATCACCAAGCATACAAGGGTATCATCCCTTGGGCTAAGAGTCATAAAAGCCCTGCCTAACACTATGTGTAGAGGCAAAATGGGTTTTCTCCCTCCAAATTATACACAATCTAGCCACGCATTGCATTCCAAGATGTGCAGTCTAGGACCTGTTGAACTAGATTCCGATCACGAAAGCAGGGTGTTTGAAGGATACACAAAGCAGATGGTCGGAGGAAGCAGCCACCGGTGGTTAGGGGAACTCCCAAAACAGAAATGCACACTTGCAGTAAGAAAAGAGAAATCAGGCCAAGGCAAGTCGATTGCCTGAGCCCACGTCTCTACAATAAATCCAAAAATTAGCTGGGTGCAGTTAGCGCGTGCCTATAGTTCCAGTTACTTGGAAGGCTGAGGTGGAAGGATCGCCGGAGTCCAGCAGGTCGAGACTGCAGTGGCTGGGAGCATGCCACTGACCTCCAGTCTAGGCGACAGAGTGAGACTACAAAGAGAGAGAGAGAGAGAGAGAGAGAGAGAGAGAGAGAGAGAGAGAGAGAGATCACCCAACAAGCACGGTGCTTGAGAGAAAATTCGATCATCCTTTCACAGATCTGATGCAACACTTGAAACTTGAGGTTATCAATCTGGACGGATGAATCAGTGCATTCCAGCTGACTATTGAGTGGTGGCCGCTCAGCAGGAAGGCGTCTGAGGCCAAAATGTGGGTTCCAAGGGAACGAATGCAGACATTGATTAATGATATCTACTATGGAGAATAGCGGTGGCACATGGACTGGTACTTACAGTATCCCAATGGTCAGAAGGTCCGAAGAAACAAGTCATTAGCCATAGAGACATAGGCCACCATACCGAACATGCAGAACTACTATGGTCCACTCTAAAATGTAATTTTCATCAAATTTAACATCTTTCAAACTATGATACATCTTACAATGGATTTTCTTCCTTTGTTCATCGTATATAAAACAAAAGTATATCCTACAACTGATGGTAACTTAAATGTGATAAAACTCTGTAATTAAAAAACAAAGCCTCAGTCTATAATTCCAGCCTTTTGGAGGCCGAGGTAAGAGGATTGCCTGAGCCCAGGGGTTCGAGATCAGCCTGGGCAACTTGGAGAGACCTCGACTCTACAATAAATCACAAAAACTAGCTGGGTGTGTTGGCGTGCATCTGTAGTTCCAGCTACTTGGGAGGCAATGTTGCACCTTCAGAAAAAGCAACCAAGTGGAAGTCACAGAATATTCTAAAAAGGACTAAAAATGATGGTTGCCTTTTCAATGGCCTGAAGCACTGATGGGGTTTACATTCACCACGCAAGCCTTGCCTGTTGTGGTTTTCTCCAGGCCCTCACCAGGCTAGATTCTCTTTACAGGAGTATCTAGAATTAATTCAATGATTACGTCTAATCTCTTTCTAGAATTAAGACTCTAGGCAAGTTTCAAGCCTCTCAGAGCCTAACTTAGGAACTCTGATTCACTGTCAGCTGTGCATCTGACATGTGTAACTTAACACCAGATATTCAGTGGGAACTACACTTTTAACACATATACTCTCCCTACCCAGAAATGATTTACTAGAAGCTTACAACAATCACACAAGCTGATCTTAAAAATAAATGGATGCTGGGTGTGGTGGCTCATGCCTGTAATCCCAGCACTGGGAGGTTGAGGCAGGACGATCGCTTGAGCCCACATCTGTAACAGGGAAAAAAACAAGTTTCCCTGATCTATTCCCTGGAATTGTTTATATCTAGTTTATAAGCTCACATGAGATAGCAGACATTCTCTGAATTCACTGTGGTAAACTTCCCATTGGGTCAAGAGAGCCTGCAGGCGATTTTGGTCTGTGATAAAACACAAACAGAAACAGAAGTGATCCAGAAAATCCAGGTTCACGTTCAATTAAGCTGAATTTTCCTCATTTTTATGCAATGTGGTACAGTTTCTGTTATTCTTCTTCACATTCAGAGTACAAGTAATGAGTACTGGAACATGTCCAGTAAAGAAAATGAGGATTCGGGACCCACCTGGGCAACTTGGCGAGACCTCATCTTTACAATAAATCAAAAAATAAGCCGGGCATGGTAGTGCACGCCTTTAGTTCCAGCTACTTGGAAGGCTGAGGTGGAAGGATTGCCAGAGCCCAGCAGGCCGAGGCTGCGGTGGCCGGGAGCGGCCACTGCACTCCAGTCCGGGCGACAGAGGGAGACTCCAACTCAAAAAAAAATGTAAATGAGGGAGAATAGGGCATTTCACCAATGTTACCACTACAGTAAGTGCCCGACATACAAGCCTTCAAGTTGCAAACTCTCAAAGACACAAACATGGTGGCAGCCCCTGTACTGTATCACTGTGCTTCTCAAGGTACTGTACTATAAGATTTATTGTTTTTTTGAGTTGGAGTCTCACTCTGTTGCCCAGGCTGGAGGGCAGTGGCCCACTCCTGGCCACCGCAGCCTCAACCAGCTGGGCTCACGTGATCCTTCCGCCTCAGCCTTCCAGGTAGCTGAAACTACAGGCATGCGCCATCACGGTCGGCTACTTTTTTTTTAATTATAGAGATGAGGTCCTGCCAAATTGCCCAGGATGGTCTCGAACCTGTGGGTTCAGGCAGTCCTCTCATCTCGGCCTCCCAAAGTGCTGGAATTATAGATGTGAGCCACTGCGCCCAGCCATACACTGGAAGATTTAATGTTTTATTTTTTGTCTTAATGGATTTGTGTGGAAATTATTATAAACCTATTATAGTACAGTACTGTATAGTCAATTGCAGATTATTTAGGTATCTAGGCTAACTGTATTGGACTGACAAATCCGATTTACAAATGCACTCTTAGAATGGAACTTGTTCATGTGTCAGGGACTTACTGTACTGACTTGCTACTAACACTGAATGAAAAAGTAACAGCAGTTCTCTTATACAAGGCTATAATGAACTTGAAATAAAAACTCTCTTGCAGCTGGGCATGGTGGCTCACGCCTGTAATCCCAGCACCTTGAGAAGCAGAGGCTGAGGGGAGGATGCCTGAGCCCAGGGGCTCAAGATCTGCCTGAGCAACTTGGTGAGACCTCTTCTCTACAATAAATCAGAAAAATCAGCTGGCATGATGGCACACACCGGTAGTACCTGTTCCTTTCAGGAGGCTGAGGTGGAAGGATCACCTGAGCCCAGCAGGTCGAAGCTGTAGTGGCCATTAAGCATGCCAGTGTCGACCGTGGCCAACAGTGTGAGACTTTGACTCCAACAATAGGGGAAAAAAATCTTGCAGCCGATGTGGTCAAAAGACTGGGTTTTAATCAATGCGATGTAAACAGAAGTGTTATTCAAGGAGCATGCCCAATTCCTTTCAATTATGCAGAATGTAGTGATGGCTGGGGTTCCAGCTGCCATTCTGAACCACAGGAGTGAATGTCAACACCCAGGAATGGCTTGGTAGAACTGAAGAATCCTCCGAGACTACTTTATATTGCCAGACTTTCTTTTGTTTTTAAGTAGGAAAAATTAAAATCAAAACAAACGAATGACAGCCTTGGGAGTCAATAAAAAAGAAAAAAAAATTGGCCAGGTGTGGTTGCTTGCGCCTATAATCCAAGCACTGGCGTTCGAGACCAGTTTGGGCAACTTGGTGAGACCTTGTATAAATAAAAAAAGCCAGGCATGGTAGTATGCGCCTGTAGTTCCAGCTACTTGGAAGACTGAGGTGGAAGGATCGCCTGAGCCCAGCAGGTAGAGCTACAGTGGGCGTGGGCGTGCCACTGCACTCCAGCCTGGGCGACAGAGTGAGACTCCAACCCAAAAAAAAGGAAAGAAAAAAATCAAAACAAACCCTTAATCTATGACAGATAGCAGATGACTAGTTGCTAGGCAACATGAGGGCCACAGGGCAGTGATTACGTGAGGGTACAAGGAATCCCGAGGAGGCGATGAGGATGATGGTAATCCTGACTGTGGTCATCTTTCCACAATGAAATACATGCCCAACAGATACTGCATACTTTACATATGTGCAGTTTGGTGCGTATCAAGCTTTTCTCAGTGAAATTGAGAAAGAATGTGCCTGAGTCCTACCATAATCAAGGAAATGCTACTGATGACATCTGAGTCTATTTCTACTGTATCCCCTAATTTTTTTATGGAATTTTTTTAGTGGAGGGAGATGTTCTACATTTTTCTGGAAACAATTTTGTAGTTTGCTTCTTGTACTTGACACTTTTTATTTTTATTTTTTTTTTTTTTTGAGTTGGAGTCTCACTCCGTCACCCAGACTGGAGTGCAGTGGCCGCTCCGGGCCACTGAAGCCTCGACCTGCTGGGCTCCGGCGATCCTTCCGCCTCAGCCTCCCAAGTAGCTGGAACTACAGGCGTGCGCTACCACGCCCGGCTAATTCTTGATTTATTGTAGAGATGACGTCTCGTCAAGTTGCCCAGGCGGGTCTCGAACCCGCGGGGCTCAGGCAATCCACTCACCTCAGCCTCCCCAAGTCGTGGAATTACAGGCTGAGCCACCGAGCCCGGCTGACACTTTTTGAAAGTTAAGATCAGGCCGGGTTCGGTGGTTCAGCCTCTAATCCCAGCACTTTGGGAGGCTGAGGCGAGTGGATTGCCTGAGCCCCCGGGGTTCAAGACCCGCCTGGGATACTTTTGAGACCTCGTCTCTACAATAAATCAAAAATTAGCCAGGTGTGGTAGCGCACGCCTGTAGTTCGGGCTACTTGGAAGGCTGAGGTGGGAGGAACGCTGGAGTCCAGCAGGTCAAGGCTGCAGCGGCCGGGAGCATGCCACTTGCACTCCAGTCTGGGCGACAGAGTGAGACTCCAAATCAAAAAAAAAAAAATTAAGATCACAGGGCAGGGTGGGGGTGGCATGCCTCTGTAATCCTAAGACTTTGGGAGGCCAAGGCAGTAAGAGACCAGCTTGGGCAATATGGTCAGACCTCATTGCTATAAAAAAGTTAACCAGGTATGGTGGCAAGTGCCTGTTGTCCCAGTTACTCAGAAGGCTGAGGCAGGAGGATCACCTGAGTCCAGGATTTTGAGGCTATGGTGAGCTATGATCAGATCAGACCAGCTAGAGTGACAGAGGAAAAAAACAAAGAAGTATGACTACAAACCATGGCCATGCCTTGTTTTATTGTTTTGAAACAAGCTGAAAGTTTGGGGCAATCCTGTGTCAGCCAAACGTATCAGTATTATTTTTCCAATAGCATATGCTAACTTCAAGATTCTGTGTCAGATTTTGGTAAATTTTGCAATGTTTCAGACTTTTCAGCATTATTTTATCTGTCATGGTGAATAAAAGGAACTTAAAATAGTACATAAACTTATTCAACTTTTTTGAATCAGAGTTTCACACCATTGCCTAGGTTGGAGTGCCATGGCACGCTCACGGCCACCCCAGCGTCAACCTGCTGGGCTCCGGCGATCCTTCTACCTCAGGCTTTCGAGTAGCTGGAACTACAGGCCTGTGTCACCACACATGGCTAATTCTTTGATTTATTGTAGAGATGAAGTCTCACCATGTTGCCCAGGCTGGTCTCAAACCCCCAGGCTCAGAATAGTACATACATTTAGTTGGTAAATCAGCACAGGGTTTGAGGAGATTGCTTCTAATTTTGAAGGGTCTACTATAGATAAAACGCTCTCAAATGCATCACGTGACAACAGATAAATCTTTCATAAAAGAGTCAACTAATGCATCAAACTGCGCTGTTGTCTTTTATTTTTATTTTTTTGAGTTGGAGTCTCACTGTCACCGAGGCTGGAGTGCAGTGGCACGCTCCCGGCTGGGCTCAGGTGATCCTACCACCTCAGACTTCCAACTAGCTGGAACAGGCCTGTGCTACCACGCCCAGATAATTTTTTCATTTACTGTAGAGATGAGATCTCACCAAGTTGCTCAGGCTAGTCTTGAACCCCTGGGCTCAGGCAATGCTCTCACCTCAGTCTCCCAAAGTGCTGGGATTACAGGCGTGAGCCACCATGCCCAGCCTTATCCTAAGAAACTGCCAGTCATGTCAACCTCCAGCAGCTGCCACCCTGACATCAGCAGTCATCCTCAGAGGCCAAGACCCTCCACCAGCCAAAGGGTTATGAGTCACTGCAGGTTCAGATGACCCGTTAGCATTTTTAGCAATCAAGTTTTTAAATTAAAGCATATACATACACTTTGGCTTTAGACATGATGCAAATGCACACTTACCAGACTCCACTGTAACATACTCAAAGCCTCTTTATGCACTAGGAAACCAAAACACATCCATATCACTCACTTCAATGAGGTGGTCTGGAACGAAACTCACAGCATCTCCATCCAAGGTGCGCCTGTATAAATCTAGGCGGCTACAAAACCCTTCCCTCCCCTTGCGTTCCCCATTCACATGACACAATGAACAACTCCAAAACGCAGGATACTGCTGCCTCCGGGGAGATTCACAAAGGAAGAATCGGTTACCTTCACCTTTAAAGTATTGGACATTTACCAGTTCGTTTTCCCTCCAATAAAGAGTAATCACGGGTACTAGCTGGGCACAGTGTCTCATGTCTGTAACCCCAGCATTTTGGGAGGCCGAGGTGAGTGGATTGCGTGAACCCATGGGTTCAAGACTTGCCTGATCAAAAAGCAAGACCTCGTTTCTACAATAAACCAAAAAATTAGCTGGGTGCAGTGACTCACACCTCTAATCCCAATATTTTGGGAGACAGAGGCAAGAGGATTGCCTGAGCCTGGGGGTTCAAGACCAGCCTGGGCAACTTGGCAAGAGCTCATCTCTACAATAAATAAAAAAATTAGCCAGGCATATTGACAGGTGCCTATGGTTCCAGCTACTTGGAAGGCTGAGGCAGAAGGATCACCTGAGCCAGTCAGGTTGAGGCTGCAGTGGCCGTGAGCATGCCACTGCCCTCCAGCCTGAGCCAAAGAGTGAGACTCCAACTCAAAACATAAAGAGTAACCACAGGTACATAACCAGTTATTTGGCCAAAATAGTGTTCTGGTGCCATTTTAATCAGATTACGACTCCAGTGAGCATTATTTCCATGTTTATCCTAAGTGACTATTTTCTTTCTAAGTTATGTTTTTAGTGTCTCCCTGTTTTCCCTGTTATTTTTTTTCCATAGAGTTAACTATATGCCCTATTTGACTAGGTGTTGTTTTTGATATGCAAACGTTTCTGCCATCCCTGAGGTTAGAGTACTTGAATACCTTTAGGTATATTTATATTTGGTATAGAGCCGCCTTTAGCTTCTTTTTTTTTTTGAGTCAGAGTCTCACTCTGTGGCCCAGGTTGGAGTGCAGTGGCACACTCACAGCCACCACAGCCTCAACCAACTGGGCTCAGGTGATCCTTCCACCTCAGTCTTCTAAGTAGCTGGAGCCACAGGCACGCACCTCCATGCCTGGCTAACTTTTTATGTATTATAGAGATGAGGTGTCGCCAAGTAGCCCAGGCTGGTCTCGAACCCATGGGTTCAGGCAATCCTTTCACCTTGGCCTCCACAAAATGCTGGGATTATAGGCGTGAGCACTCCCCCCAATACTTTAACCTGGTTTGCATTTATTTTGGTGTTTACTATTATAATTAAATATATTCCTTCTCCTGACTTCACCACCCTTATTTAGTTTGATGCTTTAACTCTATTATAAGTTATTAGCAAAATAAGGCCTATTTCCAGGAAACCTATTTGTTTCTTGGATCTGGCAATTGGCCAGTACAAATAAGCACTTAATACATTGGTATTACTAAGAACCAACGAACATGCCTAGAGCAGATTCTTATACCAGTGACCTCCATTTAAATGTTCCCTTTCAAATCAGAATCTGGGGCAACCCTTCGGGTCCCCTCCCACTGTAGGAGCTTCTCTGTCCTCTCAATAAATCCTGCTTTCTCAAAAAAATAAATAAGTAAATAAAATAAAATTGGGATATTTTCTTGCCCTGTGGCCAGAATTGTTCTACATCTTGGCTTAAGCAGAGTAAATGACTTTTGGGTTTTTTTTGGTTTTTTGAGTTGGAGTCTCACTCTGTCGCACAGGCTGGAGTGTAGGGGCACACTTGCGGCCACCGCAGCCTCGACCTGCTGGGCTCTGGCGATCCTTCCGCCTCAGCCTTCCAAGTAGCTGGAACTACAGGTGCGCGCTACCATGCCCGGCTAATTTTTTTGATTTTTACTGTAGAGATGAGGTCTCACCAAGTTGCCTAGCGGGTCTCGAACCCGCGGGCTCAGGCAATTCACTCACCTCGGCCTCCCAACAAAGATTCTTATCAGATCCTCAATGCATTGGACATTCCTAGAAGAACTAGACCTCTGGGAATCCAGAGGCTTTCAAGAAAAGTAAAATGTTGGCTATCAGCAGAAAACACAGCCCCTCTTTCCCTGTGAGCGTACCTTGGGGTGCCAGTGTGCGCCTTTGGGCAGTGAAAAGCCAAGGTAAAGGTTGAGGACAAACCAACTT
Source organism: Cephalopachus bancanus (assembly GCA_027257055.1). NCBI lineage: Eukaryota > Metazoa > Chordata > Mammalia > Primates > Tarsiidae > Cephalopachus > Cephalopachus bancanus. The sequence continues at coordinate 170,049 of JAPVLO010000021.1, read as the reverse complement.
TGCTCAAAACCCATTTGCTAAAAAGCCAGTTTGTTCCCTGCTTAAACCACCCAAACAAGTTCTGCCCAAAGTTCCGAAGATTGGTGTGACCCAGTTTTCACTGTACACAAAAGTGTTTTGCACATGGGTTGCTGGTAAGAATAAGGTGATAAGACCTCTGTGACACTGACATAGATGGAGAATATTTATCTGCGCCTCTGCTGTGCTAAGGGGGAGCACGGTTTTGAGAGTCTCAGGAGGAACAACTTAGTTGTGTGCAGGTTGGAGTCCCTATCTCAGGGAGCATATGATCCAAAAGTCATGTGATTGAAAAGTGCATCTGGAAGACACTGGGAAAAGTAGCCACTGCACACCAGGGTAGTGAACATAGTGTGATATATCATTAGGATATAAAGAATATGAGAATATAAATAGTTTTATATAAGAAATAACTTCAAGCTGGGCTCGGTGACTCGGCCTGTAATCCTTTGCTTTGGGAGGTTGAGGTGAGTGGACTGTCTGAGCTCGAGGTTCAAGACCCGCCCGGGCAACTTGGCGAGATCTCATCTCTACAATAAATCAAAAAATTAGCCGTGTGTGATAGTGCGCACCTGTAGTTCCAGCTACTTGGAAGGCTGAGGCAGAAGGATCGCCGGAGCCCAGCAGGTGGAGGCTGTGGTGGCCGGGAGCGGCCACTGCACTCCAGTCTGGGCGACTGAGAGAGACTCCGACTCAAAAAAAAACAAGAACAAAAACCTCCATAAGCCTCCAGCAAACCATGACAACTCATGTTTCTCTCCAGAATGGATGATCCCCCAGAAAGAGCACCAGCAATTCTTTCAATAAAGCCTCAAATGTTCTCCAGGGACAGTAAGGGATTAGTAAGATCATACCACAACCTTGGGGACCGGGCCCAGACACCAGCAATTCTTTAAGTTCCCCAGGTGATAACTCAGTGAAAGGTGAGCACCCGTGTCCAGTAGACACCAGAAAGAAGGGCAAGGCATATGCGAGGTCCCAACTGTCAAGGTTAAAATGCAAGACACAAACCACTTCCGCCATAGGGACACAGAAACGCTCACACACAACAGGATGAACTGGTGAAGGTAATGACAAACGTGAACTTGAACAGCAGCCCAGAGATACTCTCAAGGCATTTTAAAGAAAATGAGCAACTCTGGCGTAAGAATATGACAGGATTAGTCATTCCGGAAATACACACCCACAAACTTCCAATGTTAGAACTTGAACGTCATAAAACCTGAGTCATCAGAAAAGATTATTTCAATATGCATAGGAAAGTAATAGCTGCCGATAAACTTATTAAATCAAATCCTCTCTCTTCTTTAAGGTACACGATCTCAATTCTTTAGCATTTTCAAAAGACGTTAACCTCATAACAATTCATATATCCATATACTCTAGAATGTAAACATCAACAGTTTCTTACGCTATTTCTGTTGGAGGATAAACAACTCTTCCCTCAAACCCACCCCACATCACATGCCCTAATTTTTCTGATTTCCTAAAACCGCATCACCTGGATCAGACTAGACTTAGTAGCAACTCTGACACACAATTACCTATCTAGAAAGGCCACTTATGATAACTCTCCAAGTTACACAGTACTTCAGTGACCTTCAAAGTACTCTCCGTTTGATACAATATGCCTCTGGAGATGCTTTTCCCACTGCTCAAGACAGTTTTTGAACTCGTCAATTTTGATATCTTTTAGTGCTTCTGCCATTTTTTGTCTCACCTCTTCCATATGGGTGAAACGTTTCCCTGTGAGGATTTTTTCCATCCAGGAAAACAAAAAAAAGTTGCTTGAGGTGAGAGCCGGTAAATCAGGAGGGTGGAACACTGGGGTCATGCTGCTTTTGGCCAAAATCTGGTGAACGCTCAGTGCAGTATGGGCATGTGCGTTGTCACGGTGGAAAAACCAGTGTCACCTGTGTGCCACAACTTGGGACGTATCTTTTGCATGCAGCCTCTTACAGAGCTGGCTGGTACACTGATGCTAACGAGTTCCTAGAACACCTCCCTAACAGGGAAAAGCCCGTACTACAAAGGGCCTGCACTCCAAAAGCAACTCCATTTTTTTGAGGCTCCTCCCTCATGAATACATAAATCCACATAGTGAAGATCTCCATCTAGAAAGCATTAAGCACCGAGTCTTTCCGCAGTGCTGAGCGGAAAATGCTACGTCCACTTGTGATCTGATGGATCCCAGGCTAGGTAACTGGCCACACATCCCTGCTACCCTCACAAGATGGCTAGAACCACTCCAGGGCTCCTTGTGGCAGGGATGTCACATGAGCTCATTTGGGCCACCACTCCATACTCCCCACACTCTGGCGTCTGCCCAAAATTGTCTACATGAGCCATCTGACAGGAAGGGCGGAAAGGTCTCCTGGGGACATCGGGGACCGGCGGCGGAGGTTCACCTGGATTGCCTGTCGGCCCTGCTGGGCATCTGCCAGCAGCTGGATGGTGAGCGCCCGGGAGTCCTGCAGCGCCTCCTGGAGGTAGATGAAGCTGTGGCCCCCGTGCCGGCCCATTGTGCACTCGCGACAGATGGGCACAGAGCAAGTGTCGCAATACAGGTGCAGCACCTGGGGAGCAGAGTGGGGACAGATATGAGTGAGAGAGGCCGGACGAGCGGGAAGACAGCCGTCGTGGGGCCCTGGACCCCACGCCCCACCTTCCCAACAAGCAGGCACACCCCGCCAGGGAGAGGCAGCAGCACGGTGCCTGCAAACACAACTAAAAATACCCACTTGTCTTTCTCTCCTGCCTCTGCCCAAATCAAGGAGGAAAGCAACTGCTGGCTCCAGTCTCACACTCAGAACCCCAACTGAGATACTTCAAAGGAGGAGACAGAACAAAACCACCCTCCTGGCATGAGAGATCTCTCAGTGTCTTAGGTCAATTACTCAGGAAAGTTGTAAGACTGTGTGTCCCCTTAGTCTGAGATCGGTAGCTTGAATGAAAGGACACACCGGAGAGTCCTTGTTGCCCCTCCAGCCTGGCTGTGCGAAGCAAAGTTAAGGGCGGTTTAAAAAACAAAAAAATCGCCCTCCCACCACAGCTCGTTGCCACCCTCCCCGTCAAGGAGATCAGTACCAAGTACAAGGCACGGTTCTCCCAGGCGCTCAAGCAAGCCACGGGCTTAAGCTGCTGGAACGGAGGCAAAAAGCTAGCAGTAAGGTCAGCCAGCTTCTTGCCTTTCTTCTTCCTGCCAAGTTATTCCAAGGAGTTGAGCTGGGAGACAGCCAGCGCTGACAGAACTGCTTTATGTGATGTTATACACTTCCCTGGGGCCCGGCACGCTGGGAGCCAGACAGAGAAAGGCTGGCACACCCTCACCTGCTGATAAATAAGGAGCTCTCAAGAGAGAATGCTCCTTGGCACAGAAACTGGACCAGTCTCATTACCGTATATCTCCCTGTGGAGCAGGACACTTAGCACTACTCTCCGTAAATGTTTGCTGGATTACCTTCAAGTGCAGACTTCCCCTGGCCTCTGGTACACCTGGATGTGAGGGCAAGCTAGCTAAGACGCGACAGGCAGGGAAGCGGGGAGCAAAATGGGCAGCGGCGGCGCTCCATTTCTGGGACGAGACAGGAGGCTGGCTGGGAGGCGCTCAAGGCCACACCGTTAGCATGGACACAGCAGGGGAACCAACCTGAGTCCTTTCCAAGGGATGGTCCCAACACCTGCGAGGTGCTGGCTATCTTGTCCCCAGTACAAAGCATGTTGCTGGGCATCGTGGAGACCCGGGATGCCGGACTCTGGGCGATTCTGCCTGGAGCAGAACAGGAGCTCACCGTGGCTGAGAAGGGGACACGGAGCATTGTGGGAGCTAGGGAGGGGAGCCCAGAGGTGGCCCTGAGAGTCAGAAAGTCCCAGCAGGCTGAGAGCTCCACACGGAGGGGCCTGGGGCAGGCACACAGAGGGAGAAGACTGCTCCTCTCCTTCTCTGCGGCTTCTATTAACCAACCACAAAACTTTAGCACTAAGCGTGTCCTCTAGAAAATGCTCCTCCCTGTGGTTCACGCCAGTGAAGAGGCTGCTATTCTCGGGGTTAATTAACTGAGCTAACAGGAAGGTGTGCATTCTTAGTACCGGGTAGACTGATCCTGAGAACTTATGGATTCAGAAATAGGCAAAAGGGAAGAGTTAAGAATATCGTGTCCTGACCTTTGTAAAGAAACGGTTCTGACGCAGTGGGTTTTCTGTATCCTATTTTACACTAGGACCATGTGGCAAGGTTTGCACCTTTCCTCACCCTAGCAGCCTCAAATCAGGGGACAGCAATTTGCCTTCTTTACGGCCACTTGCTTCGGAAGCAGGTCCGCCCTTCAGAGAAGGATCTAATCTTAATAATCTACTACATCTAAAAGTCTCAAGTCTAAATACTAAGATATGCTGAGCTGGATAAATCCAGAAAAAAATGCCTGACCATCTCCTTTTATGACACGGTGCTAAAGCACTTCGACCACTTTGAACCACATTCCTTCCAAGGGCTCTCTCCAACTGTCCTAGGAATAAAGGATCACTTCTATGCTAATGTCAACAAGCCTCTAAAACCTCTGTGGCCTCCAAGCCTCTACACCGAACAGCTAGGCAACCTGAAAACACACCTCTCGCCCGCCTCTCTTCTCAGGGCAGCTGTGTGGCCTGACTGGATGCCCTTGCCTCTTCAGTCTGCGGGGTCTTGCACACAGAACAACTAGGCTGGCCTTATCTCCATGGCCAAAAGAGCCTTAGGCTGTTAACCTGAGCCTGGCACTACCTGCTGGGGGGCCATGTGCCCAGTCACCTCCCGTGACCTGTCTGGGTTCTGGGAGACCCCTTCCGCCCCAGAAAACGAGGGAACCCTATCGACAGAGACTTGACAACAGAAACCAAAGGGCTTCCAAGTGCCCTGGGCTGCGCCAGGGAGTTGGGCTCCAGGCTCCGATTCTGCAATTGCATGGAACCAAGGCGATTTTTCTCAGTTTTAAGTTTGTTAACCTTACAGCACATAGCCTGGAAGATGATGATGGACAGATTGTAAAGGATTCCACAGATGCAACAGCCACAAAAGAAATTCTGGTCAGAACAGGTGGTGGCAGAGAAGTGCAGGATGCCCGGAGCATCCCCCACCCCCCACCCCACCCCCCGCCCCACCACATACACACCAGAGCCTTCCCATGTCCAGCTGAGAGAGCTCAAATACACGGACCAAAGGGGCCCCTGGCTGCAATCCCCGCCTGGCGTCATTTCACACGGGATACATGCAGTTCTAAGTGCCCAGAACACACTATGGTTTCAGAAGAGCCAGGGGTTTTGCAGTTCCAGGCTGCCTTCAGTGACAGGGGTGGGGGTGGGGGTGGTGGGTGAGAGAGTAAAAGAATAGCCTCATGTGCTTTTATAATTAGTCAAGTATGAACTTTTTAAAGAATGCGTTGTCCAAAAACTGTAAAATGAGGACCATTTTTAAACCTTCTACCGAAAAGTTGGAGTGAAACTTTGGGACGGCTTCATACTTCATGAAAGAGATGCCACATCTCATCCACGCACAATTTCTAAGACTAAAAAACCACATTTTGGAGCTGCTGAAACACGACCAACAGGTAAGGATGCACATGGGTACAACTCTCCCTGAAACAGCTGACAGGTGACTTTAACAGGATCGACTGGAGCTGGGTAGAGGTTTCTACGGTCAGAAATGTGGGAGAAGCCATGAGCTGCAGCTCCCGGGAAGGGGGAAGGGACTGGGAAGAAGAGGTCGTTTGGCGGCAGGAATTCCAGGGCCTGTTTGGGGCTTCCCGGGCAGATGCATGGACACGCCCCCTCGGGCCTGGCGACAATCCGGCTGCCCTGGCTAAATGGAGCAGGTCTGACCTCTGACCCTGCAAGTGGCCACGCTCTTCCCTGCCCCCAGTTTCCAGAACGTCCCACCCACGGCCTTCCTCTCCCAAAATTTCTAAAATACCAGGCGGAGACAAAGACCAAGGAATGTGAGCCCGGCAGGAAAGGAATGGGGGATGGGGAGTTAAAAAGGAAAAATAAATAAATAAAAATACAAAATAGGCATGTTTGCTTTAGCCGGAGTTTAAATAAAGTGCTTTGTTAATGAACAAGGTGAGAGAGAGACAGAGATGGGGGAGGGTGTGTGTGTGTTTTCTCATGCTCCTGGAATCTAGTTTTCATACCATCTGTGGTTCAGCAATGAACACACACTAGGGAAATCCTGTTAGAGCCCCACACATCTGTAAGAACGGGCTTTGGGTTTAAAATGCAACTATCCCTATCAGTTAAGAATGTAAACTACAAGGATGGAAGGGGAAGACCCCATTGTCATTGCCACTTGTTGTTTGTCAAAATGCCTCCACGAGGCTGAGCTCAGTGGCTCAGCCTGTAATCCCAGCACTTTGGGAGGCCGAGGTGAGTGGGTTGCCTGAGCCTGTGGGTTCGAGACCCGCCTGGGCAAATTGGCGAGATCTCTCTACAATAAACCAAAAAAAAAAAAAAAAAAAAATAGCCGGGCGTGGTAGCGCATGCCTGTAGTTCCAGCTACTTGGAAGGCTGAGGTGGAAGGATCGCCAGAGCCCAGTAGGTCGAGGCTGCGGTGGCCCGGAATGGCCACTGCACTCCAGTCTGGGCGACAGAGTGAGACTCCAACTCAAAAAAAAATCAGCCTCCACGAAAACAGATCAGGTGCAGCAAGCTTACTTTTTGTTTTTGTTTTTTGAGTTGGAGTCTCACTCTGTTGTCCAGACTGGAGTGCAGTGTCCGCTCCTGACCACCGCAGCCTCAACCTGCTGGGCTCCGACGATCCTTCCACCTCAGCCTTCCAAGTAGCTGGAACTACAGGCGCGCGCTACCACGCCCGGCTGATTTTTTTGATTTATTGTAGAGATGAAGTCTTGCCAAGTTGCCCAGGCGGGTCTCAAACCCTTAGGCTCAGGCAAACCACTCATCTCAGCCTCCCAAAGTGCTGGGATTACAGGCTGAGCCACCGAGCCTGGCTTCAAACTTACTTTTTTAGATTAGTTCAGCATACCTTAAAATGACGAGGAAGCCGGGCGTGGTGGCCTGGGCAAGATGAGACCTTGACCCTCATCACTTCAAAACAAACAAACAAACAACAGCTGGGTATGATGGCGGCATGCCTGTAGTCCCTGTTATGTGGGAGGCTGAGGAGGGATGATTGTCTGAGCCCAGAAGTTCAAGGTTGCGGTAAGCCATGAGTGTGCCGCTGCACTCCAATCTAGGCTATGGAGTGAGACCCCAACGCAGAAACAAAACAAAGCAAAACACAAAACAAAACCAGCTTTCCTTGATTTAGACAGACTGACGGCCAGTGTTCTAAAACTGGAAGTCCAAACCCTCAGAAGCCCCTCCTGCAGTTCTGCCACGTGCTGGCCCACAGTTGTGACCAAGGGAGAGAAAAGAATAGAAGCCGGGCTCAGTGGCTCAGCCTGTAATCCCACGCTTTGGGAGGCAGAGGTGAGTGGACTGTCTGAGCCCGCAGGTTCGAGACCCACCTGGGCAACTTGGCGAGACCTCATGTCTACAATAAATCAAAAAAAAATTAGCCGGGCGTGGTAGCGCCCACCTGTAGTTCCAGCTACTTGGAAGACTGAGGCGGAAGGATCGCCGGAGCCCAGCAGGTCGAGGCTGCGGTGGCCGGGAGCGGCCACTGCCCTCCAGCCTGGGCAACGGAGTGAGACTCCAACTCAAAAAAAAAAAAAGCAGCAGCAGCAGCATAGGAAACTAGGTTCATGCACAATCACCCCAGTCCAAGACAACAGAGCTCAGCTGCTGACAAATGATGGGGGGCAAAAGGAGGGGGATGACGAGAAGGTTGCTTCCAAAACAATTTTCTTTAGCAAGGTAATAATACATGCGTTTGCTCAGACAAATGCAGAAAGATACAAGTGCAAATAGCTTTTTAAAATCTCCACTGGGCAGGGCTTGGTGGCTCAGCCAGTAATCCCAGCACTCTGGGAGACTGAGGTGAGTGGATTGCCTGAGCCTGCGGGTTCGAGACCCACCCAGGCAACTTGGTGAGAAACCTGTAATCAAAAATTAGCCAGGTGTGGTAGCGCGCCTGTAGTTCTGGCTACTTAGAAGGCTGAGGTGGAAGGATCGCTGGAGCCCAGCAGGTCAAGGCTGCGGTGGCCAGGGGCGTGCCACTGCACTCCAGTCTGGGCGACAGTGAGACTCCAACTCAAAAAAAAAAATTAATAAATAAAATAAAATCTCCCCTATTGTCTCACCCAACTGTTTCTACCTTATGTAGCAACCCCCAAATATGCTGTATTCTATGCATACTTGAATTTTTAAAAGACCAAAAACAAACAAACAAAAAAACTCACATTTCAACTAGTGAGGTATAGTGGCGGTCATGTTTGTAGTCAGTGCCAGCTACTCAAGAACTACTGAGGCAGGAGGGTTGCTTGAGCCCAGAGGTCTGAGGCTGTGGTGAGCTGTGATCCCACCACTGCACTCCAGCCTGAGTGACAGAGCAAAACCTCCACTCTTTAAAAGAGGGAGGGAGGGAGGGAGGAGCCAGGCGTGGTGGCTCACATCTGTAATCCCAGCACTTTGGGAGGCAGAGGCGAGAGGACTGCCTGAGCCCAGGGAACCTGAGACCAACCTGAGCAACTTGGCAAGACCTCATCTCTATGATAAATCAAAAACCTAGCTGGGCGTGGTGGCACACGCCTGTGGTTCCAGCTACTCGGAAAGCTGAGGCGGAAAGACTGCCTGAGCCCAGCAGGTGGAGACTGTGGTAGCCGTGAGTGTGCCACTGCCCTCCAACCTGGGCAACAGAGTGAAGACTCTGACTCTAATAATAATAATAATAATAATAATAATGTTTTCCCACTAACTGTACTCATGTTTTGGGTCACTCCAGAGCTGCCTTTGGTATGACGCCATATGAATGTACACAATTTGCTCAATCAGTGTGTGCTTATTAATAACATTGTGAAACTTTCTTGATTTTTCAAAAAACCACAAGCAATGCCAGAGTAAACCTTATTCTGTATACAAGCTCACATTTTTGATTTGGTCATGTATCGGTTACATCACTTGATATAAGAAGTCATAACATCATTTGCTTAGCTGGAAGATGGGGGGGGTCAGGGTCGGGCCAAAATGGAAAATGGCCCAGAAAAGATGAGTAGCCCAAGGAAGAAAGTCTTTTGTGTTGTGTTGCGTATCCTCAGTAGTGACTGCTAAAGAAATGGTCACAAACTCAAGGAGGTACGGGGGGCATAGAACAACGCTGCTTCATGGGGTGATAGCTGGTGGGTAGGTGGTGGAAAGGGTCTTAGGCAATATAAGGGAAGAGGGGTGTTAAGAATTTTAAAAATCACTTAAGAATCCCAGAGGCACCATGCAAAGCCATAATCCTCTTTCTCAATTCTAAAAGGTTAAAAAAAAATGCTCTGGAAACTGCAAGTTTGCACACACAAGCTTTTTGGTAACAAAACCAGAACTGGCGTACAACAAAGTGACTATAATTAACAACGTGTTGTACTCTAGACAATCACTAAGAGAGTACATTTCTCAGTGTTCTCACCACAAAAATCAGAAGTGAGGCAGTGCATATGTTAATACAGGAATTGGTTCAATATGCTCATTCTACGATGCATACATATTGCAAAACCTCATGTGGCATACAATAATACACTTTTTTTTTTAGTTGGAGTCTTACTCTGTTGCTCAGACTAGAGTGCAGTGGCACGCTCACGGCCACCGCAGCCTTGATCTGCTGGGCTCAGGCGATCCTTCTGCCTCAGCCTGCCAAGCAGCTGAAATTAGAGGCACACGCTACCAACGCCCACCTAGTTTTAGATTTATTGTAGAGACGAGGTCTCGCCAAGTTGCCTGGGTTGGTCTTGAACCAGCGAGCTCGGGCAATCCTCTCAACTCAGTCTCCCAAAGTGCTGGGATTACAGGTTTAAGCCACTGAGCCTGGTCCATAAATCATTTCCATACCAGTTTCCATTCAATTTTTTAAAAATTCTAATAGGTAAAAACTGCCCTGCAAGTCGAAGCTGTGGTGGGCACAAGCGTGCCACTGCACTTCAGTCTGAGCGACAGAGTGAGATGCTGACTCAAAAAATAAATAAATAGGCCAGGCTTGGTGGTTCAGTCTGTAATCCCAACACTTTGGGAGCCCAAGGCTAGTGGATTTCTGGAACCTGCAGGTTCAAGATCAGCCCAGGCAAACTGACGAGACCTCATCTCTACAATAAGTCGAAATTTAGCTGGGCGTGGTAGCGTGCGTCTGTAGTTCTGGCTACTTGGAAGGCTGAGATGGAAGGATTGCCAGAGCACAGCAGGTCGAGGCTGCAGTGGCCGGGAGCATGCCATTGCACTCCAGTCTAGGCGACACTGAGACTCCAACTCAAAAAAAGAAAAAAAGAAATTGACACACATAAGATGGTCTGAGCGGCTGGCTGAATAGGATCCATTCCTAGGTTACACAAGCAGTAGGAAACATCAAGAACTGCGGGGTGGGGTGTCCAAGAACAGCCCAAAGTGGGGTCAGAGTCATCCACTCAGCTCCAGTCCAAATTTGTAGACTCCATAGACAAGTTAAATGCGAAATGGCAAGCTTGAAATTGGAGCGGCCATGGCTACGTGGCTACATCTGGCTTCCATGGAGCAATACAGCTTGATGACCATAAAATGTCATCTGCAAGCTATGGCGCTTGTTCCCTTGAGATTGTTGTGAGACCCCAGAAGCCACAGCAAGATCCCTTCCTCCCTGTTCTTTAGGAGAAAAGTCCCAAGTCCAGACCACCGGACCCCAACACTAGCCAAGCACATCTCACGAGGCTCAGCTCCCCTGGGGTCCCTCCAGGTAGGTCCACTATCTCCTTTTCCTCCCTACCACCTGCTCTCCTGCCATGGGACCAGTGGTCCCACAAGAAAAAAGGCCCTTTCCGAAGTGGTCCAGCTTCATCAGTCCCTACTCTGCATCCCAAGTATCACCTTGTCCAGAGCCTTGCATACACCATTCCTTCCCCTGCAAGGACCCCTGTAGCACTCCACCAGATGCTTCACACCACCAGATGCTTCACGCCACCAAATGCTTCTCCTGAGCACATAACTTTTAATATGAACACTTAAACAAATAGAAACATTATATTTTAAAACTAAAATCAAATTAAAAAGGCACAGATAATTAGATGAGTAAGTTCTATTTACAGAATTAAATGCTTTCATTTGACCAAGCTTACTTGCTGGTTTTGTTTATTTAAAGTGAAAATGAGTTCATCCTGGAAGGAAAACATTCCCCCAGCCCCCAGCACTGACTCTGAAGGAAGATGAAAACCCAGCTACAACAGATACCCTGGGCAGCACAGCGAACATCTTTAACCAAGTTTTACCAGAGTCACAAAGTCGTTTCAGGGGTTTTCTAGCCCCCTCCTAAAGCTAGCGCACAGCAGTCAACACGGCCCAAGAAAGGGTGGCTAGCTCCTGTCTGGAGTCCTCTGTGGTTCTGGCCCTATCTGGGGAGTTGCAGAGAGTTTTACAGGGCAGGAGAATCCCTCCTGGTGAGCCACCAAAGGCAGAGGTGGGGGAAAGGGGGAGAAGAGGCCTGAGGCAGGGAAGTCAACCAGCACAGCTCTGCACCTCCAAACCACCTGAAGTTATTAGCATTTCTCAGATCTTTGTAAAGTCATAAAGAACACAGTTTTTAAAAAGTATAATTGGGTCGGGTTCCGTGGCTCAGCCTGTGATCCCAGCACTTTGAGAGGCCAAGGCGAGTGGATTGCCTGAGCCCATGGGCTCAAAACCCACCCCGGCAACTTGGCGAGACCTCGTCTCTACAATAAAACAAAATGAGCCGGGCATGGTAGTACATGCCTGTAGCTCCAGCTACTTGGAAGGCTGAGGGCGGAAGGATCGCTGGAGCCCAGCAGGTCAAGGCTGCGGTGGCCGGGACTGTGCCACTGCCCTCCAGTCTGGGCGACAGAGTGAGACTCCAACTCAAAAAAAAAATTATACTAAATTAAAAATATAAGCCGGGCTCGGTGACTCAGCCTGTAATCCCGCACCTTTGGGAGGCTGAGGTGAGTGGATTGCCTGAGCCCGCGGGTTCGAGACCTGCCTGGGCAACTTGGCAAGATCTCATTTCCACAATAAATCAAAAATCAGCCGGGCGTGGTAGCGCGCACCTGTAGTTCCAGCTACGTGGAAGGCTGAGGCAGAAGGATTGCCGGAGCCCAGCAGGTCGAGGCTGCGGTGGTCGGGAACAGCCACTGCACTCCAGTCTGGGCGACAGAGTGAGACACCAACTCAAAAAAAAATTAAATTAAAAAGTATAATGGTGTCGTCAAACAAGAGAGGGACAATACACACATCAACTGAGGGAAGAAGGCCACGCCCAGGGAAATGTCACTGTGCCTGCATTCGTGCCATTTCCTTTACTCAGACCACCCATCCTATATCTCACTGAAGCGGAGAGCAGTGTCAGGCTCTGCCCCGGCGGCTACATCCTGCCTGCCTTTGATGGATGGTTGTGGATCGCTAGAACATATTCTCCAAACTCTGCCTCAGGGAACCCCACTAGCAATAGCTCCCTCGTCCCCGTTCGCCTGTTCACCGGACTGCCCACTTGCCTCCTGATCAGAATCTGGACTCTATTTTTGCATGGGAGTCTCACTGTCGCCCAGGCTGGAGTGCAGTGGCACACTCATGGCCACCCCAGCGTCAAACCTGCTGGGCTCCGGCGATCCTTCCGCCTCAGTCTTCCAAGGAGCCGAACTACAGGAGTACTACCACACCTGGCTAATTTTTGATTTATCGTAGAGACAAGGTCTTGCCAAATCGCCTGGGCTGGTCTCAACCATGCGGGCTCAGACAATCCACTCGCCTCGGCCTCCCAAAGTGTTGGGATTACAGGCTGAGCCTCTGAACCCGGCCAGAATCTGGACTTTCCAAGACAGTGCTGCTGGATGGAAAAAAAGAATCTAGTCCTTAGGCCAGAACTTTGTCATCTTCACTCACCCACAGATGAGGCACACCATAGCCTGCCATGCCCACCACCCGTAGTCTCTGTCACGCTTCTTGAAGGCTTTCACATCAACCATCGGCGACAGCATCTTTCTAAGGGTGGCAAGTGCCACACCTGTACCTGGGGTGTCCTCTAACAGATCCCCTCAACACTTTGCACTACTGAGTGACGCCTTAGAACATGTCAGAATAGGGTTTTGAAGTACCGTCTTCCAAAGATCAATTTTAACAAATTTGTGTACTTAGATAAGATGTCAGTGTCAGCTGGGCGCGTGGTGGCTCATGCCTATAATTCCAGCACTCTGAAATGCTGAGGTGAAGTGAGTGCACTGCCTGAGTCCACAGGTTCAAGACCAGCCTAGGCAACTTGGTGAGACCTTATCTCTTCAATAAACAAAAAAATTAGCCAGGCATGGTGATGCATGCCTCTAGTTCCAGCTACTTGGAAGGCTGAGGCAGAAGAACCGCCTGAGCCCAGTAGGTTGAGGCTGCAGTGGTAGCTCATTCAAATAACTACAAGTACATGGAATCTTTTTTTGGGGGGGGGTGTCACTGTCACCCAGGCTGAAGTGCAATGGGACACTCATGGTCACTACAGCCTTGACCTACTGGGTTCAGGTGATCCTTCCACCTCAGCCTTCCAAGTAGTGGGAACTACAGGCATACACCACCACACCCAGCTAATTTTTTGATTTTTTTTTTTTTTTTGAGCCAGAGTCTCACTGTCACCCAGGCTAGAGGGCAGCAGCATGCTTACAGCCACCACAACCTCAACCTGCTGGGTTCAGGAGATCCTTCCACCTTAGCCTTCCAAGTAGCTGGAACTACAGGCATGTGCCACCCTGTCCAGCTAAATTTTTTATTTATTGTAGAGACAAGGTCTCGCCATGTTGCTCAGGCTGGTCTCGAGCCCCTGAGTTCAGCCAATCCTCTCGCCTCAGCCTCCCAAAGTGCTGGCATTACAGGCGTGAGTCATTGCACCCGGTGAGCAAACAGAATCTTAAAGGCATTACATCTGGTGGGGGAGGCCAGAATCAAAAGAATACAGTGTGCAACTCTATACCTATGAAGGACAAAGTCAGAAGAGGAGTTGCTGGTGAGAGCTGGGGTGAAATGGAGGGCCCCCGAGCGACTCGGTCCAGAGTGAGGGAAGTACTCTTAATATCCTGATGGGAGAAGTGGTTACACAGATATCTACAACCATCAAAACTCACAACGCGGCTGGGCTCAGTAGCTTAGCCTGTCATCCCAGCACTTTGGGAGGCCGAGGCGAATGGACTGCCTGAGCCTGCAGGTTCAAGACCAGCCCGGGCAACTTGGCAAGACCTCGTCTCTACAATAAATCAAAAACTAGCTGGGCGTGGTAGCATGCACCTGTAGTTCAGCTACTCGGAAGACTGAGGCGGAAGGATCGCCGGAGCCCAGCAGGTCGAGGTTGCGGTGGCCGGGAGTATGTAACTGCACTCCAGCATGGGTGACAGAGTGAGACTCCAACTCAAAAAAACAAAAACAAAAAACACCCCCCCCAAAAAAACCCCTCCAATGCACACTTCTAACCACCCTCCCAGGTGAGGAGAGACGCGTCACTAACAGCGCAAGGCAGATCGAGGCACGGGCGCAGGCAGGTGGCACTCTTCTGGCTCAGGACCTAATAAATACTCACAGAGCCCATAAATGAGTTAACTCCGATGGCCCCACATAATTTACTTCTAATAGGTTGCTACCATTCTTTCCACAATGTTCCCATTAGGCATTATTTTTCCTTTGCCCTCCACTATAAATATTATCTCAAGTTCCATCTCGCAAGAGGCCAGTGACGACTAACTCCCCGGAGGGTCTGAAAAAATGAGAATCCTGAGTCCGATTTACAGCACCACGGGCGGCCAGCGGTCATACAAAGCCGTATGAAATCATTAGTGTCCCAGCTGCCGCCCCGGCATGCATCTGACCTCTAATGTACTCCGCGAGTGGCCCGCGTCGCTTCCAGCAGCAAATAAAAGAGATCTGCTCCGACGCTGCGCGATCGCTGCCCACGTAAATTATAGATTTTTCCAGCCGGATACGAAAAGACAGATTTTGCCGCAGACACACAAGCGCCCCCGTTGCCTCCGACGTTGCGAAAGCAAGGCATGGTTTTAATCTGCTGCTTTCTGGACAGCGTCGGGAGTACTTCGGGCTGACGTTTTAAAAAATGGGCAGACTCCGTAGGTGGCCATGTAACTCAGCCCTCAGCCGCCTTCAAGAGCGTACACCTGAAACCCTTTCCCTTCCTTGAAGAAGCAAAGCCTGTGTGGCCAATATCATGTAGACAGGTGGGCTCTTTTTAAAGCAAGGGAAGGCACTCATCACCTGGGGAAAATTGTCCTGAGAAGCAGAAATAAGGACTCGGATGAGAATCAGCTAGCATAAAAAGCTGTTTTTAAGTATCAGCCACGTTTTCTGCCTTTAACACAACGTCATAAAATGTTTCCCTTCTCTCCCAATTTAACAAGTTCTAATCTATTATCTTGTGTAGTTGGCACCTTGCGTTCTCAGTTGCCTTCTACTTTGGCTAGAATTAGAGTGTGAGGGTTTTGGGATAGAGAAGGTTCAACCCCTAACCCTCCTGATGGCACATGGTTACACGGTCACATCCGCTGACAATGTTGAGAGCTGGTTTCCCTCCCAAGCAATGCCACCAAAAAACAAAGCAGTTAACTAAATGTGTTTTGCTGTAGAAACTGTTGTAATCCAGAGTTGTTTACAGGCAGGAATTTACATTGGAAAGGGGCCATCCACACACTATGAATTCTCTTAAGAGTCAGGAAGTGCCATGCTGAGGGAAGCGGCTTGGGGGACGCACGTCTGTGAAGTACAGGGATTTGTCTCCAAGCCTGGAGCCTGGGCTTTGGTGGCATTTCCCCAAGCTGCACCGATCAAGGAGGGCATTAAAGACAGAGAAGCCAGACAGAGAAACCAGTACCTCCTCTTTCCCTCTGAAACTGCAGGAATCACCACCACCTTCCTCAGCAAGTGAAAGGCAAAATGAGAAAGAACCAAGCCAAAACCTCTAGGACAAAAGCTGGGGGGACGGAACGGGTGTGGTGGCTCATGCCTATAATTCCAGCACTTTGAGAGGCCAAGGCTTTTCTCTTGAGCTCAGGAGCTGGAGACCAGAGTGGGCAACACAGTGAGACCTTGTCTCTCTACAAAATAAAAAAAAAAAATGAAATTAAAAAATAGCTGGGCATGGTGGAGCACACCTGTAGACCCAGCTACTCAGGAGGCTGAGGTGGAAGGATTGCCAGAGCCCAGGGGGGTCCTAGTCTTGTCAAGAAAATGACTTATTTTTTAAAACCTCTTTCAAGTTAGCAATTCATTAGACAGACCATGAAACTCTTCCCCAAACCCACCTCCATTCCAACGATAAACCCTAACAAACCTGTGAACACCCTCACAGATGCCAAAAGGGGAACAGGCCAGCCACACAGAGCCCAGGCCAGGTAACTTGCTTTAAGGAGCTTCACCAAGATGGAAGCCACCAGTCCGTTCACCTTGCAGGGAGTAACCTCGGTGTGGGTTCCAGGGCTGGTTCTGAGATCCAGGCACACCCAGGGCAGCTAAGACTCCTCCTCCCCACCCCATTCCCCCACAGGGGAAAATCCAAACTGTAGAGGGCAGTGGTGACCTTCTCTTACGGACCATCAGTGACCTAGGTGGCTTCAGGCGATGCAATGGGGAGGAGAGGGCAACTGAAATAAGATATAAAAGGCAAGATCTCTCAGATGAAGAACAATGGACCCATAAAGGCTTTTTTTTTTTTTTTTTTTTGAGTTGGAGTCTCACTCTGTCGCCCAGACTGGAGTGCAGTGGCTGCTCCCGGCCACCGCAGCCTCGACCTGCTGGGCTCCGGCGATCCTTCCGCCTCAGCCTTCCAGTAGCTGGAATTACAGGCGTGTGCCACCACGCCCGGCTGATTTTTGATTTATTGTAGAGCTGAGGTCTCGCCAAGTTGCCCAGGCGGGTCCTGAACCCGCGGGCTCAGGCAATCCACTCACCTCAGCCTCCTAAAGTGCAGGATTACAGGCTGAGCCACCAAGCCCGGCTACGTAAAGGCCTTTTTAAAGAAGGTGTGGGGGAGAGAAACAAAGCTGAAAGGTGGACTGAGGAGTCCGGGCAAACAGCCCAAGGGAAGAGTCCTGCCGGAAAGCCGGATACCAACCAGTCTTCCGTGGTGGGACCCGGGGAAGGAGGGCCCCACCGGTGCCAGGATCACATGGGAATAAACCCACCAACTGCCAAGGGTCATTCACTGCCAAGCTAGGCACTGTCGCTGGGCCCTGCTATGGCCAGAAATAAAGCCGTAGCCCCCTGGAGTTCCTCCATACTCCCCACCCCCACACACAGTATGCACAGCTCTTGATCAGCTGCACTCGAAAACAGCAGGGATTCCAGTAGGATTTGAGCAAGGACCAAAGTGAGACGACCTGTACAGTCGGGGAACCCCTGCACCCAGGTCCACGGGATTTCAGGTAGGGAAATGCCAGCTAACCAGTAAGAAGACAGAAGACCAGTAAGTGAGGGCATCGTGGGTCTCTAAACCACTGGAATCAAACTCCTCTTCAGAACCCAGAAAACCCGATACCACAAATCCTGCGTTACTTTTCTTGAGAAAACAATGGTCATGAGAAGTAACGACAAGTCTCAAATATGGCCCTTTCTCAGAACTACCTCATTCCAACAAAGGAAGCTTGTTGGATGCTCAAGTGTGCTTTTCGACAAACTTAAGACGGAATCGGGAGCCCCCACGCTTCTGTCCTGTAAAGGTGGTGAGGGACAGAGCCTCTCCCGCTGCCCACGGATAAACTTCAAAAAGATGGGAGGGCTAGACAGCTGCTAAGGTGGGAAAGAGAAAATTCACAAGCTCTGAGCTGGGGAAACAATCAGATGGTATTGGTTTTGTCATCTGAGGTTTCAGGAGGAGTTAAGCGTGGCCCTTCAACTGGTCTGGAGTCCTGAAATTCCTGCCTTGCTCTGTTCCTGTCTTGATGAAAAAGTCACCTTTACTTTGACGATCACCTAAGTCAGGAACAGGTAAGATACAAGGTGGAGAGAAGTAAGTGTCTGGCTCTAACAGTCCCTGGTCCCTCAGACCGGTGTGTTCCGAGGTTCTGGCCTCATGGCGTCTCTTTGCTCCTTCTACAGTAGTCTTCCCACTGCATGGGAGACTCCTCCCGGAGAGGCTCACTGAGGCTCCTGGCTCTCCCAGCTTTCCCTCTGGAGCCGCCACAGCTCTTCTGCTTGGTCTGCACTCAACTCGTCTTCTCCGAGGCCACAAAATCCGTATCCAGTGTGCTGTGCGTATTCACTGCTAATTTTCAAAACGATCTACAGCAGATGCATTAAGACTCTGAGCTAAGAGGCCTGAGAGATTAAATAAACAACTTGAGAAGCTTCCAGTCTTATAGAGGACCTTGGTCAGTTGGGGGAGATCTGGTTTCCTCTTGCTGTCTAGGCTAGGCCTAAGTATTAACAGCACCCCCCCTTCCACTCTCAAAGATGGCCGGCCCAGTTGGCTGGGTTCGGTGGCTCAGCCTGTAATCCCAGCACTTTGGGAGGCCAAGGCAAGTGGAGTGCCTGAGCCCATGGGTTTGAGACCAGCCTGGGCAACTTGGCGAGACCTCCTCTCTACAATAAAGCAAAAATCAGCCGGGTGTGGTAGCGCACGCCTGTAGTTCTGGCTCCTTGGAAGGCTGAGGCGGAAGGATCACCGGAGCCCAGCAGGTCGACGCTGGGGTGGCCGTGAACATGCCACTGCACTCCAGTCTGGACGACGGAGTGAGATTCCAACTCAAAAAATTAGTAAACAAATAAAAATTTAAAAAAAAAAATTCAGAAAGCGTGCACAAAATAAAATGACTCCATTCAACCAGAATTTCAGCCATGCAGAGGGGAGACTGGCAGCACACCTCTGGGTTGAGCGGGTAAATCAGATTCGGCTTCCTAGAGAAAAGGACAGACCCCAGAGGACTGAGGTGGAAGACAAGCAGATCCACTTAAAATAAACAGCTTGAGCAAAGCGGCACACTGCTTCTCGACAAAGTGTAGGGGGAAACTGGAAACAAAATGGAGGAAAAGGGGGTCGTCCAGGGGAAGCTTCTGAGTTGGGGCGTATGTAGCTGGGTGACCGCCAAGGGACAGAGAGAATATATTATTCCAGTCACCTAGTCATGGAAGGAGGCCAGGGAATAACTGAGGAATAGACACCGGGGACAACACACTTCCTCTCCCGGCTGGCGGTGAAGAAGGAGTCATCCTCCTGAGAGAAAGTGCGTGGAGCCCGCCTGTCAATGCAGTTCTCACAGAGAGGAGGGGCAGCGGGCATCCCGTAAGGGCTCAGCCTGGTAAGGGGCAAGGCCGGTGAAATCCAAGGCAGGGTTGGTATGAGCTGCGAAGGCACTCCTGCCAGTGGCTCTCCAGGTCACTTTTGTTTGCCCATCGAGGAGAAGAATGTAGTGAGATTCCAGAAATAAGACAAGGGAACTGAAGACCTCTGACCCTGCAATCCCAGCTGCCACTGCAGGCCACAGTGCCAGCCCACAAGGAGGCCAGTGACTCCCACCCTTCTGAACAGCCTTTCACCCGTACCACCAAGAGGCGCCACATACTTAATGTGAATTCCAGGACACCCTCACTGCCCCATGCTTGAACGGTGGTGTCCCTGTTTTCTGTATTTTTTTTTTTTTGAGTTGGAGTCTCACTCTGTCACCCAGACTGGAGTGCAGTGGCCGCTCCCGGCCACCGCAGCCGCGACCTGCTGGGCTCTGGTGATCCTTCCGCCTCAGCCTTCCGAGTAGCCGGAATTACAGGCATGCGCTACCACACCCGGCTGATTTTTTGATTTATTGTAGAGATGAGGTCTCGCCAAGTTGCCCAGGCGGGTCTCGAACCCGCGGGCTCAGGCAATCTACTCATGTCAGCTTCTCAAAGCACAGGGATTACAGGCTGAGTCACCAAGCCTGGCTATGCCCCTCAAACCATACTTCAGCTTATCCTGGGCTCCCTCTGAGAGCATTCCTTCCCCATCCCTCTCAGTTGGGGCCTCCCTGCTGTGTGCCCCAAATCCACCAGCTTGGAACCTTGCTTCTGGGAGACGTCCTCCCTGGGGAATACCTTCTCCTACGGATGCTGAACACGCATGCCTCCACTTTCCAGCCCATCAGCAGGCCTCGGGCCTGTTTCTCAGAGCGCCCAACTGCCCCACAGTGCATTTCGCACACAGCAACTCCAGAGAGAAAGAGGCCTGTTAAAAAAAAGTTCAGAGGCAGATAGCACCCACCCCGCCCTTCCATTTCCCTCCGTTTCTCCAGGAGGCCATTCTGCCTGTAATTTGTACCTGGGTGTCCTGGACTTCCTGCTGTTCCCTCTTCCAGAGAACCATGCCCTCCCCCACTGCAGCTACCCAGTACCTACACAGGCTCACTCTTAATTCCCTTAATTCAAGTCACAACTTTCACTTTCACAGACACTTTCCCCACTGCCAAACAGTGCTGGTTCACCTTGCTTCTACTTCCCAACCATGACTCAATGGGGTACCTACTATTATCTTATTGTCACCCTCTTCTTTTTGGTCAGAGTCTCACTCTGTCACCCAGGCTGGAGAACAGTGGTGCACTCACAGTCACCGAGTCTCGACCTGCTGGCCTCAGGCAATCCTTCCTCCTCAGCCTTCCAAGTAGCTAGAACTACAGGCACGTTCCATCATGGCAACTTTTTTTGATTTACTCTGAGACAAGGTCTTTATTGCCAAGTTGCCCGGGCTGTACTCAAACCTCTGGACTCAAGCAATCCTCTCACCTCAGCCTCCCAAAGTGCTGGGATTACAGTCATGAACACACTCTCTTTTAACATATGAAGAAACTGGGTAATTTGACCAAAGACATAGCTAGAACATGGCCCTAGAGTTAATGTAGTAACCACTAGGCTTTGCCGCCTCTACCAACAGTCACCAACATTCCCTTCCAAACTCACCTCTAGAAACCCATTAGGGTTTTGTAATCCTGTGTCAGAGGCATTTCTATCTGTGTGCTACATTGAACCGCTTTCTTTTTCCATGACTACCAAACTCAACAACCCTCAATGGCTCCCACTGCCTACAGGTCAAGAATAAATTCGCAGCCAGGCACAGTGGTTCACACCTGTAACCCCAGCACTTCGGGAGGCCGCGGCAAGAGAACTGCCCGACTCCAAGGGTTCCAGACCAGCCTGGGCCACTTGGCGAGACCTCGTCTCAACAATAAATACCAAAATTAGCCAGGTGTGGTGGCGCATTCCTGTGGTTCTTAGAAGGCTGAGGCGGAAGGATTGCCTGAGCCCAGCCTTGAGCGTGTCTCTACACCCCAGTCTGGGTGACAGAGTGAGACTCTGACTCCAATAAATAAATGAATGAATAAAAAGTCTTGGGTTGACTGGGCCCATCCCCATGAAGCGAGCCTAGTACAATGAAACCTTTCTGGCCAAATGATCTTGTCTATTCCTAAGGTCTCGCCTCTGAGGGCCCCACTTCCCCTATCACACTGCATTTTATTCGAACCACTCCTCTTGACTCCTAATGCCACAAATGTCTAACACAACCCCCTCAGGCATAATAAACCCAGTAGCCGACAAGTGGTGAAGCTAGAAAAACCTATTTATCTGGCTCCCAGCCCCTCCCCCTCCCCCTCTGGTCAGAGAGAAAGAACACAGCCCTCAATGTCCGTCTCCAGGATGTGCACCCAGGGGGCTCCAGCTTAGGCCATGACAAGGTCCCTATCCCCCATTTCACTCGCAGCCCCCAGGAATCTGTGATCAATTCAGTCCAAGGCAGAGGACGGGTCCTAAGCCAGCCCAGTCCAAGATGGCAGCGGGCCCAAGGCAGGGACTTTGTCACGACAAGACACCTCAAGACACCTCAAACAGCCCCAGCAAGAGGGCTCCAGGCATGGTCTCTCTCCCTCCTACTCAAGAGTTCCTTGTGAGCAAGAAGTAAACAGAAAACTCCTTCCCTGGCTTCCAAAAGAAGGCTGCTTCTATACTTGGATGATAAAAATCATCTTTCCTGTCTTTATCATTTTGGCAATTCTGACGTACTCTTCAAACCCCAAATGTCACTCTGAAACTGTTACGTACCAAATGACTAAGTTTTTGGTGTTTTTTATTTTTTATTTTTTGAGTTGGAGTCTCTCACTCATCGCCTAGACTGGAGTGCAGTGGCAACGCTCACAACTTACTGGGTTCAGGCAATCCTTCCGCCTTAGTCTTCCAAGTAGCTGAAACTACAGACACACACCACCACCCCGACCAGTTTTTGTGGTTTATTGTAGAGGTGAGGTCTCGCCAAGTTGCCCAGGCTGGTCTCAAACCCCGGGACTCTGGCAATCCTCTCACCTCGGCCTCCCAAACTGCTGGGATTACAGACTGAGCCCCCCACAGTCGACCAATAATTAAGTTTTTTAGATTAATATCGCAGAGTAAATACCCCTCTGGAAGCTGTCAGTTCTCGCACTACCATTGCAAA
Organism: Cephalopachus bancanus; assembly: GCA_027257055.1. Lineage (NCBI taxonomy): Eukaryota > Metazoa > Chordata > Mammalia > Primates > Tarsiidae > Cephalopachus > Cephalopachus bancanus. The sequence goes on along the minus strand of JAPVLO010000021.1, from coordinate 147,503 downwards.
TAAAAAGGTGTGCGAGACACTAGGAGACTCCAAAAAACTTTTTAGACTTAGCTGAGTAGATTCCATGAAGGAGGATATGAAGGAAGATACACAAAGTCCACTCTGTATATTCTGTGGCTAAGCCATTTGTTAAATGTGTTTGGTTCTATTACCAATTGCATTCAGGACTTTTGCTCATTGCAGCCTGACATTCAAATTTCACCCTCTACTTAAAAATTTTCTCAGTCGGGTGTGGTGGCTTAAGCCTGTGATCCCAGCACTTTGGGAGTCCAAGGCGAGAGGACTGTCTGAGCCCAGGGGTTCAAGACCAGCTTTGGGCAGCTTGGCCAGACCTGTGTCTACAATAAATCAAAAACAGTCGGGCAAGGTAGCACACACTCCTGTAGTTCCATCTATTTGAAAGGCTGAGGCAGAAGGGTTGCCTGAGCCCAGCAGGTCGAGGTTATGGTAAGTTATGATAGCTGTGAGCAGCCTGCCACTGCACTCCAGCCTGGACAACAGAGTGAGACTCCGACTCAAAAAAATTTTTTTTTCTCAAAAGTGGAAGTAGGGAAGGAATTGAGAACAAAGGCTTATCAAAAAGAACAAATTCTTCCCCATTTTCCCCCAAGAAACCCAAGATGAACTGGTGACATTCCCAGAGCCACATTTTGAGACAGGGAGCTAAGAGGCCTGTTGACAGAATCATTAAAAAAAAAAAAAAAAAAAAAAAAGGCCCTACATAAAACAAAAAATCCTATACATTAAAATTAAAAAAAAAAACCCAGTAAGGTAAAAAAGACTTGTTTTCAAAAACCACTGCTATCGGTTTTGTGCATTTTGGCAGAAAATAACCTTCCTGTTGGAGCCCCTCCCCCAGCCACACACCTCAGGGTCTCTAATTAGAATGGGGTGGGTGGTGGGGGTGAGAGGGACTTGAGATTTCGGGATCTGATCAATGCAACATGTTAGGGGCAGAGCTCGAGGTCAAAAGGAAATGATTAATCCCACAAGAGAAACAGGCGGATGGGGCAGGGAATGGTTCCCCTACAAAACCCTCAATAACAAGTAGGTCAAGAGACTCTCGCTTGGCAGGCTTTTCTCCCCAGCCCGGACTCAGTGTCTCACCTTAAGACACATTTCTCAGACTGCAAAGACATTCCTCTCCACGAGTCAGTTCTCCGTAGAGGTTAGCTTTATTTGTCGCTTCTATTCCAGTCGCTGCAAAGCAGGGTCCAGAATTAAGCCAGAGAGAGAATGGCCTTAGTCATCAGGATGACTAAGACATTCTGTGACCACTTCCATTCGTGGCGGGAACCACGCTGATCGTTAATGGAGGAGGGAATATTTGGGGCCTATTTAAAGGCAGTTACCAGTCGAGACATACAATATCCCTTTGAGATGCTCTGACATCAACACTCTGAAGTACATAAATAGGTCACACACAAGTAGGGGGGGAAGGGAAATGCCTTCAAAAATCCTTTGGGAAACAATTTCCTCTCTGCTTTTCACTCTCCCTAATGCTTGTCTTTTAAAGAATCATATGCCAAAATCTGTATTCCTAATTAACGATGCAAATTTCCCCTGCCGCCCGCCAAGTCACCACATCCTTCCACACTGACTGGGCAAGGGTCTCAGAACTGCCTCAACCTTTCTGTCCCATTACCTGCCTCGCCCCCAAAGGAAGAATGGGAAACATACCCGGGGCCACATCCTTGAACCAACCAGACTGGGCAGGGTTTTGTTCCATTTTTGGAAATGCGTAATAACAGATGACGACCTTGTTTTTAAAAGACACTGAAGAAGATGTCATCAAAAAGAATCCATAGCCAACGCACCCAGCGCTTATCCCTAAGCAGAGAAGGCCCATTCGCGCGGTAAAATGGCCATGGGCTCATTTAGAAACAAGGATAAGAACTCCAAGCCCCATCCAAGCCCCTTCCTCTAACCCTGCCGTTTAAAAATGAGTCCTGGGGGAAGTGGCTACACCACGGGTTTCTATTCTAAAGCAGGTAGATGAACTGGCTCTGCCTGTACCATGAAAGAGGGTTTTTCACTGCTCAGAGACACAGGACACAGTGGCTCACGCCTGTAATTCCAGCACTTTGGGAGATGGAGGCAAAAAGATTGCCTGGGCGCAGGGGTTCAAGACCAGCCTGGGCAACGTGGCGAGATCTCGACTTTACAATAAGATTTTTTTAAAAATTAGCTGGGTGTGGTGGCACGCACCTGTAGTTCCAGCTACTTGGAAGGCTGAAGCAGAAGGATCACCTGAGCCCAGCAGGTCGAGGCTGCAGAGGCCATAAGGCAGTCCCTAGGACCTTTGCGATCCTATCCATCTAAATGAGGTCCGTCTTCCAATGCGCAGTTTTTCCTTTAAATTGCAACTATCATGCCCTGAAGCCCTGTCCATGCGGTCCCCCTAGCCTAAGAACCCCCTGATCACCCAGGGCCAGGACCCCATTTTCCCATTTGCTAAATCAAAATTGTTGGAAAAAAATTACATACCTCAACCCCTCCCCAACCCCAGACCTGCGGATGAGGGATGGGGGTTGGGGGCTTAGGGCTGTGGCAAGCAAGATCCTGAAGTCCAGGAGTCATCTGACACAGAAAGCTCAGTTTTTTGGGCTTTCCTGCCACCAGAAGTTCCAGCAAACCAAAAGGATCCCCCTCCTGGCCCAAAGGTCCACCGCCTGGCCACGGCCCCAAGTGGCCATTCCGCAGGCCAGGACCGGGGTGTGAGAGGCAAAAATGAAGTGCCATCGGGCATTTTTAAACTGCTCAGGTCAAGGGAAAAACAAGTTCAAGCTCCTGCTCCTAGATAAAAGTCGGTGTGTTTTTTTTTTTTTTTGAGCCTTGTTTCCCAAAACGAGGCATGAAAAGAAGCAACATAACTGTCCCCTCATTCCTTGAGGGACCTATTCCACAACAGTTTCCTGCCATGATGACTCAGTCCCCCACCCAAGCCCCGGGAAGAAGGGTGGTTATCAGGAACAGAAGCGAGAGGGCCAGCTGACTTCTGCAGACAAGATAGGGGTTTATGGGCCAGACCTCGCAGAACTCCCTTGGCAGGATTCCTCTGACCTGTAGAGCCAAGAAAGCAGAAAGAAACCCACCCTACCCTGGGGTGCGCAGCTGTCGAAACTCACCACACACTCATTTGGACCTGAGGATTTCGTCATGTGCACAGCGTACCACAGAAGCCTGTACGGATCGTTTTCCCTAACAAGTAAGGAATCAAAGGCAAAGAGATCAACTCACGCAGGGTTACGCAGAGTGGCTTCTTGCCACTTTAGTACAGAGTACCGTTGTCCCTTGGTATCTGGGAAGACTGGTTCCAGGACCTCCCTTGGATACCAAAATCCAGGATGCCCAAGTCCCTGATATAAAATGGTCCAGGAGCTGGGCACGGTGGCTCACGCCTGTAAATCCCAGCAGTCTGGGAGGCGGAGACTCTAACTCAAAAACAAAAAACAAACAAACAAAAAAACCTAAAATATGATCCAGCAATCCCACTGGTGGGTATACACCCAAAAGAATTGAAATCAGTACGTCAGAGGGACATCTGTATTCCCACATTCATTACAGTGCTAGTCACAAGAGCCGAGATATGGAATTCACCATCCAAGCGTCCATCAACGGATGAATGGATAGTTAGGGGAAATGTGTGTATATACACAGTGGAATGCCACTCAGCCTTTAAAAAGAAGGAAATCCTATCATTTGCAACAACTTGGATGGGCCCGGAGGGCATGATGTTAAGTGAAATAAGCCAGGCACAGATAAGACATACCGCATGATCACTTATAGGTGGAATCTAACAAAGCTGGTCTCATGGAAATACAGAGTAGGATGGTGGTTACCAGGGGCTGGGGCAGGTGCAGGGCAGGGGCAGAGTTTCAGTCAGACAGGAAGGCTATGTTTTCAAGATCTACGCATAGCACGGTGACAAGAGCTAATAAGAATGTATTGAGGCCGGGCTCGGTGGCTCAGCCTGTAATCCCAGCACTTTGGGAGGCGAGGTGAGTGAATTGCCTGAACCTGCGGGTTCGAGACCCACCCGGGCAACTTGGTGAGACCTCATCTCCACTATAAATAAATAAAAAAACTAGCCGGGTGTGGTAGCGCGCCTGTAGTTCCGGCTACTTGGAAGGCTGAGGCGGAAGGATCGCCGGAGCCCAGCAGGTCGAGGCTGCGGTGGCTGGGAGCGGCCACTGCACTCCAGTCTGGGCGACAGAGTGAGACTCCAACTCAAAAAAAAAAAAAAAAAAAAGAATGTATTGAGCAGTAACAGATCTTAATGTTCCCACTACAAAAAACATGGTATCGGCCGGGCACGGTGGCTCATGCCGTAACCCCAGCACTTTGGGAGGCCGAAGCAAGAGGACTGCCTGAGCCCAGAGGGTTCAAGACAAGTCTAGACAATAAACCAAAAAAATTAGCCAGGCTAATTTTGGTGGTGATGCGCACCTGTGGTTCCCAGCTACTTGGAAGGCTGAGGCGCGAGGGTCGCTTGAGCCCAGCAGGTCGAGGCTGCGGTGGCAGTGAGCATGCCACTGCACTCCTGACAGAGTGAGACTTCTACACACACGAAAAAGAAAGAAGCGCATCCCTGGCTCACCCGGGAGACACAGCCACAGCACAACATCTCAGCCCGGACTTAAAATTTCTGGACTCCCCTCCACAGCACAGTGCCACACGTTTTCATGCAAATCGCCAAGTAAAAGGAACACCTGAGGACAAAGCCAGGGCTTCTGCTCTGCTGCAGTCCTCTGCCCTACTAGGCAGGAATGGCCACTCTGTCTCTCTCCCAGCAGCCCCAAGTGCTTAAGCACGTCCTGATGGCTCCATGTCCTACAGATAGGGACCTGGAAGGCCTCCAGGTGGCTCCAGTTCAGCTCAATTTAGAGAGAGGAGAGAGATGCCAACCAGAGGCTACACCAGAAGCAAAGACCTGGCAAGGCCCTCGGGTGCACAGCCTCACCCGAGAGTAGCTAGTCCAGTTCCAGCAGGCTTTGTGTGTGTCAAGGCAGAATGCTGCATCAAACAGCTGTGGGGAGTTTCACTCCAATTCAGACCAAAACTGTCTGCATTAACTCGTCTAACTTGAATTTTCATCCCAATATCATGTAGCTTGAGGAACTTTGGAAGAATAATGACTTCTTAGAAATAATGTCCCCTACAGGGTATGGTGGCTCAACCCTGTAGTCCCAGCACTTTGGTAGGCAGAGGCAAGAGGACTGCCCGAGCCCATGGGTTCGAGACCAACCTGGGCAAATCGGTGAGACCTCTTCTCTACGATAATTTTTTAAAAATTAGCCGGGCGTGGTAGTGCGTACCTGTAGTTCTGGCTACTTGGAAGGCTAAAGCGGAAGGATCATCTGAGCCCAGCAGGTCAAGGCCACCGTGGCTGTGAGTGTGCGACTGCACTCCAGTCTGGGCGACAGAGTGGGAGGGAGGGAGAAAGGCAGGCCCCCACTGATCTTCTTTTCAAGTTGGCCCAGAGGTGGGGGGCTGGCTACAGGTTGATTCAATATTCTAGGAATATTGTAGTGTGAAGTCAGTTAACCAATAATAAGCTAAAGCTTTATTATTACCAAGAGCTACTTAATCCCTGGTATCTGATTAAAAACAAAAAACAAAAAAAAAAAAAAACCAGGCCCAACAAATCAGGCAATGTTACTTAAAATTAAATAGAAAAGTTATGTCCAACAACTGGGTAAAAGACCTGAAGTCTAGGTCCAGCGTGGTGGCTCAGGCCTGTAATCCCAGCACTTTGGGAGGCTGAGGCGAAAGAACTGCGTGAGCCCAGGGATTTGAGATCAGCCTGGGCAACGTGGCGAGACCTCTTCTCTACAATAAATCAGAAAATTAGTCAGGCATGGTGATGCCTGCCTGTAGTCCTAGCTACTTGGAAGGCTGAAGCGGAAGAATCACCTGAGCCCAGCAGGTTGATTTTCTGGGGTGGCCGTGAGCATGCCACTGCACTCCAGCCTGGGCAACAGAGTGAGACTCTGACTCAAAAAGACCTGAGGTCTCCTCTTCCTCCTAGGGCAACATTTAGATCTACTTTTCTAAGGCGCCACCAGCATGAGAATTCCCTGAGGAGCTGGTTGAAGACACGAATCTGAGCCCTACCCCAGTCTGAGAATCAGCATCTCCACGAGGTAGGGAGTCCAGCGCTAACCAACACCCTAGGTCCCAGTTAAACAGGGAAGAGCCAGTTTTAAATAACTCTACACAAAAAGCCAGAATGAAACGAGAAAACAGAGGTGAGCACATGGCAGGCAGTCACTGAAAATGGTTTTCCCGTAAAAGACTCCAAGAAGTCTGCGGCAATAGCCTTCAGGACACTTTTTTTTTTCCTTTATTTCACATGAAGGCATCGTGTGTCCCCAACCAGAAAAAGTGCATTATCTGGAGTCATTTGCATGACATTCCATCCAGCAGGATTTTCGAGCCTGGCCACAAAGGCAGGGGCCAGATTAACCCTCGCCCACACCCTGGCTGCTCTCTGGTCTGCTCTCCTCACCTCCGCAGACAGCAGCAAAACAGGAAAGGGGTTCAGGGAGGTGCCCTCAGCTAATGGCCCTTGGGCGAAGACTCCTCCAGAATGTTACTTGTCCTTGGCTGGGCTGGAACAGAAAACCCAGCGGGGTAACGGGATAAGCACGCAGGCGGGTATTAAGCCCGCTTCCCGGGGAAGATTAAACACAGTTAATTAAAACCCCGCAGAATGGGAGGCACGGGGATTAGTTGGCAAGGGAGGGGAGGGGGACCTGCTAGCAGAGGTGGGGCCTGCCCAGATTTCCTTCCCAGAGCTCTTTTGCCACTAATCAAGATTAAATGTGCTGGGCAAGACCGGGCTGTCTATTCCAGCCTGGCGGATCCCGTGGAGTCCTTACTTGAAGGCCACTGGGTGAGCCTGTCCCAAGAGCTGGGCAACCCGCAATGTTTTCACCAAAAAATAAGCTTACTGGAGGTTACGGCCGTGTCTTAAAACTGGAGAATGCAACAAAGGAAACGGAGGAGGGGTGTTCTCGGAGGTGCAAAAATCACTGACCCTCAGTATTTCTTTCACCTCCTGCTGTCATGCAGGCCAGACCTGGGGGGCTTGGAAGCTGCAGGACACAGAAGGCTCCCTTGGAGGGCAAGGACCGCCCCTCCTATATTCCTCAACAAAGACAGGACCTGACAAATTCAGGCAAATCCAGAACCCATGCCTGGTCACCATGTTCCTGGCCCATGCCCAGCTGGAGGGGCCCTAGCCAACACCCTGATAATCCCACAAACCTTCCTACCCCCGCCCCCCAATTACAGGAGACCAAGGACATCACCATCAAAAAACATTTATTAAGCACCTAAATGGCCTAGAGTCCAGGCAAGGGCTCATGGGGGCCGGGCCCTGCCCTGAGAGAGGGTCATTTATGGCCATTAAGGCCAGAGTAAGGCAGGCTCCCAGAGGCCCATAAAACTCCCAGGGAAGGAAGTGGGGATTAACTACTTCCTCCCACCTCTCGAGAAGGGGTTTCAAGTCGTACCAAATTGCAGAAGAGAGGGTTCCCGGGAGGGGGTGGGGAGACGTGGATCAGAAGAGGCCACACCTGGCTAAGGCCTGTACGGCGGCGAGGCAGGGGTAACCCTGGGGTTTCTCTAATTGCTTTGATTTTTACAGATGAGCGCTTTGTAGTCCCTCACGCCCAGGCCTCTCTGTGAGGCACATGCTGGCAAGCCTCCCCACCCGCCCCTTGGCACGGGTCTGGACTCTGTCCAGGAAGGGACATGGAGCACACGGGGATTATGCGTGCGCGCTTGACAAGTGCTGCGCTGGTCCGAGGGCTTCATTCTTTCACATGCTGGGTCAGAAACCGTCCGTCCTGGGTAATGTACTACGCCCTCATCTTTCACTCAATGTTCACTGAAAATTTCAGCAACTCTTCCCCAAATTTAAGAAAGGAAAACAGGCATTACTGGCTCCTGCCTGTAATCCCAGCACTTTGGGAGGCAGAGGTGAGAAGAGTGCCTGAGCCCAGGGATTCGAGACTAGCCTGGGCAACTTTGCACGAACTGTCTCTACAATAAATTAAAAAAAAAAAAAAAATCAGCTGGGCGTGGTGGCTGTATAGTTCCAGCTACTTGGAAAGCTGAAGCGGAAGGATTGTGTGAGCCCAGCAGATGGAGGAGGTTGTGGTGGTTGTGAGTGTGCCACTGCATTCCAGCCTTGGCAATAGAAACAAACAAAAAAAACAAGCCGAAGCTAGCTTGAGTTGAGAAAGCAGAAAAGCTACATGCCCATAGGACTTCCTGGATCGAGGGCGTGAGTTTGGCTCCAAGCTTCCTGGCAACCAAAGCAAAATAAGCAACGCAAAAAAACTATCAGCCTTCAAGATATCCAACAATTTTCCCTCCTGGGCAGCCCCAAATGCACAACCACAAACAGGCAGGTATGATGACCTGCACTGGAAGCTTCCTGTCTCCCCTCCCTTCTGAGCTGTGGAAAAATCCCTGCTGCAATCACACAGGGGCAATGTTTCCTTTTCATGCTAGAAAAAGCCAGCAGAGGCTGGGCTCGGTGGCTCAGCCTGCAATCCCAGTACTTTGGGAGCCTGTGGATCCAAGACCAGGCAGGGCAACTTGGTGAGACCTCATCTCTACAATAAATCAAAAAATGAGCCAGGCATAGTAGCATGGGCTGTAGTTCCAGCTACTTGGAAGGCTGAGACGGAAGGACCGCCAGAGTACAGCAGGTCGAGGTTGCGGTGACCATGAGCATGCCACTGCACTCCAGCCTGGGCGACAGAGTGAGACTCCAACTCAAAAACAAAAAAAAAAAGAAGAAGAAAGAAAAAGCCAGTAGAGACAGGTGCCCAGAACCGAGCAGAGTTGCTACCAGGTGTATACAGTGAGATCAAACACTTCACCGTAAAAATCCTCTTCTAGAAACCCTACCCTGGCTGGGCTCAGTGGCTCAGCCTGTAATCTCAGCACTTTGGGAGGCCGAGGCGAATGGACTGCCTGAGCCCGCGGGTTCGAGACCCACCCAGGCAACTTGGTGAGACCTCGTCTCTGCAATAAATAAAAAATTAGCCAGGCATGTTAGTGCACACCTGTAGTTTTGGCTACTTGGAAGGCTGAGGCAGAAGGATCGCCAGAGCCCAGCAGGTCGAGGCTGCAGTGGCCAGGAGCGTGTCACTGCACTCCAGGCTGGGCGACAAGAGTGAGACTCTAACTCTAAAAAAAAAAAAGAAAAAAAAAAAACCCAAAAAACCCTATCCTACCGCCCAGGCCCTTAGGGACCGGAATGGTGGTGGTAGGGAGTATCTCACTGTGACACCACCCTCATAAACAGAGGCCTATAAGGTGGCACAAGGGCAGCCAGGAGATGGTTGGCAACAAAGGAGCCGAGTGGGGGAGAGAGTTCTTGCCCCTCTCCTGGGCAGGCACTCAGTTCCCAAGGAGCCCTGGCATCTACCACCCCCACCCTCAAGCCAGGCTTCTCTTCTTTGCCAGAACCTACAGGCACGGGGATCACAGGGACCCTGTTCCAGTTATTATGTCATTGAGACAAAACACTTGTGTATCTGTCAGACCCAAACACAGAGCTGGGAGTCTTCTGGGGAGGAGGAGCCTTTCAGGTTGGGAATGTCAGACCCTCCCAACAGCATTAAGAAGGGTCAGCCAGGCACAGGGGTTCAGGCCTGTAATCCCAGCACTTCGGAGGCCGAGGCACAAGGACTACCTAAGCCCACAGGCTGGAAACCAGGCTAGAAAACATGGCGACACCTCTCTACAATAGAGTCTGGGCAACCCTCTTGGGTCCCCTCCACTGTGGGAGCTTTCCTGTCCTCTTAATAAGTCTTGCCTTCTCACTTTCTGGGAGAAAAAAAAAATTAGCCAGGTGTGGTGGCACGTGCCTATCGTTCCAGCTACTTGCAGGTTGAGGCTGTGGTGGTATGACCTGGCTGTGACCGTGCCACTGCACTCCAGCCTGGGGGACAGAGTGACTCAAAAACAAAAACAAACACAAAGAGGAGGTTCAGGAGTGGGGTTGCCTCATTACAAGACTCTCAGTTAGATTTGCATCTCAGACAATTTTTTTAACATAAGGGTGTCCTAAAGATTGTACAGAACGTACTCATACTTTAGGTGGGAAAAAAGCATTGTTCATCCGAAAAATTCAAATTCACCTTTCCTGGGGAAGGGACTAGATCTGCCAATGCTGGTCAACAAGCTTTCTGGTGCATTCTGAGGGTCCAATCAGGTGAAGCTCCACGAGCCTCTTGAGAAAAGAAACCCTGAACCTTGAAAGAGAACTCTCCATTGATAGAAAAGCCATATTAAGCCAAAGAATGGACACAGTGCTAAACTTACTCCCCATCTTTTTTTTCTCTTTTTAACGAGGTAAGGGGCCTCGACTGTAAGATAAAAGCTGGCTCACTTAGTCCAGCCCAGGGTTAACCGAGAAATGACTAGGCATGTCCCCCATGCCTGGCCACCGCCATCTGAGCCCTGAGAGCTCCCCAGCAGGCTTCCCAGGCGCTTGCTACTCAGGCCAATGCATTCCAGGAGGCAGCCATTCCCACTGAACAAAGGGCCCAGAGAGGAATTCCTGCTGCCCCAAGCATGTGGGATGGGGGTGGTATCCAAACAAAACTGGACAGAAAAAAGCACCTCGGACAAGAGGCCCAGGGAAGCCCACTGCCCTCTTCGTCCTGGCAGTGGAGTAGAGAAGACCCAAGGAAAGACTTCAGCACCGACATCCCAACACTGAACACTAAACGCAACCCAGCAATCTAGGGGCTTTGTCTCAAAATGTGATGGCGTAAAAATTCACAAGAGAACAATCTCGACAGGAAGCAGGCCTGCATCGCTGAACTTAATCATTAACTTTATCTTGAGGGTCTTCTTTGTGTTCCTAGCTTTTACTGTAGCCAATGCAAACAGCTTACTGTCTTCAGAGCACAGAACGCAGGGTCTGTTTGGCCTGCTTAAAACTGCAGCTCCTGCGGCCACACGAACGATTCCAGGGAGATTCCTGGCAGGGCTCCCCGGCCAAAAGGACCCGGGGAAGGAGGGGGTGAGACCAGGCGCTGGCGAACCCGACGACCTTTCCCCCCTTCCTCCTCTTCTCCCTTCCTTGCCAGATGTACTTGAGGGGAGATGGCCGACTTGGGCTTTCAGGTCTCGGGAAAGAGGTTTTGGGGGCAGGCTTACACAACGGCGAGGTCCTCTCTTGAGGGCAGAGGTGGCAGGTTTTAAACGGGGCCCAGCAGCTCCCTGGAGCCAGTCTGAATTAACTCTGTAAACACTGGCGGGACATTTGCTTTGTAGACACAGTTCTAATTGCCCATCGAGTCCTGAGCAAAGTATTTCCCAGTTCAAATGCCCAGCTCCTCACAAGCAAGCGCCCAGGTCTTTCTTCTGGGATCCCCACCAGTGACTACTCTTCCCTCTGTCTGGGAGCTACCCTCTGCCTTAACACCCTTACCCCATTCCAACCCAGCCAACCTCCTATTTCCGGGAAGACCTAGGTCTCACTGGCTTGAGGAAAGAATCAGACGTAAGAAAAAGAAAAAAAAAATGGAGAAACAAATTCTGAATCCTGACAGCAGTATCAGTTGGTAAGGGACACACCCCCTCACACACACACAACTCGATGATCAACTAGACTTTTTTTTTTTTAAGTTGGGGTCTCACTCTGTCACCTAGGCTGGAGCGCAGTGGACAAGATCAACATCTCACTGCAGCCTAGGCTTCCCGGGCCCAGGTGATCCTCCCCAAACAGCCTCCAGAGCAGCTGGAAGCACAGGCACTGTGCCACCAAGCCTGGCTAGTTTTTGTATTTTTATTTTTGCAGAGGTGAGGTCTTGCTGTGTTGTCCAGGCCGGTCTCAAACTCCTGGGCTCAAGCAATCCTCCTGCCTGGGCCTCCCGAAGTGCTGGGATGACAGGCAAGAGCCACTTCGCCCAGCCAATAATCAGCTAGACTTCTACACCGAAGACTCAACGGTTCTGCAGAGGAAGCAGCCTGAAGTCCACTGTAAAGTTCTGGGGCTTGGGAGCCAGATGCCTTGGTAAGACCGTGTCACTTTCCCGGAGATAGGACGACCTCGTCATCCAGCACGGCAGTTCTGAACAGAATTTATAATAGCTGGTCCACGCCAAGAAACTTCCTCACCCACTCCTCAAAGTGAAATGCCCTTTATAAACTTAAATGTCCCATTTTTTAAGAGAGGAAAACTCTTCAGGAATGGAAACCACCAACCTGTCACCTCCAATGAACCCAGCAGGCCTGAAAAGCTACGAATTTTCTCAGAAGTTTCACTAGCCTCTACAAGAAAATAAGCAGCCTTCCCCCAAGGAAAGGAAAGCGCCAGGTACCCTATACCTGCCCTTCTGAAAGAAGGTACAGACTTCAGAATTCTGCCATTAGGATTTCATCCCTCCGCTGCATGTACCTAAAAACCTAATAAGCTGGGCATGGTGGTTCATGCCTGTAATTCCAGCACTTTGGGAAGCCGAGGTGAGAGAATTGCCTGAGCTCAGGAGTTCAAAAAACAAAAACAAAAAAACACCAGCCAGGCATGGTGGTGCATGCCTGTAGTTCCAGCTACTTGGAAAGCTCAGGCAGAAGGATCACCTGAGCCCAGCAGGTCAAGATTGTGGTGACCGTGAGCACGCCACTGCACTCCAGCCTGAGCGACAGTCAGACTCCAATTCAGAAAAAAAAAAAAGGCCAGGCAGGGGGCTCATGCCTATAATTTCAGCACTTTGGGAGGCCAAGGTGAGAAGACTGTCTGAACCCACAGGTTTGAGACCAGTCTTGGCAACTTGGCGAGACCCCATCTCTACAGTGAATCAAAAGAAAAAATTAGCCAGGCGTGGTGGTGCGTGCCTGTAGCTCCAACTACTTGGAAGGCTGAAGTGGAAGGATCACTGAGCCCAGCAGACTGAGACTGTGGTGGCTGTGAGGAGAGACTCCACCTCAAAAAAAAAACCATAAGCAACAGCTAGGCTAGGCATGGTGGCTCATGCCTGTAATCCCAGCACTTTGGGAGGACAAGACTGGGGGACTGCTTGAGCCCAGAACCAGTCTGGGCAACACAGCAAGACCTTGGCACTATGTCAAACAACAACAAAAACACCTATACACTGTGCTGAATCAAAAACCAATTAGCACTTTCACGCACACATTATTAGCCAGGGCGCCCGAACCACCAGGAATTCTGTTTCCCTTTATAGTGAAGTAGGCATCTCCTCCAGAAGAAAAGCCCAGTTCTATTGCTTTTGTGGCCTTCAGCAGCCAGAGAATCAGGCACATGGTAGATGCTCCATGAACAGTGTGTTGATTGAGCGTAATTTACTTCCAATCAGTCCTCCAGGAATTTGCCTCCCAGCAGGCATCCGCTCACTGGAAAACAATGGGGGGGCATTTGCACCATGGCCCTGAAAGCCAAAATTTAGAGAGAGAATAAGAGAGAGAATCTGGGCCTTCTGGAGGCTACATGTCTTCCAGGTAAAGATTTTAGGGAGTTTTATAGCTATCTTCACATCAGCAATAAGCTGGGACGGACATGGCAACTTTCCATCATCAGATACTCACCCACACCCCCCCCAGCTCTACTTTTCATAAATCCTTCTGAGACCCATGACCAGAGTAGAAGACCAAATTCTCCAGAGATTCCTACTAAAAAGTAATACAGCAAAAGAACTTTCTAAACCAGTCTGAGCAACTCATCTCTACAATAAATCAAAAAATTAGCCGGGCGTGGTGGCGCACGCCTGTAGTTCCAGCCACTTGGAAGGCTGAGGCAGAAGGATTGCCAGAGCCCAGCAGGTTGGAGGCTACAGCGGCTGGGAGCGGCCACTGCACTGCACTCCGGTCTGGGTGACAGAGTGCAACGCCAACTCAAAAAAAAAAACGATTATAACAAACAAATGGTTGTTTAGAAGGAATGTTATATTTAAACCATACCTCAATAAAAGATAAAAGGGCTGAGGTGGGAGGATTGCTTGGGCCCAGGGCCTAAACACCAGCCTGGACCACATAACGAGAACTTCTCTCTACAAAAAAAAAATTAGCTGAGCATGGTGATGAGCACCTATACTCCCCCAGAGCTACTCGGAAGGCTGAGGCTGAGGCAGAAGGATCGCCTGAGCCGCAGAAGCTTGTCACTGCACTTCGGCCTAGGTGAGAGAGTGAGACGCTCCCTACCCCCACACTCTAAACAAGTAAGCAAGCAAGCAAATAAATAAATAAATAAGTGGGAATGAGTAAATGAAGCTGTATACCGTTTGACTGTTTGGTCGTGCAAAGACGTACCAGACCCGTTCTCAGATTTTAAAATGCAAACAAGACAGGTCGGGTGCAATGGCTTATACCTGTAACCCCAGCACTTTGGGAGGCGGAGGCAAGGAGACTGCCTGAGCCCCGTGGGTTTGAGACCGGTGTGGGCAACATGGTGAGACCTCATCTCTACAATAAATGAAAAAAAAATTCGCTGGGCGTGGTGGCCATAAGCAGTGTGCGACTGCACTCCAGCCGGGGAGAGAGTGACACTCTGACTGGGGGAGGGGGTCAGGATTTGGGTTAACTGGTTATAAAGTGACTTCCTGGGAATAAACGGTAGCCCTGGGAAAAATCTCAATTTTCCATTCATCTGAGCAATCACAAGCCGAACAAGGATGCTGAAGGAAGAATGAATGAAAGGTCAAGCAAATATTACAGTCACAAGCACAGACATACTCAGAAAATTACAATCTAAAACAATTAAGTGGGGGGGGCGCTCTCATGCCTGTAATCCCAGCACTTTGGGAGGCAGAGACAGAGGATTGCCTGAGGGGTTCGAGACTAGCCCCCGGCAATTTAGGAAACCTGTCTCTACAATAAACCAAAAAATTAGCTGGGAGTGGTGATGTGTCCCTGTAGTTCCAGCTGCTTGGAAGGTTGAGGCGGAAGAATCGCCTGAACCCAGCAGACCAAGGCTGCGGCAGCCACTGCACTCCAGCCTGGGTGACAGAGGGAGACTCTGACTCAAAAAACACAAAAAACAAAAACGTAAACACCATCCCTCCTTTTATGAGAGTAGGAAATGTCTGTTTTTGTTTTCCAACTTTTTTGTTTTTGAGTCAGAGCCTCACTGTCGTCCAGGCTGGAACACAGTGGCACGCTCACGGCCACTGCAACCTCAACCTGCTGGTCTCAGGCCATCTTCCTGCCTCAGCCCTCCAAGTAGATGAACCTACAGGTACAGGCCACCATGCCCTACTAATTTTGTTTTTATTTATTCCAGAGATGAGGTCTTGCCAAGGTGCCCAGGCTGGTCTCGAATCCCTGGGTTTAGGCAATCCCCTCACCTTGGCCTCCCACAGTCCTGGGATTACAATCTTGAGCCGCTGCGCCCAGCCTGTTTTCCAACTTAAAATTAGTTGTACCAGAAGTAAATACATGCAGTGCTCGTCGTTGTATGTTAACATTTAACTTAGCAAGTTAACAGCAAAGATGCTATAGATGAAGACAGGTAAACTCAGCTGTATGTCACTGAGGCAAGTCTGTATTTACCGCCAACAAACTAAAAGATGAGTAAGAATACATGGGCTGCGCTGGGCTGGGTGGCTCAACCTGTATTCCCAACACTTTGGGAGGTCAAGGCGAGTGAACTGCCTAAGCCCGTGGGTTCAAGACCGGCCTGGGCAACTTGGCAATACCTCATCTCTACAATACATCAAAAACTTAGTTGGGGGGGGAGGGGGATGGGATTGACAGTAGCAAATACCTGTCTGGGGATGGGGAAACACCTTTTATCAACAGGGTGCCTGAATGAAACGTAATTGTACACCTAACCCTTAACTGATATTGATAAAATTAAAAAAAAAAAAAAATTTTAGTTGGGCATGGTGACGCCTGCCTGTAGTCCCAGCTACTTGGAAGGTTGAGGCGGAAGGATCTCTAGAGCCCAACAGGTCAACGATGGGGTAGCCATAAGGGTGCCACTGCACTCCAGCCTGGGAGACAGAGTGACACTCCAACTCAAAAAAGAAAAAGAAAAGTGGAGACACTAAAGCCAGGAACAGTGGCTCACACCTGTAATCCCAACATTTTGGGAGGCCCGGGCAAGAGGACTGCCTGAGTACAAGAGTTCAAGATCAGCCTGGTTCCAGCTACTTGAAAGACTGAGGTGGAAGGATCACCAGAGCCCAGCAAGGTCGAGCTACAGTGAGTTGTGATCATGCCTCTGCCCTCTAGCCAAACCTGACTCCAAAAATAAATAAATAAATCCCAGCATTTTGGGAGGTGGAGGTGAGAGGTATGCACCACCACGCCCAGCAAATTTTTTTTTATTTATTGTAGAGCCGAGGTCTCGTCAAATTTCCCAGGCTGGTCTCGAACCCCTGGGGCCAGGCAATCCTCTCAACTCCACCTCCACATGAATGACTCTTGAATGTGTTATTAATATTTAGGTAAAAGAACCAGACTCAAAAGGCAACACACTATGTGATGCCAATTTTATGACACTGCAGGAAAGATGAATCCACAGGAACGGAGAATGTACTGGCGGTGGTTATGAAACTGCTCTGTATTGACAATGGTAGTGATTATATGTTGTGTGCCTTGTTAAAAGGTGTGGAATTATATCCTTTAAAAAAGTAAACTCTGGCTGGGCTCGGTGGCTCAGCCTGTAATTCCAGTGCTTTGGGAGGCTGAGGTGAGTGGACTGCCTGAGCCCTCAGGTTCGAGACCGGCCCGGGCAACTTGGTGAGACCTCATCTCTACAACGAATCAAAAATTAGCCAGGCGTGGTAGTGCATGCCTATAGTTCCGGCTACTTGGAAGGGTGAGGCAGAAGGATGGCCTGAGCCCAGCAGCTCAACTGGGGTGGCCATGAGCATGCCACTGCACTCCAGACTGAGCGACAGAGTGAGACTCCCACTCAAAAAAAATAATTTCTTCTAGTAAAGTAAGACCAGTGTGAAGCAGCCATACAGAGAGGTGAAGAATCCCCCATCCCCTTTTCGGTGTTATATTCCCAATCAGGCAAACCACAAGACTCAAGCAGGAAACGAACATGGAAGGTTCCTCCATGTCTTTAGCAAGGAGCACAATTCATATGGAGAAAAATTAAGTATTCAAACTCTGTGATGACAAATTGTAACATAGCAAGCCCTCGCAGCAATGAGGATCTGCCCAACAGTCCATGGTATCAATCATTGCTTGGTGTCAACCAGAAAGGTTTTCTGTTTTTTTTGAGCTGGGGTCACCCATGAGTGTCACCCAGGCTAGACTGCAGTAGCACCATCACGGCTGACCTCCTGGGCTCAGGTGATTCTCCTGCCTCAGCCTCCAGAGTAGCTGGGACTACAGGTACGCACCAACACACCCAGTTAATTTTTTCTTAATTTTTTTTGTAGAGAGGAGGTCTTACTATGTTGCCCAGACTGGTCCTCAAACTCATGGACTCAAGCAATCCTCTCACCTCTGTCTCCCAAAGTGCTAGGATTACAGGTGTGAGCCACCATGCCTGTAAGAAATATTTATGTTCACAAAAAAAAAAATTTTTTTTGGTTACTTTTTTTTTTTTTTTTTTGGGTTTGGGGTCTCACTCTGTCACCCAGACTGGAGTGCAGTGGCCACTCCCGGCCACCGCAGCCTCAACCTGCTGGGCTCCAGCGATCCTTCCGCCTCAGCCTTCCAAGTGGCTGGAACTACAGGCGCACACCACCTTCCACCTCAGCCTTCCAAGTGGCTGGAACTACAGGCGCGCACCACCATGCCCGGCTAATTTTTTCTGATTTATTGTAGAGATGAGGTCTTGCCAAGTTGTCCAGGGGGTCTCGAACCCGGGCTCAGGCAATCCATCACCCCAGCCTCCCAAGGCACGGGATTACAGGTTGAGCCACCGAGCCCGGCTTAATTTTTGATTTATTGTAGCGATGAGGTCTTGCCAAGTTGCCCAGGTGGATCTCAAACCCGCGGGCTCAGGCAATCCACTCACCTCAGCCTCCCAAAATGCTGGGATTACAGGCTGAGCCACCGAGCCCGGCCACAAAAAGGAATTTTAACTGTTTGAATTCAACTTGCAGGAAAAGTTTAAGGCAATTTCTCTTTCAGTATATTCAGTTGTATGTACATATATTAAACAAATTTTTCTAACATTTTCATAGCACATTCATGTAAATTAGACCTCCCTATATATAAGACTCAAGGACATGGCCACCTTTATTACTCTCATCTTTTTTTTTTTTTTTGAGTCAGGGTCTTTACTCCGTTGGCCAGGCTGGAGTGCAATGGCACACTCATGGCCAATGCAGCTTTGACCTGCTGGGCTCAGGCTATCTCTCCACCTCAGCCTTCCGAGTAGCTGGAACTACAGATGTGTGCCACCATGCCCAGCTAATTTTTTTTTTTTTTTTTTTTACTGTATAGACAAGGTCTCACACCAAGTTGCTCAGGCTTGTCTTGAACCCCTGGGATCAGGAAATCCTCGTGCCTCAGCCTCCCAAAGTGCTGGGATTATGCTGGGATTACAGGCATGAGCCACCATGCCCGGCTTACTACTCCCATCTTAAGGGTCAGAAATCAAGACAGTGAAGTGACTTGTCCAAGGTCACACAACTATTGTAGGGCAATGATAGGCCTTACATCCAGTTCTCACCCCACACATGCTCATCTATACCAAGAAGGTACAAGTATTCTTCAAGCTACAATTCCTTTTTCAACTTCAAAATCTCTCCCTGTCTATACAGTGTGGGAAAAATTCATTGTAACTCAACATTTGGCTTGAAAGCTAGTAAGTGTCCTTCTTTTTGCAAAGGAATGAAGGCAGGGCACGTGCATCTTCTGAGGTCAAACCCAACAACTCATCGAAAGTTGACAATCAGCCAGGAGCAGTAGCTGACACCTGTAATCCCAGCACTTTGGGAGGCTGAGGCGAGAAGATTGCCTGACCCTGTGGGTTCGAGCCCAGCCTGGACAACATGGCGAGACCTCCTCTCTACAATAAATCAAAAAACTAGCCAGGCTCGGTGGCTCAGCCTGTAATCCCGCGCCTTTGCGAGGCTGAGGTGAGTGGATTGCCTGAGCCCGCGGGTTCGAGACCCGCCTGGGCGGCGAGACCTCATCTCTACAATAAACAAAAAAAACAGCTGGGCGTGTAGTGCGCGCCTGTAAATTCCCGGGTACTTGGAAAGGGAGGCGGGAAAGGGTCGCCGGAGCCCCGCAGGCCCAGGCTGCGGTGGCCGGGAGCGGCCACTGCACTCCAGTCTGGGTGACAGAGTGAGACTCCAACTCAAAAAAAAATAAAAATTAGCCGGGCGTGGTGGCACGTGCCTGCAGATCCAGCTACTTGGAAGGCCAAGGCAGAAGCATTGCCTGAGTCCAGCAGGTCGAGGCTGCAGTGGCCATCAGCGTGCCACCGCACTCCAGCCTGGGCAACAGAGTAAGTCTCTGATTCAAAAAAAAAAAAATTAAAAAAACAAAAGGAAAAATCACAAGATCAGTACCTAAAGTGTTACATTTTTAAGCCGGGCTCGGTGGCTCAGCCTGTAATCCCGCGCCTTTGGGAGGCTGAGGTGAGTGAATTTCCTGAGCCCGCGGGTTCAAGACCTGCCTGGGCAACTTGGTGAGACCTCATCTCTACAGTAAATCAAAAAACTAGCCGGGTGTGGTAGCGTGCCCCTGTAGTTCCAGCTACTTGGAAGGCTGAGGCGGAAGGATCGCTGGGGGGCCCCGCAGGGCGAGGCTGCGGTGGCCGGAGCGGCCACGGCACTCCAGTCTGGGCGACAGTGAGACTCCAACTCAAATAAATAAATAAATAAAGTTTTACATTTTTCCAACTCTATATTACTAAAACTTTCTGCTTTTCTGCCCAAGGCTTATTCACACATTTTTGGAGGCATCTTCAACACGAAACTATCAATAATCCTAAGTAAAAGAAGCATCTTTCTCTGCCACGATCAACAGATGGCACAGACCACACTTTGGAGTTATGTTCTTTTTTTTTTTTTTTTTGAGTCGGAGTCTCACTCTGTCACCCAGACTGGAGTGCAGTGGCCGCTCCCGGCCACCGCAGCCTTGACCGGCTAGGCTCCAGCGATCCTTCCACCTCAGCCTTCCAAGTAGCCGGAAACACACGCGCGCTACCAGCCGCTGATTTTTTTTAGAGATGAGGTCTCGCCGCCCAGGTGAGTCTCGAACCCGCGGGCTCAGGCCATCCACTCACCTCAGCCTCCCAAAGGTGCGGGATTACAGGCTGAGCCACCGAGCCCGGCTACAAACTATTTTCTAATCTGAGAAAAACCAAAAAGAGGAACAGGGTCTTGCTCGGTCACCCAGGCTGGAGAGCAATGGTCTTGTTATAGCTCACTGCAGCCTCGAATTCTTGGGCTCAGGTGATCCTCCTACCTCAGCCACACATGCCAGGCACAACAGCTTTTATAATTATCCTAACTGATACCAAAATTAACAGTGTAAAAAAATTTCCCGAAATCTACTAGCACAGTCAGGCATGATGGCTCACGCCTATAATCAATCCCAGCACTTTGGGAGGCCAAGGTGAGAGGACTGCCTGAGCCCCACGGGTACGAGACCAGTCTGGCCAACTTGGTGATACCTCTACAATAATTCAAAAAATTAGCCAGGCATAGTGGCACGTGCCTGCAGATCCAGCTTCTTGGAAGGCCGAGGCAGAAGGATCGCCTGAGCCCAGCGGGTCGAGGCTGCGGTGGCTGTGAGCATGCCACCGCACTCCAGCCTGGGTGACAGAGTGAGATTCCCACTCAAAAAAAAAATTAAAAAGGCCAGGCATGGTGGCTTAAGCCTGTAATCCCAGCACTTTGGGAGGCCAAAGCAAGAGGATTGCCTGAGATCAGGGGTTCAAGATCAGCATCGGTAACTTGGTGAGACTTTGTCTCTAAAATAAATAAATAAATTTTAAAAACGATTAAAAAAAAAAAAAAAGACTGGCACGTCAAGTAAAACGAAATGTTAACCACAAAAGGTTGAAGCTAGAAGGAAACAACTGGCCAGACTTTCCAGAAGCAGCAACGCAAGGATGCAGCTGCCAACAACTGTTTACAAAGACACACAGCTCTCACCCGCCTAGCCCTGGAATTTACGGGGCTGTCAGAGCCATGGAGCACGTTCTCAGTCCACACAGTCCACCGTCACCCATTTCATTCTCTTCTGTGTACAATGCTTTGTTCATTCAAAACCCGTTCCTGCCAGGCAGGGAGGTTCATGCTGGGCAGGGAGGTTCATGCCTATAATCCCAGCACTTTGGGAGGCTGAGGTAAGAGGATCGTCCAGGGGGTTCGAGACCAGTCTGGGCAACTTGACCTCACCTCTACAATAAATCAAAACATTAGCTGGGTGTGGTGGGGTGTGCCTGTAGTTGCAACTACTTGGAAGGCTGAGGCAGAAGGATCACCTGAGCCCAGCAGGTTGAGGTTGCGGTGGGGTGGCTGTGAGCATGCCACTGGGCTCCAGCCTGGGTGACAGAAAAACACATTCATGTTGACAAAACACGCTATTCTGCAAAGGCTCATACAGATAAACAATTATAATCAAGACCTGAACCCTCCTTTGTGACAAAGAATCCCAAGAATCTTAACTTCAATTTGCTAACATAATCACCGAAAACAGTTATTTTTAGTGCTAAAGACTACCACCTCTGTGTGGAAAATGTTTTCCAACAAATTACAGCTAGCTGCTAATTTGTTTTTGGGTTTTTTTTTTGGAGTTAGGTCTCACTCTGTGGCTCAGGCTGGAGTGCAGTGGCATGCTGGCAGCCACCGCAGCCTCGACCTGTGGAGATCCTTCCGCCTCAGCCTTCGAAGTAGCTGGAATTACAGGCACGCGCTACCATGTCTGGCTAATTTTTGATTTATTGTAGAGACAAGGTCTCATCATATTGCCCAGACTGTCTTAAATCCGTGGGCTCAGGGCAATCCTCTCACCTCGGCCTTCCAAAGTGCTGAGATTACAGGCTGAACCACCAAACTTGGCCAACTGCTAATTTTTTGTGCTTAATGATAATTAAACTGGGATCATTCCACAGATTCATAAAAAAATGAACTCACTCGACAAGAATTGATGCCCAAGTTAGGAACTGTCTAAGAAAATCTACATTAAAGATGACAAAACAGCTGGGCATGGTGGATCACACCTATAATCCCAGCACTTTGGGAGGTGAGAGGATAGCCTGAGCTCAGGGGTTCGAGACCAGCTGAGCAACATGGTGAGACCTCATCTCTGCAACAAATCAAAAAAATCAAGCTGGGCATGGTGGCACATACCTGTAGTTCCAGTTACTTGGAAGGCTGAGGCTGAAGGATCGCCTGAGCCTAGTAGGTCGAGGCTGTGGTGGCCGTGAACATGCCACTGCACTCCAGCCTGGACAACAGAGTGAGACTGCTGACTCAAAAAAAAAAAAAAAAAAAAATGACAAAACAAACTATCCGCCCAAGTCTAATATGGATCTCAAAAACTCAGGCTTGGACAGGAGTTCTAAAACCCAGGAGTGGGGTGGGGATATTCCCCGTTTCTCCCCACCCTACCTTCAAAACCAGCCATAGCAGCAAAATCTTGACCTACAGCCTGGGGAGAGCAAGGGACCACATCACAGAAGAATTACTTTAGAATATGGCTCAAGTCAAAACGTTTCAAATGAAGCTAGCCCGCCCTAAGCCCCTCACTCCTCCCAATTTTTCTATTAACAAGTCAGTCCTGTCCATCAATCTGGTCTCCGTCAACCCAGTTTTTGGGTCTAGACAAAACCTCAAAGGGAGAGGGGTAATTTAGTGCTGAACAAGCAGGAGGTCACATCAGCTGAAGAGGAAAGATGGACCAAGCTTCCTCTTGCCACTCACAATGCTCGAAGGGTCAAGAAGAAGCAGGAACCCAGTGGGCTTCTCTGGGTGGCATTTTGCTCCTTCTAGGCAACTATAACTCTGTAGCATTCTCTTGCTCCCTCCCAAAAAACAGAGGTGGCCAAAAAAAGAAAAAAAGGCCTCGTGAGCTGAGCAGGGCCTTTCTTAGGGGTATGGGTGGGGGAGGGGGAACGCCTTGCCAGGGCCTGTGTTGTCGAATCTCTCTCAACCTTTGGCTTAGGAGTCTGGAAGAATGACACCAAAATGGCCCTTTATTTGCTAAGAATGAATACAGCTAGAATAAACCTTGTCCTGGGTGAAGAAAAAACAAGCCATGTGACTTTCAGCACCAGAATTTGAAGGGGGTTTGATTTTAGAGCTACAGAATTATCAAAATGAAAGTTTCTCTTGAACCAGGAATTTTTTTTTTTTTTTTTTTTTTTTTTTTTTTTAGTTGGAGTCTCACTCTGTCACCCCAAATGGAGTGCAGTGCCGCTCCCCACCGCAGCCTCGACCTGTCGGGCTCCCGGGGATTCTTCCAACCCCGCCTTCCGAGTAGCTGGAGCTACAGACGCGCGCTACCCGCCCGGCTGATTTTTTGATTTATTGTAGAGATGAGGTCTCACCAAGTTGCCCAGGCGGGGGTATCGAACCTGCGGGCTCAGGCAATCCCATTTACCTCGGCCTCCCGAAGGCACGCAGGATTACAGGCTGAGCCATCGAGCCCGGCTGAACCAGGAAATGAGCCATCGAGCCCGGCTGAACCAGGAAAATTTATAAATGCTTTTTGCCCTGGCAAAACCTTCAACAAGAGAATTTTAGCCATTTCACCATCTCACGGATGGCTTCTGTAAGCACGAAGGCCCCCTTTATATATTCACAATTATGAGAGTTTTTCTTTTTAAATGAAAAGAAAACAAGCTCAACAAACAATTAGGCTCAATCTATTTCCAGTCATATTTTAACATTTTAGTCTCCTGACATCTGAAAAGGACTGTCTGGAAGTATGGTTTGTAAGAGGCTATAATGGGATGGTTAACTGCGATGGAAAAAGGAAACTTTACTCCACCTTCAGCCACTTTCGGGAAGATTTATCTATTCCAAGAGTAACTATTCAACTGTGAAAATGTTGAATGGCAAAGAGTGGAGAGTAATGTTACAAAAACAATTGAAAGTGCCTGTTTTCAGCTGGGCTCAGTGGCTCAGCCTGTAATCCCGCGCCTTTGGGAGGCTGAGGTGAGTGGATTGCCTGAGCCCGCGGGTTCGAACCCCCTGGGCAGCGAGACCTCATCTCTACAAAAATCAAAAAATCAGCCAGGCGTGGTAGCGCGCACCTGTAATTCCCGGGTACTCGGAAGGCTGAGGCGGAAGGATCGCCGGAGCCCAGCAGGTCGAGGCTGCGGTGGCCGGGAGCGGCCAGTGCACTCCAGTCTGGGCGACTGAGTGAGACTCCAACTCAAAAAAAAAAAAAGAAAGTGCCCGTTTTCTTCCCAAAGTGTCTTCATTGTTTTCCAAAATACACGCATTCCTAGAATTGGAAATAAAGATCTTGCAAACACTGAGTGGATGCAGTCCCCAAACTTGTGTAGTTTTCCTATCAGGAGAAAACTTCAAATAGTCACAAGAGGCTCCCCAGACAGTGAGGCTACCACAACGGCCTCATTTTATTAGCCCAGTTTAGGGTAGGTTACACCTTCACAAGATCCCCCTCACCAGTCCAGGCTTGTGACACTAGCCAAGGTTCCACGTTGATAATACCGTGCACTTTAATGGAAACAGTCAGCTCAAGCCTGACTTTTTTTGCTCAAGGCCACCCCAGCCTCGACCTGTTGGGCTCAGGTGATCTTTCCACCTCAGTCTTCCAAGTAGCTGGAACTACAGGCACGTGCCACCAAGCTCAGCTAAGTTTTTGATTTATTGTGGAGATGAGGTCTGGCCAAACTGCCCAGGCTGTTCTCGAACCCATGGGGCTCAGGCAATCCTCTCACCTCAGCCTCCCAAAGTGTTGGGATTATAGGCATAAGCCACCATGCCCGGGCCAAGCCTGACTTGTATTTAAAAGCCCATAGATTATATTCAAGGGCTAAGAAATTAAGCTATCAAAAATGAACATTTCTCTCTCGTGTCTTTATCAAGCATTTTCTCAAAGCAACAGACTTCAACTTACAAGCCAGCCACCAGCACTTTGGGAGGTGGAGGCAAGAGAACTGCCTGACCCACGGGTTTTGAGACCACCCGGCAACCCCCGGCAAGACCTCTCTCTCAATTAAAAAAAAAAAAAAAAGCCCGGGGTGGTGCCTGCTGTAAATTGCACTAAGCTGAGGCGGAAATACCGAGGCAGGTGGGGGGCCGGGGGGGTGCATTTTTAAAAGGCCCCCCCCCCCCCCGGGGGGGGGGGGGGCCCGCGACCCCCCAAAAAGAGACTCGATCAAAAAAAAAAAAAAAAAAAAAATTGCAAACATCTACCTGATAAGTGGTTTCAAAGCAGCATCCTCTATAATGATTTCCAAGGTGCTTATGTAGTTTGGTTCTCTGGTCAGCACGTGAGATGTATGCACTGAGTCCAGGACACAAAGCCTCTGAAGTTAATCTATAAAGTTAACGCATGGGGAGGGAAGAGCCTTTGAAAGTAATCTATGACTCAACAGGACTCGAATTAAAATTAAAATCCCAGTTTTTTGGAATTCAAAGTTTATCATAAAATTCACCAACATTAGTTACATCTAGAGATGGATTTAGAAGAAAAGGATAGGAAAACGGGTCTTTAATTGTATCTGTATTTCACCCCCTTTAAAAAGAAAACCACTCTGACATGCAGTTTAATATGAAGTTTATAACTTACACAAGACATGCATATAATTTAAAAATAAACATGCAGCCAGCCGGGCTCGGTGGCTCCAGCCTGTAATCCCAGCACTTTGGGAGGCTGAGGCGAGAGGATTCCTGAGCCCAGGGGTCCAAAAACAGTCTGGGCAACTTGGTGAGGTCTCTACAATTTATCAAAATCTTAGCCGGGTGTGGCGGCGTGCCCCTGTAGTTCCAGCTACTTGGAAGACTGAGGCAGAAGGATGGCCTGAGCCCACCAGGTCGATTTCAGCCTGAGTAACAGAGTGAGACTCCAACTCAAAAAAATAAAAAATAAATAAATAAATAAATAAATAAACATGCATACACTGAGTAAATATGCAGGCCTGAAAAAGTAAGACTCTCAACGCAAAATAAGGCCCGGTGCTGAATGTTCACCCAGTGACTTAAAATATAAGGGACAAGCCAGGAACTCAAACCACCACCAATTATTTTAGGCAGCAAACAGCCTTGCTCAAAGCGTCTGAGGCACTAAGTTTTCTGCAAGGAGATAGTCCCAGGAGTGCTCAATATTCAGGGTCAAATCAGGTTGGAATTCTAGAACTTGTCTTTCCAGGAGGCATTTTAAAGTCCAACACAGAGCCGGGCTCGGTGGCTCAGCCTGTAATCCTGCACCTTTGGGAGGCTGAGGTGAGTGGATTGCCTGAGCCCGCGGGTTCGAGACCCGCCTGGGCAGCGAGACCTCATCTCTACAATAAATAAAAAAATCAGCCGGGCGTGGTAGTGCATGCCTGTAATTCCAGCTACTTGGAAGGCTGAGGCGGAAGGATCGCTGGAGCCCAGCAGGTCGAGGCTGAGGTGGCCGGGAGCGGCCACCGCACTCCAGTCTGGGCGACAGAGTGAGATTCCAACTCAAAAAAAAAAAAAAAAAAAGTTCAACACGGAGACTGTATAAATTGTACCAGCACCTGTACCCCCCTTTCCACCCCAGACACTCAGTAAATCCCACCCCCTGGCCTCCCTAACTGGTAACTATCACCATGCTTGGCTGAGGCCGGGTCCAAGGTTCCCAGAGGGCAAAAACGTCACCACTATCACCACCCCACCATCGCCCCCATCGCTAGTGAGATTGTCAGGGGGTCCTTGGACACATTCAAATCTGCTGGGCTTCTGCCATTCAGAATCCTGACGCCCAGCTCTTAGACACAGAAGACACTCAGGACTTCTGTGGCAGCAAAGGGCTCACATTCCATGTGCCAAAACAAAACAAAAAACATTACAGGGCAACTTGTGAGCAGTGCATTCCCCAAAACTCAAAGTGAAGACCCATTTCCCCATGATCAGGATGGGAGTCCCCACGCCCCACTCGGCTTCCCGCCGGGCCACTTTCAGAGCAACTCTGGAGGCACAGGACTAGCAGAAAACACTGTAGACGGGCTCTTGCTATGCTGCCCAGGCTGGTCTCAAACTTCTGGGTTCACGAGATCCTCCCCCACCTCGGCTTCCCAAAGTGCTGGGACTACAGGCCTGAGCCGCCCTGCTGGCCCAGATGGTTTTTCAAATGAGCCAAATACAAGCTGAGAAAAGTGGAAACCAACTCCCTCCTTGTAGGTTTCCAAGCTACAGCATGTTTTAAACCAACTGCCCAGACAAGACATCTCACTTCCAATCCCAAGGAGAAGTATCCCACCCAAGAAGTACCCTGTGCAGGGAGACCCCACTGACGACCCCCTCCCTGAACCGACAGCGGCCTCCTTCCCAAGGTCAGGTGGCCTTAGTCACCGTGTAAGGAAAAGGTGCCCAATTATTCAGCAGCGCCTGTTCACACGGGAAGCTACTCAGTCTTGGAGATAGACTGT
Source organism: Cephalopachus bancanus (assembly GCA_027257055.1). Taxonomy (NCBI): domain Eukaryota; kingdom Metazoa; phylum Chordata; class Mammalia; order Primates; family Tarsiidae; genus Cephalopachus; species Cephalopachus bancanus. Next base: position 119,995 of record JAPVLO010000021.1, on the reverse strand, counting down.
GCATCCAGTAAAACACACAGACTTAAGCATTCGGAATATCAGTCAGGACAGGGGTCCGAGAGACAAGGCTTTTTAAAGAAACAACATTCTGGAACTGTTAATGACCACTTCCTTGGAAGAAAAGGAGAAAATTTAGGCACTGCGTGGGACCCCTATAGAAATCTCGCTACCCAATGGTGCTTTCACCCCAACACCTCAGTTTCCTGCTCGGAGCATTGGTTTGTCACCGTTACGCTCCGGATGTGTCTAACATCCTAAACCAGGAACGGATAAAAAGGTTGAACCATTAATTTCCAAGTTTCCTTTTTTTCATGAAAAGCTTAAGAAGGTAGAACTCGGCTCAAAACAAAGCCAATTTTATGTTTTTAAAGGACATTTGCTTCAATGAGTAACATCTTAATGCTCTGCTTACAAACTAGCATTATGCATGCTAAAAGTGAATTTTTAGGGCATCCGGGCACCTCCCAGGATAAGGGGAGCTGAGCTTCTCCCTCCAGGCCCTCCAATGCTTGGAACAGTTTTATTACTGAAAAGTGAATAAATCCTTTTACAAGCCCATCAACACTGAGCATCTACTATTTTAACCCAAACAAAACGTAGGTGGAGCTTGAACTGGAAATATAAATATGAACTGACATTTAAAAACAACGCCCCTTCCAGGAGGGAAGTTCTCCGGATTCAGGGCGCCCTCTCCCCTGAAGCCTCCTCCCCTTCGATCCTAATCTGCAAGCAACCTGGCTCCGTTTTTCCGTTCCCAGGGTTTGGGTCGGTCTTTACCTCAATCATTCATTTTTCTAAAAGTGATCAAAAGAACATGCCAGAAATGTACATGCATGAAGGTGCTTAAAACTGTAAGATGAGCCCCTTGAAAACTTAAAAAAACACACACACACACACACAGAAAAACGAAGGATAACTGCCCCCCACTTCATACCTAGAAGAAACTTTTTAAGAGGAAAAACCCACAACAGGTAGACTAGAATTTCAACCTTTTTCCACTAGGAGAAGCCGGCTGAGGGCCACCGGGCGATGGCTCCGCCCTCCTCCCCAACAGGTTAGGAGGGGGAAAGGCTGCGGCGCGGTGCTGGCCTCGGCGGTGCTCGGTCCCCGTTCGCCCCAGCTCCCGCGGGCAGCAGCCCCCACCGGGGCTCGCAAAGCCCCCGCCTCTCCGCCCCCGCTCCCAGGCCGGGCTGTGCGATCACAGCCTCCTCCATCTCACCGACTCCCTCGGCAGAGCCTGCTCCTCACAACTTTCGGCCCCGCCGCCCCCAGGTTGGGGCGCGCAGAAGGTCCCGAAGTGACGAGGAGGAAGGGCCCCATGGCGGGAAAAACACGCAAGCAAGGGCCACGCGACAGCCCACGGGGCGAGACCCGGCCCGAGCAGCCCCGAGACGCCGCGCACGCCCGCGTCCACACCGCGCGTGGCCGCTCCGGTGTTCTCCAGGGGAAGGCGAGCCCCTGGCCGAGCGGGGCGGGGACGCCTCCTCCGAACCAGGGAAACCGGTTCCTGCAGGGATGGAGGCCGGGGCGGCGGGAGCGGCCCCGGGGCTCCCGGCCGGGTGAAGGCGAGGTCGTCCGTCCCCTTATTCCGCTTCTAGCTCGGGGGCAGCCGCAGGCCGGGGAGGCCGGGCGGAGAGGAGACGCCACCTCAGGGCTCCGAGGCCAGGACGCGCGTTTTACGCAGCCGGGGCCACGGCCGCGGAAAGGAAAAGGGCTGCAGCCCGGGGTCCTCGGCCTTCCAAGACCCACGGACGCCCCGTCTCGCCCAGCTCAAGCGGGCCACGACTGCCACGCTGCCCAAACAACGAAAAAAACCGCTCTTCCCCTCCCAAGCGCGCACGTGGAAGCCACGTCTACGCGGGCACGCACACCCACCCACCCACAACACAGCCGCTCTCCCCGGCTCAGTGCCCATTTATTAGGCGACAGTCTACGAACTTCGCCGACAAAAACGAGAAAACGAAGGCGCACTTTGGGAGGCCTCTGGCGTGCCCGCACAAGGAAGCCACGTCCACACACACACACCCTCTTGCCGACTCGCGCCTAACTGGAGACGACGACTGCCGCGCTCTGCCCCACGGCAAAGTGGAATACGGAAAAGGGAGGACTCCACGCCTCGGGGCTGGCCGAGGGCCCCTCGCGGCGCGCACGAGCAGCCGGCTCCCCCACTTCCACACTCCCCAGGTCGCGACGACCCGGTGGCCGCGACCGCCATGGAGCCCGGGGAAACACAAAGCGAGTCCGGGGAGGAGAGGGACCGGCCCAGCGGCCTCCCGCGCGCGCGCGCGCACTCACCTCGTCGTCGTGGTGCTGGCAGAAGCCGAGGCGCTCGGGAAACACGGAGAGGATGGAGAAGGGCGGCCCGGGGAAGGGCGGCCCGAGCCCGAGCTGCTGCGCCGCGGCCGCGGCGGCGGCGGCGGCGGGACCCGGCGGCCGCGCTCGATGTAGTGGTCCTTGGTGAGGCGCACGCGCTGGTGCGCGCGGACGCAGTTGTCGCACAGGTGCTCCTGGCAGTCGAGGCAGCGCGAGGAGGCCGCGTTGCCCTCGTCGCACGAGCTGCAGCCGTGGGGCCGGCGCAGCAGCAGCGCCGACGGCGAGGCCGCCGGGCCGCCGGGCGCGGCGCGCGGGGGCGCGGGCGGCGGCGGGGCCGGCGGCAGCGACGGCGCGGGGGCGGCCGCGCGCGGGTGCGCGTGGTGCCGGTGGTTGCTGTGGCCGCCCGCGCCCGCCGGGCCCCCGCGCGCCCGTTCTTGGGGGGCGGCTCGTGGGCCGTGGCCACCACGGCGTCCAGCGGGTTGCTGAGCAGGAAGGGGGACGACGGCAGGGGTCCATCCCCGCCGCCTCGGCCAGCACGACCTTCTGGTCGCACACGGGGCAGCGCAGCTTGAGCGGCCCCCCCGGCGCGCCGCCCCCCGCCGCCGGCACCCGGTGCGCCTCGAGGCAGGGGGGGCAGAAGGCGTGCAGGCAGGGCAGGACGTGCAGCGGCGCGCCGCCGCCCCGGGGCCCCCCCGCCGCCCCCCACGACGTGGACGTCTGCGAGGACGACGACGACGCGGACGAGTTGGAGGAGAGCGGCCCCGGGCGAGCCGCACATCTCCTTGCACAGCAGGCAGATCTGGAAGTCGGTCTGGGGGAACGAAGCCATTTGAAACCCGGGCCCGGAGGAGGGAGGAGCCCAGAGGGGAAAGAGGAGGAGGCGGCGGCGGCGAGCGCGGGGACGAGGTGGGGGGGAGCCACCGACTCACTCAGCACAACGCATGGGTCCGGCCTGCAGCCGGGAGCCGGCCCCGGGGGCAGCGCTGCCCGCCTGGCCTCGCCGCGTCTGGCCCGAGCGCTGCCACCCGCGACGCGGCGGGCATTAAATGCCACCCTCCGGCGGCGACGCAGACTGCTCCCGGGGGGCTGGGGCCGCGTGCCTTCCGAAGAGGGAGCGCCGGAACAAGCCCCGACACGCGAGGGGCCACGGGGGCAGGGCGGTCGGGAGACTCCCGGGAGCGGCCGGGGCTTCGCTTCGCGACAGCCGAGCGGAGTCCCCAACACAGAGTCCGCGGTGCGATCCCGGTCCCGGCGAGAGCGGAATTTGGTTCGACGAGTATTTGGTGCGTGGCTGCCTTTAAACGGATCTGGCCTGTTCCTGGGAGGAGGGGAAGGCGCCCCAAACTAGTAAAGGCGGGAGCGGCGCGTCGCCAAGCCGGTGTCCCCCCGCGCGACGCCCGGGCCCCCCCCCGCATGACGCGGCGGCCGGGGGTCCTGGGTGGCCCCGGGGTGCTGCGCTTGGGGGTTGCGCACGGCCAGGCGCGGCCTCCCCTGCAGGGCGGTCGGCCCGCCGCAGCTGCAGCTCGTGGTGGCCCGGCCGCACGCGTGCAGTACGCACGCGCGTCCCACGCGCCTCGAGTCTCCCGCGCGCCTGCCCGGCGGCCGCGCCTGCCCGCGCTCACCACGCACGCGCGCCCCACGCGGCCCGGGCCCTCGCGCCCCGCCTCGCCGGGCCTGGGCGCCTCCCGCACGCTCCTGCCCCTCGGGCTCAGCCGCGCCGCCGCGCGGGGCCGCAGGCCCCCGCGGGCCGCCCTGAATTATTCATCGGCAGGAAGATATTAGATGTACCCGCTCCGCGCGGGCCGTCGTGCAATGCTATCCGAGCTCTGCGCGCGCCCCGCGCCCCTCCTCCTCCTCACGTCCGTCCTCTCTGAAACCTTGGCAGCGCAGGGGGATCACATTTCCTTTGTCATCGGGCCATTTCGCCCTCGCCTTGGTCCCCCCTCCGATGCCGAGCCTCGGGGATGGAGCCTCCTCCCGGGCGCGCTGGAATCAGTGGAGCCGGCCACCGCCGCGCGCGGCGAGCTCGGGAGCCGCGTGGCCAGCGCCGCCGGCTCGCGCCCGCGTCATCCTCCTTCGGGAACGAGTCGCCGAGCGGGACGCGGGTGGCCCCGGCCGCGCTGCGCCTGCTGGGCTCGCTCCCGCGGTGCCCCCGGGCCCCCCGGGGCTCTGCACGACTCCCCCAGTTCGGGCTGCGTGTGCGCGCGCGCGCGTGTCCCCTCTTTCTCTGTTTTGCCGCCTCTGCCTCTGCGTCTTCCTCCTCCTCCTCCTCCTCCTCTTCTCTGTGCGCCGGTTATTGGGACTGATCGGAATTCGGAATCCTTTTAATCTCCAAAGGAGCAAACTCACTTCCGCCCGAGTGCTGGGAGGGGGCTGGGGGAGGGGAGGGAGGGGAGGGGGCTCCAGGCAAACAGGAAACATTAGCCCTCTCAGCACGGCCCGCTTTTGTGTGCTCCCTCCCTCCTCCCTCCGACCTCCTCCCTCCTCCGGGCCGCTGGGGAGATGAACGCCCCCGGGCTTCAGTGTGACGACCTTTGAAACCTTTTGAGCGAGGAGCGGAGAGCGACTCTTCCGTTTATTTAAAAAAGAAAAGAAAAGATTTCATTCTGAATCCCTGGCTCAACGGAGTCTGATAGCCACTGCCCGGGAGATCCGGGTTTTCCCCCCACCTCTTTTTTTCTTTCTACGTTTTTTGAAGGACCCTGCATATCTGTGAGCAACACCGAAACGTCACACCGTTGTGTGCAGTTGGATGCGTGGAATTAAGCGAATCTGAATTCTGATCGGGCGGAGGGGCCAGTTCCCTTTTGAGTCTTAATGGGGGTGGGGGAGGCAGGGGGCAGCTGTTCGCGAGAGGCGACCTGGTGACGGCCTCGCGGCCATCTGGGTGGTGCCCGAGGCTGCCTGGGCGGTTCTGGGAAAGGAACTTGCCTGCCCTGGAAAGAGACGGACTTGGAAGGGCAGAGAAGGCCACTTACCAGGATCCAGGGAGGATCTGGCCTCGAGGCCAACGGGGAACAATTGTCCTCGCCTAAACACTGTCTCCCTAGGAGTGATATCTTGGGTCCTGTTTAAACTGGAACAGGCAACAACAACCTGATGACTCTCAAAAACGTGCTGGGAGAAAGAAGCCAAACACAAAAGAGTTCATATTGTGGGATTCCATTCACAGGAAATTCTAGCACAGACAAACCTAATAAGCCATGGGTTAGGAAAAGTACCCTTGGAAACGAGGAGGTATGGACTTCTGGGAACCTTCTGGGGTAAGTTAAATAAAAACATGTTGGTGTGTCCACCCATTTCTTAAAATGAATAAATGCCGTTTGAGAGCTGTGTAAAATGTGTCACTGTGTTTAAATTATACTTAAGTAAGAATTTTTTTTTTAAACCCGGTGTCCAACCTGCCGAACCATGCCTGGCTCATAAAGACGGAAAAAGCTTAAAATACGCTTCAGCTCCATAGACACCCGCAGCGCCTCTGGGTTTGCTCATTGGAAGCCTTGAGATCAAACCGAAAAGAGCCCTAAGTCAGGCCAGCTGGACAAATGTGCTGAAGGCCCTAGGAGGCTACAGAAACACCTCCCTAAAAGGATCAAGGCATCTTGGGGACCCAGGTGCTGTCCCGAGTTGGGAAGAACTTCCCAGACATGGGAAGAGCCAGGCGTGCCACCAGGAAAGCCCAGGTCCTCTGCTGCCCTCCCAGCTCCGGCGTCCGGAGCAAGCAGCAGCTCTGTGGACACTTGCTGAAACGTGTGAGGAGTGGAAGAGGAGTGGAAAAGCGAGTGAGCAAACTAGACCAAAACGGAGCTCCTCCTTTGCCAGACGAGGAAGGAAAATAAACTTTTTACAATTTTAGAATGAAAGAGGCATTTCTCGTGCTGCTGCCTACTGCCTGCACAATACGTTCCTTCCATAAGTCGAGCCCCGCACGTAAAAACACACATGCTTGCACAAATCAACACACCCCTACCGTTCCTGCCGTGGCGTTCTGCACACTGGCCTTACGGCAGAGGTGTGTGATATAGCTGTTTTGTTTCTTTTCCTTTCTTTGATTGTCTCACATTCTCTTTTAAAAAACAAAAACAAGAGGCAAACAGATGGGGAAAGAGAATTGCCAGAAGGAAGATGGCCCCAGAAGGTCAGAACATGGATGGCCCAGACCGGCTGTCTCCCTCTTTGGTTTGGCCCCACCCACCACCAAAAAAAAAAAAAAAGGATAAAAGATGACAAGGGCAAAAAACCTCAAAAGTCCTCCTGGTCCCATGACTCAAAATATTTTGAAAATGGAAAGCAGGGCCATCACGGAAGAGCAGGAAGGGCTTCACTCCAGAAAGAGGAATCAACCTCGACAGCGTCAGAGGGTTTGTTTCCTGGGAACAATTGCTCAGAATAAACCAAAAAGAAAAAGAGTGGAGCAGGGCGATGTTCGGTTTTTCTTCGTGAAGTAGCTTCCCTTGTTTCTTCCCTTGAATCCACAGCATAGTGCCCGGAAGCTGGCCTGCCCTTGTAAATTGTTAAATTAGCACATTCTTAATTTCTGTGAAGACTGAAGACTTCAATTAGCACAGGTAGGAAAGAAGGAAATCTTTAAAGCAACCAATTTAATCCCAGTTTTAGGGAAATCGAGCCATGTGGTTTTTTTTAAGATGTCATAGTGGTAGAGAAATAATAAACGAGTATTCGAATCTAATAAGACTTTATTTCATGTATTCATGAGGAGACAGAGCTGTGCATGCAGAGAAAGCGCCCAAGACACAGCCCTCTGCTATAAACTACATTGTATTAAATTTTTCATTGCCATCCTAGCTAATAAACACCCTTTCTTAGCAAAGGAGCACGCAGCCTCCCAGTTTTTCCTCTGCTGGTTTACCTTAGAAAGGGAGTCTATATGCCTTTGAGAATCCCGAAAATAAACCATCTTATGTTTTAATAATTAACCACTTTTTTAAAGAAGCCAGCCCTGAAGTTATGTGGGCAACAAATTTCCACTCTCTTGAATTCGTCTGTAACCATATTTTGTTTTCAGAGATGACACTGGCCTCTGCCACTCTCTCAGGCCGGGAGTTGGGGGTTAGGCCACATTTCCATCAGAGCGACTTTGCATCTGCGGTTTTTATCTGATCCTTTAATTAAATATTCGATGCACCCGCTTGTTTTGATGTCAAAATTGCACCTTTCACCATCATCCTCAGGGTGTATTCACATAATTTTTAAGTCCATAAATCACCGGCGTATTTTTTTTTAAGCATTAAACAAACATTACATCATAATTGCTATTTTGACCCATGGGGGAGGGAGGACCCGCCTAATGATTGTCTGCATCCTGCCAGCGAGCAGGGATGCGAGCAGGGATGGAGGGTCTACACGTGGGCCAGCTCTTTTCTACTCTGACTCTGGCCTTGGAATCACTCACAGAAGCCTGTCAGTCGCTTTCAACAACCCTGAGTTCAGAATAGCAACGTGTCAGACGATATCATGGAAGTGCTAGTCGCCTAGAACTTTATAAACTAGAGTAGAGAAATTCGAATTGCCCGGGTAAAAGGTAATTGTAGAGAAATATCCAGCTTTAACAGTGAAAAGTAGTTTAGAACTCGACTAGGCTAACATCTTAGCTCTACCACTCTTGACTGTGTAGCTTTGAGCAAGTTACTTAACCTCTCTGTGCCGCAGATGTTTTTTCATATGACAGAAATGGTATAAGCATCTAGCCTATCAGGAATAAATGAGTTACTAAACGGTCCAGTGCTTAGCATAGTACCAAGCACATAGAAGGACTCGATAAATTTTCGTTGCTTTTTGTAGGCCGGACATGGTGGCTCAAACCTGTAATCCCAGCACTTTGGGAGGCCGAGGCGAAAGGACCGCCTAAGCCCAGGGGTCCATGACCAGCCTGGGCAATTTGGCGAGACCTCGTCTCTTCAATAAATCAAAAAATAGCCGGACTCAGTGGCTCAGCCTGTAATCCCGCGCCTTTGGGAGGCTGAGGTGAGTGGATTGCCTGAGCCCGTGGGTTCGAGACCCGCCTGGGCAGCGAGACCTCATCTCTACAATAAATCAAAAAATCAGCCGGGCGTGGTAGCGCATGCCTGTAATTCCGGCTACCGGGAAGGCTGAGGCGGAAGGATCGCCGGAGCCCAGCAGGTCGAGGCTGTGGTGGCCGGGAGCGGCCACTGCACTCCGATCTGGGCGACAGAGTGAGACTCCAACTCAAAAATAAATAAATAAATAAATCTGAAAATTAGCCGGGCATGGTGGCATGTGCCTGCAGTTCCAACTACTTGGAAGGCTGAGGCGGAAGGATCAATCAGCTCAGCACGCCTGACGCTCCCAGCTCAAGACCTCGCAATGCTGCCTCCTGCTTCCCAGCAGGTTGAGAGCTAAACTGTCATTCTGAACTTCTGAAAATGAAATCTGTGTCTTTCATCATGAGGGGGAAGAACGATAAAGGTTGTTTTTAGATAAAAACAGCAGAAAAATCATAAGCTATATAAATTAACACATGCTGTTAAGTAAGCCTGACCAGCTTCTTACTGCAAATGCTCTCTGATTTAGTCACTGAAAAACTCTGCTACTAAATTTAGTTTCAACTCAGCTTAGCCCTAGCCTTTCCTCATCCCACCTGCTGTGGAGTTCAGGGCTCCCTCTTACCTGGAAGAGTGAACTCAAACTGCTTCACCTGAAGACCAAGATCCTTTAAGCATCCGCTTTCCAGTGGTGTTTTCCAGCGATTCCACACAGGCCCCGCCCACCAGCAACATACCACCCCCCGACTCGCTGCTCAGGACACATCATGGCTTCTTTGTTTATTTCTTACTTTATTTCATTTCTTCTATGAAGGAGGGTCACCCGCCTTCGCCCAGGCTGGAATGCGTGGTGCAAGCGTAGCACCCATTATGGCTTCTGCCTGGCAGTTCCAACTCAGACTTCCCCTCCTCCCAGGACACTCTTTGAGAGGTGGGATCTCTTACCCCCTCCCTGGGCTCCCAGCTGGCCCCTGGCTACTTTGACCAGTGAAGCGTGGCCCAGGCAATGCAATGCCAGTTCCAGGCCTTTAGGAGAACGGACAGCTTCCACCTGGGTCACCAATAGCCTGAGCCACACCATGGAAAGTCCGACTTCTCTAGTGAGATCACGTGGGCCAGGCTCAGTGGCTCAGCCTGTCATCCCAGCACTTTGGGAGGCCAAGGTTAGTAGATTGCCTGAGCCCGCAGGTCTGAGACCCGCCTGGGCAACTTGGCCAGACCTCATCTCTACAATAAATCAAAAATTAGTCGGGCGTGGTAGCACGCACCTGGAGTTCCGGCTACTTGGAAGGCTGAGGCCGAAGGATCGCCGGAGCCCAGCAGGTAGACCCTGGGGTGGCAGTGAGCATGCCACTGCACTCCAGCCTGGGCAACAGAGTGAGACTCCGACTCAAAAAAGAAAAGAGACAGCCGGGCTCGGTGGCTCAGCCTGTAATCCCGCGCCTTTGGGAGGCTGAGGTGAGTGAATTGCCTGAGCCCGCGGGTTCGAGACCCGCCTGGGCAGCAAGACCTCATCTCTGCAATAAATAAAAAAATCAGCCGGGCGTGGTAGCACACGCCTGTAATTCCGGCTACTCGGAAGGCTGAGGCGGAAGGATCTCCGGAGCCCAGCGGGTTGAGGCTGCGGTGACAGGGAGCGGCCACTGCACTCCAGTCTGGGCGACCAAGTGAGACTTTAACTCAAAAAAAAAAAAAGAAAACAGAGACAACATGAAGAGGCTCAGAGTGAGAAAGAGGGGGAGAGGGTCCACTGGAGCCCAGTTTCTCGCCTTTCCTGCAGGGTGGCAGGTATATGGGTGAAGCCATCTGGGATCCTCCATCTGGGAACTCCCAGCCTGAATACTGCCCAGCCCAGCCCACTGAATTCCTGATCCACAAAATTGTGAAACACAGTAGAATGATAGCTGGGCATGGTGGCTCGCGCCTCTAATCCCAGCACTTTGGGAGGCAGAGGCAAGAGGATTGCCTGAGCCCAGGGTTTCAGATCAGCCTGGACAACTTGGTGAGACCTCTTCTCTACAATCAGTCAAAAAATTAGCCGAGTGTGGTGGTGTACAGGTGTAGTTCCAGCTACTTGAGAAGCTGAGGTGAAAGGATCACCTGAACCCAGAGGGCGAGCTGCGGTGGCCGTGCGTGAGTGTACACTGCACTCCAGCCTGGGCGACAGACTCTGACTCAAAAAATATATATATGGAAGCCGGGCTCGGTGGCTCAGCTGTAATCCTGCGCCTTTGGGAGGCTGAGGTGAAGGGATTGCCTGAGCCCGCATGTTCGAGACCCGCCTAGGCAGGCGAGACCTCATCTCTACAATAAATCAAAAATTAGCCGGGCATGGTAGCGCGCGCCTGTAATTCCGGCTACTCGGAAGGCTGAGGCGGAAGGATCGCCGGAGCCCAGCAGGTCGAGGCTGTGGTGGCCAGGAGCGGCCACTGCACTCCAGTCTGGGCGACAGAGTGAGACTCCAACTCAAAAAAAAAAAACCAAACAAACAAATATATATATATATATATGAAGCCAGGTTCAGTGGCTCAGCCTGTAATCCCTCGCCTTTGGGAGGCTGAGGTGAGTGGATTGCCTGGACCCGCGGGTTCAAGACCCGCCTGGGCAACTTGGCGAGACCTCATCTCTACAATAAATCAAAAAAATTAGCCGGGCATGGTAGCGTGCACCTGTAGTTCCAGCTACTTGGATGGCTGAGGTGGAAAGATCTCCGGAGCCCAGCAGGACGAGGCTGCGGTGGCCAGGAGCGTCCACTGCCCTCCAGTCTGGGTGACAGAGTGAGACTCCGACTGAAAAAAAAAAAAAAAAAAAGAATGATGGTTGTTTTAATCCTCTAGACCTTTGGGGCCATTTACTACATAGCAATAGACTGTGCGGACACCCCTCACTTCAGCTCACCTTCTCTTTTTTTTTTTTTTTTTTTTTTTTTGAGGCCGAGTCTTACTCTGTCACCCAGACTGGAGTGCAGTGGCCGCTCCCGGCCACCGCAGCCTCGACCTGCTGGGCTCCGGCGATCATTCCACCTCAGCCTTCCGAGTAGCTGGAACTACAGGTGCACACTACCATGCCCGGCTCATTTCTTGATTTATTGTAGAGATGAGGTCTTGCCAAATTGCCCAGGCGGGTCTCGAACCCACGGACTCAGGCAATCCACTCACCTCAGCCTCCCAAGGCGCGGGATTACAGGCTGAGCCACCGAGCCTGGCTGCCTTTTTTCTTTTTTTTTTTTTGAGTTGCAGTCTCTGTCACTCAGGCTGGAGTGCAGTTGAATGGCCACGGCTCACGCCAGCCTCAACCTCCTGGACTCAGGAGACCCTTCTGTCTCAGCATCTAGAGTAGCTGGGACTATAGGCACACACCACCACATCTGGCTAATTGTTTTATTTAATTAATTAATTTATTTATTTTTGAGTTGGAGTCTCACTGTGTCACCCAGACTGGAGTGCAGTGGCTGCTCCTGGCCACCGCAGCCTCCACCTGCTGGGCTCCGGCGATCCTTCCGCCTCAGCCTTCCAAGTAGCTGGAACTACAGGCGTGCGCTACCACACCCGGCTAATTTTTGATTTGTTGTTGAGATGAGATCTTGTCAAGTTGCCCACGCGGGTCTCGAACCCGCGGGTTTAGGCAATCCACTCACCTCAGCTTCCCAAGGCACGGGATTACAGGCTGAGCCACTGAGCCCGGATAATTGTTTTATTTTTTTGTAGCGACAAGGTCTGGCTATGTTGCCCAAGCTGTTCTCCACCTCCTGGCTCAAGCAGTCCTCCTGCCTCAGCTTCCCAAATTGCTGGCATTATAGGCGTGAGCTACCGTGCCCAAACCCTCTTTTTTTTAAAAAAACAGCTTCATTGAGGAATAATTGACATCCAATAAATACACTACGTACATTTAAGGTATATAATTTGATGTTCTGATATACAGATACCCCTATAAAGCCGTTGCTACATACAAAAGAATGGATATATTCATCACCCCCAAAAGTCTGGGCCCTCCATACCCCAACTCCCCAGGGAGCCACTGGTCTGCTTTCTGTCACTAGAGATTGGTTTGCATTTTCTAAAGTTTTATATAAGCCGGGCTTGGTGGCTCAGCCTGTAATCCTGCACCTTTGGGAGGCTGAGGCGAGTGGATTGCCTGAGCCCGCGGGTTCGAGACCCGCCTGGGCAATTTGGCGAGACCTTATCTCTACGGTAAATCAAAAAATTAGCCGGTCATGGTAGCGCACGCCTGAAGTTCCAGCTACTTGGAAGGCCGAGGCAGAAGGATCGCCGGAGCCCAGCAGGAGGAAGCTGCGGTGGCCGGGAGCAGCCACTGCACTCCAGTCTGAGCGACAGAGTGAGACTACAACTCAAAAAAAAAAAAGAAAGATGAGCCGGGCTCGGTGGCTCAGCCTGTAATCCCGCGCCTTTGGGAGGCTGAGATGAGTGGATTGCCTGATCCCGCGGGTTCGAGACCCGCCTGGGCAGCGAGACCTCATCTCTACAATAAATCAAAAAATCAGCCGGGCGTGGTAGCGCATGCCTGTAATTCCGGCTACTCGGAAGGCTGAGGCGGAAGGATCGCCGGAGCCCAGCAAGCGAGGCTGCGGTGGCCGGGAGCGGCCACTGCACTCCAGTCTGGGCGACTGAGTGAGACTCCAACTCAAAAAAAAAAAAAATAAAAGAAAGATGGATAGACAGATGATAGATGGGTGGTAGATAGATGATGGTGATAGATGAATAGAGATAGATGGATAGATGAGAGAGAGAGAGAAAGATGATGGATAGATGGATGGATAATAGTTATTTGTGTCATCCCAACAAGCAGCCACACATGTGAGTGACGCCCCTCCTGATGACTCTAGCCTCCCGGCGTTAGGGTCACCCCAGACACTCAAGTCTTCCCAGCTGAGATTCCAGGCTTTGTGAAGCTGAGACAAACCATTCCTGTGGTATCTTTTCTGAACTCTAGACCCACAAAAATCTGTGGGTATGGTAGAATGTTTTTTGTTATTTTTGTTTTTGTTTTGTTTTGAGTCTTGCTCTGTCACCCAGGCTGGGGTGCAGTGGCATGCTCACAGCCACCGCAGCCTCGACCTGCAGGACTCAGGCGATCCTTCTGCCTCAGCCTTCCAAGTAGCTGGAATTATACGTGTGTGCCACCACATCCAGAAATTTTTTTTTCTTTTTTTTTTTTTTGAGTTGGAGTCTCGCTCTGTCGCGCAGACTGGAGTGCAGTGGCCGCTCCCAGCCACCGCAGCCTCAACCTGCTGGGCTCCGGCGATCCTTCCGCCTCAGCCTTCCGAGTAGCCGGAATTACAGGCGCGCGCTACCACGCCCGGCTAATTTTTTGATTTATTGTAGAGATGAGGTCTCGCTGCCCAGGCGGGTCTCGAACCCGCGGGCTCAGGCAATCCACTCACCTCAGCCTCCCAAAGGCACGGGATTACAGGCTGAGCCACCGAGCCCGGCTTGATTTTTGATTTATTGTAGAGATGAGGTCTCACCAAGTTGCCCAGGCGGGTCTCGAACCCGCGGGCTCAGGCAATCCACTCACCTCAGCCTTCCAAAGGCGCGGGATTACAGGCTGAACCACTGAGCCCAGTTTGAAATTTTTTTTGTTTTATTGTAGAGACAAGGTCTCACCATGTTACCCAGGCTGGTCTTGAACCTACGGGCTCAGGCAATCCTCTCACCTCCACCTCCCAAAGTGCTGGGGTTAGAGGCATGAGCCACCATGCTGGACTGTGCCTCTTCAAGTTGATGAAATACACTCTATTTTGAAAGTAGAGGCTGGTGCCGTGGCTCACGCCTATAATCCCAGCACTTTGGGAGGCCCAGGTGAGAGGACTGCCTGAGTCCCCTGCTTCAAGACCAGCCCGGCAACTTGGCGAGACCTCATCTCTACAATAAATCAAAAAATTAGCCGGATGTGGTGGTACATACCTGTAGTTCCAGCTACTTGGAAGGCTGAGGCGGAAGAATCGCCTAAGCCCAGCAGGTCGAGGCTTCTGTGGCCGTGAGTGTGCCACTACACTCCAGGCTGGGCGACAGAGTGAGACTCTGACTCTAAAAGAAAAGTGAAAACGAAGTAGAGCCAGCAGGATTTGCTGACAGATTGGATTACAGAAAGACAGAAGTCAAGAGGGAGGAGTGGGGGTGACTCCATGGTCTTTGCCTGAGCAGTTGGGTAAGTGGTAGGACTGGTTCCTGAACTGCAAAACCCCAGAGCTTGAATGAGTCATCCTGATCCTGGGACAGAAAGGGTCCTTTGACGTGTAGGACAGCTGAGCTTGGTGGCTCATGTCTGTAATCCCAGCACTTTGGGAGGCCGAAGCAAGAGGACTGCCTGAACTCAGGGGTTCAAGATGAGCCTGGGCGAGACCTCGTCTCTACAATAAATCAAAAAATCAGCCGGGCATGGTGGTGCACACCTGTAGTTCCAGCTATTTGGAAGGCTGAGGCGGAAGGATCGCCGGAGCCCAGCAGGTCGAGGCTGCGGTGGCTGGGAGCGGCCACTGCACTCCAGCCTGGGCGACAGAGTGAGACTCCAACTCAAAAAAAAAAACCAAAAAGGATAGCACAGAAAACAAATCACCAGGCCAAGTCTGGACCCCTGTGCTGTCAGATCTTTTCCTGCCCTTGCCCTGCTCTGTCCTGGATTCGGAGGAGCTGACCCTCAGCTGCATTCCCAGTTCCTAAGGCAGTTGGCTCTGCCTGGGTTTACCTCCCGGAGGCTGCCAGTTGATGCGAGGCTGAGGAGGAGGGACAAACTCCCCTTTTCCTGTGGTTCTCCCAGGCCCCAGTGCCAGATGGGTGACGTCACCTCCTGGGTTCCATCCCGTCACCTCCTCCCTGGACCCTTCAGCCTAGGCATGGCCGCGGCACCTGCTCCGGCTGCCCTCTGGCTCCTGTCACTTGTCCAGCCAAATCTCCCCATTCCTTCTCCTCCGGTATGCCTAGGAAAGCCATTTCTATTTTCTTGTGTTGACCCTGACCGAGACTGTCGCCTGAGGCCTCACGTGAAAGCCTGCAGGCTCAGGTGAGAGGCAAACACCTTGCACAACTCCACCTTGTGCAGACTCCCAGGCTCCAGGGTGTTTACCAGCTGCTCAGCCTGGGGATGGCTCTTTCCTGACCTCTGTGTTCCCTCCCTCTGTCTATGTGTCGTCATGAATCCCGGGCAATCTCCTTCCCAGGCAGCAGTGACTCGCCTGGTCAGCCTCCTGCCTGGCCCATTCAGTCCCCACCTCTGTTCAACACGTGCCTGGTGTTGCACTCTGCCTCCCACCTCTGTGTCTAGGGCCACTGTCCCTCTACCACGGCTGACAACCCCTTCTCTGACTTCTACTCAGCCTTCAAAACCCACATCAAGTGGGCGGGGTGGCTCACGCCTGTAATTCCAGCACCTGGGGAGGCAGAGGTGAGAGGCCACGGGTTCGAGACCAACTTGGGCAACATGGCCAGACCTGGATTCTACAATAAATCAAGAAATTAGAGCCAGGTGCGGTGGCTCAAGCCTGTAATCCTAACACTTTGGGAAGCTGTGGCGGGAGGATTTCTTGAGCCCAGGAGTTCAAGACCAGCCTGGGCAACATAGAGAGGCCTTGTCTCTATAAAAATAAAAATAGGGCTCGGTGGCTCAGCCTGGAATCCCAGCGTTTTGGGAGGCCGAGGTGAGTGGATTGCCTGAGCCTGCAGGTTCGAGACTTGCCTGGGCAACTTGGTGAGACCTCATCTCTACAATAAATTTAAAAATTAAGCCGGACTCGGTGGCTCAGCCTGTAATCCCGCGCCTTTGGGAGGCTGAGGTGAGTGGATTGCCTGAGTCTGCAGGTTTGAGACCCACCTGGGCAGGTGAGACCTCATTGCTACAATAAATTAAAAAAAAAAAAAATTAGCCAAGCGTGGTAGCACACGCCTGTAGTTCCAGCTACTTGAAAGGCTGAGGCGGAAGGATCGCCGGAGCCCAGTAGGTTGAGGCTGCAGTGGCCGGAAGCGGTCACTGCATTCCAGTTTGGGTGACAGAGTGAGACTCCAACTCAAAAAAATAAAAATAGAAAAATAAAAAAGAGGCCCGGCGCAATGGCTTACACCTATAATCCCAGCACTTTGGGAGGCCAAGGTGAGAGGATTGCCTGAACCCAGGGGTTCAAGACCAGCCAGGGCAACTTGGCAAGACCTCATCTCTACAATAAACAAAAAAATTAGCCGGGCATGGTGACGCATGCCTGTGGTTCCAGGTACTTGGAAGGCTGAGGAGGAAGGATGGCCTGAGCCCAGCAGGTTGAGGCTGCGGTGACTGTGAGTGTGCCACTGCACTCCAGCCTGTGCGACAGAGTTTGACTCCAACTCAAAAAATAATAAAAAATGGCTGGGGTCGGTGGCTCAGCCTGTCATCCCTGCACTTTGGGAGGCCGAGGCAAGTGGATTGCCTGAACCCGCGGGTTCGAGACCAGCCCAAGAAACTTGGCAAGACCTCGTCTCTACAATAAATAAAAAACTAGCCGGGCGTGGTAGTGCACACCTATAGTTCCAGCTACGTGGAAGGCTGAGGCGGAAGGATTGCCGGAGCTCAGCAGGTCGACGCTACGGTGGCCGGGAGTATGCCACTGTACTCCAGTGTGGGCGACAGAGTGAGACTCCGACTCAAAAAAAATAAATAAATAAAAACAAAAATTAAGCCGGGCTCGGTGGCTCAGCCTGTAATCCCGTGCCTTTGGGAGGCTGAGGTGAGTGGATTGCCTGAGCCTGTGGGTTCGAGACCCGCCTGGGCAGCGAGACCTCATCTCTACAATAAATGAAAAAATCAGCCGGGCGTGGTAGCGCATGCCTGTAATTCCGGCTACTCGGAAGGCTGAGGCGGAAGGATCGCCGGAGCCCGGCAGGTCAAGGCTGCGGTGGCCGGGAGCGGCCACTGCACTCCAGTCTGGGCGACAGAGTGAGACTCCAACTCAAAAAACAAAATGAGAAAAACAGCCGGGCTTGGTGGCTCAGCCTGTAATCCCACGCCTTTGGGAGGCTGAGGTGAGTAGATTGCTTGAGCCCGCGGGTTCGAGACCTGCCTGGGCAACTTGGCGAGACCTCATCTCTACAATAAATCAAAATGAGCCGGGCGTGGTAGCGCACGCCTGTAGTTCCAGCTACTCGGAAGGCTGAGGTGGAAGGATCGCCGGAGCCCAGCAGGTCGAGGCGGCGGTGGCCGGGAATGGTCACTGCGCTCCAGGCTGGGCGACAGAGTGAGAATTCCAACTCAAAAAAAAAAGAGAAAAACAAAAATTTTAAAAACCCAGCTGGGTCTGGTGGCGTGTGCCTGTAGTCCCAGCTACTCGGGAGGCTAAGGCAGAAGTATTGCCCGAGCCCAGGACATAGAGGCTGCAGTGAGCTGTGATCGTGCCACTGCACTCCAGCCTGGGCAACAAAGTGAGACCCCGACTGAGAAAAAAAAAGAACGGCATCAGACATGTATATGTATGTGTATATACATCTACACATACGCACACAGGCACACACACTGTTGTTTTTTTCCTGAACCATTGGGGAGCCAAGTCGTGGCTATGACGCCCCTCTGTTCCTAGTCCTGTCCTTGTGCATTTCCTCGGACCGTGACAGTTACCTTACACGACACGAGGTATCAAAACCACGAAACATCGTGTTGCGATCATACCACTCTCTGACCACAGGCCGTATCCGTGTTTCACCAGCGGTCCCGATCACGTCCCTTCTGGACCAACCTTTTTCTCCCTTCCCAGGACCCGGGTCACATGCCGCCCTCAGTTGCCAAGTCCTTCAGGTTCCTTTCATCTGCCGGGTCCCGGCCTGCCTTTGTCTTTCAGGACCCGGTTGTTTTGCTTCCTCACAGGTCTCAAAACGCCCCCCTTCAGAATTCCCCTCTCACCACGTTGTTACCAACCTCTCTTCTCCTGCCGACTTCGGGAGGGGCTCTTTGCAGGGTCTTGTAAAACCTTAAATAAACTACGTGAACAAATTCCACTTTGACCACTCTCTTGTTAAAATTCCTTAAAAAAGTTAACTCATTGGGCCCAAGGTGCCTTCACAAAAACCAGGCTGTGTTCCTCCCAGGATTCGCCGCTCCTCAAAGGGTTTTATGTGCTGTTTAATGATTTTTCACAAATGGTTTCTTTTGCCCTTAAAGTTGGATTAATTGAATTTTAATTCGGCAGGATCACTCTCTAAAAAAAAGAAACAGTGCTGGCGCGGTGGCTCAAGCATGTAATCCCAGCACTTAGGGAGGCCGAGGCGAGAGGCTTACCTGAGTCCAGGGGTTCAAGACCAACCTGAGCAACATGGTGAGACCTCGTCTCTACAGTAAATTTTAAAAATTAGCCGGGCAGCCGGGCTCAGTGGCTCAGCCTGTAATCCCGCGCCTTTAGGAGGCTGAGGTGAGTGGACTGCCTAAGCCCGCGGGTTCGAGACCCGCCTGGGCAGCGAGACCTCATCTCTACAATAAATCAAAAAATCAGCTGGGCGTGGTAGCGTATGCCTGTAATTCTGGCTACTTGGAAGGCTGAGGCGGAAGGATCGCCAAGCCCAGCAGGTCGAGGCTGCGGTGGCCGGGAGCGGCCACTGCAGTCCAGTCTGGGTGACAGTGAGACTTCAACTCAAAAAAAAAAAAAAAAAAGAAATAACCAGACACATTCAGGTGGAAGAAACTTCTTCAAGAACTGGCCTGGCCGGGCTCGGTAGCTCAGCCTGTAATCCCACATTTGGGGGGCCGAGATGAGTGGATTGCCTGAGCCCGCAGGTTTGAGACCCACCTGGGCGAGACCTCATCTCTACAATAAATCAAAAGAAATTAGCTAGGCGTGGTAGCGTGCGCCTGTAGTTCCGGCTACTTGGGATGCTGAGGCGGAAGGATCGCCGGAGCCCAGCAGGTCGAGGCTGCGGTGGCCGGGAGCAGCCACTGCACTCCAGTCTGGGCCACAGAGTGAGACTCCAACTCAGAAAAAAAGGAAAAAAAAACAAAAACAAAAAAGAGCCGGGCTCGGTGGCTCAGCCTGTAATCCCGCGCCTTTGGGAGACCGAGGTGAGTGGATTGCCTGAGCCCGCGGGTTCGAGACCCGCTCGGGCAACTTGGCGAGACCTCATCTCTACCATAAATCAAAAATCTACCATAAATCAAAAATCAGGCGGGTAGCGCCCGCCTGTAATTCTGGCTACTCGGAAGGCTGAGGCGGAAGGATCACCGGAGCCCAGCAGGTCGAGGCTGAGGTGGCCAGTAACGGCCACTGAACTCCAGTCTGGGCGACAGAGTGAGACTCCAACTAAAAAAAAAAAAAAACTGGCCTTGGGCCCTCAAAACTGCCAATGTCCTGACAGACCAAAAAGGCTGGAGAATGTTCAGAATTAAAGAAAACTAAATCCAGACTTACAACAGCCAAAGGAAATGCAGGATCCAGAACTAAATTCTAGACCAGGAAAAAAATAGCATAAAACAGCAATAAAGAAAACAGCAGGCCGGGTGAGGTGCCTCAAGCCTGTAATCTGAGCACATTGGAAGGCCGAGGTGAGAGGATTGCCTAGGCCCAGGGGTTCGAGACCAGCCTGGGCAACTTGGCAAGACCTCATCTGTACAATAAATCAAAAAACTGGCCAGGAATGGTGGTGTGAGCCTGCAGAACTAGCCACCTGGAAGACTGAGGAGGAAGGATCGCCTGAGCCCAGTAGGTGGAAGCTGCAATCCAGCAACAAGAGACTCCAATTCCAAAAAGAAAAAAGAAAACAGAAAAAATTTTGAGGGCAATACAGAAAATTTAAACGTAGGCTGCATACTGTTAGAGACAATTATTATATCAGTGTTAAATTTCCTGGGGCTTATAAGTGTGTTATGTTTGTATAGAGAATAGCCTTGTTCTTTCTCACTATGTTGCCCAGGCTGGTCTCAAACTCCTGAGCTCAAGCCATTCCTCCAGCCTCGGCCTCTCGAAGTGCTGGGATTATAGGCCCAGGCAGCCTTGTTCTTAGAGATTCGGCTGAAACATTTAGTGGTAAAGTGTCATGGTGCCCCAAAATTCTTGTTTTTTCGGTCAGACTCTCACTCCGTTGGAGTGCAGTGGCATGATCACATCCAGGCCAGCCTTGACCTGCTGGCCTCAGGCTATCCTTCTGCCTCAGCCTTCTAAGTAGCTGGAACCACAGGCACGTGCCACTATACCCAATTACACTTTTTGATTTATCTTTTTTTTTTTTTGAGTTGGAGTCTCACTCTGTCGCCCAGACTGGAGTGTAATGGCCGCTCCCGGCCACCGCAGCCTCGACCTGCTGGGCTCCGGCGATCCTTCCGCCTCAGCCTTCCAAGTAGCCGGAACTACAGGTGTACACTACCACACCCGGCTCATTTTCTTATTTATTGTAGAGATTAGGTCTTGCTGCCCAGGCGGGTCTCGAACCCGCGGGCTCAGGCAATCCACTCACCTCAACCTCCCAAAGGCGCGGGATTACAGGCTGAGCCACCGAGCCCGGCTGATTTTTCTTTTTATTTACTTATTTTTGAGTTGGAGTCTCACTGTGTTGCCCAGGCTTGTGTGCAGGGGCACGCTCACAGCCACTGCAGCCTCACCTATTGGATTTAGGCAATCCTTCTGCCTCAGCCTAACTAATGTTTTTTTTCTTTTTTGAGTTGGAATCTCACTCTGTCACTGAGACTGGAGTGCAGTGGCTGCTCCTGGCCACCACAGCCTTGACCTGCTGGGTTCCAGCGATCCTTCCGCCTCAGCCTTCCAAGCAGCTGGAACTACAGGCGCCGCGTTACCACACCCGGCTCATTTTGATTTATTGTAGAGATGAGTTCTCGCCAAGTTGCCCAGGTGGGTCTCGAACCTGCAGGCTCAAGCAATCCACTCACCTCAGCCTCCCTAAGGTGCGGGATTACAGGCTGAGCCACTGAGCCTGGCCTAGCTAATGTTTTGATGTATTGTAGAGACAGGTCTCACCAAGTTACCCAGGCTGGTCTTGAACCCGTGAGCTCAGGCAATCCTCTCGCCTGGGTGCCTGGCTGGCTTGGAGTGCCTGAGGTCAGGATTGTGTGGTGCCCTCTGCCCTCTGCCCTGCATACCAGTGATGTGTCTTTTGTAGAGCCGGTGCCTTGATGGGGTTTACGAATCTGACTGACCTTACTTGCAATGAGCTTTTTCACATTGTACCAACTGTAGAAATATTTATGAAAGATATTCTGTAAATACAGATAATTTCTGCCTCGATTATGACATAAAACCTTGTCCCTGTCTTTCAGGTGCTTCATAGTTAGTTGTGGAGATGAGACAAACACCCTCAATGATTTGCTAAGACAATATTTGTTCTCACCATTTCTCAAAATTCAGAGACAGAAAAAGATGCAAGCCCCGGACAGGATGTAAAAAACACACGGCCAGCTGGGCTCAGTGGCTCAACTTGTAATCCCGCGCCTTTGGGAGGCTGAGGTGAGTGGATTGCCTGAGCCCGCAGGTTCGAGACCCGCCTCGGCGGCGAGACCTCATCTTTACAATAAATCAAAAAATCAGCCGGGCGTGGTAGCATGTGCCTGTAGTTCCGGCTACTCGGAAGGCTGAGGCGGAAGGATCGCCGGAGCCCAGCAGGTTGAGGCTGCGGTGGCCGGGAGCGGCCACTGCACTCCAGTCTGGGCGACAGAGTGAGACTCCAACTCAAAAAAATAAAATAAAATAAAAAACAAAAAACACGCGGTCAAGTTCACAGTCAGGTGTGGTGATACACACCAGCACTTTTGGAGGCTGAGGCGAGAGTATTGCCTGAGCTCAGAGGTTCGAGACCAGCCTGGGCACCTTGGCAAGACCTCATCTCTACAACAACAACAAAAAAAAAAATTCGCTGGGCTTGGTGGTGCGTGCCTGTAGTTCCAGCTACTTGGAAAGCTGAGGCGGAAGGATTGCCTGAAACCAGCAGGTCAAGGCTGCGGTAGCCATGAGGGTGCCACTGCACTCCAGCCTGGACAACAGTGAGACTCCGACTCAAAAGAAAAAAAAGGTGTTCACCGTGTCCCTGCACACACAAATTAAGAGAAAGGGGAAGCCCTGTAATGGCATTCCAAAATGCTGTAATCCCAGCACTTTGGAAGGCTGAGGCAGGAGGATTGCTTGAGCCCAAGAGTTTGCTTGAGATCGGCCTGAGCAACATCCTTACCAAAAGTAAAAATAAAAATTAGCCAGACATGGTGGCCCAAGTCTGTGGTCCCAGCCCCTTGGGAGGCTGAGGCGGAAGGCTCTCCCAAGCCCAGGAGGTGGGGGCCACGGCGAGCCTCAGCTGTGCCTCTGCCGCGCTCTTCCCCGGGCGACCCAGGGACACCCTGACTCAAAAAAAATACAGAAATAAAAACAGAACTCCAAAAAGAAACCCGTGAAACAAACAAAATACATGGATTCGATTAAACAGCGATAGAATACCATTCAATACATGACGGGAAAATAAAAGAAAAACAAACTAAATAAAGCGAATGAAATAAAACAGACCAAGTAAAAGCATGAAGTGAAATACACGCAGCCAAACAACACCGAACGCGTGGAGAAATACGCAAAACGGCGAAATGCACGCCACGAAATCAATAAGGAGCGGAAGCGGGTCCGCGCAGCCGCGTCCCGCGGGGGTCCGCGGGGCCGGGCTGCGTCCTGCCCGCCCCGCCCCCCCGGGGCCCCGGGCCGGCGGCGCGGGGACCCGGGGGGCGGGCGGGGCCGGGGGCCGGGAGACCCGGCCGGGCGAGCCGCAGGCCCCGCCCCTCCCGGGCTCGCGAGCCGAGCCGCCCGCCGCCGGCAGGGGGCGCTCCGGGCCCCGAGCCCCGCCCGGCCGCGCCCCGGGCCCGCCGCGGGGAGGCGTCCCGGCGGCCTCCCGCCCTCGGCGCCGAGGGTCCCCTTCGCGAGGACGCGCGTGGGGCCCCCGCCCCGCGGATGCCCGGCGCGCGGGGCGCCCCCCCCAGAGGCCGGGCGCCACCCGGGGGTGGGGCGGGTCATCCACGCCGCGCCCCTCCCCGACGGAGCCCACGTGGCTTCGTGTGAGAACAACGAGCCGAAGGCGCCGACCTCTCGGTGGGGCGTAAGAATAGCCACCGGGGCCGTCATCCCGGCGCTCTGAGAGGCGGAGGCGAGAGCATGGCCCGAGTCCCCGGGTTCGAGACCAGCCCGGCAGCTCGGCGGGATCGCGTCTCTGTAATCAATCCACAAAAAAACTTTTGCCGGGCGTGGTGGCGCGCGCCTTGGTTCCAGCGACGCGGAAGGCCGAGGCGGAGGGAGCGCCGGAGCCCAGCGGGTCGAGGCTGCGGTGGCCGCGATCGGGCCCCTGCCCTCCAGCCCGGGCGACGGGGTGAGGCTCCGGCGCGAAATGGACAAATCGAAGCCAAAATGTCCACCTGCCGGGTGCCTCGGGGGACAGGACACTCGCTCGAAAGCCGCTCCCTGGGGCCCCCGCAGGGCCCGGGCGCTGGCCGGGGACGCGGGTCCCGGGAGCCCCGGCCGAGCCGGGCGGGGGCCGCTCGCATGCAAATGCGGCCGCGACAATCCGGCCGGGCGCCTCGGCGCCTCCGGGAGGCCGAGGCGGGAACAAAGCCCTCGCGGCTTCTGCATGTGAAAGGGCCGCATTCCTGGGCGGGGAGGCCGCGAGGGCGCCGCCCCCGCGCGTCCCCGCCGGGACCACACAGCGCGCCTCTCGCGCCCGGGCCGGGCGGTTCGGCCCGGCCCCGCGGTCGGCCCGGGCGCTGCATGCGAGATGCAGATATTTCCCTAAACGCCGGCTTTGACATTTAATGCGATCCTAAGTAGTCTGAAATGTGGACGGGATTAGGAGGAGGCGGGGGCCCCCAGGGACACTTGGCCAAATCCCTCTAAATCCGCCGGGACGATTGTGTGTCACCGCACGGATCCTCACTGCCCCCACCGAGGGGGCTGCTGAGCTTCGCCGCCTCCTCCGGGCAGCCCACTCCCACGCGGGGCCTGCGGCCGGGGGCGAGGGGAGGCGAGCCGGGGAGCCCCGGGCCTCCCGCGCGGCCCTGGCGCCCTCGGGCTGGGCCTGCCGACTTGGAAGATCGGGTTAGGCCGGTCACCGGCCCGCCCCCCCGGGCTACTGTTTAACTCCCGCTCCCTCGGGCTCAGAGGTCAAGGATGCCGGGGCCCGTGAACCCGGCGGCCGTGCCGATCGGCCGGCCCCACCCTGAAGGAAGCGTGACGCCGCCCGGCCTGGAGCGCAAAGGCCGCCAGAGGTGGTTCGGCCGATGCGACGGCTCAGCTGAACCATCCGCACGCTGCGCAGCCTGTCCTTCCTTTTGGAGTCGGTGCCGCGCTCGGGCGCCCAGCCTGGAGTGCAGTGGCACGCTCCTGGCCACCAGCCCCTCGCCCTGCTGGGCTCCGGCGATCCTTCCGCCTCGGCCTTCCAAGTAGCTGGAACCGCAAGCGTACGCCACCATGCCTGGCTAAATTTTTTATTTATTGTGGACATGAGGTCTCACCATGGTGCCCAGACTGGTCTCGAACCCCTGAGCTCGGGCAATCCTTTCACCTCTGCCTCCCAAAGTGCTGGAATTAGAGGCTTAAGCCACCACGCCCAGCTGAGCAGCTATTTTATTTTATTTATTTATTTTTATTTATTTATTTTTTTGAGTTGGAGTCTCACTCTGTCGCCCAGACTGGAGTGCAGTGGCCGCTCCCGGCCACCGCAGCCTCGACCTGCTGGGCACCGGCGATCCTTCCGCCTCAGCCCTCCAAGTAGCTGGAACTACAGGCGCGCGCTACCACGCCCGGCTCATTTTTTTGATTTTTTATTGTAGACCAGAGGTCCCGCCAAGTTGCCCAGACGGGTCTCGAACTCTCGGGCTCAGGCAATCCACTCACCTCGGTCTCCCAAAGGCGCGGGATTACAGGCTGAGCCACCGAGCCCGGCTTATTTTATTTTATTTAGATTTGGAGTCTCACTCACTCTGTCATCCAGGCTGGAGTGCAGTGGCACACTCCCGGCCACCGCAGCCTCTACCTGCTGGACTCCAGCGATCCTTCTGCCTCAGCCTTCCAAGTAGCTGGAACTACAGGTGTAGGCCCCAATGGCTGGCTAATTTTTTTGATTTAGTGTAGAGACAAGAGCTCGCCAAGTTGCCCGGGCTGGTTTCGAACCCCTGGACCCAACAATCCTCTCGCCTCAGCCTCCCAGAGTGCTGGGATTACAGACTTGAGCCACCGTGCCCGACCAAACATGCATTTAGCCTTATGGCTACGTGCATTACTTTTAAAAAATATTTGGAAAATTTAAATAAAATTTTTTTTTGAGTTGGAGTCTCACTCTGTCACCCAGACTGGAGTGCAGTGGCCGCTCCCGGCCACCGCAGCCTCAACTCGCTGGACTCTGGCGATCCTTCCTCCTCCGCCTTCCAAGTAGCTGGAACTACAGCAGCGTGCTACCACGCCCGGCTAGTTTTTTTGATTTATTGTAGAGACAAGGTCTCGCCAAGTTGCCCAGGCGGGTCTCGAACCCGCGGGCTCAGACAATCCACTCGCCTTGGCCTCCCAAAGTGCTGGGATTACAGGCTGAGCCACCGAGCCCGGCCAGGTAAATAAAATTTTTATTTTAAAGATGTGGGGTGAGCCGGGCTTGGTGGCTCAGCCTGTAATCCCACACCTTTGGGAGGCTGAGGTGAGTGGATGCCTGAGCCCGCGGGTTTGAGACCCGCCTGGGCAGGCAAGACCTCATCTCTACAATAAAAACAAAAAATCAGCCGGGCGTGGTAGCGCCTGCCTGTAATTCCGGCTACTCGGAAGGCTGAGGCGGAAGGATCGCCGGAGCCCAGCAGGCGAGGCTGCGGTGGCCGGGAGCGGCCACTGCACTCCAGTCTGGGCGACAGTGAGACTCCAACCCCAAAAAAAAAAATAAAATAAAAAAAATAAAGATGTGGGGTAAGCCGGGCTCGGTGGTTCAGCCTGTAATCCCGTGCCTTGGGAGGCTGAGGTGAGTGAATTGCCTGAGCCCGCGGGTTCGAGACCCGCCTGGGCAACTTGGCGAGACCTCGTCTCTACAATTTAAAAAAAAAAAAAAACAACTAGCCGGGCATGGTAGCACGCGCCTGTAGTTCCAGCTACTTGGAAGTCTGAGGCAGAAGGAATGTCGGAGCCCCGCAGGTCGAGGTTGTGGTGGCTGGGAGCGGTCACTGCACTCCAGTCTGGGTGACATGAGAGTCCAACTAAAAAAAAAAAAAAATAGATGTGGGGTACAACTCCGGGTTAGGTATACAAACGTTCATTATGCAGGTACCGTTGATGAGGTGTGCCTCCCCCCCAGCAGCCATTTTAACATTCCCTAAATCTCTTTTTTCTAGCAGTTCACTTAACTTCCCCTTAATGACATCCAAGGACAGAACCAGTTTTTCAGAGGTAGCTGTTGATAATTGTCTTACAACCCTCGCCCCCAGTTTGTTTTGTACGAATTAGCTTTTCTGTTTCACGTATTTGCCTCCACTCAGAAGACCCAAGTTAACCTAATCGTCCCTGGCGATCTTCACGACAGACCGCACCCCCACAGCAGCAGTCCTGTGACTAACCCACCCATCAGCCTGCAGTCCTTCACCTGACATCAGTCCTGCGCTTACCTGCCCCTTCCGGATGACGTAAGCAGACCACCACCCAATCACCTTGATGACCTCTCCCCACCAAGGGAAAGACTTAAACGGACTCCACCATGAGCCGCCAGCAGCCATTGCCTTATGAGACTCTGTTGGGGTCGTGTGCTCTTTGAGCTATGGCCGCTGCCATGTTTCCTAAGCTTTGGCTCCCTCTCCCATCTTGGAGAGGCGAATCTCTAACTTACCTTCTAAATAAACTGTTTTTCATCTAACTTCTGTGCAATCCTTCGCACCTTTCTCACGGCACCGGATCGCATGCCAGACACCCACACCCTGGCGGGCCTGATCTCACATCCTGGAGGCCCCTGCTGGGAGTGCGACCTAACACCGGGCAAGTTGGCAAGAGCTCGTCTGTGCAATAAGTCAAAAAATTAGCTAGGTGTCATGGTGCATGCCTCTGGTTCCAGCTACTTGGAAGGCTGAGGCGGAAGGATTGCCTGAGCCAGCAGGTCGAGGCTGCAGTGGCTGTGAGCGTGCTGCTGCACTCCAGCCTGGGCAACACAGTGAAACCCAGACTCACACACACACACACACACTCACACACAAGTAGATAAGTAGGGAGGGCAGAAGGAGCTTTCAAGTCTCCTGGAAGCAACCCCTGGTCACGATCAGAGCTGAGCCACAGGAAGTTAAGGGTAGGAGGAAAGAATGGAAGAAGGGACCTGAGGTGGGGAGACCTGGAATCTTGTCTTATCACAAGACGGGCAGCTGGGCAAGGCTGCTAGGAATGGCATGAGGACATAGAAGCCAGGATTTACTGAGCAACTATTATGAACCAAACTCTGGAAATACCAAAGCTGAAGGAGGGCTGGGCCCAGTGGCGTGCACTGGAGGCCCAGCTGCTTGGGAGGCAGAGGCAGGAGGATGACTTGAGCCCAGGAATAAAAGGCCAGTCTGGGCAACACAGAGGTGAGACCCTGATTCATTATTTAAAAAATGAAGAAGCCGGACTCGGGGACTCAGCCTGTAATCCCGCGCCTTTGGGAGGCTGAGGTGAGTGGATTGCCTGAGCCCATGGGTTTGAGACCTGCCTGGGCGGCGAGACCTCATCTCTACAATAAATCAAAAAATCAGCCGGGCATGGTAGCGCATGCCTTAATTCCGGCTACGGGGAAAGGCTGAGGCGGAAGGATCGCCGGAGCCCGGCAGGTCGAGGCTGCGGTGGCCGGGACCAGCCCCTGCGCTCCGGTCTGGGCGACAGAGTGAGACTCCAACTCAAAAAAAAAATGAAGAAGACAGTGCATGGTGGCTCAAGCCTGTAATCCCAGCACTTCGGGCGGCCGAGGCGAGAGGATTCTCTGAGCTCAGGGGTTCGAGACCAGCCCAGGCAAATTGGCAATAAATCAAAAAATAAGAGGAGCACCGCAGAACAGGCCTGTGTTTCCAGCTACTTGGAAGGCTGAGGTGGAAGGATCGTCTGCGCCCGGCAGGTCAAGGCTGCGGTGGCCGGGAGCGTCCCACTGCACACAGCCCAGGTGAGAGAGAGAGACTGCAACTCAAGAAACGAAAAGTGAAGGAAGTCCTAACTTACCTCCCTCTCCAGCCCCAGTACCACGATGATGTCAGTGGGTCAGGAGAGTCTGTGTTGGTGTCACTCTCACATTACGCGGTAAAAGCGGTGGCGTCCCCTCCACGGCTGAGCTGCACAGTCAGCAACAGTGACGACCGCCAGGCTCTCAGGTTGTTGCAACCCTCTGAGGGAGCTGCCGTGAATATCCCCATTTTACAGATGACAAAACTCAGGCACAAAGAAGCAAAACAACTTGTCCCAGATCAAATGTGCCCAGTGAGTGAACCACGATTTAAAGCCACAGTCTGGCTCCAGGATCCATGGTGTCATCAGTCACTTTTCTCCAGGTGGCTTTCAAGAACAGGAAGGAAGGGGAGTCTGGGAGGTGATACTGAGACGAGGTGCAGAGGGTGATTGGGCTGAGGAGGTCGTCTAGGAAAAGGAGGGAACTCACCTGTATTGTGTGTCCGTGAGCTACACTGTGCATTCATCCTCTCATTTTGCCTCACATTAGGCCCCGAGGAAAGGGATCTTCATTTTTTTTTTGAGTTGGAGTCTCACTCTGTCACCCAGACTGGAGTGCAGCGGCCGCTCCCGGCCACCGCAGCCTCGACCTGCTGGGCTCCGGCGATCTCTCCGCCTCAGCCTTCCGAGTAGCCGGAACTACAGGCATGAGCTACCACGCCTGGCTGATTTTTTGATTTATTGTAGAGACGAGGTCTCGCTGCCCAGGCGGGTCTCGAACCCGCGGGCTCGGGCAATCCACTCACCTCAGCCTCCCAAAGGCGCGGGATTACAGGCTGAGCCACCGAGCTCAGCTCAGGGACCTTCATTTTACAAACTGGCCAAAAAACCTTGAGAAAGAGAAAGTCACTTGAGTTGAGTAAGGGGCAGAGCTCACAGCTAACTAACCAGAAAAGTGGCCAGGCTTGGCTCACACCTGTAATCTAGCACTTGGGGAGGCCAAGGTGGGAGGATCACTTGAGGCCAGCCTGGGCAGCCCAGCGAGACCCCCACCCAACCTGTCTCTACAAAAATATCAAAATTAACAGGCTGTGGTGGCATGTGCCTATAGTTCCAGCTACCCAGGAGGCTGAGGTTGGAAGGACTGTTTGAGCCCACGAGGTCGAAGCTGCCGTGAGCCATAATCTCACCACTGTACTCCAGCCTGGGCAACAAAATGAGACCATGTCTCTAAAAAATAAAATGAAGCCTGTAATCCCAGCACTTTGGGAGGCTGAGGCGAGTGGATTGCCTGAGCCCGTGGGTTCGAGACCGGCCTGGGCAACTTGACGAGACCTTGTGTCTACAATAAATCAAAAATTAGCCGGGGGTGGTAGCGCACGCCTGTAGTTCCGGCTCCTTGAAAGGCTGAGGCGGGAGGATCTCAGGAGCCCAGCAGGTCGAGGCTGCGGTGGCCGGGAGCGGCCACTGTACTTCAGTCTGGGCGACAGAGTGAGACTCCAACTCAAAAAACATAAAACATAAAAAATTCTAGGCTGAGTGCGCTGGCTCATGCCTGTAATCCTAGCACTTTGGGAGGCCAAGGCTAGAGGATTGCTTGAGCCCAAGAGTTCAAGACCAGCCTAGGCAAATTAGCCAGGCATGGTGGTGTGTGCCTGCAGTCGCAGTTACTGAAGAGGCTGAGGCTAGAGGATCGCTTGAGCCCAGGAGTTTGAGGCTGGAGTGACCCGTGATTGTGCCTCTGCACTCCAGCCTGGGCAACAGAATGAGACTTTGACTTATAATAATAATAATAATAATAATAATAATAAAAGAAAAGGAACTATGAGTGGTGGGATAATATCGGGGCATGTTGTTATGAAAGGATGGAAAAGGTTGGTGGTATCTGCGTGCAGGCAAGGGAAATGCACCAGGGAAGACCACGGTGTACTGGCCTGTGTACCCATGGAGGGCATGGCTTGAGTAGAGTGCTGCAGAGGCCCTCCTGTGGGTAAGGGCCATGGGCATGATGGAGAACAACTCCAACTGTTCTGTTCTGAAGGTCATGCTATGCAGTTTCAGAGACACCTGCTAGAACATCTTGCTGGGTCCGTGAAGGCATCTGAGAGGCGGATTCTGTCCCATTTTGCAGATGGTGCCATTGAATGGGGGTGAAGCCTTAACAGAGCTAACGGGGTTCTTCTCAGAATTCAAAACCCTAGCAAGCATGCCACCATCCTCTGAGGTTGATGCCTACATACGCACTGATTAACCTTCAGAAAACCACATACCACAGAAGAAAGTGTATGTACAGCTGGGCACGGTGGTGCATGCCTGTAATCCCAGGACTTTGGGAGGTGGAGGAGAGAGGATTGCCTGAGACCAGGGGTTCGAGACCAGCCTGGGCAACTTGATGAGACCTCGTCTCTACAATAAATAAAAAAATTAGCCGGGCGTGGTGGTGCACACCTGTGGCTCCAACTACTTGGAAGGCTGAGGTAGAAGGATCACCTGAGCCAAGCAGGTCAAGGATGCAGTGGCCATGTGGGTGACACTGCACTCCAGCCTGGACAACAGTGAGACTGACTAAAAGAAAAGGATTAAAGTAAGTCCCCTGCATAGGAACCTTCAAGATGCAAACTTTATTTTTTTGAGTTGGAGTCTCCCTGTCGCCCAGGCTAGAGTGCAGTGGCATGATCACGGCCACCCCAGCATTGACTTGCTGGGCTCTGGCAAACCTTCTGCCTCAGCCTTCCAAGTGGCTGGAAATACGGGTGCGCGCCACCACACCCAGCTAATTTGTCAGAGGCAGTCCTCTCGCCTCAGCCTCCCAAAGTACCCGGCCACAAACTTTCTAAGAGGCATATGTCTCATCACATCACGTATATTAGTTCACGTGTCTGGCATATACTCTCATGTGTGCATCTTCTACAAGTGGTTGTGCTTTTGTATACTTTACTGTACAATACTGCATACTTGTTTTTTTGTTTTTGCTTTTTTGAGTTGGAGTTTCATCTGTCACCCAGGCTGGAGAGCAGTGGCATGCTCCCGGCAACCACAGCCTCGACCTGCAGGGCTCCGGCAATCCTTCTGCCTCAGCCTTCCGAGTAGCTGGAACTACAGGTGCGTGCCTAATTTGTTGATTTATTGTAGAGATGAGGTCTCGCCATGTTGCCTAGCTGGTCTCGAACCTGTGGGCTCGGTTAATCCTCTTGCCCTGGCCTTCCAAAGTATTGGGATTATAGGTTTGAGCCACCGCGCCCGGCCTGCGTACTTGTTTTTATGTTTTTGTTTTTTTTTTTTGAGTTGGAGTCTCACCCTGTCGCCCAGACTGGAGTGCAGTGGCTGCTCCCAGCCACTGCAGCCTCGACCCGCTGGGCTCCGGCAATCCTCCTGCCTCAGCCTTCCAAGTAGCTAGAACTACAGGGGTGCGCTACCACGCCCGGCTAATTTTTTGATTTCTATTGTAGAGATGAGGTCTCGCCAAGCTGTCCAGGGAGGTCTCGAACCTGTGGGCTCAGGCAATTCACTCACCTTGACCTCCCAAAGCGCGGGATTACACGCGGGATTACAGGCTGAGCCACCGAGCCCGGGCTGTTTTTATGTATTATTTGTGTGAAAAGTATTATAAACCTATTACTGTACAGTACTATATAACCAATGGTGTTAGTTGGGTATCTAGGCTAACTTTGTTGGACTTACAAACAAACTCGATTCACAACGTAACTTGTTCATATGTAGGGGACTTACTGTACCTTAGTTAGCAGAGGTGGCCTAACAGACTGGGGAAGAAAAAGCAGGCAAAGAAGGCTTCCTGGCTTCAGGAACCAGCAGGAGCTGTCAGAGGCCAAGGGCTCACGTTAATTTGCTGGGCTCTGCTGAGGATGGGTGGGGAAGGGAGAGCCAAGGTGCTGGAACAGTAATCTGCAAACAGGGCATCACATGCAGTTCGCCTGGTGGGAAACACCTGGCTGGGCCTCCTGGAGGTGTGCAGGGTTAAGTAAGGAGCAAAACCCATGACCACTGCCGCAGTCACTGTGAGTGCCTTCCTTCTAGGCTTTCCTGCAGCAACGGATGGCCAGGAGATGAGCTGAGGGGCTGCCGGGGTTTCTGGGAAAGCTGTATTCCCAACAGTCTCCTATCCAGATTAGATAGTTAGATACGTTTTGCCCTCTTCTTCTTGCCTTCCATGCAGATGTGATGCAGGAACATCTTGTGACCATGGGGACAAAAGGCCAAATGCTAAGGGTAGTGGCATGGAAAAGCAGGCTGAGGCGTGGATGGCGTCACCGGACGCAAGAACCAAGGCCAGCAGCTGCCGACGTACCCTGTTCTCGAGAGAGAGGAAAACCATTTCAAGTGTAAACCACAGATTTATTTTTGCCATTTACAGCCAAACGCAGTCTTATGTCACATGAGACCTGCCCTGCCCTTAATAGCTGTCTCATAAACAAACCAGCATGCAGAGAAAGTTCTGATTTTTGAGAGTTCTCCAAAGATGTGTTGCTTTGAAGTACAATTCATTATGGGCCTTTTCCTACTCATACTACCAAGACGATGTGAGTTCCTAGCAAGTGATAAAGGCTGTGGATGCCCTCTCCGGAGAATGCCCGGGCTAAGCAACTCTGCTACGATTCTGCTACGATCCTGGCAGCACGAGTGGGTCCCACACTGCGGCTGTTGGCCCACGGCATGGGAAAGCAGTGGGCTGCAGACCTGGCGATGCAGGCCACCTCTGCTTCTGTATCTGCCTGGAAAGAATCGACTCTGTGTGTAAAACAATTGCAAGGCGGCAACAGAACAATGGAGCCCCTGTGAACATCCATCCACGTTCAGGTGGAGACAAACATTCTCCCCTCTCTGTGTCTGTGGCCAATGCCTAGTTACCTCACAAAGAGTCAGCTCCAGTATATATCCCTATCTGAATTCTGTGTCCTTTCAGCAACAGGGTAATTCAGGTAAGGTTTCAGATGAATCATGTGCTTATCCCAACACTTGCCTCTGTAGTTCTGAAGCTGAGGTACCAGGCACACTCAGTGTGTTACACTTCTCTATCTGAGGTTGGTCTCCAGACTAGGTTACTGAAGAAAGGCGGACGGCAAGGGATACTCCCAAACAGCAAGTGCTGATGAGTCCACCAAGAACATCTGAACTAGGGGGTCACCCAGTTTTCTAAAGCAAGCATGCGTGTTTTTTCCCTACCTAAAGTTAGCATAAATCCCCTCCTGACAAATTTTATCTACGTCACAACACATACCCGAGTCTCTGGAAGAGCTATTGGATTTTTGTTTGCGTCTGCAAGTGGGTTAGCAGGGACCTTGAACTGCCTGCCAGCAGACTCCAGAACCAGCACTTCATCTGCCTCCGGGTATGGGAGGGGGCACTAGGCCAGGAGGCTGGACCTGTGGTTCGCATTTGTGACATTTGAGCAAACGACTCCGAACACATCCGTCATCTCTTCTTAGCGCATTTATGCCAGCCCTATGGTATGTTCTAGTTCCTTAAGTCACAACCAGGCATAAATCACATCCTTTCTCTCTCCCTCCTCTTTACCCGGTCAGCTTCTGGACTATTTCTCTACTGCTGATGTTCTTCTCAGTCAACTTAAAACATTTTAACACCAATCTCAGATAATGGTTGCAAGAAAAGACTGCATAAGACTTTTGATAAGATCATGTTTTAATTGTCTATGACATATATCACATGATGGCTCAAAATTAATACTCTGGCCAGAAATTAAAGAAAAATAGCTGGTAATGAACTTATGAATCTTTAATTTTAAAGTAAGCTTCTGGCAAAAAAGTTGGTGATAGAACGATCTTCAAATTGTGTCTTCAAAATTAACAACCTTCACCATCAGTCTTTTATTCATTTTGCTGTGATACAACTAAAAAGGCCAGTGAATACTCCCCTGGGTCTCAGGTAACAGTTTTCCAAAAGCGAAGTCTCACTTTCTCTGCACAGTGGTGAAAGCCGGCATTTGGATGGGTTGGATCGGGTGGACAGGCTGGAACACTGGCTTCTTTCTCACTTCAGAGTGTGTTTTCACTGCAGGGAGCAGCTGATTCCTTTTGATGATCTGTAAGGCCAGCTGAGTATTACCTATAAAAACACTTCCCGTTAAAAAACAAAGCACAAGGCACTACCACCACACACAAAGCAAGCCGTCAGAATCCTGCAAGGGAGGTAACGGACAACCCAGAAGAGATGCAGTCTGCAGCCATGGCTGTATACTGGAGTCCTGTAACACCTCCGCCCCATCCCAGAAATTCTGAGTTAAGTGATATATGGTGTGGCCTAGGCAATGGGATTTTTTTTTTTTTTTTTCAAGTTGGAGTCTCACTCTGTCACCCAGACTGGAGTGTAGTGGCCGCTCCCGGCCACCGCAGCCTCGACCTGCTGGGGGCTTCCGGCGATCCTTCCGCATCAGCCTTCCGAGTAGCTGGAATTAGAGGCGTGCGCTACCACGCCCGGCTGATTTTTTGATTTATTGTAGAGATGAGGTCTCGCCAATTTGCCCAGGCGGGTCTCGAACCCGCGGGCTCAGGCAGTCTTCTCACCTCAGCCTCCCAAAATGCTGGGATTACAGGCTGAGCCACCGAGCCCGGCTGGCAATGGGATTTTAAAAAACTTCCCAGTAAGTCTAAGGCACAACCCAGGTGGAGAACTTGTTACAGGTGGAGAACTTGTTACAGGTGGGCTGTGTAAAAGAGATCTAGGACCATGTATTGACCCATATACCCTAAGAAGGCTAAGGCCTGATGGGCTCCAGGCACTTAAGACCCTTTCTTCGGCTATAAAAAGAGGGGAGCCTTGTTAGGATTCTCACTGTCAACAAGGGGGTGTGACTCCCAACTTTTTTTTTTTTTTGAGTTGAAGTCTCACTCGGTTGCCCAGACTGGAGTGCAGTGGCCGCTCCCGGCCACCACAGCCTCGACCTGCTGGGCTCCGGCGATCCTTCCGCCTCAGCCTTCCCAGTAGCTGGAATTACAGGCGCGCGCTACCACACCCGGCTGATTTTTTGATTTATTGTAGAGATGAGGTCTCGCTGCCCAGGCGGGTCTCAAACCCGCGGGCTCAGGCAATCCACTCACCTCAGCCTCCCAAAGGCGCGGGATTACAGGCTGAGCCACCGAGCCCGGCTCCAACTTTTTTTTTAAATTTTAGAGACCAGGTTTTGCTATGTTGCCTACGTTGGGGAGCAGTGGCTATTCATAGGCACAAGCATAGCGTACTACAGCCTTGAATTTCTGGCCTCAGCCTCAGAAGTAACTGGGACTATTCACGTGGCTGTGATTTAGGACTGTTAGTATTCTGTCCAATTTCTCCCATTCACATCTCTCTCTCTCTATTTTTTATTTTTATTTTTTGAGTTGGAGTCTTACTCTGTCGCCCAGACAGGAGTGCAGTGGCCGCTTCCGGCCACCACAGCCTCGCCTGCTGGGCTCCAGCAATCCTTCAGAGTAGCCGGAATTACAGGCATGCGCTACTATGCCCAGTTGATATTTTTTTTGATTTATTGTAGAGATGAGGTCTCGCTGCCCAGGCGGGTATCGAACCCGCGGACTCAGGCAATCCACTCACCTCAGCCTCCCAAAGGCGCGGGATATTACAGGCTGAGCCACCGAGCCCGGCTCTCTCTTTTTTTTTTAAGTCTGAGTCTGTCTCCCAGGCTGGAGGGCAGTGGCATACTCATGGCCAACCCAGTGTTGACTTGCTGGGCTGCGGCTATCCTTCCGCCTCAGCCTTCCAAGAGCCAGAACAACAGTTGCGCACTACCACACCTGGCTAATTTTTAATTTTATTTATTTATTTTTTTGAGTTGGAGTCTCACTCTGTCGCCCAGACTGGATGCAGTGGTACACTCCTGGCCACTGCAGCCTCGACCTGCTGGGTTCACGTGATCCTTCTGTCTCAGTCTTCCAAGTAGCCGGAATTACAGTCACGTGCTACCACGCCTGGCTAATTTTTGATTTATTGTAGAGACGAGGTCTCGCCAAATTGCCCTGGTGGGTCTCAAACCCGCGAACTCAGGCAATCCAGTTGCCTTGGTCTCCCAAAGTGCTGGGATTACAGGCTGAGTCACTGAACCTGGCCTTTAATTTTTTTATTGTAGAGACGAGTTCTCGCCAAGTTGCCTGGGCTGGTCTCGAACCCGCGGGCATAGGCAAACAACTCACCTCAGCCTCCCAGAGTGCTGGGATTACAGGCTAAGCTACCAAACCCAGCCCACATCTCTTTTTTTTTTTTTACTTCATGCCCTCTCATATTTAGGGTCCACAGCCTTTCTCCTAGTAAGCCACATCCTGGAGAGCAGGTATGCCCCAAAGGCATGACCTGGACTATGTGGCTTACTGAGAATAAGTAATTCCCAGTGAGAACAGACTTACTGTGAAATCATTAATGACACCTGTGTCCAAAATACTATGGGTTAGCCGGCTCTGTGGCTCAGTCTGTAATCCCGCACCTTTGGGAGCCTGAGGTGAGTGGATCGCCTGAGCGCGCAGGTTCAAGACCCGCCTGGGCAGTGAGAACGCATCTCTATAATAAATAAAAAAATCAGTCGGGCGTGATAGCGCATGCCTGTAATTCCGGCTACTTGGAAGGCTGAGGCGGAAGGATCGCTGGAGCCCAGCAGGTCGAGGCTGTGGTGGTCGGGAGCGGCCACTGCACTCCAGTCTGGGCGACAGTGTGAGACTCTTAACTCAAAAAACTCAAAAAAACAAACAAAAAAAACCCCAAAATACTATGGGGTACAACTCAAAGCAATTGGCATTCTGACTCATGTTCTCAAATAGAGTCATTTTGCTGCCTAAGAGAAAGGTTAATTAGTAGGGATTAATTATAAATAGGTGTCAATAGTTATGATTCTGCATTTTCACAGATAAAAGGAAAAACACATAACCTACAAGGAGATATTTGTAGGATACCAAAAACTCCCAACTACATTTTTGTTTAGAAGAATTTGATGAGTAATATCTTCGAGGTAGAAAAAATTTTGACTTTGAAGAGAAAAAGCAGACGTCAAAAATCTTGTGCTCTTGGAAGGGATACAGTCCTAACCAGAGAGCATTACTCACCATTCTGCAGTTCAAGGTAGACTGCCAGCAAGATAGCCTCAGGGGGGACCTCTTTAGGATGGATCATTGAAGCCGCCTTTGCTCAAAACAGAAAGACACCCATGAACACCAGCAGCTTAAGGTACAAACTCCAAGAACATCTATTAGCCCACCATAAGGCAGCAAACTTATCCGAGCTCATTCCCACATGATTTCCTAGGGACCACCTATTGTTCCGAAGTGATGTTTCCTAGCTGCCTTTGCCTTAAAACCTCCCAAAAGTTAGACATGTAATATGCTGGGTTTGGAGATGGATGACTGGACACCCCTGATGCAGCTGGCCCCTCCCATAGATACAGTGGTATTTACATCAAAATCTGCATGCCCATTTGTTTTCCGAAGTAACATTTCAGTATTGTAAGCTGTAAATTGTCAATGTCAGGAATAAGAATTCAAACTTCAATGGTAACACAGAAAAGCTGGGCTCGGTGGCTCAGCCTGTAATCCCAGCACTTTGGGAGGCTGAGGTGAGTGGATTGCCTGAGCCCACGGGTTCGAGACCCACCTGGGCAACTTGGCAAGCCCTCATCTCTACAATATATATAAAAAAAAATTAGCCGGGCATGGTAGCACACGCCTGTAGTTCCAGCTACTTGAAAGGCTGAGGAGGAAGGATTGCCGGAGCCCAGCAGGTCGAGGCTGTGGTGGCCGGGAGCGGCCACTGCACTCCAGTCTGGGTGACAAGAGTGAGACTCCAACTCAAAAAAAAAAAAAAAAACACACAGAAAAAATGTACCACTCATCATGTTTGATGTCTCCATTCCTTTTTTTTTTTTTTTTGCCTTAGCCCACAAGTTCAACTTGGCAAGATCTCATCTCTACGGTAAATCAAAAAATTAGCCGGACGTGGTGGCGCGTGCCTGTAGTTCCAGCTACTCGGAAAGCTGAGGCAGAAGGACCGTCTGACCCCAGCAGGTTGAGGCTGTGATGGCTGGGAGC
The DNA here is from genome assembly GCA_027257055.1 of Cephalopachus bancanus. Taxonomy (NCBI): domain Eukaryota; kingdom Metazoa; phylum Chordata; class Mammalia; order Primates; family Tarsiidae; genus Cephalopachus; species Cephalopachus bancanus. The sequence goes on along the minus strand of JAPVLO010000021.1, from coordinate 81,548 downwards.
AGCCACTGCACTCCAGTCTGGGTGACACAGTTTGACTCCAACTCAAAAAAAAAAAAAGGTGCTGAAATTACAAATTCATTTCCTCAGTCAGGGCCTCTTTGGCCTGTGCCTTTTCCTCACCTTGCTATCAACTTGTATTTCCCCACTAGGGGCATTGCTCACTGCTTCCAGACCACTTTGCTTCTTCCCTTAATCTAACCGGAAAACGTACTTCTACAAACACTAACCAGAGGTGGGTGTGGAGATAAGCAGGGACTTTCCTGATAATAAGCAGGCATGAAAATAACGAACAATAATCCAAACACATTCTCCTAAATGCCAGAGAGAGAGGCCAGTGAGGGTGCTGCGAAGACGGAGAAAGAGAAAGAAGTTTCTTTCAAACAGAGTGCTTGGGGAAAGGAAGCCTTAATCCTTGACGGTAGGCATCTGACAGGCAGGAAATGGGAAGCAACGGTGCTGAGGGTGGAAGCCTAAATGTGGGAGGTGTTGGAGGTACCAGAAACTTGCACTGGGTTGGTACCTGGCAGCATAAGGAGAAATCCCAGACCAGTAGGAAATCTCATCCATGACACGCGCCCCCAAGAAGCTCCCACAAGTGAGCTGGGAGGCTTTTGTTCCTCTCCTTCCATTGCTTAGGTAAGAATAACTCAGTTCAGAAAATGAGAGTTTAGGCCGGGCTCGGTGGCTCAGCCTGGAATCCCGCACTTTGGGAGGCCGAGGTGAGTGGATTGCCTGAACCCGGGGGGTTCGAGACCTGCCTGGGCAACTTGGCGAGACCTCATCTCTATAATAAATCAAAAAACTGAGCCAGGCGTGGTAACGAGTGCATGTAGTTCCAGCTACTTGGAAGGCTGAGGCGGAAGGATCGCCGGAGCCCAGGAGTTTGAGGTTGCGGTGGCTGGGAGTGTGCCACTGCACTCCAGTCTGGGCGACGGAGTGAGACTCCAACTCAAAAAAACAAAACAAAACAAAAACAAACAAAAAACAAAAACAAAAACAAACAAAAAAAGAAAATGAGAGTTTATACTTCTAGGCCTAGCTTTACAGACGAGCTACACAGGCAAGACCATCTTCACACCATTTTGTGGCTATTAAAAATCTTTATTTTCCATCCAAGTGGCTAGTAAACACAGGTCATTTACTGTTCTTTGCCTTGACCTCAGTCTGCAGCTTTTTCTAAAATATAAGAATTCAAGGCAAGAGTTTTCCGAGACTGAAGACTTTTTGCTTACTGGCTGTTCAGAATGGCTGATGGTGGGCAAACAGCCTAGGAACATCGACTTAGCCCTTTCCAACCCTTCACACCATTGTTCTGCCCTCCCAGGCAGGGTGGGCCTCCCAATTAACAAAAGTCTGGCCATTGGATTAACCTAAAAACCAAGGGACCAAAACAAAACCCCCCTTCAGACCTCGAGCCAGCCCTGACCCCATCTGTCTCTCCCAGCGTGGCAGCAGCCATGGCCACCTGCTGTCCGAGAACCTGAGCTGGACTGTACACTCTGCAACTTTACACCAAAAGTCATGCTACAGAGATCGGGGTCCGGCAGCACGTTGAGAGGGACGTTACACACCCTGGCTTTGCCCCAGAGAACCGTGAAATGCTCTACCTCTCACCAGCTTAACTCATGCACTCACTTCCTAGATAACATCCAACATGTTTCCCTGGACAGTCCATCACTTAACTTTTCTGATTTTGGATCAGAAATGCTGACCAGATGCCACTGTGTTGACTATTTGCGATTATTTTCCACATGGCAAAGTATCATCACTTCCAGGCACAAGGTTCTCTGAGTAAGCAGGACATTTGTGGAAGCCACCTCTCTCCTGAGAATAAGTTTCATTCCAATTTCAATTACTATGGCAAGCATGTGGGGGATGTAGGCTTTCTCATGTGCTGATGAATGTACCCTTGGGCACAAACATTCTATATTAGAAGTCTCAAAAGTCTGTATACACTTTGGTCTTGCAATTTTCCTTTAGGATGGTATGTCACGATCGTAGGGCCTACAGGGGGAAGGCTGTATCTTGTCTGCTTTATTTACAGTCTTATTCTCATTATTTAGACTTAATCTTCTCGCACAGAAAATCAGTGCTCAAGAGATATCTGCTGGATGAATGTCCTTTGGAAAAATTATTCCTTTCCTATTCTGGGAAATCCTTCTGAGGCTGCCAGCTGGGGAAAGAGTGGGTATGGATCCATGCCCATGACTGGCCCAGGGATGAGCAGGTGATCTAAAGAGGTCCAATAGCCATCTTCCTTGAGGCCTGATGATGCCGTTTCTTTTCTTTTCTTTTTTGAGTTGGAGTCTCATTCTGTCACCCAGACTGAAGTGCAGTGGCACGCTCACAGCCACTACAGTCTTGACCTGCTGGGCTCAGGTGATCCTTGCGCCTCAGCCATCTAAGTAGCTGGAAGTACAGACATGCACCACCATGCCCAGCTATATTTTTTGTGGATTTATTGTAAAGACGAGGTCTCACCAAGTTGCCCAGGCTGGTCTCAAACCTGTGAGCTCAGGCAATCCTCTTGTCTCTGCCTCCCAAAGTGCTGGGATTACAGGTGTGAGCCACCACACACAGCCAGTAAAAATTTTTTTTTTTTTTGCAGAAATGGGGTCTTGCTATGTTACCTAGATTGGTCTCGAACTTCTGGGCTCAAGCAATCCTCCCGTCTCAGCCTTGCAAAGCCCTGGGATTATAGGTGTGAGCCACCTTGTCTGGTCCGATGCCCCATTTCAGTGGTAGAATTCAGAGGTCTATTTTGGTAATATATTCTAGCAGTTTTCTTTAGTGTATATGGAGTTTCTCTAGTAATGGCTTTCTGAGCTCTTTCTGAAAGACGTACTTACAATTAGCTTTCTGAATATAGATTTACACAATTCAAAATTAAAAAGCATAGTAGCATACAGCAAAAAGTCTCCCATTTGAGCATTCCAGCCACATAGTATTCATCCTGCTACCCCTAAAAATCAAGGTTAGCAGTTTCTGGTATGCTCTTTCAGAGATCTTTTATGCACATGTAAGATTCTGTAGAAACTTGTTCTTTTCACTTAGTATGTGTTGAACATTTTTTCATTTCAGTACATAGTTCTTGTTTTTATTTTGAGTCTGAGTCTCACTGTGAACCAGGTTGGATTGCAGTACCATGCTCACAGCCACCGCAGCCTCGACCTGCTGGGCTCAGGTGATCCCACCACCTCAGTCTTCTTTTTTTTTTTTTTTTTTGAGTTGGAGTCTCACTCGGTCGCCCAGACTGGAGGGCAGCGGCCACACCCGGCCACCGCAACCTCAACCTGCTGGGCTCTGGCAATCCTTCCGCCTCAGCCTTCCAGGTAGCTGGAATGACAGGTACGCGCTACCACGACAGGCTAATTTTTTGATTTATTATAGAGATGAGGTCTTGCCAAGTTGCCCAGGTGGGTCCCGAACCCGCAGGCTCAGGCAATCCACTCACCTCAGCCTCCCAAAGGCGCAGGATTACAGGCTGAGCCACCAAGCCCAGTTTCTTTTTTTTTTTTTTTGAGTTGGAGTCTCACTCTGTCACCCAGACTGGAGTGCAGTGGCCGCTCCGGCCACCGCAGCCTCAACCTGCTGGGCTCGGCGATCCTTCCCCCTCAGCCTTCCAAGTAGCCGGAATTACAGGCGCGTGCTACCACGCCCGGCTAATTTTTTGATTTTTATTGTAGAGATGAGGTCTTGCCTGCCCAGGTGGGTCTCGAACCCGTGGGCTCAGGCAATCCACTCACCTCAGCCTCCCAAAGGTGCGGGATTACAGGCTGAGCCACCGAGCCCAGCTTGCCTTAGCCTTCTAAGTAGATGGAACTATAGGCACATGCTACGACATCCGGCTAATTTTTTGATTTATTGTAGAGATGAGGTCTCACCAAGGTGCCCAGGCAGGTCTCGAACCTGCGGGCTCAGACAATCCATTCACCTCGGCCTCCCAAAGTGCAGGATTATAGGCTGAGCCACTGAGGGCGGCCACCTCAGTCTTCTAAGTAGCTGGAATCACAGGCATGCGCCACTGTGCCAGTTAATTTTTTGATTTATTGTAGAGACGAGGTCTTGCCATGTTACTCAGGCTGGTCTCGAACCCCCAGGCTCAGGCAATCCTCTCGCCTCTGCCTCCCAAAGTGCTGGGATGACAGACGTGAGCCACCGTGCCCAGTAAGTACACAGTTTATAGCTGAATTGTGTTCTGCTGTATAGGCGTACCATTATTTATTTAAGTGGTCTCTTAGGCAGTTTTTGGAGTTTTAATTATTAAAATCACGGGAGAAACTCTCCATGAAATGTCTGGGTTCATTTGCAATGCCAGTCAGCTGTTTACCCTGCAAGAATGTTTTTAAACCTGGAAAAGTAATCTTCCCAGATTCAACAAACTGACCAGATGCCTCAAGCAAAACAATGACAACGTGAGCCCCAAGCCCCTCCCGGCTGCTTCACAAGGCGGCTCAGCCGCGCCAGCTCGGGCCTCACCTGGTGGAGACACCTGCGCGCCTTGTCGTACTCGCTCCTCAGGCAGTAGGCACTGCCCAGGTTGAAGAGCATCACGGTCCTGGCAGAGCTGACACAGCTAGGGTAGCACGGAGGGGCCCGCTTGCCAGCTGGGGAAAGAGTGCAGACACGGGTGAAGAGGCCGTGCCTGGCCAGGGTGCAGCCCAGTCTCCTGCCCTCGAGGAGCCACTCAAAACAAAGCACAGCACTATTCCTCAGGCTGACGAAGGAAGAACGCACAAGATTTAGTCTACATTGTTGGGATGCAGGCCAGGCTACTTAAGTATTTACAAAACTTCTTACTTACAGGATTCCATTGCTTCATTTTCACCTTTGTCTGATCCTACAAAAGCATGAAAATAAATCTGAGGGGCAGGACAATAGAGCATATTTGCGAAACCCTAACTTTGTTACGAATAGAAATCTATACAAAGCAATCTGTCATGGTATTTACTCTTCAGGCAGTGGAGATTCTCTTAGAAGATGCTCACCTACACCACCTCAAACCTGAGGGCTAACCTTGAATAAAGTGAATGTCAGTTTCACTTCCTGGAAAACCTAGCTATGATTTAAAACTGATTTTTGAATGCAACATTTTTACTTCCCTCCTAAACTACGAATCACTCCAAAGAAAAAATACAGTCTTAGAACCAAAATATATGATCCTGACACCATCAGCCTTTCAAAAGTGAGAATTCAGACCACGTGATAATCAACTCCTGGGTCTACTTAGCAAACAACTACTACAAAGTAAGTACAGCCAAAATGTGGAAAGCCAACCTAAAGCTTCCTTCTCTTTACAACCATACCCTTAAATTTCCACACATCCTGAATTACAACAGGAAGGAAGTGGAAACAGTGACCAGTTCTGATCAAATGTGTCCTCATTAACCTTGGTCCTGCTCGTTTGAAGAGATCCCTAAGGAGACATCAGTGACATTTTCCGGGTTCAAGTGAGTAATGGCATCAGATATTCTGTCGAGAGAGATGAGGGCTTCTGCAGCATATAAATGGCCCAAAAACCTAAAATTAAAAAAAAAAAAAAAGATTCCAAACTGAAAAGCAGGTCAGCACAAAACACTCAATGTTAAACAGTATTGGATATATTATTATACATTGGTTATATATCTCAGATATTTTATGTCCTTGAATTGAAATCTAAATTTATTTAGGTAAAATAGATCAATTGAGGGCCACTTGAATTTTCTCTCTTAAAAACAGGCTGGGTTCGGTGGTTCAGCCTGTAATCCTAGCACTTTGGGAGGCTGAGGCAAGTGGATTGCCTGAGCCTGTGGGTTCGAGACCCACCCGGGCAACTTGGCGAGACCTTGTTTCTATAATAAATAAAAAATTAGTCGGGTGTGGTAGCGCATGCCTGCAGTTCCGGCTCCTTGGAAGGCTGAGGCAGAAGGATTGCCGGAGCCCAGCAGGTTGAGGCTGCGGTGACCAGGAGCGTGCCACTGCACTCCATCTGGGCAACAGAGTGAGACTCCAACTCAAAAAAAAAAAACCCATACAATAATAATTTTAATTAAAATATACAATAATAAGCCAGGCTCAGCCGGGCTTGGTGGCTCGGCCTGTAATCCCACGCCTTTGGGAGGCTGAGGTGAGTGGATTGCCTGAGCCTGTGGGTTCGAGACCCGCCTGGGCAGGGAGACCTCATCTCTACAATAAAATCACAAAATCAGCCGGGTGTGGTAGCGCATGCCTGTAATTCCGGCTACTTGGAAGGCTGAGGCGGAAGGATCGCTGGAGCCCAGCAGGTCGAGGCTGCGGTGGCCGGGAGCGGCCACTGCACTCCGGTCTGGGCGACAGAGTGACACTTCAACTCAAAAAAATAAAAAATAAAAAATAAGCCGGGCTCGGTGGCTCAGCCTGTAATCTCGCACCTTTGGGAGGCTGACGTGAGTGGATTGCCTGAGCCCGCGGGTTTGAGACCCGCCTGGGCAGGCGAGACCTCATCTCTACAATAAATCAAAAAATTAGCCAGGCGTGGTAGCGCGCGCCTGTAATTCTGGCTACTTGGGAGGATCACTGGAGCCCAGCAGGTTGAGGCTGCGGTGGCCGGGAGCGGCCACTGCACTCCAGTCTGGGCGACAGAGTGAGACCCCAACTCAAAAAAAAGAAAAATATATATATATAATAATAATTTTCATATCAGCTAAATAGAGCAAAGCACACATCAATTAAGAAAGCAGTTCAGGCTGGGCTCAGTGGCTCAGCCTGTAATCCAGCACTTCAGGAGGCTGAGCCAAGTGAATTCCCTGAGCCCGCTAGTTCAAGATCCACCTGGGGAACTTGGCGACACCTCATCTCTACAATAAGTAAAAAATTAAGCCGGGCTCAGTGGCTCAGCCTGTGATCACGCACTATGGGAGGCTGAGGTGAGTACACTGCCAGAGCCTGCGGGTCTGAGACCCGTCTGGGCAACTTGGTGAGACCTCGTCTCTACAATAAATCAAAAAATTAGCCGGGCATGGTAGCGCGCACCTGTAGTTCCAGCTACTTGGAAGGCTGAGGCAGAAGGATCGCCTGAGCCCAGCAGGTCGAGGCTACAGTGGCCATGAGTGTGCCACTGTGCTCCAGCCTGGGCGACAGAGTGAGGATCCACCTCAAAAAAAAAAAAAAAGAAAGCAGTTCAAAGTTGCCAAACTTACGCTGTTCTATTTATTTAGAAAATAATATTCGCAGAAGAAGGTAGTATGTTTCTCTTTTTTTTTTTTTGAGTTGGAGTCTCACTCTGTCACCCAGACTGGAGTGCAGTGGCCGCTCCCGGGCCACCGCAGCCTCGACCTGCTGGGCTCTGGTATCCTTCCGCCTCAGCCTTCCAAGTAGTGAAATTACAGGCATGCGCTACCACCCCCGGCTAATTTTTTTAATATATTGTAGAGATGAGGTCTCGCTGTCCAGGCGGGTCTCGACCCGCGGGCTCAGGCAATCCACTCACCACAGCCTCCCAAAAGCGCCCGGCTTTTTTTTTTTTTTTTTTTTTGAGTTGGAGTCTCACTCTGTCACCCAGACTGGAGTGCAATGGCCACAACCGGCCACCGCAGCCTCGACCTGCTGTGCTCCGGTGATCCTTCCGCCTCAGCCTTCCGAGTAGCTGGAACTACAGGCATGCGCTACCATGCCCGGCTGATTTTTTGATTTATTGTGGAGATGAGGTCTTTTCAAGTTGCCTAGGTGGGGGCTCAGGCAATCCACTCACCTCGGCCTCCCAAAATGCTGGGATTACAGGCTGAGCCACCGAGCCCGGCTGGTAGTATGTTTCTAAAATAAGAAAGTATGCCAAGGATAGACGCTCATGTGTAGAGCATGAGAATCAGATTTCCTCCAGTTTCAGCTGCTGGAAAAGTCTTATAAGCACCAGAGCACCAGACACACAGGCAGGTCGGCCTCCCTTCTCCTGTAATGGTTTCCTGCTTTGACACTGTCTATTTTATACTCACTGGTGCGGGGTCAGATGTACATCCTCCTGGCATACAATAGTCTGTGCCTTCCAGTCTCTTACTTTGTCTTTTTTTGTTTTTTTTTTTGAGTTGGAGTCTCACTGTCACCCAGACTGGAGTGCAGTGGTCGCTCCCCGCCACCACAGCCTCGACCTGCTGGGCTCCGGCGATCCTTCCACCTCAGCCTTCCGAGTAGCCGGAATTACAGGCATGCGCTACCATGCCTGCCTTATTTTTTGATTTATTGTAGAGATGAGGTCTCACCAAGTTGCCCAGGCGGGTCTCGAACCAGTGGGCTCAGGCAATTCATTCACCTCAGCCTCCCAAGGCGCAGGATTACATGCTGAGCCACTGAGTCCGGCTAGTTTTTTTTTTTTTTTTGAGTAGAAGTCTCACTCTGTCACCCAGGCTGGAGGGCAGTAGCATGCTCCTGGCCACTGCAGCCTCGACCTGCTGGGCTCAGGCGATCCTTCTGCCTCAGCCGTCCAAGTATCTGGAACTACAGGCACACGCAACCACACTGGCTAATTTTTTGATTTATTGGAGAGATGAGGTCTCACCAAATTTCCCAGGCTAGACTCAAACCTTTGGGTTTACGCAATCCTCTCACCTCAGCTTCCCAAAGTGATGGGATTATAGGCGTGAGCCACCATAACCGGCCAAAAAAGAAAGGTTTAAAACCAGTTGCAGCCAGGCTCAACCTCAACCTATAATCCCGCGCTTTGGGAGGCTGAGGTGAGTGGATTGCCTGAGCCCGCAGGTTCGAGACCCGCTTGGGCAACTTGGTGAGACTTCATCTTTACGATAAATCAAAAAATTAGCCAGGCGTGGTAGCACACAACTGTAGTTCCAGCTACTTGAAAGGCTGAGGCGGAAGGATCACTGGAGCCCAACAGGTTGAGGCTGTGGTGGCCAGAAGCGTGCCACTGCACTCCAGTCTGGGCAACAGAGTGAGATTTCAACTAAAAAAAACCTCCCCAAAACCCGTTGCTTAACCTACAAATATATTAACCTAGAAATACACACACACACAGACACACACACATAGAGAGAAGAGTAAAAAGAAACAACACACATCACAAACAACTGGAACCCTAAAACAAAACACACCAGGGGCACAGGGCAAGTTATACTTACTTAAGAGATCCTGACAGCTTGGGCTGCTGGAGAAGTTTATCTGCATGATTCAAAGCCATAAGGTTATCACCCAAAGCCAGAGCCACATAAGCACTGCAAGCAAGTATGGAGCACCTAGAACACAAAAAGGAAGAGGCGGAAAGCCTGAGTTTAAAACTGACAATGGTTATTTCTGTGAAACAGGGACAGATGCTCTAATTACAGCTGTGACAACCTGGACACCAGGGAGGGAGAGAGGAAGTTGTGGCACTAATGGTAAGAATGAAAATAGTGCAGGATATCTTTCTGAAGCACAGTATAGCTATTTACCCAAATCATCTTTAGCGTCCATCCTACTGACCCACATCTCCTACAAAATTACCAGGTGAAGGTACAATACCTTCTAGCCTGTAAAAGATAACACTGCAGTTAAAGGCCTAATGAGAACTTCCTTCCATAGAACAAACCTTCTAACACTCTGAAGATAAAGTGTGGAAGCAGATCTTATTTTTTCTGCACATGTTTGTGATTCTGCTTAAACACACAATTTGCTTTGCTTTTTCTTTTTTCTTGAGTTGGAGTCTCACTCTGTTGCCCAGACTGAAGTACAGTGGCATGCTCACGGCTACCGTAGCCTCAACCTGCTGGGCTCAGGTGATCCTTCTGCCTCAGTCTTCCAAGTAGCCATAACTACAGGCGTGCACTACCATGCCCGGCTAATTTTTATTTATTGTGGTGATGAGATCTTGCCAAGTTGCCCGAGCTGGTCTTGAACCTGCGGTATCAGGCTCCACTCGCCTGAGCCTCCCAAAGTACTGGGATTACAGGCTGAGCCACCAAGCCCGGCCACAATTTACTTTTTTTTGAGTTGGAGTCTCACTCTGCTACCCAGGCTGGCATGCAGTGACACAGTCACGGCCACCACAGCCTCAACCTGCTGGGCTTAAGTGATTCTTCCACTTTAGCCTTGCAAGTAGCTGGAACTAGAGGCACACACGACCACGTCTGGCTTATTTTTTGATTTATTGTAGAGACAAGGTCTCACCAAGTTGCCCAGACTGGTCTCAAAGCCTTGAGCTCTGGCAATCCTCTTGCCTCAGCCTTTCAAAGTGCTGAAATTACAAGCTTGAGCCACTGCACCTGGCACTTTTTCTTTTTTTGAGTCAGAGTCTTACTCAGTCGTCTAGGCTGGAGTGCAGTGCCTAGAGTCCAGTGGCTCCTGCTGGGCTCAAGCGATCCTTTCTTTAGCCTTCCAAGTAGTTGGAACTACAGACATGAGCCACCATGCTATGCTAATTTTTTTATTTATTGTAGAGACACGTCTCGCTAAGTTGCCCAGGCTGGTCTTGAACCTCGACTCAGGCAATCCTCTCGTCTCCTCCTCCCAAATTGCTGGGATTATAAGTGTGAGCCACTGGGCCTGGCTCACAATTTACTTATTACTAAATAATCCATTTAGCTTGGCTTACTATCAACACTCTTCTCTGAATATATTCAGAAGTGTATAGCTCTTGGGAAGCAACAGTATCAAGAGTAACTAAAAGTTCTCATTCACATAGTTACTATTATTCTAAATAAATATTGAAGTAAAAAAGCAGGTTAAACAAGCAAAGATGAAGATAAAATTGAGGTTACATTAATTTTGCTAGATTGGGTTGAAAACCTAAATTTCTATTTGGTTTTCTTATTTAGCTCATTTCAACAGGTCTAGTGAAAGACTAGACACCAACAGATCACTTAAATATTAAACCACCACCCACAAAGCAATCTTTTTTTTTTTTTTTTTTTTTTCAGTTGGAGTCTTACTCTGTCACCCAGACTGGAGTGCAGTGGCTGCTCCCGGCCACCGCAGCCTCAATCTGCTGGGCTCCGGCGATCCTTCCGCCTCAGCCTTCCAAGTAGCTGGAACTACAGGCGCGCCCTACCACCCCGGCTAATTTTTTTTTTTTATTTATTGTAGAGATGGGGCTCACTAAGTTGCCCAGGCGGGTCTCAAACCCGCGGGCTCAGGCAATTCACTCACCTCAGCCTCCCAAAGGCGCGGGATTATAGGCTGAGCCACTGAGCCCGGCACAAAGCAATCTTAAGACATACCCTTGTTAAAAAAGAAATGAGAGGTGGGGCATGGGTGGCTCAAGCCTGTAATCCCAGCACTTTGGGAGAGGCCGAGGCGAGAGGAGTTCCTGAGTCCAGGGTTTCAAGACCAGCCTGGGCAACTTGGTGATACCGCGTCTCTACAATAAACCAAAAAATTAGCCAGGCATGGTGGCGCACACCTGTAGTTCCAGCTACTTGGAAGGCTGAGACGGAAGCATTGCTGGAGCCTAGCAGTAGAGTCTGTGGTGGCCGTGACCATGTCACTGCACTCCAGCCTGGGTGACAGAGTAAGACTCCAACTCAAAAAACAAAAGAAAGAAAGAAGCGGAATCTGAATGGCCAACCACAAGTGACCTGGCTCAGATATAGAGTTTTGAGTTATGTTTACAAATTACAACACACATGTATATCATTAAGAGCATTCAGGTTGTAAGTTTAGGCTAAGAAAGACTATAACCATCATATTAACAGAGAGTTTTCTTATGCTCTGAAATCCTCTGACTAGAAATGGCCCTTCTAGGAAAAAGAACCGCTGGACAAATTCAGAAATATTCTTCTATTTTCTCTTTAATTGCTCATTCTTGGTTGCTAGAATCTTAGACAATTATCCACTAAAGGAAAAGTAGCCCCTTAATTCCTAATAACACAGAAAAAGTCTGGTCCTGGAGAAGGCACAAGGAAATTGAGGTTTATGGTTTTAGACCCCCATGGAAGAACCAAAATGCAGTTCTTTGTGGAGACTAAGATCCAAAGTGGTTAAATATATTTTTTAGCTGGGCGTGGTGGCTCATGCCTGTAATTGCAGCTACTTGGGAGGCTGAGGCAGGAGGATCCAGACCAGCCTGGGCAACATAGTAAGATCCCATCTCTACAAAAAAAAAAAAAAAAAAAAAAAAAAAAAATATTTTAAAATATATATAATATAAATTATTTAAAATATATTCTGTAGTTTCGAGTATGTGGTTAGTCAGGATTAACATTCAAAATTATAGACCCCTGATCCACTGCTCTTTCCATTCAACCACACTGTTTATCTGTCATCTCACAAGGCCACCTTCAATAGTAAGTACAAAGCAAAGATTATTGTAGTTATCCAAAGGAATTTTTCTGGCAAGCACACGTCAGTCTCCCTGGGTCACCAGCTTGATTACCATGGCTACGGCCTCTGGGGAGAGCCAACCCACCGAAGGAAGACTTCAGGGCCCAAGGGGGTAAGCGTGTGCGTATGTGGGCAGGGCGGGGAGGCACTGGCTAGTTATCGCCCACCCTGGGAGTATGGCAGTGGCTAGGTCTGTGTGATAAGATAGGTGACACAATTTCTTTTGGTTTATTTGTAGTTTTGCTTCAAAACAACAACGAACATAACAAAACTGCATGTGTATCCCATAAATCTATAAAAGTAAAAAATAAATAAAATGGCAATGAACATTTGTTCTTTGCAGGAGTACGCCGAGTGCTTACCACATGTCAGTTATGTATTGCTTATGATGATTTTTTATTTTATTTTTTTTTTGAGTTGGACTCACTCTGTCGCCCAGACTGGAGTGCAGTGGCCGCTCCCGGCCACTGCAGCCTCGACCCGCTGGGCTTTGGCAATCCTTCCGCCTCAGCCTTCCAAGTAGCTGGAACTACAGGCGCACGCTACCACGCCTGGCTGATTTTTTGATTTATTGTAGAGATGAGGTCTTGCCAAGTTGCCCAGGCAGGTCTCGAACCCGTGGGCTCAGGCAATCCATTCACCTCAGCCTCCCAAAGTGCGGGATACAGGCTGAGCCACTGAGCCCGGCATGATGATTTTTTAAAAAAGACTTAATGCCGGGCTCGGTGGCTCAGCCTGTAATCCCGCGCCTTTGGGAGGCTGAGGTGAGTGGATTGCCTGAGCCCGCGGGTTCAAGACTCGCCTGGGCAGCGAGACCTCATCTCTACAGAAAAATTAAAAAAAAAAAAATAAATCAGCCGGGCGAGGTAGCGCACACCTGTAATTCCCGCTACTTGGAAGGCTGAGGAGGAAGGATCGCCGGAGCCCAGCAGGTCGAGGCTGCGGTGGCCGGGAGCGGCCACTGCACTCCAGTCTGGGCGACAGAGTGAGACTCCAACTCAAAAAAAAAAAAAAAGACTTAACTAGGGCCGAGCTCAGTGGCTTAGCCTGTAATCCCAGCACTTCGGAAGGCCGAGGCAAGTGGATTAACTGAGCTGTGGGTTCGAGACCAGCCAGGGCAACTTGGCAAGACCTCATCTCTACAAAAAAGACTTAAAAGTCTGGTTTTCAGAGGCTCAAGAAGACCATCAGCTTGGGGCCTATATGAATGACAGCCACAACTTGTATTTATTTATTTTTTTAGAGACAGGGTCTCACTCTGTCACCCAGGCTGGAGTGCAGTGGTATGATCATAGTTCAATGCAGTCTCAACTTCCTGGGCTTATGTGATCCTTCCTCCTCAGCCTCCCAAGTAGCTGGGATTTCAGGCACACGCTATAATGTCTTGCTAAATTTTTGATTTTTTTTGTAGAGACAAGGTCTTACTATGTTGCTCAGGCTGGTCTCGAACCCTGGGCTCAGGCAATCCTCTCGCCTCAGGGTCCCAAGTGCTGGGATTACAGGCGAGAGCCACTGCATCCAGCCTGATGGTCCCAAAATGTAACATCCATTTTTATCTGAGACTTTGCCAAATGTCAGGGCAATATATAGCATAAGCTCCTTAAAAGCAGAAGCACACATCTTTTGTTTCCGACACAAAAACTAGGCAGTTTCTTACCATATGCAGCAGGTGCTCAGCAGGCACTTGTTACAGCACACAGCTTTCAACATGTAGGTGTTTCCTGTTGGTGGGTCACTCTACTGATGAAGTGACTCTTTTTTCCTGGCTCCCACACACAGGGGGCTCTTCCTGCATGGACTTGGAGTCAGGACAAGCCCCACCTCAGGCAGGCTTGCTGGGAAATGCCTGCCCTGGCCTCTCCCGACAGTAGGTGGGCTATTACTGCTCCAGCCCACTGTCAAGCCCACTTTGGGTCCAGAAATCAGTCATGTAAGATTTGCAGCAGGTTTCTGTTTCCCAGGAAGCCCAAACTATAATTACATATAAGAACAGGAAAATCCACTTTCTTCAACTTTTCAATCACAACAGCGTAAAAGACTCTAATGACAAAACAGTCATTGTAATAAAAATACTTAAATACATGAATTCCGAACTCTGGGCTGGCATTCAAAGCCATCAGGATGAAGCGAGTTTTGCTGCCCGAGAATCAAGCCGACACTTCTGCTCTCTTCCCTTGCTGCCTCATAAACACCCAACTTGTCCCGGCACCTCTCGCGCTCACCCTCCTTTCCCTCCTAAAAACAACACTGCACTCTGCGGGATGCCTGCAGCCTGCCCACGCTGGAGACACACAGCTCTACCTACGAAGCCCTGGAGACATCCTTTTACTTTGGATAGTTGCTGCTGAAAAGGTTGCCCCCACCTCACCACTTCCCCGAGTCACTGTCCAATCTGCTTTACCAACCACTCAGTGGATCTGACAGTTCAGCAGACTGGAAGAACTATACCTCAAGGGAAGAGACACCAGCTTCTGCCCCCTGTGGCGGACCCGACAAAACCCTACACTCTCCCCTGCACATGCTGGAGAAGCTAGCTCTTGGTCCTCAGAATGCCAGTCTTGGAAAAGAATAAAGAAAACCAGAAAGGAAAGGAAGGACGAGAAGGGAAACATTTTCTCCTTTAAATACCAAATTACAATAAGCAGTTACGTAAGACTGGACACTAAAATTGGTCACGTCACACATCCTGTGAGTTAAATGAATCGAAACCAAGTTTCTGATATAGTTTAACACTTATTAAAAGAGGCTAAACTGGGCTCGGTGGCTCAGCCTGTAATCCGTGCCTTTGGGAGGCCGAGGTGAGTGGATTGCCTGAGTCCGTGGGTTCGAGACCCGCCTGGGCAACTTGGTGAGACCTCATCTCTACAATAAATAAAAAATGAGCCAGGCATGGTAGCGTGCACCTGTAGTTCCAGCTACTTGGAAGGCTGAGGCGGAAGGATCGCCGGAGCCCAGCAGGTCGAGGCTCCGGTGGCCGGGAGTGGCCACTGCACTCCAGTCTGGGTGACAGAGTGAGACTCCAACTCAAAAAAAAAAAAAAAAAAAAGAGATATAAATTTAAGTTCCATATTCAGTTTGTTGAAAGAAATTACAGTATTGGATTTTTTTTTTTTTTTTGAGTAGGAGTCTCACTCGGTCGCCCAGACTGGAGTGCAGTGGCCGCTCCCGGCCACCGCAGCCTCGACCTGCTGGGCTCCGGCGAACCTTCCGCCTCAGCCTTCCAACTCAGCCATCCAAGTAGCTGGAACTATAGGCGCGCGCTATCACACCCGGCTAATTTTTTGATTTATTGTAGAGATGAGGTCTCGCCAAATTGCCTAGGTGGGTCACGGAACCCTGGGGCTTCTCTTTCTTTAAAATATAGAGACAGGGTATCCTTATGTTGATGAGGTTGGCCTTGAACTCTTGGCCTCAAATGATTCTCTGGCCTCAGTCTCCCAAACTTCTGGGATTACAGGTCTGAGCAACCACGCCCAGCCAATGGCTAATTTAACATTTTATTTTTTGAGTTGGAGTCTCACTCTGTTGCCCAGGCTAGAGTGCAGTGGCACGCTCACGGCCAACGCAGCCTGGACCTGCTGGGCTCAGGCGATCTTTCTACCTCAGCCTTCCAAGCAGCTGGAACTTCAGGCATGCGCTACCACGTCTGGCTAATTTTTTGATTTGTTGTAGAGATGATGTCTCACCAAGTTACCCAGGTTGGTCTCAAATCCCTGAGCACAGGCAATCCTCTCGCCTCTGCCTCCCAAAGTCCTAGAATAATAGGCTTCAGCCACCACATCAGCCCTATTTTAACATTTTAAAAGAAAAAAAAATTAAGCCTATTCCATTTATCTACAACAATCCAAAAAAATGTTAACCTTGCCAACTTTAAATTCTTAGCAGAAGTTTAAAAGTTCAATTGGTTTTTTACTTTATGTCTTCTATAAACATCCTGCTATCTAATAACAGTTCAGAGCAAAAAGAATTTGATGACAAATATATCCCAAATGAAACACAACAGAACTCCAACACAAAAAAGCTTAAAAATAAAAAAAGTTTTATTTTTACAAAATTTAACATCCCAAAGAGCCTAGTCCTACCCCCGGCAGCAAATAAAAAATAAAGCCAGAGATTTTACACATGGACAGATCCTTAAGATCATCCAATCCAAATGCGTTATTTGACAGAAAAGGAAAGGAAGGCCCGCAGGGGTTAAATGATTTGTCCAAGGTCAGCAGTGGCCCTGTGGGGCTTCCACAAAGTGGCAGACCACTGATGAATTATTTTAACCCTGGTTGTGATCAATCTGATCACCAGTTCATCTAAATGAGGTGCTCGGAGGCAGATGTGAATTATGCCACGGTGAACACACACTGTTGATAGCATGAAGAAGATGTCAAATGGCCAGGCTCCTACTATGGTAAATTTATTAGACGAGCAAGTTTCACCAGGGCTACACTCAGTCATAAGGCTGAAAAGGGATGTGGTCTCCATCAAAAGCAATAGAAGATTCACAAGATTATTAGCCATGGTTCTGTGTCAGGTATGTCTGTCTTAAGAATTACAAAGTCAACACTGGGCTAAGACCAAAAGAAATACGATTCCTTAAGTACACTAAAACTGTCTATAATATTTATGTTATCAACCATTTGTTTGATTCACCTTCTTTTATAAACACTAGACCACAGGAGGTCCCTTTTAACTGAACAGGAAATAATTCACTGAGTGTCACATTAGAGTCTGAAGGAACTAATTAAGCTTCTATAATTTATACTTGTAGAATAACTTAACTGGACTTAATTAAATTTGGCCCAAACATTTCCTTTTATCTATTTTGAGGCCTCTATTTTAAAAAAGACAAATTAAATAAATGTTTATTTTCATTTTGCATGCTTTGATTTTAATATCTTGCACAGACATTTCCCATGTTGGCCCTAACATTATTTCCTAACCTCTTCAAGTTACACTCTTACAAATTCTAGAATAGCACCCATTTAATTTTGGAAAAATAAAAGTTCAGTTAATATCACAATCTCAGCATGAATAACAAAAATGTACTGTAATATGCAACATGGAAGACTCACAACATACCTATTAAACCACTATCGAACAGTGAAATGTCAATGTGACTAAACCTATTAATTTATTTCTTATACTATTTTTTAATTTTTATTTTTCTGAGTCAGAGTCTCACTCTGTTGCCCAGGCTGGAGTGCAGTAGCATGGTGATGGTCAGTGCAGCCTCGACCTGCTGTACTCAGGTGATCCTTCCACTTCAGCCTTCTAAGGAGCTGGAATCACAAACATATACCACCATGCCTGCCTGATTTTTTGATTTATTGTAGAGACACAAGGTCTTGCCATGTTGCTCAGTGCCACTGCACTCCAGCCTGGGTGACAGAGTGAGACTCCAACTAAAAAAAAAAAAAGAAGTGAAAAAAGACAACTCACAGAATGGGAGAAAATAATTACAATTCATATATCTGATAAGAGACTTGTCTCTAGAATACAGAAAGAACACTTACAACTCAATAATAAATACAACTCAATTTAAAAATGGGTAAAGAAGCTGAATAGACATTTTTCCTAGGAAGATGTACAAATTGTCAATAAACATATAAAAAGATGCTCAACATTACTAGGCACAGTGGCTCACACCTGTAATCCCAGCACTTTGGGAGGCGGAGGTGAGAGGATTAGAGCCCAGGAGTTGGAGACCAGCCCAAGCAACTTGGCAAGACCTCATCTCTACAATTAATCAAAAAATTACCAGGCATGACTGGCATGTGCCTGTAGTTCCAGCTACTTGGAAGGCTGAGGCAGAAGGATTGGCTGAGCCCATAGGGTGGGCCATGAGCATGCCACTGCATTCCAGACTGGACGACAGACTAAGACTCTGACTAAAAAAAAAAAAAAAAAAAAAAAAAAAATCAACATTGTTAAGATGTCCATCCTACCAAAGGCAAGCTACAGATTCAACACAATACCCATTAAATTACCAACATCATTCTTCTCAGACCTGAAAATGACAACACAGAAATTCATATGGAAACATAAATGACCTCGAATAGCCAAAACAATCCTTAGCAAAAGAAACGAAGCAGGAGGTATCACACTTGCAGACTTCAAACTTTACTATAAGGTTACAGTAATCAAAACAGCCGGGTATTGGTAAAAGAACAGGCATATAGACCAATGGACCATGATAGAGATTCTGAAAGCAAAGTCTCAATTTCTCAACCAACTCATCTTTGACAAAGACTCCAACAACAACCACTGGGGAGAGGAGAACCTAGTCAGTAAATGGTGCTGGGAAAACTGGCTGACCACATGCAGAAGATTGAAACAGGACCCCTACCTATCACTATACACAAAAATTAACTCTAAATGGATCAAAGACTAAACATAAAACCTCAAACTATAAAAATCTTAGAAAATGCAGGAGACATCCTTATGGAAATTGGAACTGGCAACCAATTCCTGATCAGAACCCTAAGTGCCCATACCATAAGAAATAAGATAGACAAGTGGGACCTCATCAAACTGACGAGCTTCTGCAAAGCAAAAGAAACCATCAAGAGAGCAGGGAGACAGCCCACAGAATGGGAAAAAATATTTGCCTGCTGTATATCTGACAAAGGCCTAACATTTAAGATCTACAAGGAACTCAAATGCAGCTTAAGAAAAAAAAAAACACAAGCCGGGCTCGGTGGCTCAGCCTGTAATCCCGCGCCTTTGTAAGGCTGAGGTAAGTGGATTGCCTGAGCACGCAGGTTCGAGACCTGCCTGGGCAGGTGAGACCTCATCTCTACAAAAAAAAAAAAATTAGCTGGGCGTGGTAGCACGCGCCTGTAATTCCGGCTACTCGGAAGGCTGAGGCGGAAGGATCGCCGGAGCCCAGCAGGTTGAGGCTGCGGTGGCCGGGAGCGGCCACTGTACTCCAGTCTGGGCGACAGAGTGAGACTCCAACTCAAAAAAAAAAAAAAAAAAAAGAAACAAACAGCCGCATTAAAAAGTGGCAAAAAGCTGGGCTCGGTGGCTCAGCCTGTAATCCCGCGCTTTGGGAGGCTGAAGTGAGTGGATTGCCTGAGTTCCAGACCCGCCTGGGAAACTTGGCGAGCCCTCATCTCCACAATGAATCAAAAACTACGCATGCCTGTAGTTCCAGCTACTTGGAAGGCTGAGGCGGAAGGATCACCGGAGCCCAGCAGGCCGAGGCTGCGGTGGCCGGGAGCAGTCACTGCACTCCAGTAGGGGCAACAAAGTGAGACTCCAACTCAAAAATAAATAAAATACATAAAAGTGGGCAAAAGACATGAATATACACTTCTCAAAAAAAAGATATATGGGCAGCCAACAGACACATGAAAAAGTGCTCAGCCTCCCTAATCATCAGAGAAAAGCAAATCAAAATCACATTGAGATTCCACTTAAACCCAGTAAGAATGGCCATCGTTAATAACAACAGATGCCGGCGAGGATGTGAAGAAAAAGGAACGCTTCTACACTGCTGGTGGGAATGCAAACTAGTGCAACTTCTTTGGAAGACAGTGTGGTGATTTCTGAAAGAACTAGAAATTGACCTTCCATATGACCCAAGAATTTCCCTTCTGGGAATATACCCAGAGGAACTCAAACCTTCTACAAAAAAGAGCAGCTCTATTCACAACAGTAAAAACATGGAAGCAATCATGCTGCCCACCGAAGCTGGACTGGATAAAAACAAAAAAAAGTGGCATACATACATAATGGAATAGTATGTAGCCATAGAGAAGGACAAACATTTGAACTTTACAGCAACTTGGATGGATTTAGAGTCTGTACTTAGTGATCTATCGCAGAAACAGAGTACCATATGTTCTCACTCTTAAGTGGAACTTGAACAATTATCATAATACTATTAGAAAGGGACTGGCAGTAATGGGAAACTGCAGGGGGGGAGGGTACACCTCATCAACAAGAATACCTGCATATTCAACATTTGTAAATCTAACCCTGAACTGTACCCCATACGTTTAAAATTAAAAAAAAAAAAAAAAAAAGAAAACAGTCTGGCAATCCTCAAGCAATTAAACAGAGCTATCATATGATCCAACAATTCCACTCCTAGGTATATGCCTAAAAGAAATAATATTTTTACACAAAAACTTGTTTATGAATGCTTGTGGCAGCATTAATTATAATAGTAAACAGATGGGAATAATCCAAATGTCCACTAATGGGCAAACAGATGTACACAATGTGGTATATCCTACAATGGAATGAAAAGGAATGAAGTGCTGATCCACGATACAACCTGGATGAACCCTGAAAACATTGTGCCAAGTGAAAAAGCCAGTCATAAGTGCCTACACATTATATGAGTCCATTCATATGAAAGTCCAAAACAGGAAAACTTGTAGCAACAGAAAGTAGATTAGTTAGGGCTGGGGTAGATGGTGAAAGGAGGTGACAAAAATGTTCTAAAATTGACTGTGGTGATGGCTGTACATATCTGTGACTATCCTCAAATCCACTGGATTAGATATTTATTTATTTGTTTGCTTGAGTTGGAGTCTCACTCTGTCACCTAGATTGGAGTGCAGTGGCACGTTCCTGGCCACCACAGCCTTGACCTGCTGTGCTCCAGCGATCCTTCCGGTTCAGCCTTCCAAGTAGCCAGAACTACAGGTGCATGCTACCACGCCCGGCTAATTTTTTATTTATTGGTAGAGACGAGGTCTTGCCAAGTTGCCTGGGTGGACTTCGAACCCGCAGGCTCAGGTAATCCTTGGCCTCCCAAAGTGCTGGGATTACAGGCTGAGCCACCGAGTCTGGCCACATTTATTTATTTATGCAACAGGGTCTTGTACTGTCACCCAGGCTGGAGTGCAGTGATGCAATCATAGCTTACTGCAGCCTTAAGTTCCTGGGCTCAGGCAATCTTCCTGCCTCAGCATCCTGAGTATCTGGGACTACAAGGTATCAACATAACCAACTAATTAAAAAAATTTTTTTGTGTGAGATGGGGGTGGGTCTCACTATGTTGCTCAGGTTGGTCTCGAACTTCTGAGCTCAGGTGAGCCTTCTGCCTTGACCTCCCAAAATGTTGGGATTACAGGTGTGAACCACTGTGCCCAGCTGAATTGTATACTTTAAATAGGTGAATTGTATGGTATGGAAATTATATCTCAACAAAGCTATTTTTAAAAAATAAGATACCAGTGGACACATCAATAAATGTTTAACACTTTAAAAAATAGCTGGTGAGGCTGGGCTGGGTGGCTCAGCCTGTAATCCCAGGGCTTTGGGAGGCCGAGGTGAGTGGATTGCCTGAGCCTGCGGGGTTTGAGACCCGCCTGGGCAACTTGTCGAGCCCTCATCTCTACAATAAATCAAAATGAGCCGGGTGTGGTAGCGCGCACCTGTAGTTCCAACTACTTGGAAGGCTGAGGCGGAAGGATCGCCGGAGCCCAGCAGGTCGAGGCCGGGAGCGGCCACTGCATTCCAGTCTGGGCGACAAGAGTGAGACTCCAACTCAAAAAAAAAAAAAAAAAAAAGTAAACAATCATTGTATTAAAAAGCCCATTATCTCCCAAATGCATGTAGCAAACATTCACATTTATTTATTTTTTTGAGTTGGAGTCTTGATTTGGATTTTTCAGGTCGGCCTGGACTTCAAGAGTGTTAGCCCAATGGGTTAGCCAACCAAGTCCCAGAGAGGGTCATGGAGGGGCTGGTAAGCCTAGCCCCACAAGTGTCAGCTCTAATGGGCTGGCAAGCCAAGCCCTGAGTGTTGTGATTTGGGGGAGGGGCTGACAAGCCCAGCCCCCAGGGAAGTGGCTCTAATGGGCTGGCAAGCCAAGTCCTGAGAGTGTTGCTGGTTTGGTGGGCTGGCAAGCCTAGCCCCCCGGGGTGTCTCAGCTTTGGAGTCTCGCCTTCTTCCAGCAGCTCTCCTGGTTCACCGGCTCTGTCGGCTGGCAAGCCAGTCTCTGGGGTGCATGACTTTTTGACTCCAATGATCTTCTGCAGTTCTTCAGGTTGCAGCTCTTCAGTTGAGGTTCTTGTCTCATGCCCAGGAAGAATGAGGGACACGGACGGCCGGAAAGTGAGAAAGCAGGATTTATTGAGGACAGAAAAACTCCCACAGCGGGAGAGGGCCCAAAAGGGTTGGCCATCTGGGGCCAAAAACCTGGTGCTTATATAGCTCTAAGTCCAAGCTGATTGGCTAGCATTAGCTGTGATTGGGTTGTTTTTCAATCCCAGCAGCGAGTACCTAAGCTCTAGCTGGAGGGGCTTGCTGGGAGTTGTTGACCAATGCTGAGCCTGAGGCCTGCCAGGAGTTTACTACATTGTTACCAGAAGATCTGCCTGTCTGTTTGCCTAACCGTTTTCTAGCTATCTCCTGACTCTGTCGCCCAGACTGGAATGCAGTGGCATGCTCCCAGTCACTGCAGCCTCGACCTGCTGGACTCAGGTGATCCTCTGCCTCAGCCTTTCAAGTTGCTGGAACTACAGGCGCACGCTATTGCGCCCAACTAATTTTTTTATTTATTGTAGAGATGAGGTATAGCTAAGTTGCCAGGGCGGGTCTCAAACCCGCAGGATCAGGCAATCCACTCGCCTCCCAAAGTGCTGGGATTATAGGCTGAGCCCCCAAAGCCGGCCCCAACATTCACTTTTAAATAAAGCATACAGCTGGGCAGAGTGGCTCACGCTTATAATTCCAGCATTTTGGGAGGTCAAGGCAGGAAAATCATCTGAGCTCAGGAATTCAAGATCAGCCTAAGCAACACAGCTGACCATGGTGATATGCACCTGTATTCTCAGCTATTCAGGAGGCTGAGACAGGAAGATTGCTTGAACCCAGGAGTTTGAAGCTGCAATAAACTGTGATCACACCATTGTACTCTAGTCTAGGTGTCAGAGTAAAACCCTATCTCAAAAATAAAAATAAACAGTTTTGCTGGGTGTGGTGGCTCGTGACTGTAATCCCGGCACTTTGGGAGGTTGAGGCAGGATTGCTTGAGGACAGGAGTTGGAGAACAGCCTGGGCAAGACAGCAAGACCCACCCATCACTACAAAAAAGTAAAAGCAAAATTAAAAAAACAGTTTTGTCTGTCATATAAACATGTACCTTATGATAAATAAAAGAAGAAAGAGTAACCAGGTAAGGAGGCTGAGGCAAGAGGACTGCTTGAGCCCAGGAGTTTGAGACCAGTCTGGGCAACAGAGCAAAGTCCCATTTCTACAAAAACTAAAATAAAAATTAGCTGGCGTGGTGGCATGTGCCTAACAGCCCTAGTTTCTCAGGAGGCTGAGGCGAGAGGCTCACTTAGTCCCAGCTGTTTGAGGCTGCAGTGATCTATAATCACACCATTGCACCGGAGCCTGGGTGACAAAGCAAGACTTTGTCTCTAAAAATAAAACCCAAACCAAAACGTTAAAACAAAAAATAATAAAGCTTTAAAAATCAATAGAGTATTTCAACTATTTACACAGCTATTTACATTGTAAGAGGTATTCTAAGTATCTGGGAAGAATTTCCAGGGTGGGCAGTGTAGTAGGCTCTATGTAAACACCACCCCATTGTATGTGTAGGACTAGAACAGTCACGATTTTGCTATCTGTGGGGTCCTGGACAATCCTCCGCAGATACTAAGGGATATATGCCTCTCCTGATCCATGGTAGTAGTTTCTCTAAGTTTAACTGAATTTCACAATTAAACTATTTAGTTGATTTCTGAGACATTTTCCTAATTTGGGGACAATTTTTTATTTCAGTTGAGAATCTATTTCTGAAAGCTACCTTGACTTAACACAGACTCTCACAACTGCTTCGACTGTCATCTGTCTTCTAAAAACACACTTTGTAACTTGGTTACAATGAATTTTTTGGACTCATCTTCATTTAGGTACTGATGAAAACAGTGAAAATGCTCAGGGGACTGTAAACCCAAATAAATCATAAGACGCGGCCACTAGAACAGTCATGATCATTCACTGCAGCTTAGTTATCCTGGAAATAGGAAATGGGGCTTTGCACTGTGTCTTGGGTATTATAGAGCACAAGGGATCAAATACAGTAGTTGGCTGAGCGCGATGGCTCACGCCTATAATCCTGGCACTTTGGGAGGCCGAGGTGAGAGGACTGCCTGAGTCCATGGGTTTGGGACCACCTTCGTCAACTAGGTGAGACCTCATCTCTACAATAAATAAAAAAATTAGCCAGGCGTGGTGGCACGTGCCTGTAGTTCCAGCTACTTGGAAGGCCGAGGCAGAAGGATCGCCTAAGCCCAGCAGGTTGACATTGGGGTGGCCGTGAGTGTGCCACTGCCCTCCAGCCTGGGTGAGAGAACGAGACTCCAACTCAAAAAAACAAACAAACAAAAAAACCCAAAATAAAAATAGTCCACAAAAATTGAACTATCCTGTAGTCACACACATTTTCTTCTTTTTTTTTTTTTCTTTTTTTCCCGAGTTGGAGTCTCACTCTGTCGCCCAGACTGGAGTGCAGTGGACACTCCTGGCCACCGCAGCCTCGACCTGCTGGGCTCTGGCGCGCGCTACCACGCCCGGCTAATTTTTTGATTTTATTGTAGAGATGAGGTCTCACCAAGTTGCCCAGGCGGGTCTCGAACCCGGGGGCTCAGGCAATCCACTCACCTCAGCCTCCCAAAGAGCAGGATTACAGGCCGAGCCACCGAGCCCGGCTGTCACACACATTTTCTGTCACATGAACGAATTCAGGTCAGGACTAGATAAAATCTCTAAGAACCCCACAATCCTCACAGAGAACCGACGTGCTCAGTTTCTTTTCCCAGAAAGCTGCAGGCTCCGGCCACAGACCTGCCCTTAGCACACCCAGCTGCACCGAGTTTTTTTTTTTCCTGGCTTCAAAAATCATGACATGAATCCTTTCCGACTCCTTCCCTTCCCCACTTGGCCCCACATTAGCACGGCTACTGTCTTGCACAGCAGTCCTTTTTATAAATCTTCCCTAAGGCTCCTTCTATCCTCTTCCATTTCCCTTCTCCCAGCTGTTCCAGAAGAAAAAAAGGCTAATATAAACCGGAGAACCCATCTTTGCCTCACTTTATGATGATGGAATTCCCTATAGAACTTTTTGCCCCTTTTCACAAGAAGAGGGAAGAAATTTTATTTTCTCTGAAAATCAGTGATGGGCTACTGGGACGTTAGGAAACGGAAGAGCTGTATCACAAAAGGCACAGACCTCTTTGAGCGTAATCCTGTCTTGCAAACACCTTTTCCTAAGGACATTCTCAGAAGGTCAAGTTAAACCACACAAGTCTGTAGATGCTCAATCATCATGAGATCATATACTTTTATTTGTTTATTTTTTTTATTATAGAGATGAGGTCTCCTCAAGTTGCCCAGGCTGCTCTCGAACCCGCAGGCTCAGGCAACCCACTTGTCTTGGTCTCCCAAAGTGCTAGGATTACAGGCTGAGCCACCAAGCCCGGATGAGATCATATACTTTTTTTTTTTTTGATTTGGAGTCTTACTCTGTCACCCAGACTGGAGTGCAATGGCCGCTCCCGGCCACCGCAACTTCGACCTGCTGGGCTCCGGCGATCCTTCCGCCTCAGCCTTCCAAGGAACTGGAACTATAGGTGTGCGCTACCACGCCCGGCTCATTTTGATTTATTGTAGAGATGAGGTCTTGCCAAGTTGCCCAGGCGGGTCTTGAACCCGCGGGCTCAGGCAATCCACTCACCTCAGCCTCCCAAGGTGCGGGATTACAGGCTGAGCCACTGAGCCCGGCCTCAGCTGATTTTTTGATGGATTGTAGAGATGAATCTCGTCAAGTTGCTTAGGCTGGTCTCGAATCCCTGGGTTCAGGCAATCCTGTCACCTCAGCCTCCCAAAGTGTTGGGATGATAGGAGTAAGCCATCGCATCTGGCTTCTTTTTGTTTTTAATCATTTTTTTTCAAATTTTAGACTCAAGGGGTACATATGCGTGTTCGCTACAAGGATATATTGTGTAGTGGTGGGGATTGGGTCTCGGGTGCCCCATTCCCCAGATAGTGAACACTGTGCCCCATAGGTAGTTTCTGAACCCTACCCCTGGCTCTCCCCTCCCTTATTAGTGTTTCCAGTGTGTCTATTATTTCCATTTTTGTGACCGTTAAGCTCCTACATATGAGTGAGAATATGCAGTGTTTGGTTCTCTATTTCTGAGGATGCTGCTCTTGAGTTCCTCCCATGTGGCTGCAAAAGACACGATTTCATTCTTTTTTTCTTTTTTTTTTTTTTAGTTTGAGTCTCACCCTGTTGCTCAGACTGGAGCGCAGTGGCCGCTCCGGCCACTGCAGCCTCAACCTGCCAGGATCCGGCGATCCTTCCGCCTCAGCCTTCCGAGTAGCCGGAATTATAGGCGCGCGCTACCACGCCCGGCTGATTTTTTGATTTACTGTAGAGATGAGGTCTCGCCAAGTTGCCCAGGCAGGTCTCGAACCTGCGGGCTCAGGCAATCAGCTCACCTTGGCCTCCCAAAGCACGGGATTACAGGCTGAGCCACCGAGCCCGGCCTCATTCTTTTTTATGGCTGCTGTGCAGCTCTTTAAAATGCTTGTAAGCCGGACTCGGTGCCTCAGCCTGTAATCCCGCGCCTTTGGGAGGCTGAGGTGAGCGGATTGCCTGAGCCCGCGGGTTCGAGACCCGCCTGGGCAGCGAGACCTCATCTCTACAATAAATCAAAAATCAGCCGGGCATGGTAGCACACGCCTGTAATTCCGGCTACTCAGAAGGCTGAGGTGGAAGGATCGCCAGAGTCCAGTGGGTCGAGGCTGTGGTGGCTGGGAGCGGCCACTGCACTCCAGTCTGGGCGACCGAGTGAAACTCAACTCAAAAAAAAAAAAAAAAGGTTGGTTTAATATTTGATATTTAGCCTCTGCACCAGTCATAGGTGAGCTGAATCCAAGATGGCTATTCCCTCTAAGGAATACAGTTTTATGCTTCCTTTTTTTTTTTCTGAGTTGGAGTCTCACTTTGTCGCCCAGACTGGAGTGCAGTGGCTGCTCCCAGCCACTGCAGCCTCGACCTGCTGGGCGCCGGTGATCCTTCCGCCTCAGCCTTCCAAGGAGCTGGAACTACAGGTGTGTGCCACCACACCTGGCTAATTTTTTAACTCATTGTGGAGATGAGGTCTCACCAAGCAGCCCAGGCGGGTCTTGAACCCACGGGCTCAGGCAATCCACTCACCTCAGCTTCCCAAGGCGGGGGTGACAGACTGAGCCACCGAGCCCGGCTCAGTTTTATGCTTCTAAGTGGCGCTGTCAGTCCTGTAATGGTGACTCATCTAGCCACCACTGTTGCTAAGACACTCAGGAAGTACAGGATGGAATATGCTACCAAGTACAACAAGGACCCGGAAGACGGGCACCTCTTCAACTTACATTCAGCAAGCCTACCAGCACATGCTGGAAGTATATCCTCCTTTCTTGTTTTTTTTTTTTTTCGCTAGCTGTTGGTGTTAACCACCCACCTATAGTTTCTCACTTGGCCTGGATTTTTGGGCAAGTTCTTTATGCTTATGAATATGACACGTGAAAACCCAGGAATAGGAGTTGAGGATCCCTGAGGTCTTTTGCCCTCGTTGGCTTGATGGGCACAATTGTGTGCTCTGCTTTCCAGCATCATGGTTAAGTTAAAACTGGCTTGCCTGGTGGGCCCAAATGCCACCACCATTACAGAATTATAGGGGTTTAAAAGCTCTCGTTCATTTTGACTGATTTACCTTCATTTCTGGTTACATTTCTTTTTTTTAAATACAATAAAAATGTATCTGGCCTAAGTCTCATACATTATAAAAACTGACATTTAATCAATGTCATTCATCATACTAACAACATAAGGAAATAAAAAACAACGTGCTTCGGTGGCCAGGAATGTGCCACTGCACTTAGTCTAGGTGACAGAGTGAGACTCCAACTAAAAAACAAACAAACAAACAAAAAAACCAACAACAATGTGCTTATTTCAACAGATGCAATGCTAATTTTGAGATACTCACTTCAAGTTTTCTAATTCCTGTTTTCTTAATGGCGAAGAAGGTGGAGCTGGAATGAATTTGTCTCCATCGTGGCTTTTACTGCTAAAATAGAGTAAGACTCTTAATTATAAAAAGCAACAACTAGACAATTAAATGTAAAATTTGGTTCCCTGTTCCTACTCCCATGCTATGACAAAGTGTGACAGGGTCAAAACAATGAAAATGCTTAGTAATTTGGTAACACCAACATGTCAAAGCTGTATTATATATTAGTTTCTTTTCTCCAATAAGCAAAATTGCCTTTAGAATTCTCTTACTGAAAACAATTATCTTTACTATATAAAGGAAATCACTTAAATATTTTCATACATTTTTCATTCTTCTAATTAGTTTTTTTCCTTTTTTAGAGATGAGGTCTCACTGTGTTGCTCAGGCTGGAGTGCAGTGGCTATTCACAGGTGTTACCAGGGCACACTACAGCCTTCAGACTCCTGGGCTCAAGCAATCCTCCTGCCTCAACTTTCCAAGTAGCTGGAACTACACAGAAGGGCCTCACTGCATCTGGCTTTTCTGACTGCTTTTTATCAACTAAAATAAAACAAAAATTCTTAACAGGAGGGGGAAAAAAAAGCTACAATTTTGTTTCAAATTTTCTATGTTAAACATGTATTTCTACTATAATCAAGAAAAAGAGCCAGGCTCGGTTGCTTAGCCTGTAATCCCGCGCCTTTGGGAGGCTGAGGTGAGTGGATTGCTTGAGCCCACGGGTTCGAGACCCGCCTGGGCAACTTGGCGAGCATGGTAGCGCATGCCTTTAATTCCGGCTGCTCGGAGGGCTGAGGTGGAAGGTGGTAGCGCATGCCTGTAATTCCAGCTACTCGGAAGGCTGAGGCGGAAGGATTGCTGGAGCCCAGCAGGTCGAGGTTGCGGTGGCCAGGAGCGGCCACTGCACTCCAGTCTGGGTGACAGAGTGACACTTTAACTCAAAAACAAAAAGAAAAAAAAAAGAAAAAAGAAAAAGATGCTGAGATGGGAGACATGAGTTTACAGGTACCATGTGTAAAAAGCAGAATTTTCTATGTATAATGACACTGGTTTTTTTTTTTGCTTTTTTGTTTTCTTTTGAGCTGGAGTCTCACTCTGTCGCCCAGACTGGAGTGCAGTGGCCGCTCCCAGCCACCGCAGCCTCGAACCGCTGGGCTCCAGCGATCCTTCCGCCTCAGCTTTCCGAGTAGCCGGAATTACAGGCTTGCGCTACCACGCCCGGCTATGACACTGTTTTGTTACTACTGGAGAAGCCCTCCCAATTTCTACAGGTTTGCATAATTTTTAAAATTTATACTAGAAAACTAGAAATATACAGAAACATTCTGGAGGTTGGTGGTTACAGTATATTAAGAGACAAAGCAGAGGATAATAAGAAATAAGAAGTTTTATGCTGGGTTCGGTGGCTCAGCCTGTAATCCCGCACCTTTGGGAGGCTGAGGTGAGTGGATTGCCTGAGCCCGCGGGTTCGAGACCCACCTGGGCAACTTGGCAAGACCTCATCTCTACAATAAATCAAAAAAACAGCCAGGCGTGGTAGCACGCGCCTGTAGTTCCAGCTACGTGGAAGGCAGAGGCGGAAGGATCGCCGGAGCCCAGCGGGTCGAGGCTGCGGTGGCCGGGAGCGGCCACTGTACTCCAGGCTGGGCGACAGAGTGAGACTCCAACTCAAAAAAAAAAAAAGAAAATAAAAGAAATGAGAAGTTTTAGGATTTAAGTATTTATTTTAGTAAATGTAAAGAGAGTCTGTCTCTAGTAACAACAGGACTTCTTGCAAGTCTCTCTCTTGTAAGTGATAAGCTGTTACTCTCTTTTTTTGTCTTTTAAGGCTCTCTCCTCACTTAGTCTTCTCCTTATTTCTCTCTTCCAGAAATATTTAGAAACACAAACATGTCCTTCCTTATTAATGAAAACTGAGAATTTCAGAAATTCGGGCTGATGATTCTAAGAATGTTATCTAAAGGTCAAAGAGGCTTACTGAAGAAGTCCTGGAAAGATTCTGCGAAGGAGGTCACAGGGATTAGAATACCTGCACGTCTCACTGCTTTCGCTGCTTTCGGCGTTCCCACCTAGTTGATTACTATTTTTCGAACCATTTTCCTGCTTTGGATCCTGCTGTTCTTCGGGTAGCAGCAACAAGGCATTTCTGAGACAAATGGCTGCAAACTCCATACTGGCTACAGGAATGGCTGACGACTGCCCATCACTTAAAAGAACAAAACCAAATTAATTATGTGGCATAAAAATAAATAAGACTTTGTGTGTGTGTGTGTGTGTGTGTGTGTGTGTGTGTGTGTGTGTGTCAGAAATAAAACCAATTGACTGCAAATGAAAACTTTGCCAAGCAGTTATAAAAGAATGTTAAAGCACCCAAATCTTAAATATTATTATCGTTTTTTGAGTCAGAATCTCACTCTGTCATCCAGGCCGGAGTGCAGTGGCACAATCATAGCTGCTAATTACAGCCTCGACCAGCTGAGCTCAGGTGAGCCTTCTGCCTCAGTCTTTCAAGTAGTTGGAACTACAAGTGTGTATTACCAAGCTTGGCAAATTTTTTGTTTACTGTAGAAACGAGGTCTCACCATGTTGCCCAGGCTGGTCTCGAACTCCTGGGCTCAGACAATCCTCTCACTTTTGTCTCCCAAAGTGCTGGGATTACAGGCATGAACCCCTGCACCTGACCCTAAATATTATATATGGGTTGTAAACAGCATAAATAATGGATTGCAAAGGTATGTATTAGGTACTTTGTGCCTCTAAGAATGAGACCAAGGATGTGAGACAACTTGAAGTATATCTGCAATGTCAATGTTAAGGTAATAAAGGAATTGCAGACAAGGAAAACTGTAATGAGGGCTGCGACAGGTATAGTAAGAATGGGAAGCCGGGCTCGGTGGCTCAGCCTGTCATCCCGCGCCTTTGGGAGGCCGAGGTGAGTGGACTGCCTGAGCCCGCGGGTTCGAGACCCGCCTGGGCAGCGAGACCTCATCTCTACAATAAATCAAAAAATCAGCCAGGTGTGGGAGCGCATGCCCGTAATTCCGGGTACTCGGAAGGCTGAGGCGGAAGGATCGCCGAGCCCAGCAGGTCGAGGCTGCGGTGGCCGGGAGCGGCCACTGCACTCCAGTCTGGGCGACAGAGTGAGACTCCAACTCCAAAAAAAAAAAAAAAAAAAAAAAATGGGGAAATACGGGAAAAAAATAGGTTTCCACATCTGAGCCTTGCTTTGGCTGATCCTTGCTTTCTTCTCCTTTTTTTTTTTTTTTTTGAGTTGGAGTCTCACTCTGTCGCCCAGGCTAGAGTGCAGTGGCATGCTCCCGGACACTGAAGCCTCAATCTGCTGGGCTCTGGCAATCCTTCTACCTCAGCCTTCCAAGTAGCTAGAACTACAGGCGTGCGCTACTACGCCCGGCTAATTTTTGATTTATTGTAGAGTCGAGGTCTTGTCAAGTTGCCCAGGTAGGTCTTGCCCGCGGGCTCAGGCAATCCTCTCACCTCGGCCTCCCAAAGTGCTGGGATTATAGGCTGAGTCAACGAGCCCGGCAAATCCTTGCTTTCAAAAATGCCTTTATATGTTCTGAAAGAGCAGCATTACCCTTTATCTTCTAATTTCCTTTTTTTTTGTTGTTGTTTTTGAGTCAGAGTCTCACTCTGTCATCCAGGCTGCAGTGCAGTAGCACGCTCATGGCCACTGCAGCCTCCATTTGCTGGGCTCAAGCAATCTTTCTGCCTCAGCCTTCCAAGTAGCTGGAACTAGAGGCATGTGCCACCACACCCCGCTAATTTTTTGATTTATTGTAGATATGAGGTCTTGCCAAGTTGCCCAGGCTGGTCTTGAACCTCCAGACTCAAGCATTCTTCTCACCTTGGCCTCCTAAAGTGCTGGAATTACAGGCATGAGCCACTGTGTCCAGCCTTGGAAAAACTTTTATTTTTTATTTATTTATTTTTTGAGTTGGAGTCTTACTCTGTTGCCCAGACTGGAGTGCAGTGGCCGCTCCCGGCCACCGCAGCCTCGACCTGCTGGGCTCCGGCGATCTTTCTGCCGTAGCCTTCCAAGTAGCTGGAACTACAAGCGCGCTACCATGCCCAGTTAATTTTTGATTTATTGTAGAGATGATGTCTCGCCAAGTTGCTCAGGTGGGTCTCGAACCCGCGGGCTCAGGCAATCCACTCACCTCAGCCTCCCAAAGGCGCGGGATTACAGGCTGAGCCATCGAGCCCGGCTGGAAAAACTTTTAAATAGTACAGACCAATCTTCTTTGACCAAAAAAAAAAAAAAGGAATGAATTCTTGGCAAAGTCCACTACCTGAGAAATAATAGCAACTCCAAATTGAGATCTCTATAGAAGAAAAGATATTCTTACTTAAATGTTATTTAAATGAAGGTTGTATATGAGACAGCTCCTATATTACTTTGCTTTGGGTGCTATATGTATTAGCATATTTTTATTAGTATATATCCTAATACTAAGAATGAGCTTTCAAATATTTTCATGTCTAGGAACCATGAGAAAATATCTAAATGAAAAGCATCATGATAACCAAAACTATATAAAAAGGAGACACCAAGATGCCCTCTTCTGGACATTCTGAATAATGGCACTGAGTAGGATTTTCTAGGCCAACAATTTCAGCACCCGTGGATGTAATAAATCAAAATCACAATATAAGCCGGGCTCGGTGGCTCAGCCTGTAATCCCGCGCCTTTGGGAGGCTGAGGTGAATGGATTGCCTGAGCCTGCGGGTTTGAGACCCGCCTGGGCAGGCGAGACCTCGTCTCTGCAATAAAAAAAAAAAATTAGCTGGGCATGGTAGCACGTGCCTGTAGTTCCAGCTACTTGGAAGTCTGAGGCAGAAGGATCGCCGGAGCCCAGCAGGTCGAGGCTGCGGTGGCCACTGCACTCCAGTCTGGGCGACAGAGTGAGACTCCAACTAAAAAAAAATCACAACATGTCAGATAATATTCACTAAGAGGTTATATATGAGGGTCTGTTGAAACACCAATAAAACCTAGTTACAAAGTAGTTCCGCCTATGCAATGATAAACTCTAAGTGTACTTTTATACATTAATAATGTTACATGAAACAATATTAAATATACACACTTTGTCTTTGCAAAATACTTACTTATAAACAGTATTCTGTATAGACTGTGATGCCAGAACTATTTTACGATGATAGCCTTGACCAACAATAGACTGTACAATTCCTTTTTTGCTTGGAAGACCCTTAGTTTCTTGTTCAGAAGTCTACAAAATAAAAATAATTTCCAATAAACTTAAGAGAAGTGTAAGATGTGGTATGAAAAATGATGGAATACCTTTCACAATTATTCTAAATTTAAGAAAGTTCTTAAAATCCCTAAGGTAGATTTTTTTTTATGGTGATAAAGGAAACATGATTGGT
This sequence comes from Cephalopachus bancanus, assembly GCA_027257055.1. Taxonomy (NCBI): domain Eukaryota; kingdom Metazoa; phylum Chordata; class Mammalia; order Primates; family Tarsiidae; genus Cephalopachus; species Cephalopachus bancanus. Next base: position 47,855 of record JAPVLO010000021.1, on the reverse strand, counting down.
AGCAGAGGAAAAAGTACATGAGGCTGGAAATCTGTGATATGTGCTGTTTTCTTAACATAAGATTTGAGGAAACTTAGAAGAAAAATCCAATTCAATTACAGCTCAATAATTTATTTAGAATGACTTATTTAAAAAATTTTATGCCTCCAATACTATGCTGCATGTTATAGGTGTTATGAATTCAGAATAAGAAAATGAGAGCCAAAAATACAGTATAAAAGAAAAGGAAAGTAGTTCCACTTCCTAAAACACAGATCTTTTCTTTCTTAAGTCAAAGAACTAATGAAATTATCAACATATATAAACTCTAAAAAGCTATATATGTTAAATTTTACTAGCCGGGCACGGTAGCTCACACCTGTAATCCCAACACTTTGGGAGGCGAAGGCAAGAGGACTGCCGGAGCCTGTGGGTTTGAGACCAGCCTGGGCAACATGGTGAGACCTCATCTCTACAACAAATCAAAAAATTAGCTGAGCATGGTGGCACATGCCTATAGTTCCACTACTTGGAAGGGTGTTGTGGAAGGATCACCTGAGCCCAGCAGGTCAAGGCTGCGGTGTCCATGAGGAACATGCCACTGCACTCCAGCAGTGTGACTTTGACTCAAAAGAAAAAGAAAAAAATTTTTTACATGGACACAATTTTTGCTTTCTAGGAATTAAAATCACTAAACCCTAAAGTTAGTAAACATTACATTGAAAATAGTAAAAGTTAGTCACACAGATATAGTATTTTAGGATATTTTATGAAGATATACCATATCTCACTACAGAGCTTATAGCCCCAATTTAATTTATCCTCCCTCTTCAGTCTAAGTCTAATTGACTTGCAGATGGCATCCCAACTAAGGACATTCAAATTCTCATACACAGGTACAAACTGGAGCCATTAAGTATGACACTGCAGAACTAAACTCTGCCCCACAAAAAAGCCTTTTCTCTAAACACACATTTTTCTGTAGTGTTGTTTCTTGCCCTCTAATCTAACTTTATTAGAGTTGCACTTCCATAGGTGACTTTTAACAAAACAAAGATCCACTTGTGTTTTTGTTTTAAAAAGGACATACTACACAATGCTAAAAAACATGATAAAACAGCTCTGGTTGACACAAACTGTATATAAAGAAGGTAGTCAAGCAGTATTAATTAAAATTAAGAAAATGTGGAGGCAACCCCCCCGGGTCCCCTCCCACTGTGGGAGTTTTTCTGTCCTCTCAATAAATCCTGCTTAAAAAAAAGAAAAAAGAAAATGTGGATATTCTGAACTATTATTGGGAGGACTTCTTTTCCTAGTGGCAGTGACACATTTACATTGATTCACCCATAGTCCCCTCCCTGTTCTCTAGGGCCATGAGAACTGATCCAGATGGCTAGATCTGAAGCTATAACAGATGAAAACATGGGGGGCTGGGTACGGTGGCTCTAGTCTGTAATCCCAGCACTTTGGGAGACCGAGGCGAGAAGATTACCTGAGCGCAGGGATGTGAGACCAGCCTGGGCAACTTGGAGAGACCTCGTCTCTACAATAAAATCAAACAAATTAGCTGGGCGTCATGGCATGTGCCTGCAGTTCCAGCTACATGGAAGGCTGAGGTGGAAGGATCACCTGAGCCTAGCAGATCCAGGCGTGCCGCCACTGCACTCCAGCCTAGGCGATAGAGTGAGACTCCAACTCAAAAAAAAAAAAAAAAAAAAGAAAAGAAAACATGAAACTACAAACTCAGCCGGGCTCGGTGGCTCAGCCTGTAATCCCAGTGCTTTGGGAGGCTGAGGTAAGTGGACTGCCTGAACCCGCGGGTTCGAGACCCACCTGGGCAACTTGGTGAGACCTCATCTCTACAATAAAATCAAAATGAGCCGGGCGTGTAGCGCACCTGTAGTTCCAGCTGCTTGGAAGGCTGAGGCGGAAGGATCGCCGAGCCCAGTAGGTCGAGGTCGGTGGCTGGGTCAAAGCTGCGGTAGCCATGAGTATGCCACCGCACTCTAGCCTGGGTGACAGAGTGAGACTCCAACTCAAAAAAAAAACCCCCCAAAAAAGAAACTACAAACCCATAATAATAAACAGTAACAAACTATACCTTCAGTCACCAATAGCCTGAAAGTGTGCCAGATCAGTTTTAATACAGAAGGATCATAAGTAAATAAATTATTAGGACTATGTTTTTGTTCAGTAGATCTTTTCTCATATATTATGCACCGCCCAGGTAAATATAAGCCTTGTCTCTGCCAACTCTGAAACAAGTACCACAAGTACCAGATAAACAGGACAAAATGACCTCCTTGGCATCACTAATTTATTCATTTATTTAATTTTTTTTTTCTTTTTGAGTCAGAGTCTCACTCTATCACCAAGGGTAGAGTGCGGTGGCATACTCATGGCTACCGCAGCTTTGACCTGCTGAGCTCAGGTGATCCTTCTGCCTCAGCTTTCCAAGTAGCTGGAACTACAGGCATGCACCACCACACCCGGCTAATTTTTTGATTTGTTGTAGAGATGCGGTCTTGTCAAAGGCTGGTCTCGAACCCATGGGCTCAGGCAATTCTCTCACCCCGGCCTCCCAAAGTGCTGGGATTATAGGCGTGAGCTACCGCGTCCAGTCTGGCATCACTAATTTAACTATTTTTTTTTAAATTAAAATAAATTTATCTTTGAAGGTATAATCTGCTTGTTCAGCATACCTCCTGGCCAGACTAAATAAATGTTATATAATTTTATTTGAAGTTTATAATCATTCCAAATGAGATTTGCTCTCTGATTTTGACAGTGTTTTAGGGTTGTTTTTACTGTCTTTTAGGCCACCTTAAAAAGCACAAATAAAGATAATTACTTATGGCAAGTTTCATATTAGCAGCACAGATTTGTATGAGTCCTGATATCCACTCCAAGTTATAAAAACCAAAAGTTATCTCTACTATTTTTACAAAATTACAAATTTAGAACCTCTAAAAATAAGTGGGCCTTGTAAGTCCAATGACATTCTTAGAACACAGACAATCCTAAAAGTACTATTTCTTCCCCCTCCTGAGTCAGAATCTCACTGTCGCCCAGGCTGGAGTGCAGTGGCACGCTCATACCCACTGCAGTCTCAAACTGCTAGACTCAGGCGATCCTTCCGCATTAGCCTTCCAAGTAGCTGGAACTACAGGCATGCACCATCCCGACCAGCTAATTTTTTTTTTATCTATATAGAGATGAAGTCTCGCCAAGTTGCCCAGGCTGGTCTCCAGGGAACCTATGGGTTTAAGTAATCCTATCACCTCAGCCTTCCAAAGTGCTGGGATTATAGGTGTGAGCCACCATGCCTGGCCATATTATTTCTTATTTTTTATGCCAGAGTCTCATCACTCTGACACCGAGGCTAGAGTGCAGTGGCACATTCAACCTGCTGGGCTCAGGGGATCCCTCTGCCTTAGCCTTACAAATAGCTTGAATTGTGCCATCATGCCCAGTTAATTTTGTTGTTGTTGTAGAGATAAGGTCTTCCAAAATTGCCCAGGTTGGTCTCAAACCCCTGGGCTCAGGCAGTCCTCTTGCCACAGCCTCTGAAGGTACTGGGATTATAGGTGTGAGCCACTGTGCCTGGCCCTGAAAGTACTAGTTCAAAAACAAGTTAATTTTAAAAGAAAATATTAAAGTTTAATACATTTATCTAGGCCTAGAAAACAGTTTATCTAGCTTCTAGTAACTGGAAGAAAGGCCCCCAACACTTAAATTCATGAATGGATTAAAGTAATAAGTAATTTCTAGAGATCCTTTTATATTTAAGAAGTATGAATTCTGCCTAGAATTGTTTATCAGTTAATTTAAGAATTATCCAGTAAGAGGTCAGGCGTGGTGGCTCACAACTATAATCTCAGCACTTTGGGTGGTCAAAGCAGAAGGATCCTTTGAGGGTAGGAGTTTGAGATCAGCCTGGTAAATACAGTGAGACCCTTCTCTACCAAAAAAAAAAAATAGCCAGAAGAGGTGGCATGCACCCATAAACCCAGCTACTTGGGAGGTGGAGGACTGCTTGACCCCAGGAGTTTGAAGTTACAGTGAGCTATGACTGCGCCACTGCTCTCCAGCCTGAGTGAAAGAATAAGACTGTGATTCTTAAAAATATATGTATATATATTCAATAAGGAAGCTGTCTTTTAAAAAGCAAAGTACAATTAAATCAATCATTAAAGTCTCAAAAGACACCACTCATCTCATCCTCCAATGGTGTACTCAAATCCTAAACTACTTAAGTACCATGTGAGAAAACGGCTAGGAAAACACCATTCTCTAACCCCCTTGGTTCTTGTAGCTATTTCTCAGAAAGCGCCATTCAGCAGGAGAGGCTTATATCACCTATGGCAGGCATGCAGGGGAAACCTCCCCCATCTTCACCAGCAGCACAAGGGAAGTGGGTGGGATGCAAACGGAAGATACAGACATCTGGTAATTCTGATACAACCCATCTTCCCCCTCTCAACTTGAGATCCAAAAGGCTTCTACCAACTGCCATGGACATCAAGGTGAGCCCTCATCTTGTAGCCACCGCAGACAATCCTGTGTCAGAGAGAGACAGCCTGGTAATCCATAAACTGCATCATTTACTGAAACCAAAGGAACACCCCCCAGGCAGTGAAGGAAATATAGATCAATGCAGTTTTTTCCACACCGTGTTATTAGTCCTCCTCTAATCACCTGGTACACACACACTGTTCTCATGCTAGCAGGCAGCAGGGCTCGTTAGCAGCTAGTAGACCGCTATTCCCACAGATATGACCTTCTAATTGACTTCAACCCTTTAATGCTGTCATACTTACCAAAAAATAGAATGTTAAAAAATAACTTTTTGAAACTAAATTTTCCCCCCAATGGTTAAAGAAAAGAAGACTATCTTTATCAATTCACTGAGGTTGAAAAGGGAATGATATCTTGTCTGTTTCTAAGTATTTCTGGCTTTCCATGTAGTAAGTTGGGGAAAGATGGAGATCCAGAAAGATACCCAAGCAGCACTCACCCCTTTATTGGCAGCAATGCAGCATTCAGCCAGTCGTAGCCAGAGGCGAGGATTTGCATGGTAAACCTGAACAGCTTCAATCAGACACTCAAAAGCAGCAAGAGGCCTTCCGATGTGAAGAAGCTGAATTCCACAGTTATACAGCAACTCGTACCTCTTATTGGTTAGTAAAGTACACATGGGTCTTCCTGAAAATTTTTTGCCTGTTGATAAACATTAGATAAGAATAAATCATTGTATTTAAAGAAACAATTACACTGAAAACATTTATTCTGCTAAATAATTAAATACTGCCATGTTTAATACCAAAAACTCTGATTTGAAGTTGTACTGGCTCTCATCAATGGTGGTCTCCATGTTCAACCCCACAAATACTCTCCAGAGCCACCTCAGCTGTCCATGCTGGCAGGGCCAGAGAGATATCTCTTTTTTGCTAGTTCCTCAGACAACAATGTTCCAGGAAGGCAAAGATAAGAGACAGAACCCACTTTCACTTCTTTGAAACTTGCACTGCTTTTCCACAGTTTTAGAGTCTGTAAGTCTTGTTTTCAGCTTGGCTAACCATTTCATTATCATGTGCTATCACTTATTCAATGTTTCATAGTCCACAAGACCATTTGAGACTTAGAATATGTTTCATCAATTAAATAGGCTTTTATTATTTTAAAAAGCTGAATAATTGTTTGATTTTAAGTATTTCAGGTTAGCGCTCCATATAATACGAATATTAATGAAAAAACTTCAGGAATTGGCTTAAAGACCGCCAGACGCTACCAACAGTATTACATGTGAACTCTGAAAAGAGGCTATAATAAAACTAGTTTGGCACAGTTAAGTTTTGACTAATCAAATATTCTGGTATATGACATGATCATATGGGATTACTGACTTTCTTTCTTTTTTTTTTTTTTTGAGTTGGAGTCTCACTCTGTTGCCCAGGCTGGAGTGCAGTGGCACACTCACAGCCACTGCAGCCTCGACCTATAGGGCTCAGGCTATCCTTTCGCCTCATCTTTCCAAGTAACTAGAACTACAGGCACTTGCTATTGGGTTTGGCTTATTTTTTGATTTATTGTAGAGACAAGGTCTCACCAAGTTGCCCAGGCTGCTCTCGAACCCGTGAGCTCAGGTAATCCTCTCGCCTCGGCCTCCCAAAGTGCTGGGATTATAGGCTTAAGCCACTGCACCAACCAAGGGATTACTGACTTTTAAATCCATGAAAAATGGAATGTAACATAAATCTGAGGATAATTCAAAATTACTCCTAAGACTTTGCAATAGCTACTGAAAACCCCTAGAGCCAAATCTGTTGGGCACTCCCAATGCCTCAACTATACATAGGTCCACATGGCATGTATTGTGACCACATGCTTGCTCTTTAAATCCTGCTTTTCTCAAGTAAAACACAACTGTCCTTCAACACTTGGATTACCTGGATCAGTGCTACCTGCACTGAGCTGAGCACAGACATTGTCGTTCTCCTGGAGAGCCTTTTTAAAGTAGAAAATTCCCAAATTGTGCTTGCTCATGGCAAAATGGATACAACCAAGATTATTCCAGAACATGCATCTCAAGCATTCACCTGAGGAAAACACAACGAAGTTTGTTCACAGATGAATTTTACTGTTGATATCCCTCATACAAGAATTTTGGGCTTATCTAGTAATAATTGTTTCTCATTCCACTTAGTCCCTAAAGAACAGTTCACAACTGCTTGGGTGCGGTGGCTTACGCCTACAATCCAGGAGTCTGAGATCAGTCTGGGCAACAGAGTGAGACCTTGAATCAAAAGAAAAGAAGCCGGGCATGGTGGCTCATGCCTGTAATCCCAGCACTTTGGGAGGTGGAGGTGAGAGGATTCCTGAGCCCACGGGTTCGAGACCAGCTTAGGCAACTTGGTGAGACCTCGTTGCTACAATAAATAAATAAATTAGCTGGGCATGGTGGCGCAGGCCTGTAGTTCCAGCTACTTGGAAGGCTGAAGTGGAAGGATCACCTGAGACAAGCATGTTGAGGCTGCGATGGCTGTGAGCGTGCCACTGCACTCTAGCCTAGGTGACAGAGTGAAACTCCAACTCAAAAAAAAAAAAAAAAAAAAAAGAAAAAAGAAAAGAAAAGCTAGCTGGGTGTGGTGGTGCACACCTGTAGTCCCAGCTATTTTTGAAGGCTGAGGTGAGAGGATCTCTTGAGCCCAGAAGTGAGCTATGTGAGCTATGACTGAACTACACTTTAAGAAATAAAAATAAAACAACAGTTCTTGAGGCATTTGAAATTTTGGAACAGCTAAAAAAAATTTAAACTCCTTTTAGAATCACTTTTATCAAAGGTGATTAAATTATTATTTCTTTAAAACCCTGCATATTTTGTCAGAATTTAATTGTTAATAATTGTAGAAAGATGATACAAAAATGCAAAAGACAAAAGTAAGTATGAGTCATGTAATATAGATGCGTTGGACACAATGAAGCAAGTATATATGAAAACAGCCAAAGGATAGTACGTGAATAGCAAGAACACACAGAACAGAAAGACAATATATAAAATCCTGCCTTCATTTGTTAAAACGTAAGTCTCCACAGCTAGTTAGCTATTGGTAGACTGGTTGACTGACTGAATTGGGGGTCTCACTCTGTTGCCCAGATTGGTGCAGTGGCATGATCACAGTTCACCGCAAACTCCAACTCCTAGGCTTAAGTGATTTTCCTGCCTCAGCTTCTAGAGTAGGTGGGACTATAGGTGAGTATCACTATGCCCAGCTAATTTTTCAATTTTTTTTTGTACAGAAAAAGTCTTGGTATATTGCCAGGCTGGTCTCAAACTACTGGGCTCAAGCAATTCTCCCATCTCGGATTCCCAAAGTGGTGGGGTTACAGGTATGAGCTACTGTGCTGGGCCACCACTGTTATTTTAATTCACATTTCTTTTTTCTTCTTTTTGTAGAGATGAAATCTTACTATGGTGCCTGGGCTGGTCTCGAACTCCTGGGTTCAAACAACCCTCCCACCTCAGCCTCCCAAAATGTTGGTGTGAGCCACTGCACCCCACCAACACTTTTTTTTTGAGTTGGAGTCTCACTCTTGTCACCCAGGAACGCATCTTTATTTTATTATTTTTTGAGTCAGTCTCACTCTGTCACCCAGGCTGGAGTACAATGGCATGTTCATGGCCTCCGCAGCCTCGACCTGATGGGATCAGGTGATCTTTCCACTTCAGCCTTTCAAGTAGCTTAAATTACAGGTGTGTGCCACCACACCCAGCTAATTTTTTTTGATTTATTGTAGAGATGAGGTCTCACCATGTTACCCATGTTGATCTCCAACCCAAGGGCTTAGGCAATCCTCTCACCTCAGTGTCCCAAAGTGCTGGGATTACAGGTGTAAGCCACCACATCCAGCTCAACGCTTCTTTTTTTTGAGTTGGAGTCTCACTCTGTCGCCTAGACTGGAGTGCAGTGGCACGCTCCCGTCACCGCAGCCTCGACCTGCTGGACTCTGGCAATCCTTCCGCCTCAGCCTTCTGAATAGCCGGAATTACAGGCATGAGCTACCATGTCCGGCTGATTTTTAAAATTTATTGTAGAGATAAGGTCTCGCCAAGTTGCCCAGGCGGGTCTCGAACCCGTGGGCTCAGGCAATCCACTTACCTCAGCCTCCCAAAGCACAGGATTACAGGCTGAACCACCGAGCCTGGCTATAACTTTTCAAACTCTATGGTACTTAGAATCTGGATAATGTTCAATCAAGTCTTTCCCACCACAAAATTAAAATATTAATCTAAATTTTGTTTTGCTGTTTTTACTTTTACATTTTATTCCTTCACCTCTCTGGATTTTATTTTGATGCAAAGTAACTTAAGTTTTAGTATGAGTTTTCTAAATAGTTCCTCAGACGTTCCAAAACAGTTTGCTGAGTAGTCCATTTCTTTTTCCTCAATGATATAAAATACCTGATTAGAATGACAACATGAATATTCTGGATATTTACTGCTTAGTACTAAAAACTATAGCAATCTTCTCATACATTATAAAATTGAGTAATGACAATATTTTAGAAAGAGAAAACTAAGTTTAGGAAAAAAGAGTAGGAAACACACTAAAATATTTCTAGATTGCTTCTGGCTAGTAGCATTGTACACAATTTAAGAAAAATTCTAAGCAGAGTGCAGTGGCTCACGCCTGTAATCCCAGCACTTTGGGAGGTGGAGGTGAGAGGAGTGCCTGAGCCCAGGGGTTTGAGACTAGCCTGGGCAACTTGGCAAGACCTAATCTCTACAATATATCAAAAATTAACCAGGTGTGGTGACGTGTCCATGTAGTTCCAGCTACTTGGAAGACTGAGGTGGAAGGATTGCCTGAGCCCAGCAGGTCGAGGCTGCAGTAGTCATGAGTGTGCCAGAATGAGACTCCAACTCAAAAAAAAGGGAAAATTCTATTTTCTAAATCTTCTCTAATAAGTATATTTCACTGGCAGCAAAAAATAAAGTTTACATAGAAAAATTAAAGATTAAAAAGATTCCAAATTAAAGGTTCCAAAACTAATAACTATTTGGGCACATTGGCTCATGCCTGTAATCCCAGCACTTTGGGAGGCAGAATCAAGAGGATTACCTGAGTCCAGGGGTTCAACACTAGCACAGGCAACTTGGTAGGGCCTCATGTTTACAATAAATTTAAAAATTAGCTAGGTATGGTGGCGTGTGCCTGTTGCTCCAGTTACTTGGAAGACTGAGGTAGAAGGATCTCCTGAGCCCAGTGGTTAAGGCTGCCGTAGCTGTGATTGTACCACTGCATTCTAGCCTGTTTGACAAAGTAAGACTTTGACTCAAAATTAAAAAATAAGGCTATTAAAAAATCAATACATATAATATGTAACTATATAAAAATGACTATCACGACTGTTTAGTCAACTACAAGCCCTGTATCTGACTCCTATTTATTGACTGACTGATTGATTAATTGATTGTCAGGCCTCACTATGTTGCTCAGGCTCAGTGCAGGGGCATTATCACAGCTCGCCACAACCTTAAACTTCCGGGTTCAGGTGAACCTCCCTCCTCAGCCTCTAGGATAGCTGAGACTACAAGTGCATGCCACAACACCCAACTAATTTTTTGTCTTTTTGTGGAGACAGGGTCTCATTGTGTTGCCTAAGAGGGTCTTAAACTCCTAAGCTCAAGAAATCCTCCCACCTGAGCTTCCCAAAGTGCTGGGATTATAGGCATGAGCCACTGCACTCAGCTTTGAGTTCATTTCGAAGGTTGACAATATCAATATTGTGATCTGCATCAAGACAACCCTAAGCAAAATTTTGTCAAAGCACATTATGTTTTTAGTTTGAGAGATCATTTCATGTTGAGTATCATAGTGGGCTTCTGAGGGGGGAAATCTACGACAATGACAAAAAAATTAAGTTAGCAGAATTAGAAATGAGTACTTAAAACAAAAAGAATACCCACAAGAAAATCACAATGAAACCAACTGCTCTCCTCCCGCCACTGTGATGTCACTGAACGGAAAGGGTAAACGGGAGAAGGTCTGAGTGTGTCTGCACATATATTTTATGTATGTATCTGAATAGAATCCAAAGCAAAGCAAACCAAAACAATGCAGTAAACATTTGCATTTTTTTTTTTTTTGAGTTGGAGTCTCACTCTGCCGCCCAGGTTGGAGCACAGTGGCATGCTCACGGCCATCACAGCCTCGACCAGCTGGGCTCATGAAATCCTTCTGCCTCAGTCTCTCAAGTAGCTCAAACTACAGGCATGTGCCACCATGCCTGGCTAAGTTTTGGTTTATTGTAGAGATAAGGTCTTGCCAAGTTGCCCAGGCTGGTCTTGAACCCCTGGACTCAGGTAATTCCCTCACCTCAGCCTCCCAAAGTGCTGAGATTACAGGAATGAGGCACTGTGCTCGCCCAATCATTTGCATTTCAAACTTGACGCAAGACAAACATTTTCAATAGTTCCCACTCAGTTCTTGAATAACTGATTTTCCTTCCCCCCCATAAAATAGTGATGATATGACAGCCATAATTTTTACCTTCATTTTATCATTAATATCAAGGGATTTGTAAGACTTTCAAAATAGAGACAAGAATATATAACAATAATTACCCTTCTAACTCCATAAAATATTTCTGATATGTTAATTGTATTATTAACTGCTTTTATGCGAGAAAAGGGAAAAGCAAAAACATTATCTTGGCCGTGCTTGGTGGCTCAGCCTGTAATTCCGTGCCTTTGGGAGGCTGAGGTGAGTGGACTGCCTGAGCCCGTGGGTTCGAGACTCGCCTGGGCAGTGAGACCTCATCTCTACAATAAATAAAAAAATCAGCCGGGCGTGGTAGCGCATGCTTGTAATTCCGGCTACTTGGGAGGCTGAGGCGGAAGGATCGCCGGAGCCCAGCAGGTTGAGGCTGCGGTGGCCGGGAGCGGCCACTGCACTCCAATCTGGGCGACAGAGTGAGGCTCCAACTCAAAACAACAACAACAACAACAACAAAAAACCATTATCTCATTTCCTTACAAGGTCTCACTACAGCTGGGAATGATGGCTCACGTCTATAATTCCAACACTTTGGGAGGCAGAGGCAAGAGGATTGCTTGAGTCCAGGGGTTCAAGATCAGCCTGAGCAACTTGGCAAGACCTCCTCTACAATAAATCAAAAAATTAGCCAGGTGTGGTGGCACATGCCTGTGGTTCCAGCTACCTGGAAGACTGAGGCAGAAGGATGCTTCAGTCCAGCAGGTTGAAGCTGAGGTAGCCGTGAGCGTGCCACTGCACTCCAACTTGGGTGACAGAGTAAGACTCTAACTCAAAAAAAAAAAAGAAAAGAAAAGAAAAAAAGTTTCACTTTACATAGCAAATGCCCAAGGACCTTAAACCCAGGACATAATTTCTAAGCTGACATTAAAAAACAAAATAAAGCCGGGCTCGGTGGCTCAGCCTGTAATCCTGCGCCTTTGGGAGCCTGAGGTGAGTGGATTGCCTGAGCCCGCAGGTTCGAGACCCGCCTGGACAGCAAGACCTCATCTCTACAATAAATCAAAAAATCAGCCGGGCGTGGTAGTGCATGCCTGTAATTCCGGCTACTCGAAAGGCTGAGGCGGAAGGATCACCGGAGCCCAGCAGGTCGAGGCTGCAGTGGCCGGGAGCGGCCACTGCACTCCAGTCTGGGCGACAGAGTGAGACTCCAACTCAAAACAAACAAACAAACAAAAACAAAATAAGAGCGGGCTAAGTGGCTCACGCCTGTAATCCCAACACTTTGGGCAGCTGAGGTGAGAGGATTGCTTGAAGCCAGGAGTCTGAGACCAACTTGGGCAATATAGTGAGTCCTCATCTCTAGAAAAATTAGCTGGGCATGGTGGTACGCATGTGTGGTTCTTAGCCACTTGGAAGGCTGAGATGGGAGGATCACCTGAGCCCAGGAGTTAGAGACTGCAGTGACCTTTGATTGATTGATCCACTGCACTCCAGCCTGGGTGACAGAGCAAGACTCTGTCTCTAAAATAAAAAAAAATAAAGAAATGAAAAAAAGCACAGTGATATTAAAGTAAAGAGAAAAACACAATGAGGTTTCTTCTGAAGTGGAAACAAGGCATAAACTAAAATTCCAGGAATTTTTTGCAGCAGATATATTAAAATACTTTTCCTTGAAAAATTAGCATAAAGGACTCTGATGAGAAGTCCAGAGGCAGGGAGGGGAACAAGCAATGAGGAGGAGAAGAGCCAGGAAAAAAAATAGTTAAAATATTATGATTTTCTTTTACCTGTTTTCATGAATCCTGGATGCTCAGCAATGTTTGAACTATTTAATAGTTTCACAGCTTTTCGATAATTGCCCCTTAAGTACTCAAAATTGCTTTTAAGAAACAGAGAGGGTGCAGACTGTAAGGAAAATATAAAGGTTACTTATAATTTGCTTACTGATGCTTAATGCAGGACCTTAATTATACTGTTGCACTGGAATGTGTTCAAAAGCATAAGTGACTCAATTAAATCATGGTCACAAGAAACATACATAGTCTCTAGTCTCTAAACTTTCCATTGCCCTTGCAATCTAAAAAATTAAAACCTATCAAACAGCACCTTGCAAAAAGAAGTAAGGGTCTACCTAAAAAAAATAGGTACAACATATATGTTTAAGAACACAGACTGTAGATCACCACCTGCCTGTCTTCATCCACTACACTACTAACAGGAAGCCAGCTTCATAGCACAAACTGGGTCCTTCATTTTAATGGTTATGAGAGGCTGGTGATGCTCCTTACTTTTTAGGACATAAATGCACCTTCATTAGAACTTAAAGAGATACAAATAATCAGATACTTTTCCAAATAGCAAAGGAAAAAGTGTCATTCTACAAATGGAAGAATTTTCCAACAGAAGGCCTTATTTGCGAGCACTGATCTCGCTGTTGCAGAGACCTTGTTTGGGATGCAGGTCACCTTTCCCTTCCCCTAAGGCACCTCATGATGTAGGATCCTCAGGATGGCAGCACACATTCAGAGTGCAAAAGCCTGCAGAGGTCTGGAGACTCAACATCCATCCTGGAGGACACCAGGGATCCTCGTCTAATTATTTATTCACATTAGTTTCGTAATAGGCTTTTCTCTTACATGCTTGTCCATTCTTTGCTCTGCCACCCGGCCATCCCAGAGCTGTGGTCAGTAAGGAAATGAAGGCTTCAAGTCTTATTCTCAGTAGTAGCACTTCCTCCTCAAGTTGTCCTTCAGTCAGGTATGAGCATTACACCGAGTTACAATTATAATTATTTTCGCTTGTCTCTCCACTGTTACTATGGCATCCTTTCAGGCAGGGATTTTCTTTTTCTTTTTTTTTTTGAGTTGCAGTCTCACCCAGGCTGGAGGGCAGTGGCATGCTCCTGGCCACTGCAGCCGAGACCTGCTGGGCTCAGGAGATCCTTCCGCCTCAGCCTTCCAAGTAGCTGGAACTACAGGTATGCGCCGCTATGCCCGGCTATTTTTTGTTGTTTTATTATAGAGATGAGGTCCTGCTAAGTTGCCCAGGCTGGTCTTGAACCCGCGGGCTCAGGCAGCCCTCTCTCCTTGGCCTCCCAAAGTGCTGGGATTATAGGCGTGAGCCACCACACCCAGTCTGGGGCAGGGATTATGTCTTTATTTATTTATATGCCACCACAGCCTCAATCTGCTGGGCTCTGGTGATCCTACTGCCTGAGTCTTCCAGGTAGCTGGAACTATAGGCATGCGCTACCACGCCCAGCTTAATTTTTGATTTATTGTAGAAACGAGGTCTCGCCAAGTTGCCCAAGCTGGTCTTGAACCCGTGGGCTCAGACAATCCACTCGCCTTGGCCTCCCAAAGTGCTGGGATTACAGGCTAAGCCACGGAGCCCGGCCAGGATTATGTCTTATAACTCAAAAACGGTTTGATAATAGTTAGCTAATTAGGACTTTCTCTCTCAGTTTCAGATCTGGGCTAAAATTGTTCTCCTTAAAAATCTCTAGGCCGGGCTCAGTGGCTCAGCCTGTAATCCCAGCACTTTGGGAGGCTAAGGCCAGGAGATTGCCTGAGCCTGTGGTTTCAAGACCAGCCCAGGCACTTTGGCAAGACCTCATCTCATAATAAAATTAAAAAATCAGTTGGGCGTGGTAGCACACACATGTAGTTCCGGCTACTTGGAAGGCTGAGGTGGAAGGATCGTGGGTTCTCAGCAGGTCGATGCTGGGCTGGCGGTGAGTGTACTACTGCACTCCAGCCTGGGCGATGAAGCGACACTCTGACTCAAAAAGAAAAAAAAATCATTAGAGTACTAACCCAGTAGCTAATCTGGATCCTGCATGAGATTACTAACCATATATTCTCATGATTTCATACTTCTAAATTTATAGCTTTCCTAAAAGCATCAACAATGTTCACAATTCTGCTTCTTCCCCACACCATCTTAAAAATTATTTGTCAATGGAGGACTAGGGTTGAGGGAGTGGAAGGAGTAATTATATCTCAAATATCGTAGAACTAGTTAAATCAAAGGTATCATCAAGCAGTCATTTGGAAGGGACAGGTCTTGGCTACAATTTGACTGTTAAATCTTTTTTTTTTTTTTTTTTTTTTTTTAGTAGGCGTCTCACTCTGTCGCCCAGGCTGGGCTCAGGTGATCCTTCTGCCTCAGCCTTCCAAGTAGCTGGAATGAAAGGCACACCATCACGCCAAGCTAGTTTTTGGATTTATTGTAGAGATGAAGTCTCGCCAAGTTGCCCAGGCTGGTCTTGAACCCGTTAACTCAGGCAATCTTCTCCCTTCTGCCTCCCAAAGTGCTGGGATTACGGGTGTGAGCCACCATGCCCAACTGACAGTTAAATCTCTAGTAAATGTTTTGAGTTTAGCATTTAAAAATTCTAAAATAATCTAAATGTCCAATATCAGCAAATGTTTAAGTGAATTGTGATAAACCACTCTCAGAATACTAGGCAGCTATATAAAAAGGAAAAACAAGGCCAGGCACAGTGGCTCATGCCTGTAATCCTAGCATTAAGGAGGCTGAGGCAGGTGAATTGCTTGAGCCCAGGAGTTTGAGACCAGCCTGGGCAACATAGCTAAATGTCATTTCTACAAAAAAATTGAAAAATTAGCTGGGCATGGTGGTGTACGCACGTAGCACTAGGTACTCGGGATGCTGAGGTGGAAGTATCAGATGAGCCCAGGAGGTCGAGGCTGTCATGAGCTGTGATCGTCATGATCATAACATTGTGAGACTCTGATTCAAAAAACAAAAGCAAAAATGCTTGTAACAATTTTAAGTAAAAAATGTACTACATTAAACTACAGGTATAGTATGATCATGACTTCCCGATTCAATAATTTTAGGTTTATATCTGGCGCATGTATAATAAACTAAGAAAAATTATTTAAAATTGACAAATGCCCATAGTCTAGATAAGAAAGTCACAAACTGAGAAACTAGAGAAAAGTCCAGAAGAAACTCACATTTCCGGCTGTGTTCATGACTGACTTGATTTCCCTTTTGCATGCCTTCAGGGACTTCATTTGAATATAAGCTCGTACTTTGTACTGTCAAGGAAAAAAATGCTACTATGTAAGAACTACGGTAGATTTATATATGCTAAAGTTTTACTTTGTAGTTAAGAAAATTAAACTCAACCCTGTTTACAGCATATTTATACCAGTTACTTGCCAAATCAAGTTTAAAATTATCTTAAAGATTCTGTTTCACTGTACTCTTGAAATATACTTAAAAAAACTGAAAACACAGTAGAATAAAACTTATATTTGCATTCTAAGCAAAATCCTACCAATTCCCATCAGCACATGGTTAACTAACAATGATCTTTAAAATTCCACAAATTGATTTTATAATCTAATAGATTCCTAGGCCATTTCTCTCAAACTTTTATGGAGTAAATAAAAGAAACTATATTATATTATCATAAGCAAAATATATTTTGAAGGATAAATGTACTTCTAACGATACTTTAAAGCCAAATAAATATACATCCCTTGAATTACTCACTGCTTTCAATGATCTATCACATTGCTTCATTCTTCATAACTACAAGTAAGTATATATGATGTGTAACTGCCCTTTAAATTGTACATACCTGATGTATCTTTGATTTTGCAGCTTCTATTAGTGCTCCGCTTTCAGCTTTATGGTTAGATCCATCTTTGTTGGTGTTATTACCAGTCTGTAGGGTGGTAAAACAAAGTTTACCTAAATTAAATGTGCTCGAACATAACTTTAAATCAGCGATTTCCAAGTGGACTAATCTAAATCACCTAGAGAACATTTTTCAAAATGCAGAATCCCCAGTCCCCCTCCCACAGATTCAGGCTCCATAGTCTCGAGTGGGTGACAGGAAACTACCAATGAGAAGCTCACAGTTGAGAATAATGATGGGCTTGTTTGAAAATGTTTGATAGTACTCGGGTAAAATTCAGATTGTCATTCAAAAACCCAACACAGATAATATCGCTCCAATTGTAAAGACTTTCTGTTACGAACACTGCCAACAATGTCAAATTCTAACTTTCTGCCAGACAGTCCAGCTCTGACCCCTACTCCCACTGCCAGCTTCGTCTCCTGATGCTCTCCACACCTTACAGACACTTCTGCAGCTCACCAGAAGCTCACACCTTGTGTGCTGTTTCCTCTACCAAGATGGTTATCCTGCTCCACCCCTCCTTTTCTGACCTGTCAAGCCTTTACTCTCTTTCAAGGCCCAAATCACACATCCAATTGTCCTAATGCATTCCTAACTTCCGTCCTGCCTGTCCATGAACAGATGGTTCTCAACTTATCTCTCTCCAGACCTGAGAACCTTGAAAGCAAGGACTGCAATGCGTTCTTTTCATCACCCTGTACCTAGCAGAG
Organism: Cephalopachus bancanus; assembly: GCA_027257055.1. Lineage (NCBI taxonomy): Eukaryota > Metazoa > Chordata > Mammalia > Primates > Tarsiidae > Cephalopachus > Cephalopachus bancanus. Next base: position 30,486 of record JAPVLO010000021.1, on the reverse strand, counting down.
TAGCTTAGAACTTGGCAGAGCACACGAGCATCTGCTAAACTAAATTATATTTTATCAAATATTACATGTATTGAATATCAATGAAATATTTTACTATGCAATCTTTAGGAACAATGAAAAGATTTTCAACTAAAATCCTTTATAAATACACACAAGTTAAAAAAAAGTAATGCTAGATACTTATTTTTGAACCTCAAGAACTTATTTATTTTTATTTTTATTTTTTTGAGTTGGAGTCTCACTCTGTCGCCCAGACTGGAGTGCAGTGGCCGCTTCCGGCCACCGCAGCCTCGACCTGCTGGGCTCAGACGATACTTCCGCCTCAGCCTTCCAAGTGGCCGGAATTACAGGTGCGTGCTACTACGCCCAGCTAATTTTTTATTTATTGTACAGATGAGGTCTTGCTGCCCAGGCGGGTCCCGAACCCGCGGGCTCAGGCAATCCACTCACCTCAGCCTCCCAAAGGCGTGGGATTATAGGCTGAGCCACCGAGCCTGGCTAAGAACTTATTTTTTTATTGTTGTTTTTTGTTTTCTTTTGAGTCGGAGGTTTACTCTGTTGCCTAGAGTGAGTGCAGTGGCATGCTAACAGACACCGCAGCCTCGACTTGCCTTTTGCCTCAGTCTCCCAAGTAGCTGGAACTACAGGTGTGCACCACCCCACCCAGCTAATTTTTTGATTTATTGTAGAGACAAGGTCTTTCCATGTTGCTCAGGCTGGTCTTTAATCCGTGGGCTCAGGCAAACCTCTTGCCTCTGCCTCAAAACCTCAAGAACTTATATAAGCAAGAAGGTATTGACAATCTGTTTCCTGCAAACAAGCCTTTTTTAACAAAGGGGCCGGAATAGGGAGGAAGAAGGGTCATCCTTTGATAACCAGAAGCATGAGCAAAAGAAAAAACATGAGACCCAGAATGTATTCTTACTGGGTACTAAGTCTCTTTCAGAGCTTAGTGACGCTTAATCATCATGAATATGAGATCTGGGTTGGGTATGGTGACTTATGCGTATAATTTCACCACTTTGGGAGGCTGAAGCAGGAGGATCTCTTGAGGCCAGGAATTCAAGACCAGCCTGGGCAACACAGTGAGAGCCTGCCTCTACAAAAAATTAAAAAATTTGCCAGGTGTGGTGGTGCGCACCTGTAGTCCCAGCTACTCAGGGGGCTGAGGCAGGAGGATAAGCCGAGCCCATGAGTTCAAGACTTCAGCGAGCTGTGACTGTGCCACTGTACTCCAGGCTGGGAGACAGAGGAAAAGACTATCTCTAAAACAAAGAAACAAATACACAAAATAAGTGGGAGTCTTTTGTTTTTTTTGAGTTCTTGACCTTCTGGGCTCAGGTGATCCTTCCACCTCAGATTCCCAAGTAGCTGGGACAAAAGATGTACACCACCCCATGCCTGGTTAATTTTTTTTATTTTTGTAGAGATGAGGTCTCGCAATGTTGTCTAGGTTGGTCTTATACTCCTGGGCTCAAGCAATCCTCTCACCTCAGCCTCCCAAACTGCTAGGATTACTGAGTAAGCCACCACACCTGGCCAGTGTGACATCTTTTTGAATACTTTTTTTCTTTGAGTTGAGGTCTCATTCTGTGGCCCAAGGTGGAGTGCAGTGGCATGATCACGTCTCACTGCAGCATTGAACTCCTGCCTCCAGCAATCCTCCCACCTCAGCCTCCCAACCTGCTGGGACTACAGGTGTGTGCCAACATGCCTGGCTAATTTTTGGTAGAGACAAGGTCTTGTTATATTGCCCAGGCTGGTCTCAAACTCCTGGGCTCCAGTGATCCTCCCACCTCAGCCTCCCAAAGTGCTGGGATTACAGATATCAGCCACCATGCCCAGTCCTTTTTTGAAGAATTTTAATAATGAAATTTTCCGTAATGAAAACTATAATGTTTAACCAGATTATGGGTTCTACTGTCTTAATTCTAATCTAAGAGAAGTGAAAACATCTAATCACACAAAAATTAGTACATGAATGTTCATAGCAGCATTATTTGTTTGTTTGTTTGTTTTAGAGTTGGAGTCTTACTCCATCACCTGGGCTGGAGCGCAGTGTCACACTTACAGCCACCCCAGCATCGACCTACTGGGCTCCTGCGATCCTTCCACCTCAGCCTTCCAAGTAGTTGGAACTACAGGCATGCGCTACCATGCCCGGCTATTTTTTTAAAAAATTTTTTTATTGTAGAGACAAGGTCTAGCCAAGTTTCCTGGGCTGGTCTCAAACCCACAGGCTCAGGCAATCCACTCACCTCGGCCTCCGAAAGTGCTGGGATTATAGGCTGAGCTACCGAGTCTGGCCTATTTGTTTGTTTTTTAGACAGGGTCTTGCTCTGTTGTCCAGGCTAGAGTGCAGTGGCACAAAAGAAGTTCGCTGCAGTCTTGAATTTCTAGGCTCAAGTGATCCTCCTGCCACAGCCTCCAGAGAAGCTAGGGCTACAGGTATGTTACCACCATGTCTAACTAATTTAAACAAATTTTCTTGTAGAGATGAGGTCTCACTATGCTGCCCAGACTGGCCTTGAACTCTTGGCCACAAACAATCCCTTGGCCTCAGCCCTCCAAAGTGCTGGGATTACAGTCCTCATTGTGAGTATACCAAAAAACACTGAACTCTATACTTTTAAATGGTAACATTTATGATATGTAAATCATATCTCAAGCTGTCAAAATATTTCATAACCATAAATATTCATTATATTTCAGATTTTAGTTGGATCACCTCTGAACACTCACCTCATTCTTTCCATTTTTGTTATTGTTACCCTGTGAAATCATTTTTTCCAGGACAGCAAGAAGATGCAAAGCTTTCTCAGCTTGGTAGGTTAATATATACAGGTCTACAAGCAAAAGACATACTGCTTGGGCAAATTTTTCTTCTGGGAATAAAAACACAAGAGAAGAAAAGTCACAATCCAAAGTGAAGCACACATCTCAAGCAATCCCCCACAAAAGGATGCAAAGCTTTAAAGAACAAAGCCTCAGTCTTTACTCAACTAAATGCATATCGCCTAGAGCCCTGAACAGAAGCAATATGCAATACCAAAATGTCATCTAGTGACCTTCTTTGGCAAAATATTTACTAAATACTAGCATATGTAATGAGTAATATTATTTTAGGCAGAAGGAAACGCGAATTCCAATACAAAAACCTGAATTCTAGTACCTGAAATCCAAAATGCTCCAAAATCCAAAATTTTCTGAAGGCCAGAATGATGTGCAAAGGAAATGCTCATGAGAGCATTTGGATTTTAGATTAGGGATGCTGTACCAGCAAGTATAATGCAAATATTCAAAAATCCAAACGAATCTCAAATTGATTTGGGCAGTTTGAACTAAAACACTTGGGACCAGAAGTGTTTCGAATAAGGCATACTCAACCTGCACCGACTCTGCCACTAACCAAATGTGTGATCTCTGCACAGCAGACCTGAGCTGGCTGGCTGTGAAATGAGGAGATTACTTTTTTTTTTTTTTTGAGTTGGAGTCTCATTCTGTTGCCCAGATTGGAGTGCAGTGGCTGCTCCCGGTCACTGCAGCCTTGGCCTCCTGGGCTCAGGCGATCCTTCCACCTCAGCCTTCTAAGTAGCTGGAACTACAGGTGCACGCTACCATGCTCAGCTAATATTTTGATTTATTGTAGAGATGAGGTCTCACCAAGTTGCCCAGGCGGGTCTCGAACCCGCGGGCTCAGGCAATCCACTCATCTCAGCTTCCCAAGGCGTGGGATTACAGGCTGAGCCACCGAGCCCGGCTAAGATTACTTTACCTGCCTGAAGGCAGAGGGGTGGACCAGAGGATCACTTGAGGCTTCTAACTTAGGTCTACGACTCTATGAAACAGATTTCTAAGTCACAGAAAGGGAAAAAAGAAACAATCTGCTACAGACGCAAAAGCGGCAAGGTGTGGATTGAGTGTATCAGAAAACAGAGACTGCCAAAAGGAAACTAAAAAGAAAAGGCCTTCATTCAAATTAAAGAAAGCCTAACAAAGAGGGGAAATGTAACTTGGTGTGACAAAACTATCGTTCTTTCCTTTCAAAAAAGTAGATAAGAGGAAAAATAGAAAGGAAAAGTTTGCTATAATCAAGACAGGAAATTTCAAAAGTCTTTAAAGAGAGGAATTTACTTAAAACTGAAATCAACACAGCTGGTGTGCAAAGGTCTCAGATCTTCAGGCCTCTCAATACACCTAAGGCTTCACTACCTGTTCTGCCCCGGCTACCTCTGACATCACTTTCTACTACTGTCCTCTCCTCAACAGCCTCTCTGCTGTTACTCTCACAGAACACTGCCGGTCAGGTCACCTCAGGTCTTCTGCATACAGCATTATCTGTGGCAGGAATGCATTCCTCCAAAAACGTCACAAGACTCTTTTCTTCATTCGGGTATCTTTCAAATGCTGTCTCATTCCAGGCCTTGCTTGCTTACCTTATCTAAAACACTCCCAGTCAATCTCTATCCTCTTACCCAATCTTAGCTCTACTTCACAGCATTCAACTGCCTCACAATCTATAGTCAGCTCTCTGTATCTGTGGTTCTGCATCTGTGGACTCCAGCAACCTCAGACTGAAAACATTAAAAAAAAAAAAGATGGTTGTACCTGTACTGAACATGTACAGACCTTCTAAAAGTATTATTCTCAGCCGGGCTTAGGAGGCCGAGGTGAGTGAATTGCCTGACCCCGCGGGTTCGAGACCCGCCCGGGCAACTTGGCAAGACCTCATCTCTACAATAAATCAGAAATTAGCTGGGTATGGTAGCGCGTGCCTGTAGTTCCAGCTACTTGGAAGGCTGAGGCGGAAGGATCGCCGGAGCCCAGCAGGTCGAGGCTGCGGTGGCCAGGAGTGTGCCACTGCACTCCAGTCTGGGTGACAGAGTGAGACTCCAACTCAAAAATAAAATAAAATAAAAGTATTATTCTCTAAACAATGTAGAATAACAACTTTGTACATAGCATCTACATTGAATTAGATATTATAAGCAATCTAGAGACTATTTAAAGTACAGGGGAAGACGTGTGTAGGTTACATGCAAATACTACATCATTTTATACATGGGGTTTGAGCATCAGTAGATTTTGGTGTCCAACAGAGGGGTCCTAGAACTAATCCTCATGAACACTGAGGGACGACTGTATATTTACTGTGTTGCTTTCTTTCCTATTAGCATATAACCTTAAGGGGGGGAAACAGTTTTTCTAGTTTGTTCATTTGTTCATTGCATTATCTTCAGATCTCAGAACAGTGTCTGGCCCATAGTATTGGTCCATGCATCCAATAAATATATGTTGCATAAACAACCTGAGTACTAAGAGTCTAACTTTGATATTCTGGAAAAGACAAAACTATAGAGACAGTAAAAAGATCAGTGGTTTCAGGCACAGGAAGAATGTATGAATGGGCAGAATACAGAATTTTCAAGACAGTGACAGACTCTGTATGACACTATGATAGATATAATTGTAAAACATCAGGAGTGACTCCTAGCTGTGAACTCTTTGTGATTATGATGTGTCAATGCAGCTTCACCAGCTGCAACAAACATGCCACTCTGCTGGGGAACACTGCAATGGGGAAGGCTGCAGATATACAAGGAAGAGGGTCCCTCCCTCTTGATTTTGATTTTGCTGTGAACCTAAAACTGCTCTAAAAAATACAGTTTAAAAAAAAATCCCATTATCATTTTGAATTTAAAAGAAAGTAACCATGGAGAAAAAGACAAACATGAGACTCAAGTGGCATCTGCCTGCTTGTGGGCTGAAGCCAATGCCCTCTCTAACAACCACGCCTGGATACAGGTTTCCCTCTTGGCCCTCTGTTCTTTGCCCTTATCTTTTTTTTTTGAGTTGGAGTCTCACTCTGTCACCCAAACTGGAGTGCAGTGGCCGCTCCCAACCACCGCAGCCTCGACCTGCTGGGCTCCGGCGATCCTTCCACCTCAGCCTTCCAAGTAGCTGAAACTACAGGCATGAGCTACCATGCCCGGCTAATTTTTGATTTATTGTAGAGATGAGGTCTTACCAAGTTGCCCAAGCAGGTCTTGAACCCGTGGGCTCAGGCAATCCACTCACCTCAGCCTCCCAAAGGCGCGGGATTACAGGCTGAGCCACCGAGCCCGGCTTGCCCTTATCTTTCTTATTAGTTAAGACAAAGAAGCCAACACAACAACTCTGAGATGACACACAAAAATTTCAGTAAGGCAACAGGCAAAAATTAAACACTTCACTTCCCCTAACATTCCAAAATGCTCCTTCCTTAATGTACTAAAGAAAGAAGGATCAGGTACCTAGGGTAATGTTTAAATTTAAGCAGCAAGGAAAGCTCGATGTGGTGGCTCACACCTGCAGTCACAGCACTTTGGGAGGCTGAGGTGAGGGGACTGTCTGAGCCCACGGGTTCGAGACCAGCCTGGGCAACATGGCGAGACCTCATCTCTACAATAAATTAAAAAAAAATTAGCTGTGTGTGGTGGCGCACGCCAGTAGTTCCAGGTACTTGGAAGGCTGAGGTGGAAGGATTGCCTGAGACCAGCAGTTCGAGGCTGTGATGGCCATGAGTATGCCACTGCACTCCAGCCTGGGTGACAGAGTGAGACTCTGACTAAAAAAAAAACAAAAACAAAAAAAAAACAGCAAAGAAAACACAAAAATTAGTAAGCCTTTCCAACATTTTCCTAGTTATCTTCAAAATCTAGGAAGAAAGTGGTACTAAAAAAAAGGCCTGGCTGGGCGTGGTGGCTCACGCCTGTAATGCCAGCACTTTGGAAGGTGGAGGACTGCCTGAGTCTAGGAGTTCGAAACCAGCTGGGCAACATGGCAAAACCACATCTCCACAATAAATCACAAAATTAGCTGAGCATGGTAGTGCGCACCTGTAGTTCCAGCTACCTGGAAGGCTGAGGCAGAACTGCCTGAGCCCAATAGGTCAAGCTGTGGTAGCCATGATTGTGGGCCTGGGTGACAGAGTGAGACTGAATCAAAAAACCAAAAAAAACATGGATTATACTGCTATCTCTTGTAATCATTAAGAAAAGCTGACATGGCTTTTCTTTTTTCTTTAAATACTGATGTGTAATTCTCGGATTTAAGTTATCTAGATAAAAGTACCAGGGAATTTTGTAAGTATGAGAAGATAGAGAAGCTTCTGACTTGACAGATAACATACCAAAGGGTTCTATGAACTGATAAAGTTTTTCACCAACTGATATTGCTTCTGTATACTGCCGCAGATGATAGAGAATGACTGCTTGGTTATAGTACAACATGCTGTTTTCCACATCATCTAATCCATCCATTTCTTCAACAGCTGAGTGTACCTATAAAATGATCAACAGAGATTGTATTTTAACATTAAGGAAATAAAGAGCAAAAGTGAAAAAAATTCATACAAATGAACAGGAATACAGGCATTGTTATTCTGGATTTTTCCATACTTTCAACCGTACCTCTACATTCTAAGTATCCTATGTCTGTTTTATACTTAAAATTCTGTTAAGTAAAATGTTTTTTCTTTTTTTTTTGAGTTGGAGTATCACTCTGTCACCCAGACTGGAGTGCAGTGGCCGCTCCTGGCCACCGCAGCCTCGACCTGCTGGGCTCCGGCGATCCTTCTACCTCAGCCTTCCAAGTAGCTGAAAATACAGGCGCGCACTACCAGGCCCGGCTCATTTTGATTTTACTGTAGAGATGAGGTCTCGCCAAGTTGCAGGTGGGTCTCGAACCCATGGGCTCAGGCAATTCACTCACCTCAGCCTCCCAAGGGCATGGGATTACAGGCTGAGCCACCAAGCCTGGCAAGTAAAATGTTTTGAGGGAACATTATTAAGTTCCCAGCACGAGGCAGGGCTGTCATCTTCCTTATCATTGTGAAGACATCTTTCCTGTTTTAACTGCCAGTATGGCTTTTGAGTGGGAGTACCACTTTCTAGTCTCATGAGCTCTAAGAAGCTATACTAAGAGGGGAAAACTCAAAATGACCTTTTCCATAAAAATGTTTTACAGTGTGCATAGTTTGATTTAATTTTGTAAAATCTAATGTAAGATTTATATATTAACAATAATAGCTAACTACATACCATGTGCCAGGCTTGCTATGTTTAATCTTTTAAGGGTTAATCCTTACCACACCTCTAGGACATAATTTATTTCCACTTTATAAATAAGGAAGCCAGCACAGAAAGCTTAATTATCTTGTCCAAGGACACATGGCTAGGAACTTTACTTTTCAGGTTCTATTCCCATAATAAAGAATGGATTTTTTAAAAGTACTGAAAAACAACAATATAATGTATCACACTTAACAGGTAAAAACAGCTTTTATGGGCTTTATTAGAACCCCAACATCTATAACTCATACCAAAAGAAAAAAAAGATAATACTTTGCATTTTAAAGTAAATGAATTTTTTTTTTTTTGCGTTGGAGTCTCACTCTGTCACCCAGACTGGAGTGCGGTGGCCGCTCCCAGCCACCGCAGCCTCGACCTGCTGTGCTCTGGCGATCCTTCCACGTCAGCCTTCCGAGTAGCCAGAATTACAGGTGTGCGCTACCCCGCCCGGCTAATTTTTGATTATTTTTTGTAGAGATGAGGTCTCGCCAAGTTGCCCAGGCAGGTCTCAAACCCGCAGGCTCAGGCAATACACTCACCTCAGCCTCCCAAAGGCGTGGGATTACAGGCTGAGCCACCGAGCCCAGCTAAGTTAACGAATTTTCACAGCCATTCCATATAACACATGAAAATAGAAGTCTACCTATATTAAAACTAACCTTTCTTTGCCATTATGAAGATTGCAATAAATTATTGTACAACACTAAGTAATTCTAAGACTGACATTTCCCTAAATAATGCAGTGTAACTTTGATATACAGTACATGAATTTGACAACCTTGGCTTGCCTAAAGGCAGGGAAACTGAAGGTTCATGGTACATAGTGATTTGTAATTTTTGTAACTGGACTTTGACAGACTTCAATCACCCATGCAGTGAAGCTTGGCATGGAGGTTCAAGAAAGGGGCCTTTAGATAAACCAAGGAGTTTGGAATTTAGCAAGCAGTCCTAGCTGATGACTTTATAATGTTCACTTATCAAGTCACTGTCTTCAAGTGATTAAAAACAGTCTATCTTATTTTATTTTGAATCAGAGTCATACTCTGTCACCCAGGCTAGAGTGCAGTGGCACAATTACAGCTCACCACAGCCTTGAAATCCTGGGCTCAAGCAATCCTCCTGCCCCCGCCTCCCAAAGAGCTGAGATTATAGGTGTGTGCCACCATGCCAAGGTAATTTTTGAATTTTTTTGTAGATACAGTGTCTTGCTATAATGCCCAGGCTGGTCTGGAACTCCTGGCCTCAAACAATCCTCCTGTTTCGGCCTCCCAAAGTGCTAGGATTATAGGTGTGAGCCACCACGTTCATCCAAAAATAGTCTGTTTTAATAAAGAAAACTCAATTTCTAAAGAAAGGCAACTCTTCTTGTAGTATATAATGGAGAGAATGAGCTAAGAAAGAGTTAATTTTTAGCTGGAAAGGGGCCTTTAGATAAACTAAGGAGTTCTGAATTCAGCAATGGATCACTTACCACATGAATAACTTTGCCACATTTTCTATGATTCACCAAAATAATCTAGTAATTATTCCAGCCAGGATAAAAACTACTTATTAAATGAGATAAAACATTAGTGAAAGTAGAAAAGGTTGAAAAGGTGTGGCATTGTGCCTAAGACATATGACTGTTAACAGAAGCATGATTTAAAGGACCCCAGAGTCACATGTACAAACCCTTCTAGGAAACTCAAGAGCTGAAAGATACTGAACAAACTTAACGAAGAATAAAAGTAAGTGAAAGAATTTCAAAAAGCAGTTTTCTCAGCCTATCAGGAAGCTTGTAGGAGGCCCCTTACTCAAAAGAAGTTTTAAGGCTGAACTTGTTTTCAAAGACCAAACAAATCTGTCCTGGAAGAAACTGTCTAAGGGGTCAAAGGGGCCATGTACTCAGTATCAGAAAACATCATCTTTCCTTTGATTCTGGAATTCCAGATAAAGTCACGGGTAATAATACTGGAGTAATGATGAAATGTGATGATGTATATATATTTATGAAGACCGAGGTGGTTACAAAAACAGGCCGAAGGTCAGAAGGTGTGGTTCAAATCCTGCTCTTCCCCTTACTAGCTGTATAAATTATTAGACTTCCTAAACCCTTTAAAACTGGGATAATAAGTATCTACCTCAAGAGCCGAATGTGAAGATTATGTGAGATAAAGCAATGAATATAGCATCTGGCATCAAGTCAATAAATATTGGCTATTCTTTTCATTTTTGTTGAAGAATTTTAATGGGATTTAAAACTTACTTTACTCTTATAAAGAATTATGAAGAACCAGAAGGGATCACTTATTTGGCCACATTTTAGACGACGCTACACAGTACAGTGGCACAGACAGCTACAGGGCAAGGCCTCCAAAGGGTCTCAAGACTCCCCACAACATTAAGCAGTAATTAAAAGTACAGGCTCTCAAGTCAATAGAGTTGGGTTCATGTAGCTCTTACTACTTAAAAACTGTGTGACTTTGGACAATTTACCCAGTTATCTGTGCGCTGGCTTTTCCATCTACAAAATACAAATTACAGCAGCTATTTTATAGGGCTACGGAGGATGAATGAGATGGTGCATACAAAGTATTCTTCAAGAGCTCTGTCACACACCGAGCACTCAATATCTGCCAGCTGATCCTATCATTACCATCACTGTTATCTGCCTTCTTGAACACAGCCCCGTAATGTAAGAAATGCTGTTATTAGGCAGGCACAGGGGCTCACACCTGTAATCCCAGCACTTTGGGAGACAGAGGCAAGAGGATTGTCTGAGCTCAGGGGTTTGAGACCAGTCTGGGCAACTTGGCGAGACCCGGTCTCTACAATAATAAAAAAAAAAAAATTAGCCAGGCATGGTAGCATGCGCCTGTGGTTTCAGCTACTTAGAAGGTTGAGGCGGAAGGATCACCTGAGCCCAGTAGATTGAGGCTATGGTGGTCAGAAGTATGTCACTGCACTTCAGCCTGGGCAACAGAGACTGCAATTCAAAAAAAAGAAAAAAAAAGAAATGCTGCTGTTAGGACCAATGATGAATTCAAGCCCCAAACCAGATATAAATCAGAATATCTATGTAATTATTCATCCAAAAGGCTACAACTTGACATTATTATTATTATTATTTTTATAGTAGGAACGGCCTTTATTGGCTGCAGCGGGAAGTGGAAGAAGTGGCACCTCCTGCTTCTGGGACAGCGTCTGTAGACTGAGTCGCTGTCCTCCAAAGGTGACACTGTTAATAAGCAGTTTTTTCAGTTATAATCATGATGTATTTCCACAGCTAATCATCTTTATAAAGCCTGCTTTCTTTCTCAAAACTCCAAAGCTCATTCAAATTTCGTATATTAATAAGACTATTCTGTTCAAGTTAATTAAAAACCCAATTAAAGAGAAAAACATCAGACAACATACCTTTCATTTACTGGAATAATATTTTCTACAAATAAAATTAATATCAACAAATGTTTCAGACAAGAAATCACATTTATTTTCCTTAACTATTTGTATTTCACAAATTAAAGAACAGACTTTTTTTCATAGTTAAATTCATTTGTGTATCACCTGATTCTTCAGCTGGTTAAGTGTTTGTCTCAAATTATCTGTTGTTGTTTGGTTACTTTTAAAAAACTCAGCAACTGCTGTATTCAAAATGATTTTATAATCATCTTTGTTTATATCTTGTAGACAGGCAAGGTGTTGCAGACAGGCATCATAATTTCCAGACTAAAAAACAAAATAAAAAAAACCACATACACACACAGAGTTACGTACCAGCTTTAAGAACAATACATCATTCTAAATACATTTCATTCATCTGTATCTTAAAAATTCTTTATGTTTCCTAATACTCAAACTCTGACATTGACACATATATCTATAGGACACATAGATAAATATGATAGATATATTGGTATATATGTCATAATGGTAGTAGAGTATAAATAGCTAAGGCTAGTCAAGAAATGTAATACTTCCAAGTTTTATTTTCTAGTAGATATACTTTGAGTTCTGCTTATATGCATAAAACCTCATTACCAAATCAGGTTCTCTTTCATGTTGTTTAATGTCAGAAAAATTAAAATCGTGACAATACACTTTTGGGGTTCCATTTTAAAGTACACTCAAGAAAAAGAATTCTTGACAAAGTCTGACATTTCTGGGAAAAATAAATAAATAAAAACAGAAACGGATTTGAGTAGAGGAGTGAAATGGAAAGACTGACTCACATAACTACAGCTCTAAATTTAAAAGACTCTAAAAACAACAGTGTGTGAGTTAAAACATATTAAAAAAAACATAAAAACTTCAGAATGGCTGAAATTATACCCATTCCTTTCACTATATTCAGGTAAACTCTACAACATTTTTTTTTTTTAGTTTAGAAGTAAACCTACTTTTCTCTAAACTTAACTCTTGAATTATTACAGAATAAAAATTATAAATTTAAAAATTCACTTTGAAAAGACTCATAAGAGTCCTACAACTTGAGCAGATTGAGAGAAGTCATTTCTTACTGTGAAAGCCTGGAAAGCACTGGTGGATAACTCCTTCTCTTGATCAGTGATCCCAGAGGACTGACCTGTGCCTTCATGTTTCTCTGCTCCCTGATCTGCAAACACACAAGTTTTACAGCTCTTTAAAAATAAAAGTTGTACAGCAGTCCCTCCTTATCCACAGTTCCACTTTCCACAGTTCTGGTGACTGAGGACAGCCATGGTTCAACAATTTTTTTTTTTTTTGAGTTGGAGTCTCACTTTGTCCCCCAGGCAGGATGCAGTGGCATGCTCACAGTCACTACAGCCTCGATCTGCTGGGCTCAGGTCATCCTTCCACCTCCCTTTCAAGTAGCTGGAATTACAGATGTGTGCCACCATGTCCAGCTGACTTTTTTGATTTACTGTAGAGACGAGGTCTCACCATGTTGCCCAGGCTAGTCTCGAACCTGTGGGCTCAAGCAATCCTCTCGCCTCTGCCTCTCAAAGCGCTGGGATTACAGGTGTGAGCTGCCGTGCCTGGCTCCAACACTTTTTAAGTTGTAAACTGTGCACTGTTCTGAGTAACAAGATGAAATCTGGCGCCATCCCTCACTGTCCTGTTCTGTTCTACCTGGGATGTGAATCATTCCTTTGTCCATCTTTCTGTGCTGTATATAATACCCACCCGTTAGTCACTTAGTAGTCATCTTGGTTATCAGATCAACAGGTCACAAGAAGGGTGAGTACAGTACAATAAGATATTTTGAGAAAGTCCACATTCAGATAACTGCTATTATAGCATATTATTATAATTGATCTATTTTATTGTTATTGTTGTTAATCTCTTACTGTGCTTAATTTATATACTTTATCCTAGGTATGTATGAATAGAAAAAAAAACATAATACAAGAGGGGACCCCCCAAAAACCTGGACTTTATTTATAAAAGACTGTGGGCCAGGCACAGTGGGTCACACCTGTGACCCCAGCACTCTGAAAGGCCAAAGCAGGAGTATTGCTTGAGCCCAGGAGTTAGAGGCCAGCCTGGGCAACATAGTGAAACTTTGATTTTACAAAATACAAAAAAATTGGCTGGGGCATGGTGGCGTGCACCTGTAGTCTCAGTTATTCAGGATGCTGAGGTGGAAGGATCACTTCAGCCCAGGAGGTAGAGACTGCCAGGAGCTATAATCATGATCATGCCACTGCACTCCAGTCTGGGTGACAGAGTGAGACTCTGACTCAAAAAAGTAGTGTATTTTTTTTTTTGAGTTGGAGTCTCACTCTGTTGCCCAGGCTGGAGTGCAATGGCATACTCATGGCTACCACAGCCTCAACCTGCTGGGCTCAGGCGATCTTTCGGTCTCAGTCTTTCAAGTAGCTGGTACTACAGGTGTGCATTACCATGCCCGGCTAATTTTTTTATTATAGAGATGAGGTCTCGCTGAGTTTCCCAAGCTGGTCTCGAACCTGTGGGCTCAGGCAATCCTCTCACCTCGGCCTCCCAAAGTGCTAGGATTTTTTTTTCTGAGTTGGAGTCCCACTCTGTTGCCCAGGCTAGAGTGCAGTGGCATGCTCCTGGCCACAGCAGCCTCGACCTGCTGGGCTCAGGCAATCCTTCTGCCTCAGCCTTCCAAGTAGTCAGAACTACAGGTGCACGCTACCATGCCCATTTTTTTCTTTTTTTTTTTTTAATTGTAGAGATGAGGTCTCACCATGTTGCCTGGGCTAGTCTCGCACCCGCGGGCTAAGACAATCCTCTCACCTTGGCCTCCCAAAGTGCTGGGATTATAGGCGTGAGTCACCGTACCCGGCCTATTCTTACATGTTTAAACTTCAGTTATCTTCAAAGTACACTCCGTTTGATGCAATACACCTATCAAAATACTTTTTCCACTGCTCGAAATAGTTTTTGAGCTTGTCAATTTTGTGCCTTTTAGTGTTTCTGTCATTTTTTGTATCACCTCTTCAACATCAGCACATTTCCCTTTGAGGACATTTTTCATTCAGGAAACAACAACAAAAAGCCACTTGGGGCAAGATCAGGTGACCAGGAAGGGCGGGGCACAGAGGTCATGCCATTTTTGGTCAAAAACTGCTGAACACTCAGCACTGTGTGCGCAGGTGTGCTGTCATGGTGGAAGAAACAGTCAACTGTTTGCCACAACTCAAGATGTTTCTTCCCTAAATCATGACGCAATCTTCTCAAAGCTTGCAAATAAAAACTTTGGTTGACCGTTTGATCTAGAAGAACAAATTCTGAGTGCACTACAAGGGCCCACCTTCAAAAACAAACAAACAAACATACAGATAATTCCGGGGTTTTGGGGTACTCCCTCATATATAGGTTCAGTACTATCTGAGGTTTCAAGCATCCACTGACAGAGAACTTGGAATGTATACACTGAGGATAAAGACAGACTCCTGCACAGTGAATTTGTCCCTAGTTTTCTTTTTGTCCTCTTCCTAATAAAGTTGCCAAAGTTAGGGTTCCCTCTACAATGACTAATTAGCATTATAAGCAAGAAGTAACTCGTCTGAAAACTTGCTGTGTTTCCCTTGGCCATGGTGAAACACATGAAAACCTACCCACTTAAATAAGGACTACGAAATCATTAAGCTCTTTTAGATCATTAAGCTCTAATGATCAGGGTATTCGAGTCGAGAATGCTATGTTCTTTTA
Organism: Cephalopachus bancanus; assembly: GCA_027257055.1. Lineage (NCBI taxonomy): Eukaryota > Metazoa > Chordata > Mammalia > Primates > Tarsiidae > Cephalopachus > Cephalopachus bancanus. The sequence goes on along the minus strand of JAPVLO010000021.1, from coordinate 15,232 downwards.
TTTTTATTTTTGAGTCAGAGTCTCACTGTTGCCCAGGCTGGAGTGCAGTAGCACGTTCACAGCTACCGTAGCCTTGACTTGCTAGGTTCAGGCGATCCTTCCACTTCAGACTTCTAAGCAGCTGGAACTACAGGCATACATACACCACTGCACCTGGCTAATACTTTTGATTTACTATAGAGACAAGGTCTTGCCAAGTTGCCCAGGCTGGTCGTGAACCTTCTCACTTACGCCTCCCAAAGTGCTGGGATTACAGGCTTGAGCCACTACGTCCGGTGCTGTGCTCTTTTAAAAATACAGTGACTCAGTCTGTAATCCTAGCACTTTGGTAGGCCAAGGTGAGTGGATTGCCTGAGCCTGCAGATTCAAGACTAGCCTGGGCCACTTAGCAAGATCTCGTCTCTACAATAAATCAAAAATTAGCCGGGCGTGGTAGCATGTACCTATAGTTCCAGTTACTTGGAAGGCTGAGGCAGAAGGATTGCTAGAGTCCAGCAGGTCAACGTTGAGGTGGCCGTGACTATGCCACTATACTTCAGCCTGGGCGACAGAGTGAGACTCGACTCAAATTAAAAAAAAAAAAAATACCAGTATTGGTCTGCCACCAGCAATACACAGAGTTCCACATATTCACAACACTATGCTAGGTCCTGGAGATACATGACCATCATAGATACACCTATGTATGAGCTTTATGATCTAGTTGGAAAGCAGTAATATCTAATAACCAGAAAATTTTATTTATTTATTTATTTATTTATTTAATTAATTAACTTTTTTTTGAGTTGGAGTCTCACTCTGTTGCCCAGATTGGAGTGCAGTAGCCGCTTCCGGCCACCGCAGCCTTGACCTGCTGGGCTCCGGTGATCCTTCCGCCTCAGCCCTCCAAGTAGCTGGAACTACAGGCGCGCGCTACCACGCCCAGCTAATGTTTTGATTTATTGTAGAGATGAGGTCTCGTCAAGTTGCCCAGGCAGGTCTCGAACCCGCGGGCTCAGGCAATCCACTCACCTCGGCCTCCCAAAATGCTGGGATTACAAGCTGAGCCACCGAACCCGGTCAGAAAATTTTATTAATAAGGGCTCACACTTAATTTTCAGGCAAAGAATGTTTTGATAGGCTTAAACATACAAAAGCTAAATGACTAGTATGTTTATTTAAAAGCCAGGCGCGGTGGCTCACACCTGTAATTCCAGCACTTTGGGAGGCTGAGGTGAATGAGACCAGCCTACGTAACTTGGTGAGACCTCATCTCTACAATAAATCAAAAAATTAGCTGGGCGTGGTGGTATGTTCCTGTAGTTCTAGCTACTCGGGAGACTGTGGCATGAGGATTGCCTAAGCCCAGCAGGGTGAGGCTGCGGTAGCCATGATTGTGCTACTGCACTCCATCCTGGCGACAGAGTTAAAGTCTGACTCAAAAAAAAGAAAAAAGCTTCCTTAACATGATTAAATGTCTATATAAGTACTAAGTAAAGTTTAATAATCTGTTTAGCCAGGAAAACTCCTAACCCCTGTAATATACTATTTTTAAAATCAGGGCTAAGAACGGTGGCTCACGCCTGTAATCCCAGTACTTTAGGAGGTTGAGGGTGGGAGGATCACTTGAAGCCAGGAGTTGGAGATCAGTCTGGGCAACATAGTGAGATTTCATCTACAAAAAATAAAAAAATTAGCCAGGAGTGATGGCATGCACCTGTAGTCCTAGCTACTCATGAGGCCAAGGTGGAAGGATTTTGCATGAGCCCAGAAGGTCGAGGCTGCATTGAGCTGTGATCAGGTCACTGCACTCCAACTTGGGAAACAAGAGTGAGACCTCAACTCAAAAAATAAATAAAATTATGTATTTGTAAAATTTGAAAACAGAATTCCAAACTAAAGGTAAAAATTTCAGGTGAACCAAATCTAAAACTACTCAAAACAAAAGTATTAAAGTATAATGCTTTTAAGTGCTCTGACAAATGCTTCAGTACTTTTTATAATTCTCTAAAGAAGAGTGATCATTACTCCCAGCATTTGTGAGCACAATACAGCTAAATTATGTAACTTCTTGTTCACAATGGATCTTTCTAGATTAAGCCCTAGTCTTTATATTGTGGTAGATGAATTTTCAGAAGGAAAGGATTTGTAGAAACTTTTCATCCATTTTCTTCCCCTTGGGATCTGGAGTCTTGATATAAGATGAATCATAGGAACGTAATTTGCTAAATCATATTCTTTGGAGACAGCCCAATAGTTATAGTTCTCACAAACTTAAAACTAGTGGCTTAAAAACATAACTAGAACAATGTAAAACATAGTTCCTATTTTTTTTTTTTTTTTGAGTTGGAGTCTCACTCTGTCATCCAGACTGGAGTGCAGTGGCCGCTCCCGGCCACCGCAGCCTCGACCCACTGGGCTCCGGCGATCCTTCCGCCTCAGCCTTCCGAGTAGCCGGAATTACAAGCGCGCGCTAGCACGCCTGGCTGATTTTTTTTTTTTTTTTTTTTTAAATTGTAGAGATGAGGTCTCGCTGCCCAGGCGGGTCTCGAACCTGCAGGCTCAGGCAATCCACTCACCTCAGCCTCCCAAAGGCGCGGGATTACAGGCTGAGCCACTGAGCCCGGCTGGAGTATTCTTTACTTCATCTTTAACCTCAAAATCCAAGACACTTCCTCTGTGGCATTTCTGCTTTGCCCTGAGATACTGCTTGCAACATACACATTATATTTATATGTTCACTTATTTTTATCTATTTATTTTTTGAGTTGGAGTCTCACTCTGTCGCCCAGGCTAGAGTGCAGTGGCACACTCACGGCCACCCCAGCGTCAACCTGCTGAGCTCCAGTGATCCTTCCGCCTCAGCCTTCCAAGCTGCCGGAACTACAGGTGCATGCTACCATGCCCAGCTAATTTTTTGATCTATTGTGGGGATTTGGTCTCTCTAATTTGCCTGGGCTGGTCTCGAATGTGTGGGCTCAGGCAATCCTCTCAGTTCAGCCTCCCAAAGTGCGGGGATTACAGGCTTGAGCCACCACGCCCAGCCTCATGTATAACTCCCCAAAAACGTACCTATTAATAGCCTGATAGTTGATCAGAACCCTTACTGTGTTAACATAAGCAGTGGATTAACCCATATTTTGTATGTTATATGTATTACATGCTGTATTATTATAGTAAAGTAGGCTAGAGAAAAAAGGCTATTAAGAAAACCATAAAGAGGAGAAAATCTATTTACTATTAAGTGGAAGCAGATCATCACAGAGGTCTCCATTCTCATCATCTTCACACAGAATAGGCTGAGGAGGAAGAGGAACAGAAGGGGCTGGTCTTACCGCCCACGGGTGGCAGAGGTGGAAGATGTGGAAGAAGCTGGAGAGGAGCAGCAGGCACATCTGGTCTAACTTTGCAGAAACACATTATAACTTCTGCTGACTCTTCTGCTTTTTCATTTCCCTAAAAATGCTTCTGTGCAGCACCAATCCTTCCACTGTTTGTTTTGCTTTCAGTGCCTATATCACAGAAGGGTCCAAGTCATAAAAGAAGAGCAGCCGTGAATACTCAGAATCCTTTCACCAGTGTCTAACGTCCATTTCTTTTCTGGAACTGCTTTTTCCATGTCTTCTGCCTTGTCGTCAGGCACTGGTTAGGAAGCACTCATCTCCATCAAGATGTCTTCTGTAAATTCCCCTGGAGTAGGGTCTGTTAACCCTTGAATTTCTCCAAAATCCACAGCCTGAGCCCCTCACCACTCCCCCCCTTTTTCCTGCCATATCTACAATCTGTTTCATGATTTCCTTGATTGGCTGTGTCATAAATCCAGTGAAGTCAGGCACAACATCTGGATACAATTTATGGCTTTCACAGCTTTTTTTTTTTTGAGTCGGAATCTCACTCTGCTGCCCAGGTTGGAGTGCAATAGCACGCTCACGGCCACCATAGTCTCGACTGGCTGGGCTCTGGTGATTCGCTTCAGCCTTCCAAGTAGCTAGAACTACAGGTATGCACCACCACACCCAGCTAATTTTTGATTTACTGTAGAGATGAAGTCTTGCCATGTTGCCCAGGCTGGTCTTAAACCTGTGAGCTCAGGCAATCCTCTCACCTCGGCCTCCCAAAGTGCTGGGATTATAGGCGTGAGCCACCATGTCTAGCTATAGCTTTTTCTACAACGATAGTATCCTCAACGGTGTAATCCTCCGAGACTTTCATGATGTCCTTGCTGAGAGGGTTCTCTTCCATAGCATCGGCAATTCTTTTTTTTTTTTTTTGAGTTGGAGTCTCACTCAGTTGCCCAGACTGGAGTGCAGTGGCACACTCCCGGCCACTGCAGCCTCGACCTGCTGGGCTCAGGCGATCCTTCCACCTCAACCTTCCAAGTAGCTGGAATTACAGGCACGCACCACCACGTCCAGCTAATTTTTGATTTATTGTAGAGATGAGGTCTTGTCAAGTTGCCCAGGCGGGTCTTGAACCCTCTAGCTCAGGCAATTCACTCACCTCAGCCTCCCAAAGCACGGGATTACAGGCTGAGCCACCAAGCCTGGCCGGTAATTCTTTTCTTAGAGTATGGTGTATAATGAGCCTGAAAGGTCTTTATGACCTTCTAATCTGGAAACTGAGTTAGAGACATTGTATTTGATAACAAGTAGTCCACTTTTGTTCTATGTTGAACTTGGGGTTCTGGGTGGCCATGGGCACTGTCAAGTATCAAAAAACTTTAATAGGCAGTCCTTTCTGGCAAGGTAATTTCTTTTTTATTTATTTATTTATTTATTAATTATTTTTTTTTATTTTTTGAGTTGGAGTCTCACTCTGTCACCCAGACTGGAGTGCAGTGGCCGCTCCCGGCCACTGCAGCCTTGACCTGCTGGGTTCCGGCGATCCTTCCATCTCAGCCTTCCAAGTAGCTGGAATTACAGGCACGTGCTACCACGCCTGGCTAATTTTTGATTTACTGTAGAGATGAGGTCTCGCCAAGTTGCCCAGGCGGGTCTCAAACCCGCGGGCTCAGACAATCCACTCACCTCAGCCTCCCAAAGGCACGGGATTACAGGCTGAGCCACCGAGCCTGGTTGATAATTTCTTGAACAAAGCATCAGGGCAGTCAATCCAGAAAAAGGGTCCTTGTTGTTCAGGACTTCCTGGCAGTTGATGTTTATCTTTTTTCTTTTCTTTTTTTTTTAAAGAGACAGGGGTTCTCCAGGCTCGGTGGCTCAGCCTTGTAATCCCAGCACTTTGGGAGGCTGAGGTGAATGGACTGCCTGAGCTTGCGCGTTCAAGACCAGCCCAGGTAACTTGGCAAGACCTCGTTTCTACAACAAAATAAAAAGATAGCTGGGCATGATGGCACACATCTCTAGTTCCGGTTACTTTGAAGGCTGAGGTGGAAGGATCGTCCGAGCCCAGCAGGTCGACACTAGGGTAGCTGTGAGCGTGCGTGACTCCAACTCAAAAAAATAAAAAAAAATAGTCTCTGTTGCTTAGACAGGTCTCAAACTCCTGGATTCAAGAGATCCTCCTGCTTCAGCCTTCCAAGTAGCTGGAACTACTGGTGTGTGCCACCATGCTCAGCTAATTTTATTTATTTATTTTAATTTAATTTAATTTAATTTTATTTTTTTGAGTTGGAGCCTCACTTCCGGCCACCGCAGCCTCCGGTGATCCTTCCACCTCAGCCTGCCAAGCAGCTGGAATTACAGGCGCACACTACCACGCCCAGCTAATTTTTTATTTTTATTGTAGAGATGAGGTCTCGCCAAGTTGCCCAGGTGGGTCTTGAACCCGTGGACTCAGGCAATCCACTCACCTCAGCCTCCCTCCCTCCCGGGATTACAGGCTGAGCCACCGAGCCCAGCTGATTTTATTTATTTATTATAGAGACGAGGCCTCACCAACCTCTCCAAGCCGGTCTCAAACCCCCTGAGCTCAGGCAATCCTCTCACCTCTGCCTCCCAGAGTGCTGGGATTACAGGCATGAGCCACCACACCCAGTCAGAAACTGCATTTTCAATGAGATAAAAGGTTATTTCTTCAAAAGTACAGGATCTACACCTGCTGGTGTAGCTACAGTGACGGCTTCACAAATTTCCTTTTTTTTCACAGTGGTTCTTATGCTGGATTCATTTATCTTGAAATGGCAGGCAACTGCAGATGCAGACCTCAATGTATGGTGCAAATCAACCAACCCAATTTTTTCTTGCAACATCATTCTGGGAGTATCACTAGTGGCTACTGCATCACTAGTGGTACTTCACACGGGGGTCCCATGGTGTTATTCAAGACTTATAGCATTGCACTAAATATGATGAAAACTATGTGAGACCTGCAAGAGACCACTTTTTACTGTGATATACACTTTACTGAAGAGATGAACTGCTCACTCAGAGATGATTAGCGTCACACACGATGCTTCTAGCAGAGACAACACTTGAGCTCACCACAATAACAGGAGATGGCTATGGAATTATTATAGTAGTACAGTACCTGTTATAGTTAATTTTATGTAGTTATGATTTAATACTCCATCTTTACGTTTAGTTATATTTGTTTCGACTATGAACGGCACCATATACAGTCTATAAGTGTTATTGTGTAAGTTTTGACACACTTTAATTTTTTGTAATAGATTTGTGTATATTTTATGGTAGTAAATTACAAAACAGACTAGCATCTACACATTTTTTTTTTTTTTTTGAGTTGGAGTCACTCTGTCGCCCAGACTGGAGTGCAGTGGCCGCTCCTGGCCACCGCAGCCTCGCCTGCTGGGCTCCAGCGATCCTTCCGTCTCAGCCTTCCAAGGAGCTGGAACTACAGGCGCGCACTACCACGCCCGGCTAATTTTTTGATTTATTGTAGAGATGAGGTCTCATCAAGTTGCCCAGGCAGGTCTTGAACCCGCAGGCTCAGGCAATCCACTCACCTCAGCCTCCCAAGGGCGCGGGATTACAGGCTGAGCCACTGAGCCCGGCTGGCAAATACACATATTTTATGCATTCATGACATACTTAACTTTTCTTAATTTTTAAAAAAATATGTCTAGGCTATGTAGGTTCATCTGGGTTTTTTTTTTTAAATTGTCAAAAATCTCCAAAAAACTTTCCAACAGATTTGCTGAAAAAAAATCCATGTACAGCCGGGCTCGGTGGCTCAGCCTGTAATCCCGCGCCTTTGGGAGGCTGAGGTGAGTGGATTGCCTGAGCCCGCGGGTTCGAGACCCGCCTGGGCAGCGAGACCTCATCTCTACAATAAATAAAAAAATCAGCCGGGCGTGGTGGCGCATGCCTGTAATTCCGGCTACCCGGAAGGCTGAGGCGGAAGGATCGCCGGAGCCCAGCAGGTCGAGGCTGCGGTGGCCGAGAGCGGCCACTGCACTCCAGTCTGGACAACCAAGTGAGACATCAACTAAAAAAAAAAAAAAAAAAAATCCATATACAAGTGCAGTTCAAACTCATGTTGTTCGACCGCCAACGGTACACAATTTCCGATCTGAATAATGCTATGGCGATAACACAGAGAGCGGAACAGGGATGGGAGGTGAGGCTAGTTGTCAGCAAAAGCTCTGAGGACCTAAATGACAAGGAATCAGGCATGGAAAGTTCTGGCACAAGGAAACAGGGCTCCAAATGTAAAACCTGCTCACAGCTTTGGAACAACCAGCATTCCTTCCAGTCCCGAGCCAGGTTCGACCTTAAGATACTATTTGCTTCCCCATACTATACGACCTGCAATTTCTGCCTACTTGTAACAAAAACAGTAACAGCAGCTAACAGCTACTGAGTGCTAAGTGTTAGGCACATTCTTAGCACTTTAAATGAATTAACTCATGTAATCTGCAAACCAGTCCTCAGGTGGGTACTTCCCATTTTATAGCCACCTAGACTGAAACACGAAGCTATAAAAACTCTGGCCAAGGTCACAAAGCTAGAAAGTTGTGGAACCAGCCTCAAACTCCAACAGATTTGCCCCCATCATCTTCCCTGGGAAGCTTCTCCTTGGTACAGGTCCCACAATGCAACAGCAAGAAGCGGCCTCAGGGGTGTGCTGCAGACCCCAGAATCCCTACCTACCCCCTTTCAGGGGGCTCTCTCTGGCCTAAGGGAGAGGACCACCAAGTGCTGACACTGTTTGTTACTGGTTAGAATAATGAGGGCAACCCCTTCGGGCCCCCTCCCACTGTGGGAGCTTTTCTGTCCTCTCAATAAATCCTGCTTTCAAAATTAATAATAATAATAATAATGAACATCAGACATGTAAGACTGTTCCCTTACAGAGAAATCACATTTTCAGATCTGCTGTTGAGAGCATCCTGGCCTCAAAGACTGTGTATGGACCACTTACTGTGCCAGTTACCTCTCTGGAGTTCACCACTCCCACTTCCAGGGTGGCAGGGCTCTGGACATTCATTACTATCAGTTCCCCATCTTTTGGTCTTTGCTTCTCCTAACACAAAATACTCCTCCCCAGCAAGTGAGAGGAATATGGATCCTTTGTCTATCTTCCCCAGGAATAGCCAGACACCAATACTGGTAAGAATAATTAACATCAGTCACACAACTATATGCCAACCCTTATACTAGAAGCTTTATGTAAATTACCACTAAAAACCACAACAAGCAAGAAAGATGGGTTTTCCCCTGATATTTTATATTCAGTTTTTTAAAAAAATCTGTCCATTATGACTCAGAATTGATTTCATGACTCAACTAATGGGTCACAGATAGTAGAAAAACACCAATAGACATCTCATGTCCTCTGAGGGGTTGGTGACTTGAGTATAACAGCATGACAATGAGCAAAACTAGATCTACCAGACTGCTGAGCTATACAGGAACCTCTTGAAGTGATAGGAATGTAGCTTAGATTTTTATTCCTCAGTTTGGGGTTTGTATTAAGTGCCAGAATTACAGGCATGGCTACCACCCCGGTGATTATTATTATTATTAATATATATTTTTTGAGTTGGAGTCTCACTCTTCCCCAGACTGAGTGCAGTGGCCCTCCCGCCACCCAGCCTCGACCTGCTGGGCTCGCGATCCTTCCCCTCAGCCTTCCAAGTACCGGGAAATTTCAGGCATGGCTACCACCCCCCGGCTGATTTTTTGATTTATTGTAGAGAGAGGTCTTGCTGCCCAGGCGGGTCTCGAACCCCGGGCTTAGGCAATTCACTCACCCCAGCCCCCCAAAGGCGCGGGGTTACAGGCGAGCCACTGAGCCCGGGTTTTTTATTTTTTTTGAGTTGGAATCTCACTCCGTCCCCGACTGGAGTGCAGTGGCCCTTCCGGCCACCGGCCCCCAAACCCCGCTGGGCTCTGGTGATTCTTCCACCTCAGCCTTCCAAATAGCCGGAAATTTCAGGGATGCACTACCATGCCCAGCTGGTTTTTTGATTTATTGTAGCGTTTGGGTTTTGCTGCCCAGGCAGGTCTCGAACCCAGGGCTCAGGCAATCCATCACCTCAGCCCCCCAAAGGCGCAGGATTACAGGCTGAGCCACTGACCCGGCTAATGATATATTTTTATGAAAATGTTTTGAAATGTATTATTGCCAGTTATGAAAGCTGAGAAGTCCAAGGTCAAGGGGCCACTCAGACGAGGGCCTTCTTTCTGATGAGGACTTTATAGAGTCCTAAGGTGAAACAACGTATCACATGGTAAGGGGCTGAGCATGCTTGCAAGACAATTTAAATGCCACTTTTTTTTTTTTTTTTTTGAGTTGGGTCACTCAGTCCCCAGACTGGAGTGCAGGGGCGCCCCCAGCCACCGCAGCCTAAACCTGCTGGGCGCTGAGTGAGACTCACCCTTTCCCAAAGTAGCTGGAACTACAGCGTGCACTACCACTCCCGCTAATTTTTTGTTTATTTAAGATGAGGTTTTGCCAAGTTCCCCAGGGGGTCCGAACCCGCGGGCTTAGGCAATTCACTCATCGGCCTCCCAAAGCGCGGGATTACAGGCTGAGCTACTGAGCCCGGCCTCAACGCCACTTTAAAGACAAGGAAACTATGGCTCAGAGAAATTAAGTAACTCGCCCAAGGTCATCCAGGAAGCAACAAATGTGAACCTTGAATTCAAAGCGTGTGTCCTTCCACCATGTCAAACTGCCTCCTTCTTAGCCTCCCTACATTCCAGAAAGTTGTCAAGAAGCACGCAATCACAGAGTTCCTCTACTCACTGTCTCCTTTTCAATCGTCCCTTCTTTTTATTTTTATTTTGTGATACAGGGTCTTACTCTGTCATCTAGATTGGAGTGCAGCAGCATGATCACAGCTCACTGCAGCCTCAAACTCCTAGACTTGAGCAATCTTCCCACCTCAGCCTCCAGAGTAATTAAGGACTACAGGTACACACCACCACACCACACCGGCTCATTTTTGTATTTTTTGTAGAGATAGGGTCTCATTATGTTGCCCAGGCTGGTCCTGAGCTCCTGGCCTCAAGATATCCTCCCAGTTCATCCTCTCAAAGTGCTGAGATTACAGGTGTGAGCTACCACATCCAGCCTCCTCCTTCTACAGGTATGCAACAGGGATTTGGGTTGGGACTGGAGTTGGCACAATGTTTAACTAGTATTGTGCCTCAGAGATGTATCTTTCTTAACAGTTCCTCTTCATCCATCACAAGCCCTCTTCCAGGACACTAGGGAATTGTGACCCCCCACCAAGATGGCTTCCCAAGTTGCCCAGATCAACAAGTTCCTTTATCCTCAATAACCCTACTATACAGTCCTTCACAGTGGTCCTCAGATACCAAAAAATTGTTGAAAGAAGAGCAGGCCGGGCTCGGTGGCTCAGCCTGTAATCCCGCACCTTTGGGAGGCGGAGGTGAGTGGATTGCCTGAGCCCCCCGGATTCGGACCCGCCTGGGCAGCGAGACCTCATCTCTAAATAAATCAAAAAATCAGCCGGGCGTGGGAACGCGCACCTGTAATTCCAGCTACTCGGGAAGACTGAGGCGGAAAGGGCTGCCGAGCCCACAGGCAGGCTGCGGGGGCCGGGGGCGCCACTGCACTCCATCTAGGCGACCCAGTGAGACTCCAACTAAAAAAAAAAAAAATTTTAGCCATGGTGGCGCATGTCCGTAGTTCTAGCCACTTGGAAGGCTGAGGCGGAAGGATCGCCAGATCCCAGCAGGTTGAGGCTGCAGTGGCCATGAGAATGCCTCTGCACTCCAGCCTGGGCGAAAGAGTGAGACTCCAACTCAAATTAAAAAAAAAAAAAGGAACATCAAGGAAATTAAAATCCCACGCTCCTCCATCCTACTCCCCAGAGATAACCATTAAGAGTTTGATATGGGCTGGGCTCGGTGGCTCAGCCTGAATCCCAGCACTTTGGGAGGCCAAACGAGAAGATTGCCTGCGTCGGCAGGTTTGAGACCAGCCGGGGTAACTTGGCAAGACCTCCTCGTCTCTACAATAAATAAAAAATAGCTGACGTGGTGCACATGCCTGTAGTTCCGGCTGCTTGGAAGGCTGAGGTGGAAGGATCGCCAGAGCCCAGCAGGTGGATGCTGGGGTGGCAGCTTAATTTTTTTTTTTTTTGAGATGGAGTCTCACTCTGTCGCCCAGACTGAATGCAGTGGCACGCTCCTGGCCACCACAGCCTCGACCTGCTGGGCTCTGGTAATTCTTCTGCCTCAGCCTTCCAAGTGCTGGAACTGAAGGCATGCACTACCATGCCCAGCTAACTTTTGATTTATTGTAGAGATGAGGTGTCGCCAAGTTGCCTGGTTGGGTCTCGAACCCGCGGGCTCAGGCAATCCACTTGCCTCAGCCTCCGCTGGGATTACAGGCTGAGCCTCTGAGTCTGGCCAATTTTTTTTTTTAAAGAGACAAAGTCTTGCTATGTTGCCCCCGCTGGTCTCGAACTCCTAGGCTCAAGAAATCCTCCTAACCTGGCCTCCCAGATTGCTAGGATTATAGGTGTGAGCCACCACCTCGGCCATACTCCTCTTATTCAAATTTTTATAAAGAGCATGGATAACTTTTTTTGAAGTTTTATTTTTAAATGCCTGCTCAAAACTAGTACAAGGTTTTAGAAGTCAGTGAGAAGTTGCCTTCAGGAAGCTAGCAACTACAAAACTTTTAAGTCAGGTTTCTGGGATGCCAGGTTTCTGGGATGCTCCAGTGATCCTTCCGCCTCATCCTTCCAAGTAGCTGGAACTACAGGCGCACGCTACCATGCCCGGCTAATTTTTTATTTATTGTAGAGATGAGGTCTCACCAAGGGTTTGGGGAGGAACCCTCATCCCCCCCAAAGCGCGGGATTACAGGCTGAGCACTGAGCCTGGCTGACAATTGGTTCTTTGTGATGCTCCTGGAATATACATTTCTAGGCAGTTGTTGGTGTGTTCACTATGTGAGAACTCATCAAACTGTATGTACATTTATGAGCTGAGCATTTTTTGATAACTGCTTGGTGGCTCAGCCTGTAATCCCACCCTTTGGGAGGCTGAGGTGAGTAGATTACCTGAGCCCGCGGGTTCGAGACCTGCCTGGGCAACTTGGTGAGACCTCATCTCTACAATAAAAAAAAAATTAACGGGGCATGGTACCGCGCCTGTAGTTCCCTACTTGGAAGGATGAGGCGGAAGGATCACTGGACCCCAGCAGGTCAAGGCTGCAGGGGCCCGGGAAAGGGCCACGCACTCCAGTCTGGGCGACTGAGTGAGACTCTAACTCAAAAAAAAAAAAAAAAAAACCAATTGTCAGCAGAGCTGTCTTTGGGAAGGTCTGGCCTGGCATGTGTCAGCAGTCAGTGAAGATTATATGGCATAATTAAAAGGACACAAACCAAGCCGGGCTCCATGGCTCACCCTTAACCCCGGGCCCTTTGGGGAGGCTGAGGTGAGTGAATTGCCTGAGCCGTGGGTTCGAGACCCCCTGGGCAACTTGGTGAGACCTCATCTCTACAATAAATCAAAAAACTAGCCAGGTGGGGTAGCACGTGCCTGTAGTTCCAGCTATTTGGAAGGCTGGGGCGGAAGGATACCCGGGACCCCAGCAGTCGAGGCTGTGGTGGCTGGGAGCAGCCATTGTGCCCCAGTCTGGGTGACAGAGTGAGATGCCAACTCAAAAAAAAAAAAGAAAAAGAAAAAATGACACAAACCTTAGGATCAGTCACACCTTCAATCCAACCTTCCCTTTTTCCTTTCTTTCTTCCCTCTTTCCCTCTCTCTCTCTTTCTTTCTTTCTTTCATAAATAGAGATGCCATCTTACTCTGTTGCCCATGCTTGGCTCAAACTCCTGGATTCAAGCAATCTTCCCAACTCAGCCTCCCAAAGTGTTAGAATTACAGGTGTGAACGACTATGCCTGGCCTACGTCTTTTTAAAATATACTTAATATGCCCTTTAAACATAAAAATTAACAGTGAAATTAGATTTTGTGTGACTTGATTATGGAACAGTTCCTTAAAATACTATGAAACCCCTAAGAAAACTGGACACCCTTTTTGAGAACCACCACATATACAAAGAACATGATACTGTATAACTCGTATCTAAAAAATTTCCTGGGTTTTAACCTGTCCCAAAATGGGACTGATGGAAACCCTAGCCCGGGGGAAAATCCCCGATTTGATTCCACCCTGCAACAAGGAGAACAAAAAAAAAAAAGAAGAAAAAAAAAAAAAACTTTTAAAAATTTTTATTAAAAACTTTTTTCTGTCCCAAAAAAATGGCACATCTTTTTAAATTGCAGTAAATGGTTTTGTTTCCCTTTGGCTCAAGGAGGGGGAACTAAAAGTTTTTGAAACCGGGTTTTTTTTTAATTTTTTTTTTATTTTTAATTTTAGATGAGGATCCCCCCGGGCCCCCGTTTGGGGCCCAGGTTGTTTCTCGGAAAACCCCCGGGGGGGGCCCTTCCCCGGGGCCAATTGGCCCCCTCACCTCAGCCTCCCCAAGGCTGGGATTTCCAGTTTAAAAGGACAGCGCTGGTCAGGCATGGTGGCTCAAACCTATAATGTCAGCAATTTGGGAGGCAGAGGCAGGAGGACTGCTTAAGCCCAGGAATTCGAGATCAGCCTGGACAACATGGTGAGATCTCGTCTCTACAAAAAAATCAACAAATTTGCCGGGTGTGGTGGTGTAAGCCTATAGTCCCAACTATATGGGAGGCTGAGGTGGAAGGATCACCTGAGCCCAGGAGGTAAAGACTACCACGATCTCATGCCACTGCACTCCACCCTGCCAACAGAGTAAGATCTTGACACAAATACATAAAAAAAAAAGGAACAAAAAAAAGGAAACAACGGTGTTAAAAAGTTTTTTTTCTTTAGAAAGCCAGTAACAATGAGTTTGATTGCAAGACTACCAATTGTTTACACCATATATCCATTTTGCAAAACTCCCAGGGGCACACAAAAAATAAGGATCAATTACTTTTTTTTTTCGTGAGTAGGAGTCTCACTCTGTTGCCCAGACTGGAGCAGAGTGGCTCGATCACGGCCACCACAGACTCAACCTGCTGGGCCCAGGAGATCCTTCTGTCTCAGCCTTCCAAGTAGCTAGAACCACAGGTGTGCACCACCACACCTGGCTAATTTTTTAAAAATTTTTTATTATAAAAACAAGGCTGGGCTCGGTGGCTCAGCCTGTAATCCCGTGCCTTTGGGAGGCCCCAGGTGAGGATTGCCTGAGTCCATGGGTTCGAAACCCGCTGGGCAACTTTGGGGAGACCTCATCTCTAAATAAATCAAAAAATCAGCCAGGCGTGGTAGCGGCGCCCGGGGTTTCCCGTTACTTGGAAGGCTGAGGGGGAAGGATCGCCAGAGCCCAGCAGGTCGAGGCTGCGGTGGCCCGGGGGCGGCCCGCACTCCAGTCTGGGCAACAGAGTGAGATGCCAACTCAAAAACAAACAAACAAAAACAAACAAACAAACAACAACAAAAAAAAAACAAGTTCACGCCAGGTTGCCCAGGCTGGCCTCAAACCCCTGAACTCAGGCATTCCTCTTGTCTCCACCTCGCAAAGTGCTGGGATTACAGGCATGAGTAACTGTGCCTGGCATGGATCAATTACTTTAAATGTGTAAAAATGGGATGCAGGATTTTAGGACCCCAGAAAGCAAAGTATAAGTAGTTTAGATCAAAAGAATTCCCAACTCCATGTATAGTCATCATAAAATTTTAACAATGAACACAAATACCTTTTATATGTTTCTTTTACCGTTAAAGATTTTAGGAATCTAACATTTAAAAAAATATATCAGCGGGTTCGGTGGCTTAGCCCGTAATTCCGTGACTTTGGGGGGCTGAGAT